>CM035790.1:2143871-2338871 GCA_020466265.1 Siphamia tubifer
ACGGACGGAGGGAGGGAGGCGGACAGACGCAGACGGACGGACGGAGGGAGGGAGGCGGACAGACGGACGGAGGGAGGGAGGCGGACAGACGGACGGACGGAGGGAGGCGGACGGACGGAGGGAGGCGGACAGACGGACGGACGGAGGGAGGCGGACAGACGCAGACAGACAGACGGACGGAGGGAGGCGGACAGACGCGGACGGAGGGAGGCGGACAGACGCAGACAGACGGACGGAGGGAGGCGGACAGTCGCAGACGGAGGGAGGGAGGCAGACGGAGGGAGGGAGGCGAACAGACACGGACGGAGGGAGGGAGGCGGTCAGACGCGGACGGACGCGGACAGACGGACGGAGGGAGGCGGACAGACGCAGACAGACGGAGGGAGGGAGGGAGGCGGACAGACGCAGACAGACGGACGGACGGACGGAGGCGGGCAGACGGACGGACGGAGGGAGGCGGACAGACGGACGGACGGAGGGAGGCGGACAGACGGACGGACGGAGGGAGGCGGACAGACGGACGGAGGGAGGCGGACAGACGCAGACAGACGGACGGAGGGAGGCAGACAGACGGACGGAGAAGGGGAAAAGACGCAGACAGACGGACGGAGGGAGGCAGACAGACGGACGGAGGGAGGCGGACAGACGCAGACAGACGGACGGACGGAGGGAGGCGGACAGACGCAGACAGACGGACGGACGGAGGGAGGCAGACAGACGGACGGAGAAGGGGAAAAGACGCAGACGGACGGAGGGAGGCGGACAGACGCAGACAGACGGACGGAGGGAGGCGGACGGACGGAGGGAGGCGGACAGACGCGGACGGAGGGAGGGAGGCGGGCAGACGGAGGGAGGGAGGCGGACAGACGCAGACGGACGGAGGGAGGGAGGCGGACAGACGCAGACGGACGGACGGGGGGAGGCGGACAGACGCAGACAGACGGACGGACGGAGGGAGGCGGACAGACGCAGACAGACAGACGGACGGAGGGAGGGAGGCGGACAGACGCAGACGGACGGAGGGAGGCGGACAGACGCAGACAGACAGACGGACGGAGGGAGGCGGACAGACGGACGGAGGGAGGCGGACAGACGGACGGAGGGAGGCGGACAGACGGACGGAGGGAGGCGGACAGACGCAGACAGACGGACGGAGGGAGGCGGACAGTCGCAGACGGAGGGAGGGAGGCAGACGGAGGGAGGGAGGCGAACAGACGCGGACGGACGCGGACAGACGGACGGAGGGAGGCGGACAGACGCAGACAGACGGAGGGAGGGAGGGAGGCGGACAGACGCAGACAGACGGACGGACGGAGGGAGGCGGACAGACGCAGACAGACGGACGGACGGAGGGAGGGAGGCGGACAGACGGACGGAGGGAGGGAGGCGGACAGACGCAGACGGACGGAGGGAGGCAGACAGACGGACGGAGAAGGGGAAAAGACGCAGACAGACGGACGGAGGGAGGCAGACAGACGGACGGAGGGAGGCAGACAGACGGACGGAGGGAGGCAGACAGACGGACGGAGGGAGGCAGACAGACGGACGGAGGGAGGCAGACAGACGGACGGAGGGAGGCGGACAGACGCAGACAGACGGACGGAGGGAGGCGGACAGACGCAGACAGACGGACGGAGGGAGGCGGACAGTCGCAGACGGAGGGAGGGAGGCAGACGGAGGGAGGGAGGCGAACAGACACGGACGGAGGGAGGGAGGCGGTCAGACGCGGACGGACGCGGACAGACGGACGGAGGGAGGCGGACAGACGCAGACAGACGGAGGGAGGGAGGGAGGCGGACAGACGCAGACAGACGGACGGAGGGAGGGAGGCGGACAGACGCAGACAGACGGACGGAGGGAGGCGGACAGACACAGACGGACGGAGTGAGGCAGACAGACGGACAGACAGACTCCAGTGAGAGCGTAACGTCCTTGGTGGACCTGTCTTCTTCTCTTTTCTCCCTTTCTTCCGCCTGTCAGTAAATCATTTAATGGTTTAGTTTCTCATGTTTACAAATGTCTCTGAACCACTGAAAGTTGATTTGAAGAAAATCAGGGATTAGATTTAAATCACAGTATCTGCCAGAAAAATTGCAAATTTATTTCTTCTTGAAATTGTTGAGCCACGGATGTCTGACACCAACTCACATTCAGCCCGAGTGTCCAATGGGCCGGAACCGATAACCAGTAACGTCTATAGTTGTTCCACCTTCATGGTTCAAAGCTCTTTACATTAGCCTCACATTCACACATACTTATACACCAGTAGGTTTCCAAGGTCAAAGGTCAGTCCAACTGGGGGACTAAGGGTTCAGTGTCTTTGTCCAAGGACACATGGACATGTGGACAGACGGAGCCAGGGCACGAACCACCAACCCTTCAGTCATTGGACGGACCCGCTCTACCAACTGAACCACGGCCGCCCCAATGACAACTGCAAATGTTTGTCATTGTTTTAGGGGAAAAAACCCATTAAATTATGAAAATACTTTTAGAAATTATTCAAATGCACAAAAGGTAAATTTCTTCAGGAAAATCAGGTAAACTTTAAGAATATTCTGCCTCAGTTCATCATTAGTCCATGTGTTTTATTATGGGTCACTTCATTTGACTGTATTTATACGGCATTTTAGTGTACTTTTACTGCATTTTACTTTATTTTTCTGCACTTTTGTAAGTTTTAGTGTATTTTTTGTAACTATATTTGACTCTTGTTGTTGTACATTACTGCGGGACTCTCAAACTCATGTTCTTCATTTTCCACATTCAGTCTGATTTGATCTCTAATGGGTCGGACCAGTAAAATGAAAACCTGATCTATAGATAATTATTAGTAATAATCAAATAAATTTGTAATTTTTCACCTTTTTATTTATTTTTTACACTAAACCAAAGGTAAAATTTCCAGTTTACATTTATAGTTTATTGTGATCATGTTTTCCTGGTGTGACACGACAGGGTAATTGTTGTGTACATGGAAGCTAAATTAAAATGATTTTTGACACCTGTGTTTCTATGGTAACCGCTGCTCAGGGGTTCATTGAAAGCATATGTGCAGCTTGTGTTTTCTGGAATGTGCTGACGGTGTCGTTGCTCGGTTTCCACAGATCGAGTGCAGCAGTATTTCAGACTACGCCGTGAAAATCGTCAAGGCCAACAAACTGGACGATGGTGAATATGAATTAAATTGTGTACACATGTGTGGAGGGAGGCACAGACGGACGTGTGGGTGAAACGTGCTGCTGTGTTTGCAGTGGTGACCATCATTAAGGGGAAGGTGGAGGAGGTGGAGCTGCCTGTGGAAGGTGTGGATATCATCATATCTGAGTGGATGGGCTACTGCCTCTTCTACGAGTCCATGCTCAACACAGTCATCTACGCCAGAGACAAATGGCTGGTATGTGTTCGCCACATCACTTGATGCTAGGGCTGCTAGTGAAGCCCATTGGTAGCTTCACTAATGGCCACCATGTTTTTATAAAATAATAATAATCTATCTAGAAATGGGCGGTATGTAAGGTATCATACCTTAGGAGGTATGTTTTTGTCATACTGTTCTACTGTCCATCCTGTAGGTGGCAGTAAAATAAATTCTGAACATCCAGATCCAAACCTTGGCAGATTTAATGTGTTAGCATTAGCATTAGCACAGACTGGTGCTGCTTCACTGAGGTCTGAACTCTACCACTGATCTAGTTTAATGTGTTAGCGTTAGCATTAGCACAGACTGGTGCTGCTTCACTGAGGTCTGAACTCTACCACTGATCTAGTTTAATGTGTTAGCATTAGCATTAGCACAGACTGGTGCTGCTTCACTGAGGTCTGAACTCTACCACTGATCTAGTTTAATGTGTTAGCGTTAGCATTAGCACAGACTGGTGCTGCTTCACTGAGGTCTGAACTCTGCCACTGATCTAGTTTAATGTGTTAGCGTTAGCACAGACTGGTGCTGCTTCACTGAGGTCTGAACTCTACCACTGATCTAGTTTAATGTGTTAGCATTAGCATTAGCACAGACTGGTGCTGCTTCACTGAGGTCTGAACTCTACCACTGATCTAGTTTAATGTGTTAGCGTTAGCATTAGCACAGACTGGTGCTGCTTCACTGAGGTCTGAACTCTGCCACTGATCTAGTTTAATGTGTTAGCGTTAGCACAGACTGGTGCTGCTTCACTGAGGGCTGAACTCTACCACTGATCTAATGACAATTTGCCCAGAAAATGTCTTTAAAAAAAGGAAAATAGAAATAGGTTTTAAAATTACCTAGTGTGAAAGAAAAAAAACATTTTCCTGTACAGTAAAATAATGCTATATATAGGATTTATTTCATATTTAAGCACTAAAACATCACATTTTTTTGGGTTTGAAAATCTCACAGTGAAATTGAGGAAACAAATCTTCAATTCACGAAATTTGTATATTTTTAAAAAAAAAAATTTTAGTTTAATGGAGTAGATGAACTGCTGACTAGTTTGAGCTGTAAATGAGTGACTATATATTGTGATGGTCGTCAGACAGTTCCTCACACGTGTGTCATGTTACGAATGTTTGTGATGAAAGTGAATGTAATGTCCCCTGACAGAAACCAGATGGACTCATCTTCCCGGACAGAGCCACCCTTTACGTTACTGCCATTGAAGACAGACAGTACAAGGACTACAAAATCCACTGTGAGTAGCTGCCCTAGTGCTTTTAAGCAGGAGTTTTCTTCAGGATCAGGTGACAACAGTTTAGTTTTCAATGGGCTCCAACTTAGTAGATAGACAACCTGTCAGTGTGTCTTTAATGTGTCCTCAGAAGTTTGTCCTTAAACATGGCAGGTAGGTCTGGGCCAGTTATACAGTTGTGACAGGTTTAAAAAGTAATAATACAAAAAATTGAAATACGTTTTTTTTTTTTCTCTTCCTGTGGTGCTCGGGAACTTCCAGAACTCCAGTAGTACCTTAGCTGCAGTAGTGCATCATATAGCTTATGTATATACATGCTAACAGGCTAATGCTGTTACATACAGTACATGCTAACACAAACACAGGACAACCCATTATGTAATATTTACCTGTTGCATAGTTAGAAAATACGAGTTAGCAAAATAATTCCTAACAAACTTAGTCATTGAGTCCATTCAGCAGAACTTTCTGGATCTTTTTTTTCTTTCTTTTGGAAGTGGGATCAGTATGTAAGGAGGGTTCACAAATGCAACCAGACGTTCTTTTATTAAACTGGTGAATATGACTAAAGACTTCTGTCCACTTCTGTTTACCCCTAGTGTTATGACAGTGCCCTGGAATATGAATAAATCCACCTTAAAACCTTGAACTCCTTTAACATAAACTGCAGGTTGATCCACTTGTTATATTTAGCTTTGAGGACTTTAGGTAGTCATGACCTCTGACCCAGAAGGGCACACCCTGATGATGCAGATCTGGCTCATTGACTGAAAAGTTTTCATATATATATATATATATTTTTTTTTTTTTCTTCCCATTTGGGGAGTGGATAAACCTCGTGCTCCATATATAGTCCAGTTTGAGGCAGACCCTGGTACAAAGGGTTTGTGCTTGTGTAAATGTTCAGGCCTTCTGACACGTCTGTGTGTTGTTGGCTGCTTTAACCTTCAGAGGTTGGTTTGTGTTCAGGGTGGGAGAACGTCTACGGCTTTGACATGTCCTGCATCAAAGAAGTGGCCATCAAGGAGCCGCTGGTGGACGTGGTGGACCCCAAACAGCTGGTCAGCAGTGCCTGTCTTATCAAGGTGGGTTGAATTATTATTATTATTTTTAACTATTACTGTGAACAATGGGCTGGGCTTTGGTCCTGTGCTCCACTTGACTCAGGGGTGTCAAACTGCGGTCCTTAAGGACAGTGTCCTGCATGGTTCAGATGTTTCCCTCTTCCATCAAACCTGGAAAACGTTCCATTTTTATCGGTCTTCTGCAGAGATGATGATGATGATGACAAGCTGATCATTACCTCTTTACATTTTAGTTTTTACAGAGTTTTGTTCATGGAACATGTGTCAAAAGGCAACTCAGCAAGGGATAATACATGGAACACCAATTACTAACGGCGTCGGGGTGTTGTTCCACCCCGAAAGGGAATATTTTTCGATAGTAACTGGTGTTCCATGTATTATCCCGCTTATTCTACGGGTTATTAGTTTTTTTTACTGTCACTACTCTAACAGACTAGTGTTGTGAAATAGGAGGGGCAGACAGAAGGGGGGTGCAGAGAGTTTTAGGCGGAGAAAAGAGAAAGACTGATGTACACAGTCAGGTCGGAGCAGGTGTTGTCCTGTTCCTGCAAATAAATACTGAAAACGAAGCTCACTGAAACCGCTCCTTGTTTTATAAAAACCATCATAGAGGAGTTAACTGAAAGGTAAAATACTGACTACGGCCCTAGATATTCTGTACGAGATGAGGACGGCAATTTTCCCCCGATTCCCTGACTACAGTAAGGATAACATCAGAATAGGTTAACATTGGATAAGCTAGCAGTTACAACCAAGCTAATATTTACTTTAAAAGTGGCCGAACTTAGCCTAGGATCTAGTCTGTCCCCAGTGGCCGCAAATGGTATTTGCTACGGGGAGACAGACTAGACAGCCTCGGATCTGAAAATCCAAAATGGACTGGACCAATCAACTCACGAGAGGCGGGATTGGAGCCCGCCCTGCCTCATGACGACACGTAATGTTGTAGTCGCAGAGACGTAGCAGCTAGCACACATTGCCGTAACACCAGTTGCTAGCTGCTAGACAACATGGCTCATCACCAGGAACAACCATTCGAGCTGGCTTTGGCAGCAACGCTAGGTGATTTAAAATTACAGTTTTCCCTGCGAGAGGAGCAGAAAACGGCACTTAAGCTGTTTTTGGAAAAAAGGGACGTTGTCGGAGTTTTGCCCACCGGGTATGGCAAAAGTTTGATTTATCAGCTGGCTCCGCTAGTGGGACGACGCATGGGTCTGCGCAACCCGCTAGTGATCGTTGTGTCACCCCTTTTAGCCCTAATGGATGACCAGTTGCAAGAGGCCGAAAAACTGGGAATACGAGCAGCACAACTCTGCAAAGGCGACCCGGAGGAGATCCGAAGCGGCCGGTGCCAAATAGTGTACGGGAGTACACTATTTGGCACCGGCACTATTTGGCACTATTTGGCAAAACGAGTGCAGCAGCTAAGCTGCTGCACTCGTTTTGAGATTACATTCTGGTGTGTTCTTCCGGTGACGCTGTCTACGAAATCCATGTTCATCGCTCTGACTGGTTACCCATCCAATGGCGTGGCGTTGTGTAAAGAGAAAACTTGACAGACAGCGGTTATCCCGCCCACAAATTCGCCTAGACTTTCCCCCGTAGCAAATACCATTTGCGGCCACTGGGGACAGTCTAGATCCTAGGCTAGGCCGAACTACCTGCGGAGTGATATGGTACAGTGAATCTGAAGTGACAAAACCTGTTGCCATGGGCAGCGGGTGTTAACGGTGCAGCGGGCGGTTATCGGAAAAAATCCACCCGCTGGCGTCATTCAAAGTGAACGGGACGTTCTAGAGGGCCGTAGAATAATATAGAAAAACTCATTCATTATACATACAGACAGGAAGTGACAAAATAAAAGTATATTTCTGGATAAAACCACAGCCAAATGACTTTATTTTGGAGGGAGCTTTGTATCCAGCCACAGATTTCCAAAATACAGGACACTTGTGCGAACACGTACTAGCAAGATGTTACTGAGTAAAACTGATGTGATGTTTAAACTGACAATAGCTAAACACTGAGCTCCTTTAATCATGGGTTGGGTTACGGGTCTAATGTACGCGGGTACGGGATTATAAAGTGGACCCGTGTGGGACTCAGTCAGTCCAGCGGTACTTCAGTCCCACTGCTGTCATGTCTTTAAAAATACCTCTAGAAACCAGACCCCAGCATCAGGAAGTTTCGAAGTTTGGGTAACATTAGTGTTTTTAGACATTATGTTGATCATCTGATTTTCCCCCAAAAGAGTAAAAAAAAAACCCCAACTATATTTTCTGTCTAACCTCGGTGTTATCCTCAGTGTATTCTCACATTTGCAGGAATAATTAAACTTTGACATTTTTATCTTTTATCTTGTCGACGGTGCATCAGTTATTTTTCACTTGGGCTTTGGAAGAATAAAAAAAAAAAGCACATGTGTAGTTGTTTGATGGTGTGGTGTATTTTGTTGTGTGTAGGAGGTGGACATCTACACAGTGAAGGCGGACGACCTGACCTTCACGGCGCCGTTCTGCCTGCAGGTGAAGAGGAACGACTACATCCACGCCCTGGTTACGTACTTCAACATCGAGTTCACCCGCTGTCACAAGAGGACCGGCTTCTCCACAAGTCAGTCTGCTTCACCTACACTGGTCTACACCCCCCCCCCCCCTTTTTTTTTTTTTTGTTTTGTTTTGTTCGGACTTTACGTCACAATTTTTTTTCATAGTTTAACCGGGGATGTGACTTATGTGAAATTAACACATTGTTATATAATATCACATGTTATTTTCACGCAGACAACCACCAGAGGGCGCTGTTGAGCATGGTCATGTTCTTATGCTGTAGTTATCTGAATAACTCTTAATACATTATGTTAACATACCAGGTGCGGCCTAACTTCACTGTTTATGCATCATGTAACTGAATGTGTTACGTTAGCATATGTTGGCATACCGTACCTCTATTCAGCTTGCTGTTCTCTATTCTTTTTTTTAATTTTAAATTGCCTTTAAGACTAAATTTCTGTTCTTGGTGTTGGATTTTAAAATGTATATAAATATATTTATAATATAAATATTATAAATGTATAATATAAATACATTTCTGCCTCAAAATGCAACTTATTCTCCAGTGTGACTTATGTTTTTTGGCCCTTCTTCATAATGTATATTTTAGCTGGTGTGACTTATAGTCCAGAAAGTACATTTGCATTTTTACAGCTTATACATTTACCCAAAGAAACATATAAAGCACGGGTGTCAAACATATGCCTGGGGGAGTCAAATGCGGCCCACCAAAGGATCCAATCCACACATTCATCTGAAAAATACTGAACTGTTCCTTTAATCATACCAGAGCACAGTACGACAAAATGGTGAAGAATGACTTTAGGGAGGTTATAAACTGACGCTAATGTAGACCTGGGTCTGTGTGGGTTAACCTGGGTCTGTGTGGGTTAACCTGGGTCTGTGTGGGTTAACCTGGGTCTATTCCAACCTTTGCTACCATGGTGCAGCCCTAATGCTTTGGGTGTCCCCATCAGGCCCAGAGTCTCCCTACACCCACTGGAAGCAGACCGTCTTCTACTTGGACGATTACCTGACCGTGAAGACCGGTGAGGAGATCTTTGGTACCATCAGCATGAAGCCCAACGTCAAGAACAACGTAAGCAGACATTGCTACTTCCATTTTCCTACAGAAAAGCAACAATTAGAATAAGTTGAACACATGTGGACATCAGAATGAACTCACAGATGCAGTTTTGAGAAGTGAAAGATGATCTAGCCCCGCCCCTTAATTTAAAGTGTCAGGTTTATAAATATAATTCCTTCATCAATTATTTATTACATTAAATTAGAACAAGGAATAACTAGTCAGAGCACGTCTATATAGAGGGTATGTACATGTCACCAATTGGGGACAAGATGTCATGACGGTAACGGTTTGAAAAGCAGACAGTGCTGTAGTTTTACACACACCCAAAGAGAAAAACTTTGGTGTTTTTGGTTAAAATCACACCTTAAATTAAGTATTGTTTTAACTATTGTTACTGGTTAGTAAAGTTCTTTTCTGCGTCTTTCATAAGGCGTGTTTCCACTATTGGAACATTCCGGGTCATTTTACATGAACTTCACGGTATGACCGGGCAGTTCCGACAGGACCGCCTTCCAGAACTTTTACAGGAACCAACAGAGTTCCTGCTCGAGGGTAGGTACTGGAGAGCGGCCCGGTAGAGTTGTTGGGCGGAAGTCACGCAGATTGGTTGTCGTAAATGACATCAGATCCTGACAAACCACTTCAGAACAGTTACTGGAGGAAGTTTACCACACAACAAAGCAGAAGAACGACGGAAAAAAAATGGAATGGACCAGAAGAGTGTCCACGTCTAGTCTGGGTGTCATTTCCTCCTCCTTTGGTGCTTTGTATTAGTGATGTTACCATAGCAACTGACACAATATGATGACAGCACAAGCTTCTTACAGGGCCATTAGTGCGTGGAGAGGACTGGGCTAACATGGCCCGGTCAAAAAAGTACCAGAACGAGTGTAGTGGAAACACGCCAATAGTTTTTATTCTCATTTGTGACTGAACCTTGTAAACTAACCCGGGCTAAACTAACTTGAACTGAAGCTAGCCCAGTGTAAACTGACTTGAACGGAGGCCAAGGCGGTCGGTGTGAGGATGATGTTCTAACTGTGTGGTTTGTTTTTGCAGAGAGATCTGGACTTCACTGTCGACATCGACTTCAAGGGTCAGTTGTGTGAGATGTCCAAGACGTCGGAGTACCGAATGCGTTAGGGGGCGTGTCCTGTTTGAATATGTCTGTAGTTGAGGGCAGATGGTCCAGTTTAAGTGGAAGTTCTGGCTCTCCTGCTGAAAACATTTTAAAAGACTGTCTCTCTTTAGTAAATTTTTTTTGCCATGTTTTTCCTTCAGATGTCAACAGTATTTAAAAACAAACTCCTTCCTTTTGGGTCAAAGTGAGTTGGCGTTGGTGAATAAGTGTCCAGTAGTCGCTCAGCAGAAGCCTGTTTGTTTTTGGATGTGTGCCTTGTGTCTATGTAGCGTCTTCGTCTTCTTCTTTGGTTGGTATTCTGCACACGTGCCCGTTGCGTGCACATGCGTGACGGCCCTGCTGACATGTCGTATTATTGTTCCGTCACTTTGGCCCCTCCCATACGGTCAGGACGCATCGCACCTTCCCTTCGTTCTGTTAAATCCGTAGCGTACGTCTGGAGGTTTCCATAGAAACCCAGGCTCCGACCAGAACAAATCCAGCTGTGGAAAGAAACCACCATGCCCCCCCCCCCCCCCCCCCCCCCCCCAAACCCACGACTGATTCAGGCGCATATATCTGGAGCTCATAGTGATTTTTTTTTTTCTTCTGTCTAGTGTCGGAACATGTTTAATTCCAATTACAAAATGTAGTTACTGTTAAACTAATATGAAAAAACGTCCACCTTCTAGTTTTTCTTCTTGTTTTCCTGTCCTTTGACCTCTTTATTTGTTTTTATATCCTCTTCTATTGTTAATTTCTGTCTTTTATTTTTCTTTTTTTGGTCCTTTTTCTTCTCTTTTTTTTTCCCCCTTGGTCTGTTGGTGAACCAAGGCAGGAAATGAAAGACCAGATACTAGAACCAGTAAAAATATGAATATGGTCCCCTATCCTGGCCTTTCGTCGGTCCCCTATCCTGGCCTTTCGTCGGTCCGCTATCCTGGCCTTTCGTCGGTCCGCTATCCTGGCCTTTCGTCGGTCCCCTATCCTGGCCTTTCGTCGGTCCAAACCGGTGAATTCAGTCTATTTTTATTTTTCCGTATGTTCAGACTTACGTCACTTTAAAATCTCTGTACTAGAAGGTTTTTAGCGGCGGATCAGAAATATTTTGGCCGTTGTGGGCAACAGATGTGGGCGGGCCTTCGATGTGCTCCCAGAAGCCAGCACTATAAAACTTCCCGGTTATTTGTTACGTTTACATGTTTTTTTAAATTCAGAATTATTTATTCTGAATAAAATAATTAAAATTAAATCCGTTTCCTTCATGTTTACATGGACATGTTAATTCTGAATAAAGGTTTCCATGGAAACAGGTGTCATTCCGCTCTAGTTAATTGGTCTTACAGAGATGGAGGTACAGAGGGTTCTGATTGGACAGAACGGACCCTTAACATCTGGAAGAAAATGACGTCCACTTCCCGTTTTGTGTTGGTTTCAACTATCAACATGTTAGACCAGATACTACATGTGATGTTAGGGTTAGCGTTAGCATTAGCCGACCCAAACCCTATCAACATGTTGGACCAGATACTACATGTGATGTTAGGGTTAGCGTTAGCATTAGCCGACCCAAACCCTATCAACATGTTGGACCAGATACTACATGTGATGTTAGGGTTAGCGTTAGCATTAGCCGACCCAAACCCTATCAACATGTTGGACCAGATACTACATGTGATTTTTGACTTTATTTTTGTTACTTATGAAGCAGCAGCTCAATCAACACACTAATACCCGCAGCCTAGTATGTGCATCGTCATGGCGACCAGACCCGCAGCATGTGCAGAACAGGAATGTTAGTTAATGAATTCAGAATAAACCAGTGACTTTATTCTGAATGAAGTTTAATTCCTAATCAGTTTCAACTGGAATTGTTTACCATATTTTACACACGATAAGATGCACATATCCATGTTTTTAGTTTTTTTTTCATATATAGGGCACATTAAACAGTCACATGAACTCAACCTTGAGTTGTAACGGAACAAAACTCTCTTATTCTGCTGAATCGAACTTTAAAAATAAGTCCAAATTCTGAGATTAAAAAGTGAAAATCAGGAGCGAAAGTTAAAATTCCCAGTAACTAAGCACATCCAGAATGACTCCATATATAATGCACAGTGTGTTTTGAGTGCAGCTTCTAGTCCAGATAATAGTCAAAGACATTCAGTGACAGGAGGGAAAGCTGCTGCAGTTTTCACTGGTTCATGTAGAGAACACATGTCCAAACTATTCCACAACGGTGTGGCTGTGGTTCCAACAGCAGCAGAACACCAGACTGGACTCACTAGTCAGCTGATGTCAGTCTTCATAGAGTTGAAAGGTCAAAGTGCAGCCACAGCGCTCCTTTGTGGAACAGTTTTTCCATGTGTGTTAGTGTTGGAGTCTGGATGGAGCACATTCCTCCTCCCTCTGGTTACTGTGACCCCCCCCCCCCCCATCTGCTCCACTCGTCCTCAACAGGATCACACCTCTGGGCACACACCTCAGACGACCCTTCACTCACCACGCTTTCCTTTGGTTTTATGTATTTTTGATTTTTGTCGGTTGCTTTTTTAAAATAAATTTTTTTTCTTGCAATGGCTTTGGTGTTTGTGTAGAATTTTCTGAAAAACATCTGGAGCAAACCCCGTCCCCTGGGCACTATAAACCCCACCCACCTCCCCACACACACACACACACACACACACATTTGACTTGATTCACTTATTGTGAAAACACACTTTGCTACTGTGACCTTTGACCTACACTTACCAAAATCTAATGGGATCTATTCTGTCTTACAAAGTAAAAAGACACCAACTGCAGATTTTGAGGAAGATGAGTTACTGTGATTTTTCCAACATTAAATCATTCTTTATCACCTCCTAAAATATTTCATCTCAAATGTTTGTTGTTTTGTACAAAATAGTTTGTTCAGTAACTGTTAAAGTACTAGTAAAACTAAACACAAAGACACTAAAGACCATTACTGTGTTCTTACCTATGTCTATGTAGGACCCTGCTGGACTATAAGGTGGACTGGACTATAGGGTGGACTGGACTGTAAGGTGGACTGGACTGTAAGGTGGACTGGACTATAAGGTGGACTGGACTATAAGGTGGACTGGACTATAAGGTGGACTGGACTATAGGGTGGACTGGACTATAGGGTGGACTGGACTATAGGGTGGACTGGACTATAGGGTGGACTGGACTATAGGGTGGACTGGACTATAGGGTGGACTGGACTATAGGGTGGACTGGACTATAAGGCGGACTGGACTATAAGGCGGACTGGACTATAGGGTGGACTGTCAATGAATGTTTTTTTGAAAGTTTTTCATGTATGAGGTTCATTAAGTGAAGTCAAAATCATGAGATAAAAAGTCAAAACTCAGACAAAGTCTAAATTCTCAGTCACTAATCAGTACCAGTATTAATCCATATATCAGTCCCACTGGTCTTTGTAGAACTAGTTAATATATTATGTTAATAGTTAATATTACTGCCTTATATCCAATAATCTATAACTGTCAGTAGTTTGTTCAGTTTAGTGTGTGTGCAGCTCAGCCACCAGGTGGCATCAGTGTTAAACACTGCAGGATGTTTCAGAAATCAAAGAGTTTTATTGCCATTGTTCGTATAGTACACACGTAGTATACAACTAGGAATTTGTCTCGGTGTAACGCTGCAACATTCAACATATAGTATATCAATAAAAAGAAAAAGAGGGAAAAAAAAAGAATTTGTGTCAAAACACACGTATACTGAGTTTAGAATGAACAGTGAACATAAGAACCCACCTTATTAGTGATATGTTATATGTAATAAATGGTTATAAAAGCATTATTACTATGAAATTACATCAAAAATACAACCTTATTAGTGATCTTTTTTGTTATAAGCGGTTATAAAAGCATTATTACCATAGAATAGACTAGACTTTGTCATTGCATAGATCCAACTAAATGACATTTGTGCCATTCTGAGTGGAAAACAAACCCTTGCTACACATGTGCAGAACAGCATTCTTCATGATAAAAAATAGCATAAAAACACTGACAAAACAACATATGATATTAAAAAAGGGCTCAAAAGTGTTATTTAAATAGATTATATATATATATAATTAAATAGATAAAAAGAGAGAGTGAGACAGAAGTCTGGGGGTGTCTTATAACATTAACCCTGAGGACAACAGAGAGAACAGCTGATGATAAGGGTGTGTGAGGGTCTGTGAGGGTGTGTGAGGGTCTGTGAGGGTGTGTGAGGGTCTGTGAGGGTGTGTGAGGGTCTGTGAGGGTGTGTGAGGGTCTGTGAGGGTCCTGGTGGTGATGTGCTGGCAGCGTGACCTGACCATGTCCTGACGGACTGAGTCCAATGTTCTCCAGAGAACAGTGGTACCGTCAAATTACTTATTAGTGATCTGTTACCTGTAATAAGCGGTTATAAAGGCATTATTACCATGAATGACCGCCTTATTAGTAAATAAATAAATATAAAGTGTTAACCAAAGCTGCTTGTTGTGTTTAAAGGAACAAAGAGCAGAGTATATAAAACACTGGGGTCTGATAGTTTACTAATAAAGCTTTGTTTGGTCAAATAGAAAGAGTTGTAAACTTCAGCCCAGTGTGTTTACTGACAGGAAGCACTTTTCCTGAGCTGCTGTTTCCTGTTTTATCTCCATAAACTCTCATTGTTTCCTTCAAGGCCAACAGTCCAGAAGTGACATCATCACACCAGGACAAAAAAGGGTGGAGCCGTTAATGTCACTGTTGTTTTTTTTATAAAGTATCTGCTTCAGACAGACGTTGTCTGAGCTGTTTATCACTCAGGTTAGCTAGCGCATGCTGCTCGCTAACTCAGATGGACGTGCGTTTTTTTCATTTAAAGTGAAGAGAGAGAGACAGACAGGGTGAGAGAGAAGAGAGACAGGGTGAGAGAGAGAAGAGAGACAGGGAGCGAGAGAGAGAAGAGAGACAGGGAACGATAGAGAGAGAGAGAGAGACACAGACAGGGTGAGAGAGAAGAGAGACAGGGAGAGAGAGAGTGTCCTTAGACCCTCCCTTTATTATTAGTCCCCCCCCAGACCTTGACCATTGACAATATTAATTTCATTATATGTGTCAGTGTGTGTAATATTATGATAATATATCCAGTATCGATTAAGTTATAGTGTGATATGTCTATGTTTGACACAGTGTTACACAAGTTAATTTGGACACATGTCACCAGCTGAGACGCCGCGGCGTCACGTCTGGTGAGTGTATTGTTTTCCTCTTTAATCTTCGCTAGCCTAGCTTCCCTTAGCATGGCTAGTTCTTCCTGTATTTTCTGCTCAGTGTGTTGTATGTACAGTGAGTCCCTGCCTCCTTTACTGAGGATAGCAGTAGCTGTTGGAAGTGTAGTTTAGTGTCAGGGTTGGAGGACAGGGTTTAAAACACTACTCTGTGTATCCACTTTACTCTGAGCTGTCACAAACCCACCTTGTAGCAAATAATAGAAAGACTGTGTCTATTCCCTGTGTAGTTAATAATAAACCTAATATTAAAAAACCTATAGGAGTGAGATCAAATAATTTAATAAAAATAGTTTTAAGTAATAATCAGATTAAAAGAACACCTAACAATTTTATCCAATGTGGACTGATCAATATTAATCTATTTCTTCCAAATCTCTGTTAATAAACGATCTAATTAGTGATTACAAAATTGATATTTTAGCTCTGACTGAAACCTGGCTGCAGCAGGATGAATATGTCGCATTAAATGAATCCATGTGAACTATCACACAGCCAGAACCAGTGGTGGTGGTGGAGGAGTGGCAATAATATCCCACTCCAGTTTAGGTCTTAGCCCTAAAATTAATCATAAAACTAATCCCACTTACCACTCCTTTGAAAGTCTAGTTTCATCCATTACTTTCCCCAACTGCAGAAACCAAAAACCAGTCCTTTTTGTCATAGTTTATGTCCCTCCTGGCCCCTATTCACAGTTTTTATTAGAAGTCTCTGACTTTCTATCCAGTGTAGTGTTGAACTGGGATAGGATTATAATAGTTGGTGATTTGAACATACATGTTGATAACAACACTGACTCTCTTAGTAATGCATTTAGTGACCTACTAGACGGATTAGACTTTATCCAAAATGTTAATAAACCAACCCACATTCACAGACATACTCTCGATCTGATCTTAACACTTGGTGTTGAAATTAATGACCTCGTTGTTTTTACCCATAATCCCATACTCTCAGATCACTTTTTAATGACCTTCCAGGTTTTGTTTGAGGATATTTCTACCTCAGTGATTAAAACACAAATGAAAAGGATACTATGTGACCGTGCTGTCTCAAAGTACAAAGAGTTAATTCAGTCACTATTTGTGTCTATGTCATGTGATTATGTAAAGGACACATTTAGTCCCAGTATAAGTGATGAGTTAGTCGATAGTACCATGCTCACATTAAAAACTACGTTAGATATAGTTGCCCCCCCTTAAGTTAAAAACTACTAAGATTAGATGAACCTCCCCATGGTACAACGCTGACACTCGCTCCATTAAACAAACAACACCTAAATTAGAGGCAATGGCGGCGATCCAACTTAGAAGATTCTCTCAATGCCTGGAAAAATATCTTAATAAAGTATAATCCATCTTTGCGTACAGCCAAAACTAGATATTACTCATCCATAATAGAAGAAAACCAGAATAATCCTAGATTCCTGTTCAGTACTGTAGCCAGACTGACAAACAGACACACCTCCGTGGAACCAGTTATTCCATCCACGCTCCATTCTGATGATTTCCTGCAGTTCTTTAACAATAAAATATCAACTATTAGAGACAAAATAGACACATTTCTCCCAAACATTAGATCAGAAAAAGCAGTGGTTTCAAACCTAGGCCCTTTAATAAATCCCTCTGTAACACTAAATAATTTCACCACTGTAGACCAAACTGATGTCATATCTATTATCATGTCTTCCAAATCATCACCTGCCTCTTAGATCCAATTACAACTAAACTCTTTAAACAGATTCTGCCCCTAATTATTAACACTGTCCTAAATATAATTAACACTTCATTAATTACTGGATATGTGCCACAGTCATTTAAATATGCTGTTATTAAACCAATTCTGAAAAAGCCTACCCTAGATCCTGACATTTTAGCCAATTATAGGCCTATATCCAATTTGCCCTTCCTGTCAAAGGTTTTAGAACGAGTAATAGTTAAACAGCTGTGCCAATTCCTGCAGGATAATAGTTTATTTGAACAGTTTCAGTCTGGCTTTCGTGCCCATCATAGCACTGAAACAGCGTTAGTTAAAGTTACTAATGACTTATTATTAGCCGCTGACATGGGATTAATATGGGTCCTGGTGTTATTAGACCTTAGTGCAGCCTTTGACACCATTGACCACAGTATCTTAGTGCACAGATTAGAATGTGATATAGGTATTAGAGGAGCAGCCCTCTGCTGCTTTAAATCATATTTATCTAATCGCTACCAATTTGTTCACGTCAATCAATAATCATCGCAGTCCTCCAGAGTTAATTATGGCGTTCCTCAAGGGTCAGTCCTTGGGCCTATTTTGTTTACACTATATATGCTCCCTTTAGGTAACATCATTACAAATCATGGCATTAATTTTCATTGTTATGCAGATGACACACAGCTATATTTATCGATTAAACCTGATCAGACCAGACAAATAGATAAACTAAGTACATGTGTCCAAGACATAAAAACAACTTAACAACTTAAGTGTAACACCCAGTGCCACAGTTAAAAATTTAGGAGTTTTATTTGATCCAGATCTTTCATTCAAAATGCACATTAAGCAAACTTGCAGAACAGCCTTCTTTCACCTGCGCAACATTAGCCAAAATTAGGAATATTCTGTCTAAAACGACTGCAGAAAAATTAATTCATGCATTTGTTACATCACGATTAGATTATTGTAACTCCTTACTTGTAGCGTGTCCTAAATATTCCCTAAAAAGCTTCAACTGGTTCAAAATGCAGCAGCAAGATTATTAACAGGATCAAATAGAAGAGAACACATCACCCCTGTGCTCCAAACCCTGACCCCTGACCCCTAACCCTATCACCCCTGTGCTCCAAACCCTGACCCCTGACCCCTAACCCTATCACCCCTGTGCTCCAAACCCTTCACTGGCTACCAGTTGAGTCTAGAATTAAATTTAAAATGCTCCTCCTTACATATAAAACCATTAATGGTATGGGTTAGGGTTAGAGGTCAGGGGTCAGGGGTTAATAGTATGGGTCCCTCTTATCTTAAAGATGATCTGGTTCCGTACCAGCCCAATAGAACCCTTCGTTCTCAGAATGCAGGTTTATTGAAAGTTCCTAGGGTTTCTAAAAGTACAGTAGGAGCTAGAGCCTTTAGTTACCATGGTTACTGTCTTATGGAATCATCTTCCCTTTAATATTAAAGACGCCGACACAGTCTCTACATTTAACATCAGGCTTAAAACATTCCTGTTTGATAAAGACTATGGTCAGGTTAGTTAAAAATGATGTGACTCATATGTCATGTATACATGATGTATGAGTCACAGTTCAGTCTAGGCTGCCCTAGGAGTTAGAATGCTGGGGGAAGTACAGACACTGAGTTCTTTCTTCTCTCTCTCTCCCTCACACCTGTTTCTGTCATTTTTATAACATATCTTTCATACCAAGTCTGTTCATGACTAGTCACCTGGTGTCCCCTTTCCCCCCTGGGGGGAGTGGTGGCTCTCCTGACAGTGTCTGCACGGGACCCATGGACGACAGGATCTGCAGTATCTCGCCTGTGCCGACCTGTGACCCCGGACCACCGCCCCTGCCTGTCTGGACCAGCCCCCCTTCCTTCATTTATAAATGGACGTTCATCTATAGCCTGTCCGTCCATGGGAGTGGATCTGTCCTTCAGTGTGGTTCTCCTCAAGATTTCTTCTTTTTCCCACTGGGTTTGGAAGTTTTTTCTTGCCGAGAAGGAGGGTCTAAGGACAGGGGGAGGGTCTAAGGACAGGGGGAGGGTCTAAGGACAGGGGGAGGGTCTAAGGACAGGGGGAGGGTCTAAGGACAGGGGGAGGGTCTAAGGACAGGGGATGCTTGGGACTTTTCATGTATTTCTGTAGTTGATTGTGTTTTTGTAAAGCCCTCTGAGACGACTTTGTTGTGATTTAGGGCTTTATAAATAAAATTGAATTGAATTGAACCTTTGACCTCCAGAGATCTGAAAAAATATTGGTCGTAGGTAATAACACCAAATATTAGAATTGTATAAATCTTCATTCTGCATCGTTTGGTACCAATCTGAAAGTTCTGTGACCCTCTGTTCTGGAGTTAGAACCATAATGTGACTTTGACCTTTTAGTTAATTGTGACCTTGACCTTTGACCTTTACTCAAATGGATCATTGTATCTGATGCACATTAACTATATGTATATGCCCATGTAATTTCATGTTGACATCTACAGTATTCACCAAAACACAATTTTGGTGACTTTGACCTTTGACCTACATTCACCAAAATGTAATGTGATCTATCGTAGACCACCTATCGTAGACCACCTATTGTAGACCACCTATTGTAGACCATCTGTTGTAGACCACCTGTTGTAGACCACCTATTGTAGACCACATATTTTAGACCACCTATTGTAGACCATGTATTGCAGACCACCTATTGTAGACCACGTATTGTAGACCACGTATTGTAGACCACTTATTGTAGACCACGTATTGTAGACCACCTATTGTAGACCACCTATTGTAGACCACTTATTGTAGACCACCTATTGTAGACCACGTATTGTAGACCACGTATTGTAGACCACCTATTGTAGACCACTTATTGTAGACCACCTATTGTAGACCACGTATTGTAGACCACGTATTGTAGACCACCTATTGTAGACCACGTATTGTAGACCACGTATTGTAGACCACTTATTGTAGACCACGTATTGTAGACCACCTATTGTAGACCACGTATTGTAGACCACTTATTGTAGACCACCTATTGTAGACCACGTATTGAATGAAAGTCAGTCTAGTAGTTTTTTCCTAAACAAATTAAATGTGGTCCAGAACACAATACTTGACCAATGTCACCATGTGGATAAAACACTCTTTATTCGTTTTAATCTGAGCTACTACTGCATATGGTGGAAATATAAACAAAAAAGGTCATTATTTGGTGACCTTTGACCTTGGGCCCTGAAGGTCAAGTGTTTTTCAGTCTAATATTCAGTGTGATCAAATCTATATTTACTAAAGAAGTTTGAAATAAACCAAATTAAAACGGTTTCAGTTCTGGACACTGAACTATTTATTATATTTATTTTGACCTTTGACCTAGATCCATGAAAATAGATCCCATACCGCCGGTGACATGGATGAACCTTCTTATCAAATTACAGACAATTTACTCCAGAAATGAGTGAAAAACAAACAAACACTACAGACAGATGTGGGGCAAAGTGGTAATTACAATTAAAATAAAACTAAACTATAATTAAAAATACAATATATGTTATATTATATTATATTACTTTTATTATATTATATTATTTTATTTTATATTATATTATTTTATATTATATTATATTATATTATATTTATAACCTTGTTGTATAAGCAGTATAAGTAGTGGGCGGAGCTTCTGTGCTTTGGGCGAAGGTTCCATAATGTGGGCGGAGCTTAGGTCAGTGAGTCTCCAGAGTCAGACGTGGCCTCAGATCACACAGCTGCAGAGGAGGATGAAGGATCTGGAAAAAGAGAAGGATGGAGGAGGGGGGGGAGGGGGAGGGGGAGGGGGGCTTCGCTGTAAGAAGGAGAAGGATCAGGTAAGACAGTGTTATGTGAAGTGATCATATGTAGTTTGTTAGCAGGGTGAACATCCTGCTGTTGTACAGATAATGTTAAGAATGCAGATGCCTCAGGGGAAGGGTTTGAACTGGAACCTTCTTCCTGTTTCTGTTTATCTGATTCAAACACTTTTAAACTTGTCTTTTATTTTATGAAAGTTTTTGTAACTAAACTGAAAATAACTACACACAAGACGTTCCTATATATATATATATATATATATATATATATATATATACACTGTCTCTGTGAACCCATACAAAGCCAGTTTTATTCTCCGATGATGGGGTGTTGTTTGCCCCGTCTGGGAATATTTGTGGATAGTAACTGGTGTTCCATGTATTATCCCTGGAATATTACATACTTTGATCGTACCCCAGAGAAATTCACTCATTCCCTGGTGACGTTTCTCACACACTCTTGTCATATGTGGTGAGAATGGAAGAAGAACGAGCAATGATGAAGAGTGGGTTTGACATGTATGGCTCGGGGGGGGGGGCAGTCAAAGTGTTTATCTTGTGTCAGACGCCTCTGCAGGTTAGGACTGTTTTTAAAGACAGTTTATTAAGACATTAGTGATGGAGCATCTATGACTTGACTTTATCGTGTCCTCCTTGTCCATAGACTTTGACATGTCTACACTACATTGTTAAAGATGTTCAGTCTGGACATGTTTGGGTCCCAGTGGCTGATGCTACGGTCGATGGTTTTGGTGTGAGGACTGTTACGTCATGAATACAGAGGAAAGCGACTGTCGGTTTGTTGATTCATATACGTGTGTTAGCAATGACTTTTGTTTTTGGTCACATGTAGAGGTGTTTAGTACAGACTGTTAGACACCATGCACAGTCTGTGGGCGTGGCACAAATCTGACCTCTGTAAAGCTGAATATATTAGCAGAACTCAAAACAAACAAGGCAATTATTTTAAGTTGATGAAACTTAAAATAATTAAAATGTAGATGCTTATTAAAGTATACTTCAATTAAAACATTACGTTAGTGGAACTATTACTGAAGCTGTGAGTATTAACAACTGAATATATTTCAATATTCTGAATGTTTGGGGACAGTGTGTGTGACATCATCACCCCCCAACCCCCCCGCAGCTGGAATGGCAATTAAAACACACTGACGCATATATTCATAAAACAAAATTATCAATATTGCAAAAGGTCAAAGGTCAAGGTTGCATTTAGCAGACAGGTCAAAATCCCATTATTCAAGAACAGGTGAAGTTAGACATTCTCTGAACACTCGTTTCATTTTAGTTTTGGAAACAAATAATGAAGAAAAGAGTTGTTTTTCATCGTCCTTTTTGCTCATCTGTGGTCATCGTCCACAATTCAGTAAAATCACTTCTCCCTCAATTCTCTACAGATTTCAATTGTGATTTTATGATCGATTGAATGACTCCCTTTTGTTGATAACAGACATAAGAGCTGTGAGGTCTGGATGAGCACAGGGACTGGAACTATCTTTTTTGTTTTTATTTTGAAAAACAAATGAACGAATGATACATGGATCTGAGTTAATAATGTAATAAGGTATTACATTATTTACATCATTAACTTTTAGGTAACACTTTATAATACCTACAAAACAATTGACTATGTATTAACCATTTATTATCCATTTATTAATGTGTTGTAAAGGTTCATACTAGTGTAAACGTAAAATTTGATTTTTTTTAACCAACAGGTGCAGTGTTTACAACTGTTTCTTTGTTTACCTGTAAAGCAGATAAACAAACACTGCACCTGTTGGTTAAAAATAATCTAATTTTACATGTATCTTTGGAAGACACTAGTATGAACAAATGGTTAATACATAATGAACAACCATTTATAAATGGATAATAAATGGTTAATACATAGTCAATTGTGTGTAGGTATTATAAAGTGTTAGCACCTTTTATTACATTTAGCTTATGAGTTGCTACGTGTCACATGCTAGTTTCCATTGTGTTTATGATACAGTAACAGGGCAGCACATGTCACATTCTACAAACAGAGGATTTTCAAAGTAAAGGAATTTGACAGTAAACCAAAATAACATGTCCAAGGACAAAAGAGCGAAAAGGATTAAGTTTCAGAGAGAAAATAATAAAAAACTGTCGACTGAACAAATATAAAAGAAAGGAGTAAAGTTCCACAGGCTCCCAGTCCATGAACGGGTTGAACCAGTTTTCATCCATTAAACCAAAAGATCATTTTATCACATGTTCTGTTTCATCTTGTTCTTCTCCACCCTTCAGCTGGAAGCACTTAGATCCTCAGTTGTTAGTGTGCAGTACTTAGAAAACTAAAATAATTGTCCATTGTTATGTAACTCCACACAGAGAAGGTGAACAGAGCGCCGGCGCTGCTTTCCTTTACCTTCCGTCATGTTCGGGCTTGAATCCCTGTCACTCATTCTTCACATTTTTCTCACTCTACATCTGTCTTTACTTCCCTCTGTGGCTGCACCTCCAAAACTGTGCAAAACCACAACCATGTGACATCAAAATACTACTTCCTGTTGTATTCCTCTGCTCTGATGCATTCTAACACCGTCTATCTGTTTACACGACACCTTTTATTCCAGTTTAATCCAGAATAAAGCGTCATTCCTCTTTCACATGAACCATGGAAACACATTATTCCAGTTGAAAACTAGTATTCACAGAATGTTTAACTCCGCCCCTATTGTGTTCCAATCTCCAGTTTCTATGACAACCTGTTCTTGAATTAGAGCCAATAATGTGATTTTGACCTTTCTGCTAAATGCGACCATGACCTTTGACCTTTGGCAATATTGATTATTTCATTACATGTATATTGTTACAAACCTTAAGCAGAGGGTGGACTCAAATGCAGGACTCAGAAAAGTGTGACTGTTTTTAGAGTTTTTATAACATAAATTAATTATTTGGAGTGTGACGAGATCTTGTGTGGTGAGATCCAGTGAGATGTAATTTGGTGACATTACTTGTCTCATGAAAAATCTGTCTCGTGAGATTTGTGATCCAGCAGCAGCCAGTATGATGTCGGAAAACACAGGTTTTACTATTGACCACGCCCCCTATTGACCACGCCCCCTCCACTTTAAAAGGTTTGTTTGGCAGCATTTTGGGTTCACGACAGAAATGATAAATGTCAAGAGAGTGAGTGATAAGACACTGACAATATACAGACCTTTGACCTTTAACCCTAACCACAGCTCAGTACTCACTAACCTTTGACCTTTAACCCTAACCACAGCTCAGTACTCACTAACCTTTGACCTTTAACCCTAACCACAGCTCAGTACTCACTAACCTTTGACCTTTAACCCTAACCACAGCTCAGTACTCACTAACCTTTGACCTTTAACCCTAACCACAGCTCAGTACTCAAATCAACAACTGCACATCCCAAGAAAACAACAACAAACCAACGCTGACAAACACATTCTCAGTCAACTTCCACAGTCAAGAGCCACATTTGATTTAGAAAAAGGAGAAATATATAATTGTATTTATTTTATTTTAAGTTTTATAACATTTTATTTAGTTTTTTAGAGGAAGAAGTTCATTAAAAGTTAACAGAGTTATTAATTCATCTGTCCATTCATATAATTTGTCATTTATTTTTCTTAAAATCTCGTCTTGATCTAGTGAACCCATTCTCGTGACTCGTCTCATGAGCTAAGTGTCTCGTCACACCCCTAGAAATTCTATTGTCCGCTCCTCAACTATTCTCCGCAGGGACAAACAGACACAGGTGACACACATAAGGAACAAGGAAGAACCATCACACACATGAGGAAACAAGGGTAAAGGTCAGACTAGACAGAACACAAAAGGAAATCTATCAAAATAAACAGGAAGTGACAGGAAGTGACAGACAAACACAGAAACAAACCAAATAACACATTATTATTTCTTGGAGCAGGTGTGTCCAAACCTTTGGCCTTGTACCATGTGTGCATCAGTGTGTGTGATATAATGATAATGTCAGTACAGTGGCTGAGCGGTTAGCACGCTTGACTCACATCAAGAACACCGGGTTCTATTCTCGGACCATGTGGGTCTTTCTGTGGAGTTTACATGTTTGTCTCTTCGTGTCTGGATGGGTTTCCTCTGGGTGCTCTGGTTTCACCCATCACCCAAAACCATGTTTGTTAGGGTCAAATCCTCCAGCAGGTGATTCTGACCATTAATCTGGTTCTGCAGCAGCAGATGGGTCCCCGGGTACCGCCCACGGGTACCGCCCATGGGTACCGCCCACGGGTACCGCCCACGGGTACCGCCCATGGGTACCGCCCATGGGTGCCCACTGCACCTTACAGGTTACCCCAGTGGCATCAAATAAAGGATGGGTTAAATGCAGAGGACGAATTTCATTGTTCACCTTCATTGTAACGATAATGACAGCAGACAAAAATAGAGTTCAAACAATGTTTAATAACCAAAGTCTTAAACACAGTCCACAGGGATAAAGCACAGAGGAAAAACACAGTCCACTCCAGGGTTTGGTATCGTAAATCCAGCGGAGACAGGCAGAGAGAGAGGTCAGGGTCGTTTGTTGGTTGTAACGAGGACAGGCTCAGATCCGGGGGACGAAGGCAGGAACATAGTCGGACAGAAACAGGTCAAAGTAGGGAGCAGACTGGAATGAGACAAAAACAGAGCAAAGACAAAAACCACAGAAACAGACAGGAAGAAACAACAGAGCAGACAGAACACATACATGACAGAACCCCCCCTCAAGGGACAGCCCATGGCGTCCCCCCTAAAAAAAAAATAATTCCTAAATGTCCAAGAAGGGTGGGAGGAGGGGGTACAGGAACTCCTCCGAAAAATACTCCTCGTCTGGTCCTGGGTCCACCTCAGGCACGGGAGATTTGTCCTTCTCTGGCGGATCTGGAGACACCTCACCATTGCTCCTGCGGTGGGAACGCCGATTAGAGGGCTGCTCCGGATGCTGTTAATGGAACTCCTGGATGAGCTGACGATAGAGGACGTCTCGAGCTGGGACCCAGGACCACTCTTCAGGACCGTAACCTTCCCAGTTCACCAGGTATTGGCTACCTCTTGGTCAATGTCGTAACCGCAGCAGCTAGAGAACCGTGTATGCCGGAGAACCGTTGATGGTCCGAGGACCAGGTGGAACCTGACTGGGGGGCCACAGAGCACTGTCATGTACTGGCTTGATCCTTGACACATGAACGGTGGGGTGAATTTGCATCGATCTGGGTAACACCAATCTGACCACCACTGGACTTATAACCTTGTCTTTACGGAAAGGTCCAATGTACTTTGGAGCCAATTTCCTGGACTCAATCGTCAAAGGTAAGTCTGGTTGATAACCATACCTTTTGACCTTCCCAATATGGAGGATTTTGGGATCGATGACGGTTCACAGTAACCTCATATCCATGTTTGTCGACACTGGCGGAGGAACTGATCAACGGCCGGGCAGGTGGAATCTGGGAACAGAGGAGGTTGATAGCCGAACACACATTGGAACGGAGAAATACCTGTGGCAGAGCTGATGAGTGTGTTGTGGGCATATTCCATCTATAGGAGTTGTCTAGACCAGGAGGATGGTTGATTCGAGGCCATGCATCTCAAGGTGGTCTCCATTTCTTGATTCATCCTTTCTGACTGGCCATTGGTCTGTGGGTGGAACCCCAAAGACAAACTGGGTGAGGCGCCAATAGCTCGGCAGAACTCTCTCCAGAAGATGGAAATGAATTGTGGCCCTCAATCAGACACCACATCGGTGGGGAAGCCATGAAGGCGGAACACATGATGGAGCATCAGCTCGGTGGTCTCCTTGGCAGAGGGAAGCTTAGCGATCGGTATCAGATGAGCCATCTTACTGAACCAATCTATGGCAGTGAGAATTACAGTACTGCCCTTGGAAGAGGGTAAGCCTGTGACAAAGTCTAGAGCGATGTGCAATCAAGGATGATGGGGAATTGGTAAGGGCTGCAAGAGCCCTGATGGAGGTCTTCGAGAGGACTTGTTCTCACAGCATACTGGACATGCCTTGATGAAGTTGGTGACGTCCTCCCTCAACGAAGGCCACCAGTATCGTCGTTGAACCACCTCCAGTGTACGTTGAACTCCTGGGTGACACGTAAGAGGGGATTGGTATACCCATTGCAGGAGTTCAGCTCTGAGCCCCTGTGGAACAAACAGACGATCCACCGGACATCCACTACATCCAGGCTGATCCTCTAAAGCTGCCTTGATCCGGTCCTCGATTTCCCAGGTGAAAGTGGCCACTCTCTGAGAACTGGAAAGGATGGTCTCCGTCTTCACCCCCTCCTCTTCCTCCACCAAGAACTGCCGTGAAAGGGCATCAGGCTTGACATTGCGAGAACCTGGGTGATAACACAAAGAAACATTTAAGCAAGTAAAAAAATAGGGACCATCTTGCCTGTTAAGAGTTTAGCCTCTTAGCTGATCTAATATATTCCAGGTTCTTGTGATCTGTCCAAACCAGGAATGGAACCTTGGTGCCCTCCAGCCAATGTCTACAATCTTCTAAGGCCATCATAACCGCCAGTAGTTCCCGGTTCCCGATGTCATAATTCCTCTCCGCTGGGGATAGGCGCTTGTAGAAGAATGCGCAGGGTACGGTGGTGTGAGGGCAGGGTACGGTGGTGTGAGGGCAGGGTACGGTGGTGTGAGGGCAGGGTACGGTGGTGTGAGGGCAGTGTACGGTGGTGTGAGGGCAGTGTACGGTGGTGTGAGGGCAGGGTACGGTGGTGTGAGGGCAGGGTACGGTGGTGTGAGGGCAGTGTACGGTGGTGTGAGGGCAGTGTACGGTGGTGTGAGGGCAGTGTACGGTGGTGTGATGGCAGGGTACGGTGGTGTGAGGGCAGGGTACGGTCATGGGCGTCACACCCATGTGTTGCGACACCCCCACTTCTCCAACCAGATCATTTCATACCCTCCACTTTTCCTGAGTTTATATATTGTATCGTTACTGGATCCAGGAAATGGAGAGTTGGTCTCACCTACTTTTTATTTCAGGATAAACAGTTACTGTCGTCACAGTCACGCCAAACAAACATCAATAACATTATGAGGCTGCTACAATATCTATCAACAGCATATATAAATGAAGCGCACCTCAGTTCGCCGGGCGAAATGTAAACAGCGCTTCTTCGTGGTGTTAGCAAACAGTCAACCAGTAAATAATGAAAAATGTTGCCGTTGTTAAACTAAGTTAAATAAACTATGTCTTGTTCTGTGACATTTATTCTAAGCCAGTGGTTCTAGAACTTTTTTCAGTGTCAATCCCTTTTATCTCATGAATTTGACTTATGAATTGAATAAATGTTTAATTGAAGAAAAACAGATTTTTGTTATTATTGTAATATCCCGGAGAGTTTCACACAGGGAAGAAGCCAGGACTGTCGGTAGAAGAAGGTTTATTAACCACAAACTGAGCAGAGGCAAAAAACACAGCTTACTCCATCACCGAAGCGTGCACCTCACTCTCTCTCTCACTTCCGCTGCACCCCCACATCAGCCCCTTCCTCTTACATACTCACCCAGTTCCATCACAGGTAGTTGAACTAAACCAATGTGAACATAAATGACACATAATGGTTAACTGTTACAGGTTATCACATTATCTTCTGACATATGTTACTTTTTAATATAAAAAATTTAATCGTTAACGTATACTTGTTCATTAATTTACCGATGATAGACTAAGAAAATTTTGCTCATGTGCCACAACCTCGAACACCCCCACATTTTAAATGGCTGTGACCCCTTGTTAAAACATGGGTATGGTTAAAACATACCCATGGTGCATCAGTCATTCCACTGCACAAACTCTTGATCATTGTAGTGTAGGTTATAAAGAGGAAGCTTTGTGATCTCTACATAATATATCTTTAAAATGATGAATGTAAACATTATCAGTAGAATACAAGATGGAAATTATTAATAACAAATTTAATCTTTGTGGTACGACCATTTCACACCAAAACATAAACAAAACCCAAAGCTGACGTGAGGTAATAGAACTTCTAGAGACTTCTAGAGACAGTTAGAGACTGGGACAGTAATTTGTTACCATGACAACCCGACAGTGTGGTGTTGTCTTATCCATCTGACAGACCTACTGACAATGACATGACGGGTGGACAACGACAAAAGCACTTTGTTCAGAACCTCTGTACCTCCAGCTCTGAAGGACCACTTAACTAGAGCAGAATAAACCCGTTTCCATGGAAACCTTTATTCAGCCTTAACATTTCCATGTAAACATGAAGGAAATAGCTTTACTTCCAAACTATTTTAATCCAAATCAATAATTCTGAATTAAAAACATTGTCCTTCTAAGGCAGGGGTCTCAAACACATTTAGTCTGATCTGATCAGTGTCTCAGACCAATAACATAAACTGATCGACACATTTGAAACAAAGTCTCTGCATCAGACATGAAATGTGCTCCATCGTACTGGGAGGATGCTAATGCTAAAGGACATGTAGCACCACCTAGTGTCTGGCAGTGGAACAGTAATTAATTGGATTGTGTTGTTGCACATGTAAACTGAACTTTCGGACAAACTCCAGTTCAGGTGTTAGATCAATTATCGAACTAATGTAATTATTGATCTAATAGTTTAGATGTGAGTGTGAACAGACTGATGTAAAACAGTCCAGATGGACAAACATGTTTTTGTATTAGATGTGGATGAAAAGACTGTGTTCTGATGGACCACAGGACAGTCAGGACAAGCCTGGGACACAGCCTCTGTCCACTGTCTCTGTCCACTGTCTCTGTCTACTGTCTCTGTCCACTGGCTCTGTCTACTGTCTCTGTCCACTGGCTCTGTCTACTGTCTCTGTCCACTGTCTACTGTCTCTGTCCACTGTCTCTGTCTACTGTCTCTGTCCACTGGCTCTGTCTACTGTCTCTGTCCACTGTCTCTGTCTACTGTCTCTGTCCACTGTCTCTGTCTACTGTCTCTGTCTACTGTCTCTGTCCACTGTCTCTGTCTACTGTCTCTGTCCACTGGCTCTGTCTACTGTCTCTGTCCACTGTCTCTGTCTACTGTCTCTGTCCACTGTCTCTGTCCACTGTCTCTGTCTACTGTCTACTGTCTCTGTCCACTGTCTCTGTCTACTGTCTACTGTCTCTGTCCACTGTCTCTGTCTCTGTCCTCTGTCTCTCAGTAACCAGTGGTTAGTCTCGTCTTTTCTTTCACTCATCAAACTGCTGCTGTTTCACAAACCAGCTTTTATTTACACACAACTATTGTGTTCAGATACAACACTAAAGACTGGATCAGGTTTATACTATAGACAAGACACAAGGAGGACAGCAGTAGGACAGGAGTAGGACAGCAGTAGGACAGCAGTAGGACAGCTGGTGGGTCAGGTCAAACTGAGTGCTTGACACCCATTCCTGGACGGGCCATGTTCGGTGTGGAGTACTGGGGGTAAAGCTGGCGGGAGTCAATGTTCAATCACTACAAAGTCGTCTCACAGGGTTTTACAGAAACACAATCAACGATAGAGATACATGAAAAGTTCCTCCCCCTATCCTTAGACCCTCCCCCTGTCCTTAGACCCTCCTTCTCAGCAAGAAAAAACTTCCAAACCCAGTGAGAAAAAGAAGAAATCTTGGGTAAAACCACACTGAAGGACAGACCCACTCCCATGGACAGACAGACGATAGATGAAGGAGGGGGGGGCAGGTCCAGACACCAGACAGGCGAGTCACTGCAGATCCGGGCGTCCATGGCTCCCACGTAGACAACGTCAAGAGAGCCACCACTCTCGCCGGGGGGGGATCACACCAGGTGACGAGACATGAATAGACTTGGTATGAAAGATAGGTTATAAAACTCACAGACAGTAACCATGGTAACTAAAGGCTCTAGCTCCATCAGACAGTAACCATGGTAACTAAAGGCTCTAGCTCCATCAGACAGTAACCATGGTAACTAAAGGCTCTAGCTCCATCAGACAGTAACCATGGTAACTAAAAGCTCTAGCTCCATCAGTCAGTAACCATGGTAACTAAAGGCTCTAGCTCCATCAGTCAGTAACCATGGTAACTAAAGGCTCTAGCTCCATCAGACAGTAACCATGGTAACTAAAGGCTCTAGCTCATCAGACAGTAACCATGGTAACTAAAGGCTCTAGCTCCATCAGACAGTAACCATGGTAACTAAAAGCTCTAGCTCCATCAGTCAGTAACCATGGTAACTAAAGGCTCTAGCTCCATCAGACAGTAACCATGGTAACTAAAGGCTCTAGCTCATCAGACAGTAACCATGGTAACTAAAGGCTCTAGCTCCATCAGACAGTAACCATGGTAACTAAAGGCTCTAGCTCCTACTGTACTTTTACAAACCCTAGGAACTTTCAATAAACCTGCATTCTGAGAACGAAGGGTTCTATTGGGCTGGTACGGAACCAGATCATCTTTAAGATAAGAGGGGCCCATACCATTAACCCCTGACCTCTGACCCCTAACCCTAACCCATACCATTAATGGTTTTATATGTAAGGAGGAGGATTTTAAATTTAATTCTAAACTCAACTGGAAGCCAGTGAAGGGTTTGGAACACAGGGGTGATAGGGTTAGGGGTCAGAGGTCAGGAGTAACAATAATCTAATCTAGATGTAATAAATGCATGAATTAATTTTTCTGCAGTCATTTTAGACAGAATATTCCTAATTTTGACTAATGTTGCGCAGGTGAAAGAAGGCTGTTCTACATGTTTGGTTAATGTGCCCTGACCTCTGACCTCTGACCCTTTGAATGAAAGATGTGGATCACATAAAACTCCTAAATGTTTAACTGTGGCACTGGGTGTTCCACTTAAGTTGTCCAGAGTAACTATGTGGTCAGTTAGGGAGTCTCTCACATTTTTAGGACCAATTATAACGACTTCAGTTTTTTCAGGGTTCAGTAAAAGATAATTGTCACTCATCCAAATTTTTATGTCTTGGACACATGTACTTAGTTTATCTATTTGTCTGGTCTGATCAGGTTTAATCGATAAATATAGCTGTGTGTCATCTGCATAACAATGAAAATTAATACCATGATTTGTAATGATGTTACCTAAAGGGAGCATATATAGTGTAAACAAAATAGGCCCAAGGACTGACCCTTGAGGAACGCCATAATTAACTCTGGAGGACTGCGATGATTGTTGATTGACGTGAACAAATTGGTAGCGATTAGATAAATATGATTTAAAGCAGCAGAGGGCTGCTCCTCTAATACCTATATCACATTCTAATCTGTGCACTAAGATACTGTGGTCAATGGTGTCAAAGGCTGCACTAAGGTCTAATAACACCAGGACCCATATTAATCCGATGTCAGCGGCTAATAATAAGTCATTAGTAACTTTAACTAACGCTGTTTCAGTGCTATGATGGGCACGAAAGCCAGACTGAAACTGTTCAAATAAACTATTATCCTGCAGGAATTGGCACAGCTGTTTAACTATTACTCGTTCTAAAACCTTTGACAGGAAGGGCAAATTGGATATAGGCCTATAATTGGCTAAAATGTCAGGATCTAAGGTAGGCTTTTTCAGAATTGGTTTAATAACAGCATATTTAAATGACTGTGGCACATATCCAGTAATTAATGAAGTGTTAATTATATTTAGGACAGTGCTAATAATTAGGGGCAGAATCTGTTTAAAGAGTTTAGTTGTAATTGGATCTAAGAGGCAGGTGATGATTTGGAAGACATGATAATAGATATGACATCAGTTTGGTCTACAGTGGTGAAATTATTTAGTGTTACAGAGGGGTTTATTAAAGGGCCTAGGTTTGAAACCGCTGCTTTTTCTGATCTAATATTTGGGAGAAATGTTCTTAAATACACCAGCATCTTCTGTAACGGTCTGAAGTTGGACCCAAATGCAGACAGCATCCAAAGTACCGTTCAAACACAGGTTTAATCACAAAGTCAATGATACAGAGTCTACAGGGAAAAAGGCACAAGAGAATACGTAGTCCGGTCCAGGGTTCGGTAACAGAGATCCAGAGGAGACAGGCAGAGAGAGAGGTCAGAGTCCAGAAAGGCAGGTCGGGTACCGGGGAAGCAGACTGGAACGTAGTCGGGACAGGATAAGGCTCAGATCCAGAGGTTGAAGACAGACATGGTCAGGCGGAAACAGGTCTAAGTAGGGAGCAGGCTGGAACGGGTCAAAAACAGAGCACAGACAAAAAACATGGGAAAACAGGCAGTATAATGCTGGAAGGTCTTGACAGGCAAAAATGATCTGGCAAAGAACAGGCAAAAAGGGCAGGCTTATATACAGCCATCCCTGATTGCCCACAGGTGTGGGATCTCAGGTGGATGTAATGACAATCAGGGCAAAGGTGAAAGACAGAGACACACAGAGAAAACAGAGAAGAAACAGGGAAGAAAGTAAACAACAGAGAAAAAACAAAACACATTCATGACATCTTCTGATGCCCCTGAACACATCATCAGTGATGTTACCTGAGATCATTGGATGTTTCGAGTCTTTCAAACATCATACATCCTACTCAGGCCACCCAGCCACGGGTGATAGGTCTGGGCTTGTGTTCAGGTGGCGCCTGCTTTTCCCCATGGTTGTCCTCTTTGGATCCAGAGCCATCTCGAGGCTTTCTCCGCTGCTTTGATGATGTTCTTCATGGCTATGCTCTTTGCTGTTCCTGTGATGCCCAGGGCACTCAGGGCTTTGTGGAGTGAGTGCCCCGCAAAACGTCTACTGACAACTTCAATGGGCATACACCTTGCCTACCTGCCCTGTGCACGACAGTCAGTGACCAGGCTCTTGTACTTGGTCCTTTTCCTCTCGTTGGTCTCTCCCAGGTGGTCCTCCCATGGCACTGTCAGCTCCATGATAATAATGGTCTTCTTACTCTCTGAGACCAGAAGGATATCTGGCCTCAAGGCAGAGTGGACAATGTGCTGGGGAAATCTCAACTGTTGCCCGAGATCTACAGAGAGCTTCCAGTCGTGGGCTGTATCCAGGATCCCGGCCGGAGGCTTTTACGGCCTGCCTCTGACAAAAGCGACTGCACAGGTGGTATTGCACCCTCAGCTAGAGCTGCTTATCCGTTTGCGGATGGCTTCTGCAATCGGCACCAGGTGTACCGGCCCTTGCTGAGCGCTTTTGGGCAGCAACTAAGAATGTGTTCCAGTGTGTCTCTAGCTGAACACAGTTGGCAGTTCGGGGTCTCCACTTTCCCCCAGGTGGAGAGGTTGATGGACTAGTGAGGATATCATAAACTGCCCGGATCTGGCAGCTGATGTGGTGTGGCTCGGACTGCCATAGGTCCGTCCTGGTGACTTTACGGTCCATGGCATCCTCCCATCTGGTCCAGACCCCCTGCTGCCCCAGACTCACCACTCTCCTCGTTCTCCCTTCCTCCACGGCACTCCTGACCTTCTCCTGTATCCGCTTCCGTTTCTCCTTACCCTTGCACTCCCTGTACCAGGGTGGCATTGAAACCATCCCCTGGCCTGCTCTTCCATGAGCCACCACTCCGACCAGATCTCTATGGTGCAGTCGTACTTCTGCGTCCAGCACAGCCAACTGGGAACTCCACTTCCTTCCGGTCTTCACCACTATACCTGCCTGGGCTACCTTCTGATCCTGTGAGTCTCTGTACATAAGTACTTTACATGCTTGTGTGACCTTGAACTCCTCTTCCAAGGACTTCAGGGGCAACTGGAGCTTCGTGGTGTTCCCAAAGAGGCCGATGTTGCTGAGGCTTGTAGGTAAACCCAACCATCTCCTGAGACACATGCTGACCTTCCTTTCCAGGGTCTCCACTGTGGAGATTGGATATTATATAAGTAGTAGCCAGAGTATCCTTGGCAAAATACCATGCTGGTAGATCCATGCCTTGAACTTGCCCGGGAGGCCAGATCTGTCCACTGCTCTAAGCCAGCAGTCCAGTTCCAGGCAAGTTGCCCAGACTGATGAGGAGTCTCTCAGGCTGCTGTCAAAGATCTATTGATCTATTTTGTCTCTAATAGTTGATATTTTATTGTTAAAGAACTGCAGGAAATCATCAGAATGGAGCGTGGATGGAATAACTGGTTCCACGGAGGTGTGTCTGTCAGTCTGGCTACAGTACTGAACAGGAATCTAGGATTATTCTGGTTTTCTTCTATTATGGATGAGTAATATCTAGTTTTGGCTGTACGCAAAGTTTGATTATATTTTAGTCACATATTTTTACAGCCATTGAAAGAATTTAGGTGTTGTTTGTTTAATGGAGTGAGTGTCAGCGTTGTACCATGGGGAGGTTCATCTAATCTTAGTAGTTTTTAACTGAAAGAGTATCTAAAGTAGCTTGTCATGTGAGCATGGTACTATCGACTAACTCATCACTTATACTGGGACTAAATGTGTCCTTTACATAATCACATGACATAGACACAAATAGTGACTGAATTAACTCTTTGTACTTTGAGACAGCACGGTCACATAGTATCCTTTTCATTTGTGTTTTAATCACTGAGGTAGAAATATCCTCAAACAAAACCTGGAAGGTCATTAAAGAGTGATCTGAGAGTATGGGATTATGGGTAAAAACAACCAGGTCACTCATTTCAACAGCAAATGTTCAGATCAGATGAAGGGTGTGTCTGTGAATGTGGGTTGGTTTATTAACATTTTGGATAAAGCCTAATCCGTCTAGTAGGTCACTAAATGCATTACTAAGAGAGTCAGTGTTGTTGTCAACATGTATGTTCAAATCACCAACGAATAGTTAATAATCCTATCCCAGTTCAACACTACACTGGATAGAAAGTCTAAATTCCCAGTCACTAAGCACAACCACAATGAATCCATATATAAGGCGCACTGTGGTTTTTGTAGCAAATTAAAGTCTTCAGTGCACCTTACAGTCTGGAAAATACAGTAATTCTAACAGTACCATCTTCCCTCTGCAGTAGAAACATGTCACCTTATTGTGGGTTTGAGCCTAGTTTCCTTTTCCAGTTGACGCCAGTGTTGGAAAGTCGTAGTGATTCCCACCCTTGTCCTGTTCCGTTCTTGGCTCGTCTTCCTCATGGCTGTAGTTTTTTCAAACACAGTTTTTATTTTGGTTTTGCTGCTGGTTGTCATCTTTTCCATCATAGCTGTTTATGTGAGCGTACAGGGGGGGGACTGATATTTGATGGATGTATCAGCTAATCAATCATTATAAAGATGATTCAATTCAATTCAATTTTATTTATAAAGCCCTAAATCACAACAAAGTCGTCTCAGAGGGCTTTACAAAAACACAATCAACTACAGAAATACATGAAAAGTCCCAGGCATCCCCTGTCCTTAGACCCTCCCCCTGTCCTTAGACCCTCCTTCTCGGCAAGAAAAAACTTCCAAACCCAGTGGGAAAAAGAAGAAATCTTGAGGAGAACCACATTGAAGGACAGATCCACTCCCATGGACGGACAGACTATAGATGAACGTCCATGTATAAATGCAGGAAGGGGGGCTGGTCCAGACAGGCAGGGGCGGGGGTCCGGGGTCACAGGTCGGCACAGGCGAGAAACTGCAGATCCTGTCGTCCATGGCTCCCATGCAGGCACTGTCAGGAGAGCCACCACTCCCCCCAGGGGGGGAGGGGGACACCAGGTGACTAGTCATGAACAGACTTGGTATGAAAGATAGGTTATAAAAATTACAGAAACAGGTGTGAGGGAGAGAAAGAGAAGAAAGAACTCAGTGTCTGTACTTCCCCCAGCATTCTAACTCCTAGGGCAGCCTAGACTGAACTGTGACTCATACATCATGTATACATGATATATGAGTCACATAATTTTTAACTAACCTGACCATAGTCTTTCTCAAACAGGAATGTTTTAAGGCTGATTTTAAATGTAGAGACTGTTTCTGCGTCTTTAATATTAAAGGGAAGATGATTCCATAAGACAGTAACCATGGTAACTAAAGGCTCTAGCTCCTACTGTACTTTTAGAAACCCTAGGAACTTTCAATAAACCTGCATTCTGAGAACGAAGGGTTCTATTGGGTTGGTACGGAACCAGATCATCTTTAAGATAAGAGGGGCCCATACCATTAACCCCTGACCTCTGACCCCTAACCCTAACCCATACCATTAATGGTTTTATATGTAAGGAGGAGGATTTTAAATTTAATTCTAAACTCAACTGGTAGCCAGTGAAGGGTTTGGAGCACAGGGGTGATAGCACAGGGGTGTCTGTCTGTGTGTGTGTGTGTCTGTGTCTGTGTGTGTGTGTCTGTGTGTGTGTGTGTGTGTGTGTGTCTGTGTGTGTGTGTGTGTGTCTGTGTGTGTGTCTGTGTGTGTGTGTGTCTGTCTGTGTGTGTCTGTGTGTGTGTCTGTGTGTGTCTGTGTGTGTCTGTGTGTGTGTGTCTGTGTGTGTGTCTGTGTGTGTGTGTCTGTGTGTGTGTGTGTGTGTGTCTGTGTGTGTGTCTGTGTGTGTGTGTCTGTGTGTGTGTGTGTGTGTGTCTGTGTGTGTGTGTGTGTCTGTGTCTGTGTGTCTGTGTGTGTGTCTGTGTGTGTCTGTGTCTGTGTGTGTGTGTGTGTGTGTGTGTGTCCACACAGACATATCATGCTATAACTCAATAAATACTGTAGATATCACCATGTAATTACATGTTCATATACATATAGATAATGTGCATCAGATGCAATGATCCATTTGAGTAAAGGTCAAAGGTCAAGGTCACATTTAACTAAAAGGTCAAATCACATTATGGGTTATAACTCCAGAACAGAGGGTCACAGAACTTTCAGATTTGTACCAAATGATGCAGAATACAATTCTAATAATTAGTGTCATCACCCATGACCAATTGTTTTTCAGATCTCTGGAGGTCAAAGGTGACATGTGTCCCAATTAACTTGTGTAACACAGTGTCAAACATAGACATATCACATTATAACTTAATCAATACTGAATAATAATATTACACACACTGACGCATATATACATATAATGAAATTAACAATATTGCAAAAGGTCAAAGGTCAAGGTTGCATTTAGCAGAAAGAGCCAATAATGTGATTTTGACCTAATTCAAGAACAGGTTGTCATAGAAACCGGAGATTGGCACCAAATAGGGGTGAGATTAGACGTGTGAATACTAGTTACTTCATACATTTGTTCTGCAGACCTTCTTCTAATCGTCTACTTTGGTTCTTTCCTCCAGAGTTGGATTCCTAAGATCATTAAGAAGCGGACCTGCACCACTTTTGTTGAAGACTCTTTTAGGTAAAATTCTCCTCTGTATCTGAAAAAGCCTTAAATATCATTTTACATCTTTAATCAGGCGAGGCAACGCACATTAATAAACACATTAATACATTTAATTTCATTATAAACATGTAAATATGCTAGAGTTAGCATCAGCAATCTGCAGTCCCCAGAACATGAATAAATAAATAACAGTGATGCATCCAGAATAAAGAAAATAAGTGAAATACATTTACTGACAATACATTACAAAGCAAAACACAATAATATTTGTTCCTACATGTTTAGTAAAAATGAGCAGAGTACTCCTGCAGTACTCCCATTCTGTACTGCAGTACAAGTACAGCTACTGGTATGAAAAAAATACTCTGGTAAAAGTAGAAGTACTGATTCAACTGCTTCACTGAAGTAAAAGTAAAAAACTGTAATAAAATAAAGCTGCATTTTTAAAATTATGGATGAAATATTTAATTAAGCAGGAAAAATGTAAAAAATATCCAAAAAATAAATCCTTTAAAAGTGAATTACTGTGTAGATGATGTTTTATTGGGTCATGGTACTGAGTTTAATCAGTATGGACAGAAAAAAAAAATAAATAAATAAAATATATATATATAAAAAAAAAAATAAAATAAAAAAAAAAAAATGTTCCTCTCGCCCCACGTGGGCGGTGTCTCCTTCAGACTCGGGTCCTCTACCACAGGCCTGGGAGCCTGAGGGTTCTGCGCAGGATCTTAGCTGTTCCTAGCAATGCGCTCTTTTGTACAGAGATCTCTGATGTTGTTCCTGGTATCTGCTGGAGCCATTCTCCCAGCTTGGGGGTCACTGCCCCTAATGCTCCGATAACTACTGGTACCACTGTTGCCTTCACACTCCACATTTTCTCTAACTCCTCTTTCAGCCCTTGGTATTTCTCAAGCTTCTCATGTTCTTTCTTTCTGATGTTGCTATCACTGGGGACTGCTACATCTTTCACCACCACTGTCTTCTCATGTTTATCCACCACCACTATGTCAGGCTGATTGGCCATCACCATCTTGTCAGTCTGGATCTGGAAGTCCCACAGGATCTTGGCCTGTTTGTTCTCTGTCACCTTTGGGGGGTTCTCCCATCTTGACCCTGGGACCTCCAGTCCATACTCTTTACAGATGTTCCTGTACAGTATGTCCTCTACCTGGTTATGCCTCTCCATGTATGCCTTGCCTGCCACCATCTTACACCTGCTGTGATGTGCTGGACTGTTTCAGGGGCTTCTCTACACAGCCTACACCTGGGGTCCTGTCTGATGTGGTAGACCCCGGCCTCTATTGCTCTGGTGTTCAGGGCTTGTTCTTGTGCAGCCATGAGTAGCGCCTCTGTGCTGTCCTTTAGTCCAGCCTTTTCCAGCCACTGGTATGTCTTTTCCATATCAGCCACTTCCTCAATTTGTCGATGGTACACGCCATGCAAGGGTTTGTCCCTCCATGATAGCCCCTCTGGTTCCTCGACCTTACTGGGCTTTTGTTGCCTGAGGCATTCACTTAGCAGTTGGTCATTGGGGGCCATTTTCTTGATGTATTCCTGGAGGTTCGCCGTTTCCTCCTGGACAGTAGTTCTGACACTTACTAGTCCTCGGCCCCCTTCCTTTCTCTTAGTGTACAGCCTCAGGACACTGGACTTGGGGTGGAACCCTCCATGCATGGTAAGGAGTTTCCTTGTCTTGATATCAGTGGCTTGTATCTCTTCTCTTCCAGTGGCCAGGATATTATCCCAGCTGGGTATCTGATTACTGGCAGGGCATAGGTGTTAATGGTCTGGATCTTAACTGCTAACTGCTATATATATATATATATATATATATATATATATAGCTTAGTGGTCTACACCACTGACTTTGGTGCGGAAGGTTGCCGGTTCGGCACTTTACGCTATACATGCCTATACCTCATGATGAGCGATACAATAAATAGAGTCATACCGGCTCGGACAGCACCCGGGACAACAAGGTCCGCGTTAGGGGTTGATGATGTTAAATTGGAACTACTGGAACAAGACATTCATGGAGCAGGGCAGAGAACATGGTACTGATGGAGTGTTACTACAGGAGTAACCCCAGTGAGAGAAACCCCACATCCTCACTGACTAAGAAACAGCTCCTAGCTCAGTGTTCGAATATTCGCAATAAGAGGTTGCTATCACAGCTAGAGATCGATGAGGTACAGCGTTGTACCTCATCCACGGTACAAAGATGCTACGGCAAGGGGGAGCCAGGACGACAGGTCAGGTCAGGTCGATATTTGGGTGGTGAAACCACCCCCCCCAAATATCGACCTGACTGGGTACCAAGCCCCAGAAAGACTAAACACAAGGGCAGCTGACCTGAGAAAGAGAATCATGAAATCCTGGGGGAACACAACTACCTGCTTGCCAAGGCTAAAGAACAAAGTACCAGACCAGTCTCTACTGGAGGAACTGAAGACTGCACTGCAAACGGTCCCTACCACTACCATCACTGAGACCAATCAGCTGATGTATGCAACAGCAACCATAATCCTAGAGATGCTTGGCTACAAGATGAACAGCCAGAGCAGCCAGAAGGTTGGAGAAGGCTAGAGGCAAAGATCATGGCAGCACGGAGAGAAGTCAGTGTTTTAACAGAACTAAACAGAGGTGTGAATCTGAGGAAAGAACTACCCAAGAAATACAACAAACTTTCCACAGCTGAGGCACTGGAGACTGCTAAGCAAAGGCTCACAGCACTAGCTACCCGCCTAAAGAGATACACAAGAGAGGTAGAGGCCAGGAGAATAAACCAGGTGTTCTCCACCAACCCAGCTAAGGTCTACTCTCAATGGCATTGGGGCAAGGTGACAATGGACCCACCTCGGGCTGAGACTGAGCAATACTGGAAGAGCATCTGGGAGAAGGAGGTAACACATAACACCAATGCCCAATGGCTGACAGACTTACAGGCAGAGCACAGCCAACTCCCAGAACAAGACCCAGTAGTCATCACACTAGCAGACATCCAAACCAGAGTGTCCAAAATGAAGAGCTGGACAGCACCAGGGCCCGACATGATTCATACCTACTGGCTTAAGAAACTGACAGCACTCCATGAATGCCTAGCAGCACAGATGAACCAGCTGCTGATATCGGGAAACCACCCAGAGTGGCTAACCCAGGGCCGGACAGTCCTCATAATGAAGGACCCCCAGAAGGGAACAATACCATCTAACTACCGGCCTATAACCTGCCTCAGCACCACATGGAAGCTTCTATCAGGCATCATAGCGACTAAGATGAGTAGGCACATGGAGCAATACATGAGCAGAGCACAGAAAGGAATAGGCAACAACACCAGGGGAGCCAAACACCAGCTACTGGTTGACAGGGCAATTGCCCGAGATTGCAAGTCGAGGAACACCAACCTGTGCACTGCCTGGATTGACTACAAGAAAGCCTATGACTCAATGCCACATACATGGATACTGGAATGCTTAAAACTGTAGAACATCAACAGGACACTAAGAGAGTTCATCCAGAACTCAATGAGGCTGTGGAAGACAACTCTGGAGGCCAACTCAAAGCCAATTGCACAGGTGAACATCAGATGCGGCATTTACCAAGGAGATGCTCTGTCCCCCCTGCTGTTCTGCATAGGCCTAAACCCCCTCAGCCAGATCATCTCAAAGAGTGGCTTCGGATACCAGTTCCGAAGTGGAACATCCATCAACCACCTCCTCTACATGGATGACATCAAGCTGTATGCCAAGAATGAGCGTGACATTGATTCCCTAATTCACCTCACCTGGATCTACAGCAAAGACATTGGGATGTCATTGGGACTAGATAAATGTGGGCGGATGATATCTAGAAGAGGAAAGGTGATCACAACTGAAGGGGTTGACCTACTTGAAGGGAATATCACAGATGTGCAGGAAAGTTACAAATACCTAGGGATCCCACAGACAAATGGTAATCATGAGGAGGCAGCTGGGAAGTCAGCCACAGCCAAATACCTACAGAGGGTAAGACAGGTCCTGAAAAGTCAGCTGAATGGCAAAAATAAGATCCAGGCCATTAACACCTATGCCCTGCCAGTAATCAGATACCCAGCTGGGATAATATCCTGGGCACTGGAAGAGATACAAGCCACTGATATCAAGACAAGGAAACTCCTTACCATGCATGGAGGGTTCCACCCCAAGTCCAGTGTCCTGAGGCTGTACACTAAGCGAAAGGAAGGGGGCCGAGGACTAGTAAGTGTCAGAACTACTGTCCAGGAGGAAACGGCGAACCTCCAGGAATACATCAAGAAAATGGCCCCCAATGACCAACTGCTAAGTGAATGCCTCAGGCAACAAAAGCCCAGTAAGGTCGAGGAATCAGAGGGGCTATCATGGAAGGACAAACCCTTGCATGGCGTGTACCATCGACAAATTGAGGAAGTTGCTGATAAGGAAAAGACATACCAGTGGCTGGAAAAGGCTGGACTAAAGGACAGCACAGAGGCACTACTCATGGCTGCACAAGAACAAGCCCTGAACACCAGAGCAATAGAGGCTGGGGTCTACCACATCAGACAGGACCCCAGGTGTAGGCTGTGTAGAGAAGCCCCTGAAACAGTCCAGCACATCACAGCAGGTGTAAGATGCTGGCAGGCAAGGCATACATGGAGAGGCATAACCAGGTAGAGGACATACTGTACAGGAACATCTGTAAAGAGTATGGACTGGAGGTCAAGGGTCAAGATGGGAGAACCCCCCAAAGGTGACAGAGAACAAACAGGCCAAGATCCTATGGGACTTCCAGAGACTGACAAGATGGTGATGGCCAATCAGCCTGACATAGTGGTGGTGGATAAACATGAGAAGACAGTGGTGGTGATAGATGTAGCAGTCCCCAGTGATAGCAACATGAGAAAGAAAGAACATGAGAAGAGAAGAGAAATACCAAGGGCTGAAAGAGGAGTTAGAGAAAATGTGGAGTGTGAAGACAACAGTGGTACCAGTAGTGATGGGGGCACTAGGGGCAGTGACCCCCAAGCTGGGACAATGTCTCCAGCAGATACCAGGAACAACATCAGAGATCTGTGTCCAAAAGAGAACATTGTTAGGAACAGCTAAGATCCTGCACAGAACCCTCAGGCTCCCAGACCTCTGGTAGGGGACCCAAGGGGACACCGCCCAGGTGGGGCGAGAGGAACATTTTATATATATATATCATAAGATAAAAAAATCATGATTCTATTGTTAAAATGTAGAGTATAAAGTACATATATTTATATAAATGTAAACTGTGAAAGTAAAAAGTTTCCAGAAAAATAAATACTCCAGTAAAGTACAGATAACTAGTACAGTAAAGGAAGTACTTGTACTCAGTTCCAGTTGTGTAAATGACTTTAAACATTCATGTGTCCCTTTAACAATAATAATAATGGATTAGATTTATATAGCGCTTTTCAAGGCACCCAAAGCACTTCACATTAGTGTTCCATTATTCATTCACTCTCACATGTTCCCTCTGGTGGTGGTAAACTACATATGTAGTCACAGTTGCCCTGGGGCAGACTGACAGAAGTGGCTGCCATTTCACACCTACGGCCCCTCTGACCACCACCCAACATTCATACTCATTCATACACCAGTGTGAGTGACACTGGAGGCAAGGAGGGTAAAGTGTCTTGCCCAAGGACACAACGGACTGACAGAGCGGGAATCGAACCGCCAACCCTTCGGTCAATGGACAACCCGCTCTCCCAACTGAGCCATGGCCGTCGTCGTGTTCACATGTTATGTTCATTCATTTACAATAACCTTCCTTTAATGCCTACATTTAAGTCAAATATATGTGTTTCCAATCAGACACTAAATTTAAATGTAGATATGATCAATCACACTGAATCAATCTGAATGAAAAACTAATAAAACACATTTGTTCATTTGAGCTAATCCAGAGGCTTGTATTGATGCCACAGAATGATTTTCCACTTCCTGTGTTGGTATGAACAGACTGGAGGCTCTGAGGTCACATGCTTTCATACACATGTGTCACAGTAGAAGTTAAACGGCTGCTTTTATTCACTTCTAAACATGTGGTGGGAAACAGCTGTCATTTACCTTTTAGTGTTTCCAAGCACAACAAACCCCGCCCCCTCACACACCAAACCCTGCCCCCTCACACACCAAACCCCGCCCCCTCACACACCAAACTCCACCCCTAACACACCAAACCCCGCCCCCTCACACACCAAACCCTGCCCCCTCACACCAAACCCCGCCCCTCACACACCAAACCCTGCCCCCTCACACACCAAACCCCGCCCCTCACACACCAAACCCTGCCCCCTCACACACCAAACCCCGCCCCATCACACACCAAACCCCGCCCCCTCAAACCAGTTTTAGCTCTTAATGGACAGCTCCCTCTGATCGAGTTTCAGAAAATGGCCAAAGTGCCTTCTGGGAAAAAAACAGCAGGACTATGGAGCATCATTCCTGTTAGTGTCTGTCAATATATTTGACTTCACCAGTGACATGAGTGTCAAAACACGGCGTCAGTTCATCCACAGACATTACTGGTTAAGAAGACATCGGTCATGCTGTGAGTTAACCACACGTCTCTGAACTATGACATATATCCTTTAACATTTAGAATGAGTCGAAGTGGAGTGGAAAAACTTCTCACATTAAAATCCTGATGCACCAAGCGATATAGTGGCGAACTATTTGTCAGAAAATGACATTTTGAGACATCACATGATCGTTCTGTACCAATGGGGTTGCAGATTTAGGACAACAGACCAGCTGATTACAGTCACATGAGTAGAAACATGACAAAACATGGTGTAATGGGGTGTGACCAGGACTGGGTCGTTAGGGTCAAAGGTTAAAGCTGTGGCTCAGTTGGTAGAGTGGGTCGTTAGGGTCAAAGGTTAAAGCTGTGGCTCAGTTGGTAGAGTGGGTCGTTAGGGTCAAAGGTTAAAGCTGTGGCTCAGTTGGTAGAGTGGGTCGTTAGGGTCAAAGGTTAAACCTGTGGCTCAGTTGGTAGAGTGGGTCGTTAGGGTCAAAGGTTAAAGCTGTGGCTCAGTTGGTAGAGTGGGTCGTTAGGGTCAAAGGTTAAACCTGTGGCTCAGTTGGTAGAGTGGGTCGCTTCCCAGCTCTGGCTGTCCACATGTCGAAGTGTCCTTGAGCAAGACACTGAACCCTGATTTAGGACCCCAGTAGGACTGACCTTTGATCTTAGAAACCTACTGGTGTATGAGTGTGTGTGAATGTGAAGCTAATGTAAAGAACTTTGAACCATGAAGGTGGAACAGAACTATAGAAGTGAAGAATATTTATCATTAAACAATTTGCTTGAAACACATAGACCTGATCAATGTTTCTTTTCTTAACCAGCAATGTCTGTGGATGAACTGATGACGTGTTTTGACACTCATGTCACTCATGGGAAGTCGTAAACTAGCTGAAAGTCTTACTTGTAATTTTTGACAAATACGCACGGGTGTCCAATCTGTGGACACAAACATACAGACAGTTATCTGACACCATGTTTGTCATCAGTGTCTTTACTCTGGTGCACCCACAGTGACTTAACCCCGACAGTGTCCTGTGAACCCAGTTCTGGTCCAGTTTTGGTCAAAGCCAAAGTAGTCCCGGCAAGTTTCCTGGGGTCAACAAAATAAAACGTGTTTCTTCTCAAAACAGTATGTGTTGGAATGAGTGATTTATTTACATAACAAAACCATCACGGAACAAAAACTCACATCTCACGATCAATGGGCTAGCGTTGTCACTGCTAATTGGCTGTGCACCTGCACATAGCAGCCGCTAACACTGCTTACAGCTAACACTGTGTATTTGTGTGTATTTGTGCATCAGTAACAGTTGTGTATTTGTGTATCAGTAATAGTTGTGTATTTGTGTGTATTTGTGTGTCAGTAACAGTTGTGTATTTGTGCATCAGTAACAGTTGTGTATTCGTGTGTATTTGTGTGTCAGTAACGGTTGTGTATTTGTGTGTATTTGTATTTGTGTGTATTTGTGCGTCAGTAACAATTGTGTATTTGTGTGTATTTGTGCATCAGTAACAGTTGTGTATTTGTGTGTATTTGTGCGTCAGTATCAGTTGTGTATTTGTGTGTATTTGTGTGTCAGTAATAGTTGTGTATTTGTGTGTATTTGTGTATCAGTGATATTTCTGTATTTGTGTGTCAGTAATATATATCGGGGTGAGGTGAAGGAGGACTCCATTGCACAGTACTGAAGGGAAAAATAATTTAATAACAAAACTAAGAAACATAAAGACAAGACAGAGACAAAACCTGGGAACAAACGACCAGAGTCCGTGGTGATGATGAATGTCCGGGTTATGGTGATTGAGGAGATGGTGAAAGTTGTCCGGGTTATGGAGGTGACAATACTGAATGGTCCCGCACTGGCAACTGCAAGCCTTACTGCTTTTATAGCCACAGATGAGGAACGGCTGCAGCTGCGCAGTGCGGGACCAGGTGGATATGGAGATGACTGGGGGAAAGGTCACCGGAGCGGAGGTCATGACAGTACCCCCCCCTAAGGGGCGGCTCCTGACGCCCCTAAAAAACAAAAGACAAAGACCTCCCCCCATTGTCCAGAGCTCAAAAAAAAATCTTAAGTAGTATTTCTCCAGGCAGGGCAGCATGGAAACCCCCTGGTCGGAGTACCTTCTGGGCAGAGCGGTGTGGAATCCCTCTGGGCAGGGCGGCATGGAAACCCCCTGGACGGAGTACCTTCTGGGCAGAGCGGTGTGGAATCCCTCTGGGCAGGGCGGCGTGGAAGCCCCCTGGGTGGAGTACCCTCTGGGCAGAGCGGTGTGGAGTCCCTCTGGGCAGGGCGGCGTGGAAACCCCCTGGGCGGAGTACCCTCTGGGCAGAGCGGTGTGGAATACCTCTGGGCAGGGCGGTGTGGAATCCCTCTGGGCAGGGCGGTGTGGAAACCCCCTGAGCGGAGTACCTTCTGGGCAGAGCGTTGTGGAATCCCTCTGGGCAGGGCGGCGTGGAAACCCGCTGGGCGGAGTACCCTCTGGGCAGAGCGGTGTGGAATCCCTCTGGGCAGGGCGGTGCAGAAACCCCTCTGGGCAGAGCGGTGTGGAATCCCTCTGGGCAGGGCGGTGCGGAAACCCCCTGGGCGGAGCGGTGTGGAATCCCTCTGGGCAGGGCGGTGCGGAAACCCCCTGGGCGGAGTACCCTCTGGGCAGAGCGGTGTGGAATCCCTCTGGGCAGGGCGGCGTGGAAACCCCCTGGGCGGAGTACCCTCTGGGCAGAGCGGTATGGAATCCCTCTAGGCAGGGCGGCGTGGAAACCCCCTGGATGGAGTACCCTCTGGGCAGAGTGGTGTGGAATTCCTCTGGGTAGGGCGGACTGGAATGAGTGGTCTGGGGTGGTAGCAGGAGCAAAACTGATTGCGTGGGGTCACCACGGACTCTGGCAGGGGTGACAAAAAGGAACAGAGACAAGGCACTAAACAAAGACAGGACAAAACGAGGAAACAAAAAGGACCGGGCCGACACGGGGGCAACAAGGGAACAGGTCCGGGGTGATACCGACCAGACACGGCAAAAGGTCCGGGGCGAAACCCGGCCAGACACGGCAAAAAGGTCCGGGGCGAAACCCGGCCAGACACGGCAAAAAGGTCCGGGGGGGGGGACCTGGCTAGACACGGCAAAAAGGTCCGGGGGGGAAACCCGGCCAGACACGGCAAAAAGGTCCGGGGCGAAACCCGGCCAGACACGATGAACAGGCCCGGGGTAAGGAACAGAGGGGAAATCCGAGGGGGAGAAAAGCAACAGGCAGAGACAGGCAACAAGCAGAGACGGGAAGAGACAGGCAACAGGCAGCCATGAATGGGCAACAGGCAGGGACAGGGGACAGAAGCCAGCAACGGGCAATAGGCAGGGACAGGGGACAGAAGCCAGCAACGGGCAACAGGCAGGGACAGGGGACAGAAGCCAGTAACGGGCAACAGGCAGGGACAGGGGACAGAAGCCAGCAACGGGCAACAGGTAGGGACAGCCACAGACAGAAAAGACCAACGACTGACTAAAACAGACAAAAGACACGAAAAAGACAAAAGAGACGAAAAGACAAGAGCCAGAAACTCGGAACGCTAGCCAGAAACTCGGAACGCTAAGCCAAAAACACAGAACGCTAAGCCAGAGACACAGAACGCTTAGCCAGAGACACGGAACGCTTAGCCAGAGACACAGAACGCTAAGCCAGAGACACAGAACGCTAAGCCAGAGACACAGAACGCTAAGCCAGAGACGCAGAACGCTTAGCCAGAGACGCAGAACGCTTAGCCAGAGACACAGAACGCTTAGCCAGAGACACAGAACGCTTAGCCAGAGACGCAGAACGCTTAGCCAGAGACGCAGAACGCTTAGCCAGAGACGCAGAACGCTTAGCCAGAGACGCAGAACGCTTAGCCAGAGACGCAGAACGCTTAGCCAGAGACGCAGAACGCTTAGCCAGAGACGCAGAACGCTTAGCCAGAGACTCAGAATGCTTAGCCAGAGACACAGAACGCTTAGCCAGAGACACAGAACGCTTAGCCAGAGACACAGAACGCTGGGCAGAGACACAGAATGCTTAGCCAGAGACGCAGAACGCTTAGCCAGAGACGCAGAACGCTTAGCCAGAGACGCAGAACGCTTAGCCAGAGACGCAGAACGCTTAGCCAGAGACGCAGAACGCTTAGCCAGAGACTCAGAATGCTTAGCCAGAGACACAGAACGCTTAGCCAGAGACACAGAACGCTGGGCAGAGACACAGAATGCTGGGCAGAGACTCAGAATGCTTAGCCAGAGACACAGAACGCTTAGCCAGAGACACAGAATGCTGGGCAGAGACACAGACAGGGACAGAACGCAAGACTGGACAGACTTTAGACAGAACAGACTGGGGAAAACTAAAACAAAAAGGGTCCCTTCAGCACTGGCGGAGTCCAGATGGTTGGCGGGACCATTTTGTCAGGATCGGGGTGAGGTGAAGGAGGACTCCATTGCACAGTACTGAAGGGAAAAATAATTTAATAACAAAACTAAGAATCATAAAGACAAGACAGAGACAAAACCTGGGAACAAACGACCAGAGTCCATGGTGATGATGAATGTCCGGGTTATGGTGATTGAGGACATGGTGAAAGTTGTCCGGGTTATGGAGGTGACAATACTGAATGGTCCCGCACTGGCAACTGCAAGCCTTACTGCTTTTATAGCCACAGATGAGGAACGGCTTGCAACTGCACAGTGCGGGACCAGGTGAGTGTGGATGAGCACTGGGGGAAAGGTCACCGGAGCGGAGGTCATGACAAATATTTGTCTATTTGTGTGTATTTGTGCGTCAGTAAAAGTTGTATATTTGTGTGTATTTGTGCATCAGTAACAGTTGTGTATTTGTGTGTCAGTAATAGTTGTGTATTTGTGTGTATTTGTGTGACAGTAATAGTTGTTTATTTGTTTGTATTTGGGCGTCAGTAACAGTTGTGTGTTTGTGCGTCAGTAACAGTTGTGTATTTATGTGTAAGTAACAGTTGTGTATTTGTGTGTCAGTAACAGTTGTGTATTTGTGTGTATTTGTGTGTCAGTAACAGTTGTGTATTTGTGTGTATTTGTGCGTCAGTAACAGTTGTGTATTTGTGTGTATTTGTGCGTAAGTAACAGTTGTGTATTTGTGCGTCAGTAACAGTTGTGTATTTGTGTGTATTTGTGCGTCAGTAACAGTTGTGTATTTGTGTGTATTTGTGTGTAAGTAACAGTTTTGTGTTTGTGTGTATTTGTGCGTCAGTAACAGTTGTGTATTTGTGTGTATTTGTGTGTCAGTAACAGTTGTGTATTTGTGTGTATTTGTGTGTCAGTAACAGTTGTGTAATTGTGTGTATTTGTGTGTCAGTAACAGTTGTGTTTTTGTGTGTATTTGTGCGTCAGTAACAGTTGTGTATTTGTGTGTATTTGTGTATCAGTAACAGTTGTGTATTTGTGTGTCAGTAACAGTTGTTTATTTTTGTGTATTTGTGTGTCAGCAACAGTTGTGTATTTGTGTGTATTTGTGCGTCAGTAACAGTTGTGTATTTGTGTGTCAGTAACAGTTGTGTATTTGTGTGTATTTGAGCGTCAGTAACAGTTGTGTATTTGTGTGTCAGTAACAGTTGTGTATTTGTGTGTATTTGTGTGTCAGTAACAGTTGTGTATTTGTGTGTATTTGTGTGTCAGTAACAGTTGTGTATTTGTGTGTATTTGTGCGTCAGTAACAGTTGTGTATTTGTGTGTATTTGAGCGTCAGTAACAGTTGTGTATTTGTGTGTATTTGTGCGTCAGTAACAGTTGTGTATTTGTGTGTCAGTAACAGTTGTGTATTTGTGTGTATTTGTGCGTCAGTAACAGTTGTGTATTTGTGTGTATTTGTGTGTCAGTAACAGTTGTGTATTTGTGTGTATTTGTGCGTCAGTAACAGTTGTGTATTTGTGTGTATTTGTGCGTCAGTAACAGTTGTGTATTTGTGTGTATTTGTGCGTCAGTAACAGTTGTGTATTTGTGTGTATTTGAGCGTCAGTAACAGTTGTGTATTTGTGTGTCAGTAACAGTTGTGTATTTGTGTGTATTTGTGTGTATTTGTGCGTCAGTAACAGTTGTGTATTTGTGTGTATTTGTGCGTCAGTAACGGCGCTCTGTGTCAGTGTGGCGGTGTTCGTGACCTCCATGACTCGGTTGCCACGGGCGACTTCTTCGGCGCGGCCATGGTGACCCAGTGGGAGAGTCGGCAGCACTCGTCGGAGGTTCCTACCGACGCCTACGGTCAGCTGGTGTTCGCCGGCGCTGGACACAAACACAGTCACGTCAGTTCACTTCTTTATACTTTATTTCATTTATACTTTTATTTCTCTCATTATTTCATCTTCATTTTTTAAATTCAGTTTTAATCAGTTTTAGTATTTGTTTTTCATATGTTGTTTGTTTTTCATAAAGAAGAAAAAGTTCATTTTAGGATCCATGAACTTCTAGTTGATAATTTGGAAGAATGAACGATGAACTGAACTAATTCATATTGACTAACTAGAACTGAACTTTGAACTAGTTCTTTTGAAGGCTTCTTGGGAGGTTTTTTTAGGTCCCTAAATCCCATGCTAGTCCAGACATTGTCACTGGTTGTGAACAGGGGGTTTGGTTTGTACCACTCCACCTGTAACCATGGCGTTCTCTTCTGCCCAGTCCTTTGAACTACATCCTTTAACTCTGGCGTCGCTCGTCCATTCTTTATCAAGTCCTGTTTCCCTTAAAAGTCCAACTTTGAAAATCCTTTGAGTTTAGCTATAACATCCTGATCCTCCATGGTTTTAGATGAAGCCAACAATAACACCATAACAACCATTGGTAACCTAGTAACCAGATCAAAGTGAGTTGACGTAGACCACGCCCTCTACTGAGGCAGAGTTACTGCCTGTCTCACCTCATGTCTGTTCACTTTTGTTTTATGTCAAATTGTTAACACTGCATACGTGGAAAACATAGTTAAAAAAACACAACCCATTCTAAGTAAAGTGAGTCCATATAACAGACATATGTAAAGTGGATAAAAACCTCTTTCTACAGCTTTATGTTGTTGGCATGAACAGAGGAAGCACAAAGGTCACGACCTCCAACACTTAACAAGGGATTGTTCAATCTGTGCTGAGGCATGGCTTAGAACTGCCTCAGCACACTGCATATTCACTGCATATTCACTGCATATTCACTGCATATTCACTGCATATTCACTGCATATTCACTGCATATTCACTGCATATTCACTGCACATTCACTGCATATTCACTGCATATTCACTGCATATTCACTGCATATTCACTGCATATTCACTGCATATTCACTGCAGTTGAGAGGAAACAAACAAATACGACCATTTTGGTCACGAAAATGATTGAAAGCATTGGAATCATACAGACGTGATTTATAACAGACACTTGGACAAATATTTATTAGTATTATTTATATTGATCATAACTGATGATGGATTATGTCTGGAGAGACCCTGCCTCACCTGCCTCCTTTAACTACACGTCTCTGTTCACTGTGGACATATATATATATATGATATGGTCCCCATAGTGTGACTGTGTAAACATATGTATATATGTGACCCACCACCACCAAACCAGGCATAAGTGGCGCTGAGCCGTTCAGAGCTACAGCCAAATTTAGGCTGGAAGGTGATTTGTTATTAGTGTTTACATCTTATCAAAAAACGGTACCTTAACACCTCTATGTTCACTTTCTGTGGTCATTACATTGAAATCCAATCAATAAAGGTGTTTATTGAGTCAATTATTTAAGCGGCGACAAAAGTTCAGGTATTGCTGAGCAAAGACAAAGACGACTTCCACCTCTTTTCGCCGAACAAAACGATCTCCGTTCCGTGGGTAAACACCCAAGTGTTTGGTACGAGGTAAAAGCTTATATTGAATGTTCTGTCCAATGGTGTAAGCCAAATGATTATAATACGTCACACTTCTGTCCTATTATTATAATATATAAAACTTCTGTGACATGTCCATCAGAGTGTCCTTTAACATCTGTCAACAATTTGTGTCAATCGGATACAAATTATTATGCGTTGCTAAGGACTTCCTACCCCAAAACAGTCCAAAACTTTAACGGACAATATCTAAAAATATGCAAATTGTAAAATATGTCCAAATGTGGATATTAAAATGACCATAACTTTGGTTCTACTTGTGATAGAAACATCATGTTTTCACCATCTTAAACCTTAGTTTCCACTCTACCAAGATACACACATAACTCTGTTTGGATTTACACACACTTATGCCTGGTTTACTGGTGGTGGGTCACATATAGCTAATGCGCATCTGTCACAGACTAACTAGGAAGTGGACCCAAGAAGCAGAGTGAACACGACAGATGAGGTTAAAAGAGTACAATTTATTATCACACACAAGGTAAGATAATCAAAAGTACAGACCAGGGGTCGAGAACCAGGAAGACGGAACAGCTACGGTACCAGGGGTTAGGCAGACTCTAAGTGGACAAAGACAGGGTCAACAGCAGAAGAGACAGAAGTACAAAAGGGGTAAGGCTAGATCTGTACTGTTTATCCAGAACAGGTCCAGGTCCAAGTCATCTGTCTGTTCCAGGTATGGGTTCCGTAAGGGTTCAGGCAAAAGCAGAGTCAGGCATAAGCAAAGAGAGAGAGAGGGTAACAGGCGATCAAGGTCATAGGTCAGAGGCAAAACAGGTCGGCAACAAAAGGCAAGACAAACTGTGAACGCTGGTGAATGAATGGACGACATGAGGACAGAACAAAGACAAACTAGCAAAGAACCTGGACAGTTACAGGGTTTAAATAAACACAGGAGGGGAGACACAAGTGGGTTAACAAGACACGGGTGGGTTAACAAGACACAGGTGGGTTAACAAGACACGGGTGGGTTAACAAGACACGGGTGGGTTAACAATACACAAGTGGGTTAACAAGACACGGGTGGGTTAACAAGACACGGGTGGGTTAACAAGACACGGGTGGGTTAACAATACACAAGTGGGTTAACAAGACACAAGTGGGTTAACAAGACACGGGTGGGTTAACAATACACAAGTGGGTTAACAAGACACAAGTGGGTTAACAAGACACAGGTGGGAATGATTTCATGAATGACATGAAAGGAAGTAAAGATGACAGACATGACACATGAGGAGGGTTACCAAAATACAACAGGAAATAGACACGACAAAACATGAACATGAAAATAATCCCAAAACGTGACAGCATCAAATGCAGTGATCCATTTGAGTAAAGGTCAAAGGTCAAAATCACATTATTGGCTCGAATTCAAGAACGGATTGTCATAGAAAATTGAGATTAGACATTCTGAGAATATTAGTTTATTTAACTGTTGTTTATTTAACTGTTGTTTATTTAACTGTTGTTTATTTAACTGTTGTTTATTTAACTGTTGTTTATTTAACTGTTGTTTAATTAACTGTTGTTTATTTAACTGTTGTTTAATTAACTGTTGTTTATTTAACTGTTGTTTATTTAACTGTTGTTTAATTAACTGTTGTTTAATTAACTGTTGTTTAATTAACTGTTGTTTATTTAACTGTTATTTAATTAACTGTTGTTTCTGTCAGAAAATAAAATGAACAGAACTGAATTAAAACCAGACTCACTTTAAGTGTCACAGGTTTTTTTTGGTCAAAGCTTCATTTGTTAAAAGAGAAAAATTCCTCCAGTTTGTGAAAATATTTTTCCACAGCATGTGATTCATTACAGGAAGGTCAGATGTTTGATATGTTACTTAGCAACGCTAGTACATGTAGCAGCAGAGCTAACACTAGGGGCAACACCTGGGTCTGGTTTGAGTTCTGGTTCTGGTTCTAGTTGTAGTTCTGGTTCTGGTGTGGCGTTACCCACTGGCAGAACATGCTCTCTTTTCTGTGGCACAAATGTTTCAGGACATGATCTATTTACGGCGTGTGCTGGAGACACTCTGCAGCTTTTGCTTCAGTTCACAGATCCAAACTGATGATGTCACATGACTTTTTTGATGTCACATGACCTTTTTGATGTCACATGACCTTTTTGATGTCACATGACCTGATGCATTAGTCATTTGGATCTTTCGTCCTGTCTGACGGCTATCTTGTGTGTGTTTTCTTTCTCTGTCCAGTTTGTGCGTCTGTCATGTGACACGCCCCCACAGATCATCTACACCCTCATGACGTCCCACTGGGGTCTTCCTTCACCCAACCTGGTGGTGTCTGTGGTGGCAGGTGAAGGCCACCAAATAGTTAAAATGTGGGTGAGGGACGTTTTACGGAACGGGCTGATTCGAGCTGCGCAGAGAACAGGTACCAATTTTACTGACAGGGTTGTCTTCTATAATCTGTCTGAAAATGGACCTGAGGAAACTATGTTTTTATTATGTCATTCATAACAACATTTAGCATTACATAGCATAACTGTAGCATAATTTAATGTAACATAACATAGCATACCATAACGTAAAATAATGTAACGTAATATAGTATAATGTAATGTAACAAAGTAGCATCGCATCACGTAGCATAACATAATGTAACAGTGTAATGTGACATCATACTGAAAAGTAAGCAACGGATAATGCATTCCCTACGAGTTACTATCAGAAAAATATTTCCCAAAGGGGAATATTTTTTGAGAGTAACTCGTGGGGAATGCATTATCCTTCTTATTCTATGGGTTATTACATCTTATTCCTGCTACTACTCTATAGATTGGATAAAACAGCCGTTGCAACGCAGTGAATATGAACTACATGCGGGGTGATATGGTAACATGAATCTGAAGTGACAAAACCTGTTGCCATGGGCAGGCTGGTAACGTCAATTCAAAGTGAACGGGAGCTGTCAGAATGTTCTAGAGGGCCGTAGAATAATGTAACAAAATGTAGCCTGACAAAACAGCGTAACTATGCTATGTTATGTACAGCATAGGGTAACGTAACGTAGCGTAGCGTAACGTAACGTAGCGTAACGTAACGTAGCGTAACGTAACGTAGCGTAACGTAGCGTAGCGTAACGTAGCGTAGCGTAACGTAGCGTAACGTAGCGTAACGTAACGTAGCGTAACGTAACGTAGCGTAACGTAACGTAGCGTAACGTAACGTAGCGTAACGTAACGTAGCGTAACGTAACGTAGCGTAACGTAACGTAGCGTAACGTAGCGTAACGTAAGGTAGCGTAACGTAACGTAGCGTAACGTAACGTAACGTAGCGTAACGTAGCGTAACGTAACGTAGCGTAACGTAACGTAGCGTAACGTAACGTAGCGTAACGTAACGTAGCGTAACGTAACGTAGCGTAACGTAACGTAGCGTAACGTAACGTAGCGTAACGTAACGTAGCGTAACGTAGCGTAACGTAGCGTAGCGTAACGTAGCGTAGCGTAGCGTAGCGTAGCGTAACGTAGCGTAGCGTAACGTAGCGTAGCGTAACGTAGCGTAGCGTAACGTAGCGTAGCGTAACGTAGCGTAGCGTAACGTAGCGTAGCGTAAAGTAACGCAGCGTAACGCAACGCAACGCAACGTAACGCAACGCAACGTAACGCAACGCAACGCAACGTAACGCAACGCAACGTAACGCAACGCAACGTAACGCAACGCAACGTAACGCAACGCAACGTAACGTAACGCAACGTAACGCAACGTAACGTAACGCAACGTAACGTAACGCAACGTAACGTAACGCAACGTAACGTAACGCAACGTAACGTAACGCAACGTAACGTAACGCAACGTAACGTAACGCAACGTAACGTAACGCAACGTAACGTAACGCAACGTAACGCAGCGTAACGTAACGTAGCGTAACGTAACGTAGCGTAACGTAACGTAGCGTAACGTAACGTAACGCAACGCAACGCAACGCAACGTAACGCAACGTAACGTAACGCAACGTAACGCAACGTAACGTAACGCAACGCAACGCAACGTAACGCAACGTAACGTAACGCAACGTAACGTAACGCAACGTAACGTAACGCAACGTAACGTAACGCAACGTAACGTAACGCAACGTAACGTAACGCAACGTAACGTAACGCAACGTAACGTAACGCAACGTAACGCAACGCAACGCAACGCAACGTAACGCAACGCAACGTAACGTAACGCAACGTAACGTAACGTAACGCAACGCAACGTAACGCAACGTAACGCAACGTAACGCAACGCAACGCAACGCAACGTAACGCAACGCAACGTAACGCAACGCAACGTAACGCAACGCAACGTAACGCAACGCAACGTAACGCAACGCAACGTAACGCAACGCAACGTAACGCAACGCAACGTAACGCAACGTAACGCAACGCAACGTAACGCAACGCAACGTAACGCAACGCAACGTAACGCAACGCAACGTAACGCAACGCAACGTAACGCAACGCAACGTAACGCAACGCAACGTAACGCAACGCAACGTAACGCAACGCAACGTAACGCAACGCAACGTAACGCAACGCAACGTAACGCAACGCAACGTAACGCAACGCAACGTAACGCAACGCAACGTAACGCAACGCAACGTAACGCAACGCAACGTAACGCAACGCAACGTAACGCAACGCAACGTAACGCAACGCAACGTAACGTAACGCAACGTAACGTAACGCAACGTAACGTAACGCAACGCAACGTAACGCAACGCAACGTAACGCAACGCAACGTAACGCAACGCAACGTAACGTAACGCAACGTAACGCAACGTAACGTAACGCAACGTAACGTAACGCAACGTAACGTAACGCAACGTAACGCAGCGTAACGTAACGCAGCGTAACGTAACGCAGCGTAACGTAACGCAGCGTAACGTAACGCAGCGTAACGTAACGCAGCGTAACGTAACGCAGCGTAACGTAACGCAGCGTAACGTAACGCAGCGTAACGTAACGCAGCGTAACGTAACGCAGCGTAACGTAACGCAGCGTAACGTAACGCAGCGTAACGTAACGCAGCGTAACGTAACGTAACGCAGCGTAACGTAACGCAGCGTAACGTAACGCAGCGTAACGTAACGCAGCGTAACGTAACGCAGCGTAACGTAACGCAGCGTAACGTAACGCAGCGTAACGTAACGCAGCGTAACGTAACGCAGCGTAACGTAACGCAGCGTAACGTAACGCAGCGTAACGTAACGCAGCGTAACGTAACGCAGCGTAACGTAACGCAGCGTAACAAACTATATTGTAACATAATGTAGCATAGTATCATGTAATTTATCGTAAACTAACATCACAGGGTCAGAATAATTGTTAATAAATTCCTTGAACTGATTTAAAGTAAAGTCAGTATTTGTAAATGCACAGATACTAGAGTTCACTAGTTGTAGTACTACAACTAACTACCTGAAAAAAAATTTTTGTAAAAGTTATAAATATTCCATTTCATTTGTCGTGGGTTGAATCAGCTGACACTTTTCTGCTCAGGAGCCTGGATTTTAACAGGAGGTCTGAGGGAGGGCGTGGCCCGCTGTGTGGGCGAGGCCGTCAGGGACTATGAGGCTGGAGCCCCCGCCCTCTGCAGGAAGAAGCTAATAGCAGTGGGACTGGCCCCCTGGGGGATGGTCCACAACAGACAACAGCTGGTCAATGCACAGGTACCCACACCTGACTGCACAGGTACGTACTGTACCCACACCTGACTGCACAGGTACGTACTGTACCCACACCTGACTGCACAGGTACGTACTGTACCCACACCTGACTGCACAGGTACGTACTGTACCCACACCTTTCAGTGATTGTCTGGTGTTTTAAGAGTGATCAGATATTTGGACTAAAATGAGATAAATCAACTTGGTCAGATGTCGATGTTCATTATGTAACAGGGACACGTGACTTTTTCATGAACGTGTCCAGTCATGTGACGTGTCCAGTCATGTGACAGATGAGTCCTAACATAATGACACATATTTAATGAAAGGTTTGATAAGTTGATATAAAGTTCTTTCAGATGTTTAAACTTCTCCTCTGGTTTTTATCCTGTTTGAAGGGAAGTTTTCCTGCTCGTTATTACGTCCAGAACACGTCACGTGATTCGTCGTGTCTGGACAACAACTGCCAGGCGTTCCTCCTGGTGGATGATGGGAGTGTGGGACGCCGCGGGGGAGAGAGGGCTTTCTGGGCCAATCTGGAGGACTACATTTCCCATCAGCGCACTGGGATCTGGGGTCAGACGAACACACACTTTACAACCATTACACTAACAACACATGAAGTAACTACGTACAAATACTTCAATACTTTACTTAAGTTTGTTCATAAATATTTGTAATTTATACTCTTTACATGGATATAAAATTATATATATATATTAAATACTGGTCCACCAGTTACAGTTGTGACATTTTTGTCATTAAACATGTTTTAACAGGTAGTGGCAGTATTGAGATTCCAGTGCTCTGCATGCTGATCTCAGGAGGAAGTAATATGCTGGAGGTGAGAAAACACACACACACAGACACAAAGACACAAAGACACACACACACACACACACACACACAAAGGCATACTTGTTTACATGTCTCACTATGACCAAGGTTTTAATCACGTAGCCATTGTGTAGTGAGTGTAAACACATCTTCTTTTTAAATAAAATTTTATTATTTTGCTGGTATTATTTTGCTTATATTATTTTGCTGGTATTATTTTGCTTATATTATTTTGCTGGTATTATTTTGCTTGTATTATTTTGCTGGTATTATTTTGCTTATATTATTTTGCTGGTATTATTTTGCTGGTATTATTTTGCTTGTATTATTTTGCTGGTATTATTTTGCTGGTATTATTTTGCTGGTATTATTTTGCTGGTATTATTTTGCTTGTATTATCATATTCTCGGGTCCATCGTGTCACTAAACTTGTCTTTTCCTCTTGTCTTTGAATCTTCTGGGTCTCAGAGGCTGGACGTCTCTCTGAGGAAGTCCACCCCCTGGCTGGTTCTGGCTGGTTCTGGTCCAGCTGCAGACTTCATCAGTGAGCTGCTGGGTCACCTGTCAGCTGTTCCTCTAAGCCCCACCCCCCCCACACCAGACAGAGACACTGAGGGCCTGAGCGTGGAGCTGCGCGACAGGGTCCGAGAGATAGTCCACAAACACTTCCATACCTCGACTGAAGTGGACAGCATAGTGGACAGAGTGAGTGAGCATGCGTGAGAGAGAGAGAGAGTGAGTGACTGTGAGAGAGAGAGTTAGAGAGAGAGAGTTCTTGTGTTTCTATCATTATATATATGATTACACAGTCAGATTACACATATGTGACCCCCCACCAGTAAACCAGGCATAAGTGTGTGTAAATCCAAACAGAGTTATGTGTGTATCTTGGTAGAGTGGAAACTAAGGTTTAAGATGGTGAAAAAATGATGTTTCTATCACAAGTAGAACCAAAGTTATGGTCATTTTAATATCCACATTTGGACATATTTTACAATTTGCATATTTTTAGATATTGTCCATTAAAGTTTTGGACTGTTTTGGGGTAGGAAGTCCTTAGCAACGCATAATAATTTGTATCCGATTGACACAAATTGTTGACAGATGTTAAAGGACACTCTGATGGACATGTCACAGAAGTTTTATATATTATAATAATAGGACAGAAGTGTGACGTATTATAATCATTTGGCTTACACCATTGGACAGAACATTCAATATAAGCTTTTACCTCGTACCAAACACTTGGGTGTTTACCCACGGAACGGAGATCGTTTTGTTCGGCGAAAAGAGGTGGAAGTCGTCTTTGTCTTTGCTCAGCAATACCTGAACTTTTGTCGCCGCTTAAATAATTGACTCAATAAACACCTTTATTGATTGGATTTCAATGTAATGACCACAGGAAGTGAACATAGAGGTGTTAAGGTACCGTTTTTTGATAAGGTGTAAACACTAATAACAAATCACCTTCCAGCCTAAATTTGGCTGTAGCTCTGAACGGCTCAGCGCGACTTATACCTGGTTTGGTGGTGGAGGTTCACATATATACATATGTTTACACAGTCACACTATAGGGACCAATATTCAGGTCCCCACGAGGGTTAATATAAATGTAGGTCCCCACTAGTAAAATAGAAATCTGTATGAAGTATGTGAATTTATGCAAATGATGTCCCCAATAAAAACATGAACTTGTTTTTTTTCTTGAAGTCCCCATGAAGCTCTGAGGGAAACAGGTGCAAAACAAAATGCATATTTTTCAAAGGTTTGAAAATGTTTCTTTTTTATTTATTGATTTAATTATTTATTTCATTAATTTATTTTGTAAAACATAATTTATTTATTTTATTTTTTGGGAAAAATAAGTTGTATTTACATTCACTCTACCCAATTGTTATTTTACCTACAAGTGATGATTACAAACATAGTCCCCATGAGACATGGAAACCATTGTGTGTGTTTGTATTCCTATCTTTATGGGGACATTGATATGTTTACACAGTCACATTATGGGGACCTCTGACACTATGGGGACCAAAATTCAGGTCCCCATGAGGGTTACATATAAATAAAGGTCCCCACTAGTAAAATAGAAATAATGTGGCCCGATAAATAAATTTACACTCAACAAAAATATAAATGCAAGTTTTGTTTTTGCTCCCATTTTTCACCAGATGGACTTAAAGACCTAAAATTCATTCCAGATCCACAATATTACCATTTCTCTCAAACATTGTTCACAAATCTGTCTAAATGTGTGATAGTGAGCACTTGTGCTTTGCTGAGATAATCCATCCCACCTCACAGGTGTGCCACATCAAGATGCTGATCTGACATCGTGATTAGTGCACAGGTGTGCCTTATACTGCCCACAATAAAAGGACACTCTGAAATGTGCAGTTTTGTCTCACAGTAAAATGCCACAGATGTCACAAGCATTGAGGGAGCGTGCAGTTGTCATGGTGACAGCAGGAATGTCAACCACATCTGTTGCTCGTGCATTGAATGTTCATTTCTCCACCATAAGCCGTCTCCAAAGGCGTTTCAGGGAATATGGCAGTACATCCAACCGGCCTCACAACCGCAGACCACGTGTGACCACACCAGCCCAGGACCTCCACATCCAGCAGGTTCACCTCCAAGATGGTCTGAGACCAGCCACTCAGACAGCTGCTGAAACAATTGGTTTGCATAACCAAACAATTTCTGCACAAACTGTCAGAAACCGTCTCAGGGAAGCTCAACTGCATGCTCGTCGTCCTCATCGGGGTCTTAACCTGACTCCAGATCGTCGCCGTAACAGACTTGAGTGGGCAAATGCTCACATTCGATGGCGTCTGGCACGTTGGAGAGGTGTTCTCTTCACGGATGAATGTGGGTTTACATTGTTCAGGGCAGATGGCAGACAGCGTGTGTGGCGTCGTGTGGGTGAGCGCTTTGCTGATGTCAATGTTGTGGATGGAGTGGCCCATGGTGGTGGTGGGGTTATGGTATGGGCAGGCATCTGTTATGGACCAAGAACACAGGTGCATTTTATGGATGGCATTTTGAATGCACAGAGATACCGTGATGAGATCCTGAGGCCCATTGTTGTGCCATACATCCATGAACATCACCTCATGTTTCAGTAAGATAACGCACGGCCCCATGTTGTAAGGATCTGTACACAATTCTTGGAAGCTGAAAATGTCCCAGTTCTTGCATGGCCAGCATACTCACCGGACATGTCACCCATTGAGCATGTTTGGGATGTGCTTGACCGGCGTATTCGACAGCGTGTACCAGTTCCCACTAATATCCAGCAACTTGGCACAGCCATTGAAGAGGAGTGGACCAACATTCCACAGGACACAATTGACAATCTGATAAACTCTATGTGAAGAAGATGTGTTGCACTGCATGAGGCAAATGGTGGTCACACCAGATACTGACTGGTTCTGAGTCCCCAGACCCCCAATAAAGAAAAAAAAATGCACATTTCAGGGTGGCCTTTTATTGTGGGCAGTATAAGGCACACCTGTGCACTAATCATGATGTCAGATCAGCATCTTGATGTGTCACACCTGTGAGGTGGGATGGATTATCTCAGCAAAGCATAAGTGCTCACTATCACACATTTAGACAGATTTGTGAACAATGTTTGAGAGAAATGGTAATATTGTGGATCTGGAATGAATTTTAGATCTTTGAGTCCATCTCATGAAAAATGGGAGCAAAAACAAAAGTGCTGCGTTTATATTTTTGTTGAGTGTATAATTTAGTATTTTTTCAGGAAGTCCCCATAAAGCATGAGTGAACAGTTGTAAAGTAAAGCATGTATTTTTCAAAGGTTTGAAGTTGTGTTAACTTATATTTGTAGTTTTTTTAAAGAAAATTTGTATTTCTGTATTTGAAAAATATATTGACTTTTTCCATTTATTTTATTTGTATTCTTATTGTTTGATTTATTTTTTTATTATTTATTTCAATTAAAATATTTTTTTTATTATTTTAATATCTTTTAAATATTTTTCAAATTGTAATTATTTTATTTTATTTTTTATTTTAGTGTTTTTACCTAATACCTACGTTACCTACAATTGGCATTTACAAATGTAGTCCTCATGAGGTATGGAAAGGAGTATGTGTGTGTGTGTGTGTGTGTGTGTGTGTGTGTGTGTGTAAACTTTAAATGAACATAAATAACAGCTGACAGTGTTTTTTTCCATGTGTTCAGTTGCAGGTGTGTTTTTCAAACACACCCAGATCATGTTGAACATCTGTAAAAACACTGCAGTTCTGTGTCCAAACCTTGGAAATGAAAATGACACAATGGTTAAATATTTGAGTTCTTCTATGAAACTGGTTTGATTCTGGTAAATAAGGACAACTTCTTCACCTGTCATACCAAACCAATATTGCAGCCTTGAATATTGGCAGATACTGATATTGATCCAATCCCATACTGGCACAGATCCTACATCCTTTTATTATTTACCGTATTGTCCACACTATAAGGTGCACTGTCAATGAATGGGTTAAGTTTTTAGGTTTTTCATACATAAGGCGCGTTAGGTGAAGTTAAAATTATGATTTAAAAAGTCCATATATGAGGAACACTGTGGTTTTTGCAGAAAATGAAAGTATTTTTCAGTGCACCTTATAATTTAAAATACAGTATTTAGTTGTGTTTAACAAAGGGATAATGTATTCATAAAAACTACACTAATATGAATGGTGTTAACACTCTTGACTCACAACAAGAAGACCCGGTTTCTATTCCCGGACCGTGTGGATCTTTCTGTGGAGTTTCCATGTTTGTCTCCTCGTGGCAGGATGGGTTTCCTCCAGTTTCCTCCATCACCCAAAAACATGTTTGTTAGGGTCAGATCCTCCAGCAGGTGATTCTGATCATTAGCCCTGGTACCAACCATGGGTACTGCCCATGGGTACTGCCCATGGGTACCAACCATGGGTACTGCCCATGGGTACCAACCATGGGTACCAACCATGGGTACTGCCCATGGGTACCGTCCATGGGTACCGTCCATGGGTACTGCCCATGGGTACCAACCATGGGTACCAACCATGGGTGCCGCCCATGGGTGCCGCCCATGGGTGCCGCCCATGGGTGCCGCCCATGGGTGCCGCCCATGGGTGCCGCCCATGGGTGCCGCCCATGGGTGCCCACTACTCCTTACAGGTTACACCAATGGCATCAAGGACGGGTTAATTGCAGAAGACACATTTCATGGTACAATGACAAATAAAGTATTTTACCTTAAAACTGACACTAAAATGTATAAAAATGTGCGTCACTAGACAAACGGTTGCGGTAAAAATATTTTTTGCCAGTCGCTCATGGCAGATAATTTACATGTTCTTATTCTTCACAGTTTAATATGTTCAGAAGGAAACAACTGAATCAGAAGGTTTGTTTTTTCTGTGTTTTCAGGCTCTGAGTATTTACCAGAACAGAGAACTCATCACCATTTACCAAGGAGAGCAGGAGGGAGCTGACGACTTTGACACGGTCCTTCTTAAAGCACTCGTTAGCGGTAAACACTTTACACATCTACATGTTAGCGTTAGCAGTAAACACTACACATCTACATGTTAGCGTTAGCAGTAAACACTACACATCTACATGTTAGCGTTAGCAGTAAACACTACACATCTACATGTTAGCGTTAGCAGTAAACACTACACATCTACATGTTAGCGTTAGCGGTAAACACTACACATCTACATGTTAGCGTTAGCAGTAAACACTACACATCTACATGTTAGCGTTAGCAGTAAACACTTTACACATCTACATGTTAGCATTAGCAGTAAACACTACACATCTACATGTTAGCGTTAGCAGTAAACACTACACATCTACATGTTAGCGTTAGCAGTAAACACTACACATCTACATGTTAGCGTTAGCGGTAAACACTACACATCTACATGTTAGCGTTAGCAGTAAACACTACACATCTACATGTTAGCGTTAGCGGTAAACACTACACATCTACATGTTAGCGTTAGCAGTAAACACTACACATCTACATGTTAGCGTTAGCAGTAAACACTTTACACATCTACATGTTAGCGTAAGCAGTACACACTACACATCTACATGTTAGCGTTAGCGGTCAACACTTTACACATCTACATGTTAGCGTAAGCAGTAAACACTACACATCTACATGTTAGCGTAAGCAGTAAACACTACACATCTACATGTTAGCGTTAGCAGTAAACACTACACATCTACATGTTAGCGTTAGCGGTAAACACTACACATCTACATGTTAGCGTTAGCAGTAAACACTACACATCTACATGTTAGCGTTAGCGGTAAACACTACACATCTACATGTTAGCGTTAGCAGTAAACACTACACATCTACATGTTAGCGTTAGCAGTAAACACTTTACACATCTACATGTTAGCGTAAGCAGTACACACTACACATCTACATGTTAGCGTTAGCGGTCAACACTTTACACATCTACATGTTAGCGTAAGCAGTAAACACTACACATCTACATGTTAGCGTAAGCAGTAAACACTACACATCTACATGTTAGCATTAGCGGTCAACACTTTACACATCTACATGTTAGCGTAAGCAGTAAGCACTACACATCTACATGTTCGCGTTAGCAGTAAACACTTTACACATCTACATGTTAGCGTTAGCAGTAAACACTACACATCTACATGTTAGCGTTAGCGGTAAACACTTTACACATCTACATGTTAGTGTAAGCAGGAAACACTACACATCTACATGTTAGCGTTAGCAGTAAACACTTTACACATCTACATGTTAGCGTAAGCAGTAAACACTACACATCTACATGTTAGCATTAGCAGTAAACACTTTACACATCTACATGTTAGCGTTAAACACTTTACACATCTACATGTTAGCGTAAACAGTAAACACTACACATCTACATGTTAGCATTAGCAGTAAACACTTTACACATCCACATGCTAGCATTAGCTGTAAACACTTTACACATCTACATGTTAGCGTAAGCAGTAAACACTACACATCTACATGTTAGCGTTAGCAGTAAACACTTTACACATCTACATGTTAGCGTTAGCAGTAAACACTACACATCTACATGTTAGCGTTAGCAGTAAACACTTTACACATCTACATGTTAGCGTTAAACACTTTACACATCTACATGTTAGCGTAAGCAGTAAACACTACACATCGACATGTTAGCATTAGCGGTAAACACTTTACACATCTACATGTTAGTGTAAGCAGTAAACACTTTACACATCTACATGTTAGCGTTAGCGGTTAACACTTTACACATCTACATGTTAGCGTTAGCAGTAAACACTTTACACATCTACATGTTAGTGTTAGCAGTAAACACTTTACACATCTACATGTTAGCGTTAGCAGTAAACACTTTACACATCTACATGTTAGCGTTAGCGGTAAACACTTTACACATCTACATGTTAGCGTTAGCGGTAAACACTTTACACATCTACATGTTAGCGTTAGCGGTAAACACTTTACACATCTACATGTTAGCGTTAGCGGTAAACACTTTACACATCTACATGTTAGCGTTAGCGGTAAACACTTTACACATCTACATGTTAGTGTAAGCGGTAAACACTTTACACATCTACATGTTAGCGTTAGCAGTAAACACTTTACACATCTACATGTTAGCGTTAGCGGTAAACACTTTACACATCTACATGTTAGCGTTAGCAGTAAACACTTTACACATCTACATGTTAGCATTAGCAGTAAACACTTTACACATCTACATGTTAGCGTTAGCAGTAAACACTTTACACATCTACATGTAGATACATGACTTTGACAGGAATAAATATTAAACAGATTAGATTAGATATTTATGATCGAATTAAGACAAAAACACTTCCAGTGGAATAAAGTAAACTGATTATCAGATTAGTTTAATCAGATTAGTTTAATCAGATTACTTCCAGGTGTATTGTCTACTAATCACTCCTCGTGTCTGATTTTAATCTGATCACAGATTTAAACCATAGAAATAAGACTAATACAAAGTTAATATTAATAAATAAGCATAGAATGAGTCCTTTAAATGTGCTTTTGTACTAAGACTAATTTTCTGTGTGTGTAGCCAGTAAACGTCAGTCCATTCGAGCCAGTGAATACACTGAAGAGCTAAAACTGGCCGTGGCCTGGAACAGAGTGGACATCGCTAAGACCGAGCTCTTCAATGGAGACATTCAGTGGAAGGTCAGTCACTTTACATTACTGCCATACTATACTATACTGAACATCAGTAGGTGAACATATGTCTGCATTTGGTCTGAACCCACGGCTCTAAAACTCGACTGCACTTTTTATATTACGTGTAAAAAGTTTAAGGCATGAACACAACACTGTCCCTATGTATTTGGAGAAAAAAGAGTGTGTTGTTTGTGCTGCTGTATCACACAGGTTAGTTAGCTAATGCTGCTGTATCACACAGGTTAGTTAGCTAATGCTGCTGTATCACACAGGTTAGTTAGCTAATGCTGCTGTATCACACAGGTTAGTTAGCTAATGCTGCTGTATCACACAGGTTAGTTAGCTAATGCTGCTGTATCACATAGGTTAGTTAGCTAAGGCTGATGTATCACACAGGTTAGCTAGCTAATGCTGCTGTATCACACAGGTTAGCTAGCAAATGCTGCTTATCACACAGGTTAGCTAGCTAATGCTGCTGTATCACACAGATTAGTTAGCTAATGCTGCTGTATCACACAGGTTAGTTAGCTAATGCTGCTGTATCACACAGGTTAGCTAGCTAATGCTGCTGTATCACACAGGTTAGTTAGCTAATGCTGCTGCATCACACAGGTTAGCTAGCTAATGCTGCTGTATCACACAGGTTAGCTAGCTAATGCTGCTGTATCACACAGGTTAGTTAGCTAATGCTGCTGTATCACACAGGTTAGTTAGCTAATGCTGCTGTATCACACAGGTTAGTTAGCTAATGCTGCTTATCACACAGGTTAGCTAGCTAATGCTGCTGTATCACACAGGTTAGTTAGCTAATGCTGCTTATCACACAGGTTAGCTAGCTAATGGTGCTGTATCACGCAGGTTAGTTATCTAATGCTGCTGTATCACACAGGTTAGTTAGCTAATGCTGCTGTATCACACAGGTTAGTTAGCTAATGCTGCTTATCACACAGGTTAGTTAGCTAATGCTGCTTATCACACAGGTTAGTTAGCTAATGCTGTTTATCACACAGGTTAGTTAGCTAATGCTGCTGTATCACACAGGTTAGTTAGCTAACTAACCTGTGTGATATAGCAGCGTTAGCTAACTAACCTGTGTGATAGTTAGTTAGCTAACACTGCTTATCACACAGGTTAGCTAGCTAATGCTGCTCATATCACACAGGTTAGCCAGCTAATGCTGCGTATCACACAGGTTAGCTAGCTAATGCTGCTTATCATAAGGCTTATTATAAGCAGCATATATATATATATATATATATATATATATATATATATATATATATATATATATATATATATATATATATATATATATATATATATGTATAGCCCTCTTGGTCATTGGGTGACCCACTCTTCCAACTGAACCACAGCTGCCCTAGTAGGGATTATAGCTTTTGTAGTGATTATTTCAAAATGGCGGCGCCCTGTTCGGCTGCAGCTGCTTCGGCTCCCGAAAAAACAACTATATCAGTAATTTCGCCATCTAGACCAGCACTTTTAGCACCAGCAACCCAGCGGAAAGGTGCAAGAATAGTGTATGACCGGAAGGATATAAACAGTTTGAGGCAAATTGTTACGGATGTAGATTTTGTAAGCACGGAGACGCGGACCGTTCTACACAACCTCGATCTGCTACGCCAGTCAGATCCAGCGGCCTACAAAGCAGCGAAGCCCCCACCCAGAAGAGTCCGCTCCTGGAGACATCGGAGGCGGTGTGAGAGGAGGCAGAAACGCGGCTGCCGGGGCGAACGCACAGCTAAGCTGAGAGCTAACTCGTTCCGACCGCCGCTTCCATCAATCCTGCTTGCAAATGTACACTCCCTGGAGAATAAACTGGACTACCTGAAGCTGGACTTTAATTCAAAACAGGAGACAAGAAACTGCTGCATTCTTATTTTCACGGAAACGTGGCTCATGCCTTCTGTCCCAGACACCGCTATTAACCTGGAGGGGCTAACAACATTCAGGTCAGACAGAAGCCAAGCTCTCACAGTTAAAACCCGGGGGGGTGGCGTTTGCATCTACACTAACAATAGCTGGTGTAACAACACTACTCTGGTCTCCAGTCACTGCTGTACGGACATAGAATTTATGATTGTGAGATGCAGACCCTTCTACCTGCCCCGTGAATTTACCTGTGTCATGACGGTAGCTGTGTACATACCACCCAGTGCTAACTGTAAACAGGCCCTCAAGGTCCTGTCCATCAGCGGCATGCAATCCACACACCCGGAGGGAGTTTTCAACATTGCTCGAGACTTTAACCAGGCCAACATGAAGACAGTACTACCAAACTTTCACCAGCATGTGGATTTTGCCACGAGAGGGGATAATATACTGGATCGGGTATACACTAACATCAAGAATGCATTCAGAGCAGCACCCCACCCCCACCTTGGTTCCTCAGACCACCTCTCTGTTATGCTAATTCCTGTTATACCAGCCCTTGCTCATCAGAGAAAAGCCTGCAGTAAAGAAGGTGAGAGTGTGGCCTGAGGGGCCATGTCTGCACTGCTTTGAGTGCACTGAATGGAGCATATTCAAGGAGGCTGCAACAGACAACCAGAACACCGGCGTGGGTGAGTACGTTGCATCTGTGCTCAGCTACATAGAATGGTGCATGGAGAGGGTTACAGTCACCAGGACTATTGTCACCCGGGCCAACCAGAAGCCTTGGATGACCAAGGAGGTGCGGGATAGACTGAAGGAGCGTAATGTTGCATTCAAATCTGGTGATGCGACGGCGCTCAGATCAGCGAGGGCGAATCTGAACCGTGCCATCAGAGGAGCAAAGCGCGCCTACAGTCAGAAGATACAAGGCTTCTTCCTGGACCCCAAAAACATCCGACAACTGTGGCAGGGCATCCAGACTGTCACGGACCACAAAGCCACATCCACACCCTGTCAGGACGACATCGGCTTCCTAAATGAGCTGAACAGCTTCTTCGGAAGGTTTGAGGCTCTGAACAATAGACCAGCAAGGAAAGCCGCCCTCCACCCCGACGAACAGGCACTCAGGCTCGAAACCACTGCAGTGCAAAGAGCCCTGAGGAAGGTTAATGCACGGAAAGCTGCAGGCCCGGACACCATTCCAGGACGGCTGATAAAGGAATGTGCAGACCAGCTGGCCCATGTGCTCACCGACATTTTCAACATCTCGCTGAACCAGGCTGTCGTCCCCCCATGTTTCAAGTCGGCCACAATAATCCCAGTGCCCAAGAAACCAGCAGTCACATGCCTTAACGACCTTCGCCCCGTTGCACTCACACCCATCATCATGATGTGCTTCGAGAGGGTTGTGAAAGACCACATCATCTCCATACTCCCCCCATCATTTGACCCCCACCAATATGCATACCAGCCAAATCGCTCCACTGAGGATGCCATCTCCGCTGCTCTCCACCTAAGCCTGGAGCACCTGGAGGAGAGGAACACCCATGTATGGATGCTGTTCTTGGACTTCAGCAGCGCTTTTAACACAATCATCCCCCAGGACCTGGTTGGCAAATTGGAGCCCCTGGGTCTCAGAACATCCCTCTGCAACTGGTTACTGGACTTCCTCACTGACAGAACCCAGTCTGTCCGAGTGGGCAAGAATACATCCAGTGTCATCTCCCTGAGCACCGGCTCCCCCCCAGGGATGCGTTCTGAGCCCCCTTCTATTCACTCTGATGACCCACGACTGTCGCCCCAGGTACAGCAGCAACCACATCCTGAAGTACGCGGACGACACAACAGTTGTGGGTCTCATTCAGGACGATAAGGAACTGGCTTACAGGGAGGAAGTGCAACATCTTGTGGACTGGTGTAAGGTGAACAACCTGGTCCTGAATGTCGACAAAACGAAGGAGATCATCGTAGACTTCAGGTGATCAAGACCCAGCCACGCACCCCTCCACATCAATGACACGGCGGTGGAAATCGTGAGCACAACCAAGTACCTGGGGGTGCAGATCACAGATGACTTCAGTTGGTCACTCCACACTTCCTCCTTGGCAAAGAAGGCACAGCAGCACCTGCACTTCATGCGACGGCTGAGAAGAGCCTCTCCCCCTCCCCCGTCCTAAGTACCTTCTACAGAGGGACAATAGAGACCCTGCTGACCAGCTGCATCTCCGTCTGGTCCGGGAGCTGCAGGGCCTCAGACTGGAAGTCTCTGCGGAGGGTGGTGAGGACGGCGGAGAAGATCATCGGGGCCCCTCTCCCCACAATCCAGGACATAGCAGAGAGCCGCTGCATATCCAGAGCCCACCGGATCCTCTCTGACCCCACTCATCCCCAGCACAGACTGTTCATTCGCATGGCATCTGGCAGAAGGTTCCGCAGCATCCGCTGCAGAACGGCCAGATTCAGGAATAGTTACTTCCCCCTGGCTACCAGACTGCTGAATGCCAAATAACAACCCCCCCCACACACATTCATCTACCTCATGGACAATGTACTCTCAGTGCACTTATCCATAAAATGGACAGAAATCTACCTCCTGGTTGTGAAACGACCCCACCCCCCCCAGCTGCTAAAAATGTTTTATTTGCACTAATTACTCTGTTTTTGCACTATTCATTCTGTTTTATTCTGTTCCTTAGCTGTTTTTTCTACTTATTTATTTTAGTATGTGTGCTCCGGAAGCCAAGCAACGACGTCTCGTTGCCAAAAATCCCACTGTTGTGTGTATTCTTGTGCAATGACAATAAAGGAAGTCTAAGTCTAAGTCTAAGTCTTAATCTAAAAATAAACTAAGTTGTAAACAAGTTGTTTACAAAGGCAAATTTCGATAAACAAAGTGATCAGTTTTGTGTCCAGTGCTTAGATCTATCTAATGAATCAATCAGAATTGAAATGTGTGAAGAAATGAGGGAGAAGAAGTGATATTAGTGAACTGTGCACAACAACGGATGACAAAGACGGACACTGATGGACGAAGTGTGATGGCAATAGTTCATTGTGGACTTCGTCTGGATGAGCTAATTAAGGGATAAAAAATCAAACACATGAGATAAACAGTAAATTATGAGATAAAAACAATCAGAATGAATCCATAAATAAAACGCTCTGGATTATAAAGTGTCCTGTTGTTTTTGGAGAGTGTACCTTATTGTCTGGAAAATGTGTTAAATAAATAATTGTTTGATGGTATGGTGGCAGTATGAAGACCTGGAAGACTCCATGACTGATGCACTGGTCAACGATAAACCTCAGTTTGTTCGTCTGTTCTGTGAGAACGGCCTGAACATCCTGGATTACCTGACCCACCGCCGCCTGGAGGACCTCTACCGCTCACTGCCCGACAGCTCTCTGGCCTACCTGCTCCTCCAGAGGCGTCTGAGTGAGAGGCAGAGTCTGGCTGGACCTTCACCAAACCAGGAAGCTGCTGGTCCCATCCTAAATAGTCCCCAGAGTGCTCTGAACGGACCTGCATCTGCCAAAGAGTTAAGTCTGTACGAGGTACGATATGGAAGGACACAACGTTCTCTTCTCACACTGGGTTTTGGAGTTTTTCCTGCTGAGAAGGAGGGTCTATGGCAGGGGTGTCAAACATGTGGCCCAGCCAAATGCGGCCCCTGGGATCAGAATCACAATAGCCTTTTTTGTCATCACAACAAAATACTACGAAATTGTACCATCCCCCTTCAAATAAATAAGTTAAAAATTCAAATAGTGAGCAGAATGAATGAACCAATGACTTTTATTAATATCAACTTGTAATTGTAGTTTAAAATAAAAAAATTGTCAAAATCGTTAAAAATGTAAAAAATTAATTATAATAATAATAACGACACCATTATACATCAGTCAATACCAAATAGCAAAGAAAATAAAATTTACTTTTGTTTTTTGTTTTTCTTTCACATTTTTCCCCTTTTGTTGTGTGCCAGTGAAGTCCTTCAGCTGAAAAAGGTCAAAAAAGAATCACATATGGTGTCAAAATAGTTTTTTCATTAATTTTCAGGAAACTAAATATTTGAAATATTACTTAATTTTGATTACAAAAAGGGAAAATCACAACTATTTATCACAACTTTCACTTCCTCCTGCAACAAAAGCCTGAAAAGCACCGCAACTTTCAACACAATTTTTTGGAAAAACTCATGAACATCAGACATTTTAGGACAAAACAATTTGAAAAATGGCCTGAGGAATCCTGGAGGGACAAATTATGAGATACTCAAAATCAAATAAATAATTAATAGATTTCTTTTTTTTACTGCGCATGTACCCTTAGGGTGGAGTTTTCATCACTAACACAGCTACACAGTTGTAAATGACGTAAATCTTGTAAATGTTATAAAATACAATGAATGTAATAAAAACAGTTCGACTAATACCACCCTAAAAAGAGAAAGTACATTGATAGTTATATTGAGTTTGACAAGATCATCCCTCTCATTAAGTCTCTGTCTGTCTGTCTGTCTGTCTGTCTGTCTGTCTGTCTGTCTGTCACACACACACACACACACACACACACGGTTTTGTGTGTCTTTTGTTCCGTTTATTATTTTAAAATTATTTAAAATTGTTGTTTGTGAAGTGTTCATTTATATTATAATACCTGAAAATGTGGCTGGTTTGCACAAAAGCACTATTAAAAAAGGTTATCATTGTTTCATAATAATCATTGTTGAAGTGGTTTTTTATCATTTTCAGTATCGCCAGGATGAGGGGGGACATGGAAAAATGTCACCCCTCCAAGGGGGACCTGGGCCAAAAAAGTTTGACAACCCCTGCCATAGACCACCCTGACAAACAAACTGACCCGTGTGATTCATCCAACTGCAGTGACAAGTCTTTTAACACCTTCTGATGTTTACTGGACCCTGGGAACTGTAATCATTTTTAAAGGGGTTGAACTTTAGGCCTTGGAATGAATCTGCTCTTTTACATGTACAATGTAACTCTTATTTACGAAACATTCACGGTATGAAAACACTTCTGTCACGAATTAATGTCATAAGTAGAGGAACCGCTGTATTAGTACTTTGTACTTTATCACTAGAAAACACCCTTAAACATAACTACTAATACATATGGGGACGCACACACAATAGTCAAATATTTTGCAATGACAATAAAGGTGATTCTGATTCTGTTCACGACAGGTTTACCTGCCAGGAAAAATATAGGTTCTGCAAAAGAAAAAATGTCTAAAATAATTGTATTAGTTTGGCTTTAGCTCGTATCTACAAAAATAGTGAAGTATGTGGTCATGTGACAGGTGTCCCGTTTGCTGTGGGACCTGTTGGGTGATGTGTGTCATCCCTTCTACTACGGACCCTTAGGCCTGGACAGTAGGACCAGCACCAGGAGAGCTCTGAAGGTCAGTGAACGCATCACACAAACGCTCTGAAGGTCAGTGAACGCATCACACAAACGCTCTGAAGGTCAGTGAACGCATCACACAAACGCTCTGAAGGTCAGTGAACGCGCCACACAAACGCTCTGAAGGTCAGTGAACGCATCACACAAACGCTCTGAACATCAGTGAACGCATCACACAAACGCTCTGAAGGTCAGTGAACGCATCACACAAACGCTCTGAAGGTCAGTGAACGCACCACACAAACACTCTGAAGGTCAGTGAACGCACCACACAAACGCTCTGAAGGTCAGTGAACGCACCACACAAACGCTCTGAAGGTCAGTGAACGCATCACACAAACGCTCTGAAGGTCAGTGAACGCACCACACAAACGCTCTGAAGGTCAGTGAACGCATCACACAAACGCTGTGAAGGTCAGTGAACGCACCACACAAACGCTCTGAAGGTCAGTGAACGCACCACACAAACGCTCTGAAGGTCAGTGAACGCACCACACAAACGCTCTGAAGGTCAGTGAACGCATCACACAAACGCTCTGAAGGTCAGTGAACGCACCACACAAACGCTCTGAAGGTCAGTGAACGCACCACACAAACGCTCTGAAGGTCAGTGAACGCATCACACAAACGCTCTGAAGGTCAGTGAACGCATCACACAAACGCTCTGAAGGTCAGTGAACGCACCACACAAACGCTCTGAAGGTCAGTGAACGCATCACACAAACGCTCTGAAGGTCAGTGAACGCACCACACAAACGCTCTGAAGGTCAGTGAACGCATCACACAAACGCTCTGAAGGTCAGTGAAAGCACCACACAAACGCTCTGAAGGTCAGTGAACGCATCACACAAACGCTCTGAAGGTCAGTGAACGCATCACACAAACGCTCTGAAGGTCAGTGAACGCACCACACAAATGCTCTGAAGGTCAGTGAACGCATCACACAAACGCTCTGAAGGTCAGTGAACGCACCACACAAATGCTCTGAAGGTCAGTGAACGCACCACACAAACGCTCTGAAGGTCAGTGAACGCACCACACAAACGCTCTGAAGGTCAGTGAACGCATCACACAAACGCTCTGAAGGTCAGTGAACGCACCACACAAACGCTCTGAAGGTCAGTGAACGCATCACACAAACGCTCTGAAGGTCAGTGAACGCACCACACAAACGCTCTGAAGGTCAGTGAACGCATCACACAAACGCTCTGAACATCAGTGAACGCATCACACAAACACTCTGAAGGTCAGTGAACGCATCAAACAAACACTCTGAAGGTCAGTGAACGCATCACACGAACCCTCTGAAGGTCAGTGAACGCATCACACAAACGCTCTGAAGGTCAGTGAACGCATCACACAAACACTCTGAAGGTCAGTGAACGCATCACACAAACGCTCTGAAGGTCAGTGAACGCATCACACAAACGCTCTGAACGTCAGTGAACGCATCACACAAACCCTCTGAAGGTCAGTGAACGCATCACACAAACCCTCTGAAGGTCAGTGAACACATCACACAAATGCTCTGAAGGTCAGTGAACACATCAGACAAATGCTCTGAAGGTCAGTGAACACATCACATGAACTATTGACAAGAACTGAGCTAAGGTGTGTGTGTGGGTTACTCACACCCACATCAGCTTAAACCCACATCACATTAAAGCCTATGGGATGAGTCATGGCAGGTCAGTCTTTACTTTTGGAAACATGGTGTATTTATTTCCTGTCATAGTCTGGTTTGTATTAACTATTAACTCTAAAGTCAGTGGACGTAAATGTTCTGACTACATCAGGACCAGCAGACATTTTTACTGTTGTTATAAAATGACCAGTGTTCCTGGTTTTCCTTCAGCAAGTCAATAAGCTGCTGCTGGGAGAGTGTTTGTACAGAGAGCAGCGCTGCATGTCCCCCTGGTCCAGTCTGTTCATCTGGGCCGTCCTTCAGAACCGAACTGAGATGGCTGTTTACTTCTGGGAGATGGTGAGACTTTTACAGACAGACAGATATACAGACAGACAAAAAACAGACAGACAGACACACAGACAGACAGACAGAAACAGACACACAGACAAAAACAGACAGACAGACAGACAGACACACAGACAGACAGACAAACAAACATACAGACACACAGACAAAAACAGACAGACAGACAGACACACAGACAGACAGACAAACAAACATACAGACACACAGACAAAAACAGACAGACAGACACACAGACAGACAGACAAACAAACATACAGACACACAGACAAAAACAGACAGACAATCAGACCAACAGACAGACAGACGGACAAACACAGAAAGACAAACAGACAAACAGACACACAGAAAAAACAGACACACAGACAGACAGACAAAAACAGACAGACAAGAACAGACAGACAAACAGACACAAAGACAAAACAGACAGACAGACAGACAGACAAACAGACAGACACACAGACAACTAGACAGACAGACAAACAAACATACAGACACACAGACAGACAGACAAAAACAGACAGACAAACAGACAGAGAGACAAACACAAAGACAAAACAGACAGACAAACAGACAGACACACAGACAGACAGACAACTAGACAGACAGACAAACAAACATACAGACACACAGACAGACAGACAAGAACAGACAGACAAACAGACAGAGAGACAAACACAAAGACAAAACAGACAGACAAACAGACAGACACACAGACAGACAGACAACTAGACAGACAGACAAACAAACATACAGACACACAAACAAAAACAGACAGACAGACAACCAGACCAAAAGACAGACAGACGGACAAACACAGAAAGACAAACAGACAAACAGACACACAGAAAAAACAGACACACAGACAGACAGACAGACACACAGACAGACAGACAAAAACAGACAGACAAGAACAGACAGACAAACAGACAGAGAGACAGACACAAAGACAAAACAGACAAACAGACAGACAGACAACTAGACAGACAGACAAACAAACATACAGACACACAGACAAAAACAGACAGACAGACAACCAGACCAACAGACAGACAGACGGACAAACACAGACAGACAAACAGACAAACAAGACACACACAGACAGACACACAGACAAAAACAGACAGACAAGAACAGACAGACAAACAGACACACAGACAGACAAATACACAGACAGACACACAGACAGACAAATACACAGACAGACAGACAGACAGACAAACAGGCAAACAAACAGACTAACACACAGACAGACAGACAACCAGACAGACAGACACACAGACAAAACACAGACAGACAGACACACAAAAAGACAGACAGACACACAGACAAACAAACACACAGACAGACAGACAAACACACAGACAAACAGACAGACGGACAAACACACAGACAGAGAGACAGACAGACAGACACAGAAAAACAGACAGACAAACAGAGAGACAAACAGACAGACAAACACACAGACAGACAGACAACCAGACAGACAGACACACAGACAGACATACACACACACACACAAACAGACATACAGACAATCAGACAAACAGACAGACAGGCAGACGGACAAACACACAGACAGACAGACAGACACACAGACAACAACAGACATACAGACAACCAGACAGACAGACAAACAGAGAGACACACAGACAACCAGACAGACACACACACAGACAAACAGACACACAGACAAAAACAGACAGACAAACAGACAGACAGACACATAGACAAACAGACAGACAGACAAAAACAGACAGACAGACAACCAGACAGGCACACAGACAAACAGACAGACAAAAACAGACAGACAGACAACCAGACCAACAGACAGACAGACGGACAAACACAGACAGACAAAAACAGACAGACAACCAGACAGACACAGACAGACAGACAAACAGAAAGACAGACAGACAAACAGAGAGACACACAGACAACCAGACAGACAGACACACACACACAGACAAACAGACAGTCAGACACACAGACAAAACAGACACACAGACAAAAACAGACAGACAAAACAGACAAACAAACACACAGAGAGACGGACACACAGACAAACAGACAGACAGACAGACAGACAAACACAGACAGACAAACAGACAAAAACAGTCAGACAACCAGACAGACAGACAAACAGAGAGACACACAGACAACCAGACACACAGAAAAAACAGACAGACAGACAGACAGAAAGACAGACACACAGACAGACACACAGACAAAAATAGACAGACAAGAACAGACAGACATAAACAGACAGACAGTCAAACAGACTGACACACATACAGACAGACAACCAGACAGACAGACAAACAAACATACAGACACAGAGACAAAAACAGACAGACACACAGACAGACAAAAACAGACAGACAGACAACCAGACCAACAGACAGACAGACGGACAAACACAGACAGACAAACAGACAAAAACAGACAGACAACCAGACAACCAAGACACACACAGACAAAAACAGACAGACAAGAACAGACAGACAAACAGACACACAGACAAAACACAGACAGACGGACACACAAAAAGACAGACAGACAGACACACAGACAAACAAACACACACACAGACAGACAGACAAACACACAGACAAACAGACAGACAGGCAGACGGACAAACACACAGACAGACAGACAGACACAGAAAAACAGACAGACAAACAGAGAGACAGACAAACAGACAGACAGACAAAAACAGACAGACAGACAACCAGACACACAGACAGACCGACAGACGGACAGACACACAGACAGACAACCAGACAGACAGACACACAGACAAACAGGCACACAGACAAAAACAGACAGACAACCAGACAGACAGACACATAGACAAACAGACAGACAGACAAAAACAGACAGACAGACAACCAGACAGGCACACAGACAAACAGACAGACAAAAACAGACAGACAGACAACCAGGCCAACAGACAGACAGACGGACAAACACAGACAGACAAAAACAGACAGACAGACAACCAGACAGACACAGAAAGACAAACAGACAGACAGACAAACAGACAGTCAGACACACAGACAAACAGACAGACAGACAGACAGACAAACACAGACAGACAAACAGACAAAAACAGACAGACAACCAGACAGACAGACAAACAGAGAGACACACAGACAACCAGACACACAGAAAAAACAGACAGACAGACAGACAGAAAGACAGACACACAGACAGACAGACAGACAAAAACAGACAGACAAGAACAGACAGACATAAACAGACAGACAGACAAACAGACTGACACACATACAGACAGACAACCAGACAGACAGACAAACAAACATACAGACACATAGACAAAAACAGACAGACACACAGACAGACACACAGACAGACAAACAGACAAAAACAGACAGACAACCAGACAACCAAGACACACACAGACAAAAACAGACAGACAAGAACAGACAGACAAATACACAGACAGACAGATGGACAAACACAGACAAACACACAGACAAAAACAGACAGACAAACAGACACACAGACAAAACACAGACAGACAGACACACAGACAAACAAACACACACACACACAGACAGACAGACAAACACACAGACAAACAGACAGACAGGCAGACGGACAAACACACAGACAGACACAGAAAAACAGACAGACAAACAGAGAGACAAACAGACAAACAGACAGACAGACAAACGGACAAACACACATACACACACACACAAACAGACAGACAACCAGACAGACAGACAGACAGACAGACACACAGACAGACAACCAGACAGACAGACAAACAGACACACAGACAGATAGACAGACAGACAACCAGATAGACAGACAGACAGACAAACAAACATACAGACACACAGACAAAAACAGACAGACAGACAACCAGACCAACAGACAGACAGACGGACAAGCACAGACAGACAAACAGACAAAAACAGACAGACAGTCAAACAGGCAAACAAACAGACTAACACACAGACAGACAGACACACAGACAAACAGACACACGGACAAACAAACAGACTAACACACAGACAGACAGACACACAAAAAGACAGACAGACACACAGACAAACAAACACACACACAGACAGACAGACAAACACACAGACAAACAGACAGACAGGCAGACGGACAAACACACAGACAGACAGACAGACAGACAGAGAAAAACAGACAGACAGACAAACAGAGAGACAAACAGACAGACAGACAGACACACGGACAAAACAGACAGACAACCAGACAGACAGACAGACAAACAAACAGACACATGGACAAACAAACAGACTAACACACAGACAGACAGACAACCAGACAGACAACCAGACAGACAGACACACAGACACAACACAGACAGACAGACACACAAAAAGACAGACAGACAGACAGACAGACAAAAAGACAGACAGGCAGACGGACAAACACACAGACAGACAGACAGACACAGAAAAACAGACAGACAGACAAACAGAGAGACAAACAGACAAACAGACAGACAGACAAACAGACATACACACACACACAAACAGACAGACAGACAGACAACCAGACAGACAGGCAGACAAACAAACAGACAGACACACAGACAGACAACCAGACAGACAACCAGACACACCGACAAAAACAGACAGACAACCAGACAGACAGACACACAGACAAACAGACAGACAGACAAAAACAGACAGACAGACAACCAGACAGACAGACACATAGACAAACAGACAGACAGACAAAAACAGACAGACAGACAACCAGACAGGCACACAGACAAACAGACAGACAAAAACAGACAGACAGACAACCAGACAGACACAGACAGACAAACAGACAGACAGACAGACAAACAGAGAGACACACAGACAACCAGACAGACAGACAAACACACAGACAAACGGACAAACAAACAGACTAACACACAGACAGACAGACACACGGACAAAAAAGACAGACAGACACACAGACATACACACACACACACACAAACAGACAGACAGACAACCAGACAGACAACCAGACAGACAGACACACAGACAGACAACCAGACAAACAGACACACAGACAGATAGACAGACAGACAGACAGACAGACAACCAGACAGACAGACACACAGACAAAAACAGACAGACAACCAGACAGACAGACACATAGACAAACAGACAGACAGACAAAAACAGACAGACAGACAACCAGACAGACAGACACACACACACAGACAAACAGACACACAGACAAAAACAGACAGACAAAACAGACAAACAAACACACAGACAGACGGACAAACACACAGACAGACGGACAAACACACAGACAGACAGACAGACGGACAAACACACAGACGGACAAACACACAGACAGACAGACAAACACACAGACAGACAGACAGACGGACAAACACACACACAGACAGACGGACAAACACAGACAGACAAACATAGAGAACACACCGGTTGTTATTCTGAACATGGATCCATGATGATTGCTGATGATCCCTGATAGGTGATGTGTGTTTTATCTCAGGCAGGAGAGTCGGTCCTCAGTGCTCTGGGGGCCTGTAAGATGCTTAGGGAACTTTCCAAACTAGAGAGTGAGACTGAGAGCAAACTGGCCATGAAGGAACTGGCCCAGACCTTTGAGAACCTCGCACATGGTGAGTCCAAAAACAAACCACCCTTTTATTTATAGGTGAGAAATGCCATTGTCCACATCACTACCTCAGGCCTGGTCCACACGGCAATGTTTTCAAGAGTTAGTTGCCATTTCAGCCTAGCGTCCGCATGGCACTGGTGTTTTGGGTGCCCCAAAATTTACAGAGGTGTTAGCCCCACAAAAAGCTTAAACGTCCATTCTATGCTTATTTATTAATATTAAAGAACGCATTCTATGCTTATTTATTAATATTAACTTTATTAAAGGACTCATTCTATGCTTATTTATTAATATTAACTTTATTAAAGGACTCATTCTATGCTTATTTATTAATATTAACTTTATTAAAGGACTCATTCTATGCTTATTTATTAATATTAACTTTATTAAAGGACTCATTCTATGCTTATTTATTAATATTAACTTTATTAAAGGACTCATTCTATGCTTATTTATTAATATTAACTTTATTAAAGGACTCATTCTATGCTTATTTATTAATATTAACTTTATTAAAGGACTCATTCTATGCTTATTTATTAATATTAACTTTATTAAAGGACTCATTCTATGCTTATTTATTAATATTGTTGTTCTTCATTGTTATTGAATTCATTGTGTGTTGGTTCTATTTATAAAAACGTTCAGATTGTTTTGTTTCCAGTTGTTTTTTCACGGTAGAAAAATGACTGGAGGTGGAACAACACAGTTTACTTCTACTTCCTCATACATGTCCATGACGCGCTGATGAGGCGTCTGTGATTGGCTCAGAATGTGTGAAGGAACACTCCCCCCTCCCCTCTGGCTCTGTGTGAGACGTTCTGAGATCGGACCCAAATGCAGACAGCACAAAAAATACAGTTCAGTCTTCTGTTTAATAAACAGAGAAATAAAACAATGTTCAAAGGAATAAGGCTCAAGGGGAAGACGAGGTCCAAAGCAGGGTACAATGCCGGGGAGTCAGAAACAGGAGGGGGGGTGCATGGTCAGAGTACGGGAGCGTGGGTTGATTACCGGGGAAGCGGGCTGGAGCGTGGTCAGAGTTCGGGAGCGTGGTCGGAGACAGGCGGAGGCTCAGATCCAGGAGTCAGAGACAGTAGCGTAGTCAGACGGAAGCAGGGTCGAGGTCGGAGGCAGGCAGAACTAGGTCAGGAACGGAACACAGGTAAAACACGGGAGAACAGACAGAATAACACGCTGGATGGTCTTGACTGGAAAAAACGATCTGGCAAAGGACAGACACACAGAGCAGGCTTATATACAGACACCTGGTCACTCACAGGTGACAGCAATAAGAATTAGGACAAAGGTGACAGACAGAGACACACAGGAAAATAGAGCAGGAAAAACAGACCAAACACAGAAGAGAGACAACATACAAACACAGAGACACATAACCATGACACCGTGTGTGTTTTATTGTGGGCAGTATAAGGCACACCTGTGCACTAACCATGATGTCAGATCAGCATCTTGATGTGGCACACCTGTGAGGTGGGATGGATTATCTCAGCAAAGCACAAGTGCTCACTATCACACATTTGGACAGATTTGTGAACAATGTTTGAGAGAAATGGTAATATTGTGGATCTGGAATGAATTTTAGATCTTTGAGTCCATCTCATGAAAAATGGGAGCAAAAACAAAAGTGTTGCGTTTCTATTTTTGTTGAGTGTATGTTAAAACAGTCGTTAAAAATGCACAGGTTAGGGTAAGGACTGATTTGGGATTGGGTCTAAATGTTGAGCCCATTGTACCCAGAATACACCAGTGACACTCGTGTGTGTGTGTGTGTGTGTGTGTGTGTGTGTGTGTAGATGTGTTCAGTGAATGTTACCAGAACAGTGAGAGTCGCTCCTTCACTCTCCTCATACGGAGGTCACCTGTTTGGGGCGGGGCCACATGTCTGCAGATGGCCACTTCAGCCGACGCCCGTCTGTTTTTCAGCCATGATGGAGTTCAGGTAACCCTTCAGTTCTTCAGGTTGTTAGAAAACTTGGTCGTTTTGGGAGACCCCTGCTTGGGTCCTGCTTCAGGGATAAACTGAGGTGAGACAATCAGGAGGTGTGGATCATCAAGGCTTAGGTTTTGCGGTTTATTTACATCACATGTAAAATACACAATTGATCAGCGCTGCTCACCAGCCAAAAGTCTAATGTCCCTTTGTTTACACTCCATTTGGTAATATCTTGTGCCATTGCCCATTTCCCCACCCAAGGTGGAACTCGATGAAGTCCGGTTCATGTTCAGTTCCCATTGGCTATCACTTCACTTGCGTGTGTTGGTTCATGCCCGGGCTCGGTTCTACTTGTTTACATTCATGCCAAAACATTCTGACTCCTGTACTTAATTCCTGTCTCGTGGTTAAAGGTTAGTGTGTTCATAAACAATTGTGTTTTCTGGTAATAGTTTCTGTCTCTGTTATCCACAAGGCCATAGACTGGCTGCTCGCTGGGCTGACCAGTTGATATATAGTACAACTACTGCAGGGTAAACCTTCAGTTCTTCGGGTAAACCTTCTTAAGCTTAGACATATCATAGGCCTGTATTGGTCATCGGTTAAAGTTGATGTAAAATAAGTAAAATAAATCAATATCAACCCCTAAAAAGCTGCATATGGGTTCATCAATAGTTAAAGTGTAAAGAGTCACTTTTAATAATAACTATGTGGAAATACTACACAATAGATATTTCTGTATAACTGTTGTGTTTGTTGTAGACTTTGCTGTCTCAGATCTGGTGGGGGGACATGGAGAGGTCTACGGAGGTCTGGAAACTGGTTCTGACCTTCTTCCTGCCCCCCCTCATCTACACACGCCTCATCAGCTACAGGTTAGCATTCACTTACAGCTATGCTAATGTTAGTGCTCTGTTCACTTACAGCTATGCTAATGTGTGTGTTCTGTTCACTTCCAGCTATGCTAATATGAGCATAGCTGTAAGGAGTATATTATGAACAAATGTAGGGAGGAAAAGTCAAAAGTTTACAGAAAAATAAATACTCCTGTAAAGTAAAACGATATACTTGAGTACAGTAATGGAATACTTGTACTTAGTTACTTCCAGTTGTGATGGTCCAGACTCCTGCTGTTTGTGTTCCAGGGAGCAGGAAGAGGAGGTGAAGGAGGTTCAGAAGCACAGAGACACTGACAGTCTGGAAGGAAATGATGGCACCGTCTTCTCCCTGGGGGACATCATCCAAAAGTACCTGAAAAAACACTCTGCACTCCCTATTACTGTCCTTAGTGTTATTACGTTACTGTTGTTACTGTCATTACATTACCGTCGTTACGTTACTGTCATTACGTTACTGTCATTACGTTACTGTCGTTACGTTACTGTCGTTACGTTACTGTCGTTACGTTACTGTCGTTACGTTACTGTCGTTACGTTACTGTCGTTACATTACTGTCATTACATTACTATTGTTACATTTCTGTTGTTACATTTCTGTTGTTACGTTACTGTCATTACATTACTGTCGTTACGTTACTGTCGTTACGTTACTGTCGTTACGTTACTGTCATTACATTACTGTTGTTACGTTACTGTCATTACGTTACTGTCATTACATTTCTGTTGTTACGTTACTGTCGTTACGTGACTGTCGTTACATTTCTGTTGTTACGTTACTGTCATTACATTACTGTTGTTACGTTACTGTCGTTACGTTACTGTCGTTACGTTACTGTCGTTACGTTACTGTAGTTACGTTACTGTCGTTACATTTCTGTTGTTACGTTACTGTCATTACGTTACTGTCATTACATTTCTGTTGTTACGTTACTGTCGTTATGTTACTGTTGTTATGTTACTGTTGTTAAGTTACTGTCGTTATGTTACTGTCGTTAAGTTACTGTCGTTACATTACTGTCATTACATTACTATTGTTACATGACTGTTGTTACGTTACTGTTACGTTACTGTTGTTACTGTCATTAAGTTACTATTGTTACGTTACTGTCGTTACTGTTGTTACGTTACTGTTGTTACGTTACTGTCGTTACTGTTGTTACGTTACTGTTGTTACGTTACTGTCGTTACTGTTTTTACGTTACTGTCGTTACTGTTGTTACGTTACTGTTGTTACTGTTTTTACGTTACTGTCGTTACTGTTGTTACGTTACTGTTGTTACTGTTTTTACGTTACTGTCGTTACTGTTGTTACGTTACTGTTGTTACTGTTTTTACGTTACTGTTGTCTTGTTTGTTTTTTTCTCCAGTGAAGCAGATGCAGAAGAGTTCAGAGCTTTAAAAGAAAACCTCAAAGGTTTATTTGACTCATTATTTATACACAGAAAATAAAGTTCAACCTCATCTATTTATATTCAAATTTGGTCATATATTTATGTTTTTCTGCCCCCTTCTTGTTCTTCCTCCACCCCGATCTCTTCCTCCTCTTCCTCCTCCAGCCTCCTCTTCCCAGCGGCCTGTGATCGTCTCCCAGTGGAGGAAGTTCTGGTTTGCTCCTGTCACCTGTTTCCTTGGCAACGTGCTGCTCTACTTCCTGTTCCTGTGGTTGTTCGCCTACGTTCTTCTGGTGGACTTTAAAGCTCCTCCCCCTGAAGGTCCTTCTACTCTGGAGTTTGTTCTTTACTTCTGGGTTTTCACCCTCGTATGTGAAGAGATTCGACAGGTTGGTTTTTCACACAGTCACGCACAGAGACATAATTACTCACATTTCCATTGTATATCTGCACAAACATTATTAAATGTGGATAAAACAGAAGTGTTTAATGTTATTTTTCCATTAAACTACAACTGCAATGATTTGTCCTGTAAACATGAAGGGAAATATCCTGTTGTTTTACAGATATTTATTACATATGCTGTTTGTCGTATTTATTATGACTTTTGACTTATACAAAAAAAACTTTATAAAAAATGCGGTCCACACCATTGTAAGTACACCAAAAATTTTGATGCGGCCTGGTCTAAAAAGATGCGCTATCTATCGAGATGGATGTTTTGATTTACAGATTTGATATAAAATACAAAAAAAACAGTCAAAAATCTCCATCTGAAATGAATTGGGTGTTTACATGTTTACGTGGCTATAACTCCCAAATGATACATCATAGCATTTTGCAGTGAATAGGAAAAATTCGTCAGATTGGTCCAGAGATTACACGTGTGGTCTCATAATTCCGATATGTCGTACACATGAGAAATGTGTACGACATTCTTAATGGGACCAACAAAAAAAATGTCCTTTTTTTCCAACACTCCTGCTTCTTCATACTTTGTGGCACAGACTTCATTTAAACTTTCAAACACAGTCATTTTTGTGGTGTCTTTAGGATGTGATTGTCATGAGGGTGTGATTTACGGTTGTCGATAGAGAACTCAGTAAATCCACCCTGAAAAGACCAAAATCTGACTTTTTATCAGTGGGTGATGTCATCGCTAGAGCACGAGAGAAGAAAAAATTAAGCTGAAAAATGTCTCAATAACTCGTCCTCACGGCAAAACCATAAATAGTAGACAAACAATCTTTTCCACAAATGTTGCCATGGTTGTGAGAATTCAAACAAACCAGGGTTTGAAGATCTAGCTCTTTTTAAAGTGAAATGACAGGAACCTGTTTGGGATGATGTCAGGGATTTCTGTCAATAGACTTCTATTGGAAAAATCATTTGTCTCATGTTGAGTTCAGTGTTTTTGAAATTGTTCTAACTCACTTATTTTTCACAGTACACACATAAAAAGTACATGTACTTGTTCCTCACACCCTCCTGTCACTCATCATCAACTTTGTTTTCACCAATTATTTACACTTTTACCAAAAATGGCAGTAGTTCGGCAGTATGTTCACACCTATTTTTTCCATGTAACAGAGTGTGGAGCTGTCTATGAGTCTGCCCTTTGAAGTTCCCGCCACTGCTCATCACCATGGCAACAGTGCTCCTGGCACTATGAAACACCTGCAGACAATTAAGACTGTGGGAGGAGCTTTAACATGATTGACAAACACTGTGGGCGGGGCTTTAACATGACTGACAGTCAGTGTTGGGAAAGTTGACCTTAATTAGGAACTAGTTCAAAGTTCAGTTCTAGTTAGTTAATATGAATTAGTTCAGTTCATCGTTAATTCTTCCAAATTATGAACTAGAAGTTCATGGATCCCAAAATGAACTTTTTCCTTCTTTTTTGTGTTATTATTGTAAACGTATTATTAACAGTTTCTGACGTTATCCTGTAGTCAGTAAATCAGGGGAAATCTCCGCCCCTCCAGGGCAGTAGTAAGTACCTTACCCCAGGGTTAACTTCCCTCTGCAGGTTCTTAGAACATAAGGAGTGGTTTCACTGAGCTTCGTTTTCAATGTTTATTTCCAAGAACGGGACAACACCTGCTCTGTACATTTAACTCTTTTTCTCCGCTCCCAAAAACTCTCTGCACCCCCCGCTCTCTCTCTCTCGGTGCCCCGCCCAAAACGCTTCTCAACATTATGTTTCCAACATTAGTTCAGAATAATACAATAATGACATCTATGATAATGTTGTGTTTTGATCCCATTTTATTCCTTATAGGACTCAATAATTACAACGTGATAAGAACCAAATGTGAACTACGTAAGAGCACAGTTCAATAAATGCCAGAATAACCATGTTCACAACTTCCTGTTCATTTGGCAAAAGTGAACGAGTCGTTCACGTTCGTTAAAAATATGATATAGTTGGTGAACGATCGTTCAATGAACTCGTTCAGGTACAACACTGCTGACAGTCTACTACATTTTGGTGAGTTCAGTGGTTTTAAAACTGCTGTATCTCACTTATTTTTCACAGTACAGGAAAAATAAATATATCTACTTGTTCCTCAGACCCTCCTGTCACTAATGATTACCTTTGTTTTCAACAATTATTTACAGTTTTCCCAAAAATCACAGGTTTAACATTCAGTACTCCAGTCAGCTCTGTGTGTCTGCGTGTGGAACTACAGGCTGGTTTCCATGGCAACAGGGAAAGTCCCTTACTCACAGAAAATGGGAGGAGCGTTAATAGAAAATGGGAGGAGCTTTAATAGAAGTGACTCAGTCCACAGACAGTGACACATATGAAGTGAACAGCAGATAAACACACGCGTTACATTTTCTTCAACTGATCGATGGAAGTCTGGTTTTATTATTATTATTATTATTATTGTTATTATTATTAGTGTTATTATTAGTGTTATTATTATTATTATTACTGTTATTATTATTATTACTATTATTACTGTTATTATTATTATTATTACTGTTATTATTATTATTACTATTATTATTATTATTATTATTATTATTATTATTATTATTATTATTATTATTATTATTATTATTATTATTATTATTATTATTATTACTGTTATTATTATTACCTCTTATCTCCTACTAAATGAAATAAAAGGTTTTGGTGTGTCCTTCTTTGTGGTGTTGTGTGACTTAATGGGGACATATTTGTGCTCTGTGGTTTGCAGTCTTTCTTTGTGGGAGGCACCGTCGTGCTCCAGAGGATGAAGAATTATATCCAGGATATGTGGAATAAATGTGATCTGGTGGCTATCGCTCTGTTTACCCTGGGAATGTGTTGCAGGTGAGTGCACGCACACACACACACACACACACACACACACACACACTCGTTTCCATGTTTCATCAGGACCAAGTTTGTAATCAAGTAGCCATTGGGTAGTGAGTGGAAACACATCTTTTTTTAATGAAACAAACTAAAAAAAAAAAAAAAATACTAAGAAAATTATAAAATAAAAATAATATTAATTTTTTTTTACAAAATTAACAAAAAAAAACAACATTATTGTATTTTTTTTTAAGTACACTCATCTTCAAACCTTCAAAAAATACATGTTTCACTTTACACCTATTTCCCTCATGCTTTATTGGGACATCTGGAAAAACTAATTAATGTATTTATAGGGCCACATCATTTCTATTTTACTAGTGGGGACCTTTATTTATATTTGACCCTTGTGGGGACCTAAATTTTGGTCCCCATGGTGTGACTGTGTAAACATATCAATGTCCCCATAAATATAGGAATACACACACACACACACACACTCGTTTCCATGTCTCATGAGGACCAAGTTTGTACTCATCGCTTGTAGGTAAAGTAGCCAGTAGTAGTAGTGAGTATAAACATGTGTTTATAATAATACGTAACGGTAAAAGGAAGATATGGTCACCATATTTATAATGTTTATATTCAATACTTATAATTATCTGCAGTTGTCCATTTTCCAGAGGGAAAATCTGTGCTAAGAACTGGAGTGTCATGTGGGGGTGAGGTGAAGGAGGACTCAGATTGTCAGTGCTGAAGGGAGAACAGATTTAATAACAAAAACCAAACATAAAGACAAGACCGACCAAAACACAAAACCTGGGATAGAACGACCAGAGTCTGTGGTGATGATAAATGTCCGGGTTATGGAGGTGACATTTACTGAAGGGTCCCGCACCAGCAACTGCAAGCTCCACCACTTAAATACTGCATAGCAGTATTTAAGACTTGCAGCTGCACGGTGCAGGACCAGGTGGATCTGGAGAGAACTGGGGGAAAGGTCACAGGGGCAGAGGTCATGACCACTGACCACGCTCTTATTTTGAAGTTCTGCAGCAAATTTACAGACAGCATCCCTATCAATGACATTTTCCCTCTTTGTTCTTATGCATACTTTGTTTTCATTCTACCTTATTAACGTGTTGAGACCAAACAGGATGTTGTGAACTTATGACAAATGCGCTCATAATATTTGGAATTTATGTGAATTACACACTTTTGTTTTTCTTGTCAGAATGAACCACACAATAACACAGAGGTACCAGGGTAACTGAATTACCAGTGGCCACAGATCATACTGATCCTGTGTGAATATGGCATTAATAACACTTTTTATCCCTGGGTAATATGACTTTTAAACATGTGACTTTGGGGCACCTTTATCACTTTTATCACATTTAGCTCTTTTTGGTATTTTTTTTAGAAAAAAGCATTTAAAAAAAGCATATTTATTTGAATGTATGTCAAGTCTTATTCATTATACATTATTGTTTTCTGATCTTTATGCTTGATTGTACTTGGGGGGGGGGGGTCTGCATAATTTCATTGTCACGTGTGTTCAATGACAATAAAGTGATTCTATTCTATTCTATTCTATTCTATTGTGTATAAATCAGTTATTGCATAAGTGTGAGTGAGTGACAATCACCTCTGTAGGTGATTCTGTCTGATTTTAATCTGACCACACATTTAAAGTATAGAAATGACACTAATAGGTCAAAGGTCAGATTTATGTATTTTTTTTATAGTGCACAAACATCACACAGTTTTGGGTGAAGTGTGAAACCAGTTGAACAGTTTTGTTGTTTTTTTAGGATGTTTTCTTATTCGTTTGAGTTTGGTCGTGCGGTGATGGCGGTGGACTTCATGGTCTTCACTCTGCGACTCATCCACATCTTCGCCATTCACAAACAACTGGGGCCTAAAACTATCATTGTTGGAAAAATGGTGAGTTCATTTATTGATCAGAAAATATTCATGATGACAGATGACTACAATTTGAATCAGATGAATCACAGGCAGTGTCGCAAAAACAAAACAAGTCCTCTGTGGGACGACATCATTTGTAAATAATACTTAAAAAACAGCTTCTATTGAGCCTCTAATGGTATGGCCATACCGAGCACGAATTTTCACAGATTACAGATTACATCCAAAGTCAACGGAGAAATGCGTTTGGATGCAGATTCACCCTGGGTGGCGCGTTGGAGGGTCTAGGCATTGGAGCGTCCGGGCGTTGGAGCATCTGGGGTGTTGGAGCGTCCGGGACGTTGGAGCGTCCAGGCGTTGGAGCGTCCAGGTGTTGGTGCGTCCAGGCGTTGGTGCGTCCAGGCGTTGGTGCGTCCAGGCGTTGGTGTGTACAGGCGTCGTTGCGTACGGGCGTTGGAGCGTCCAGGGCGTTGGAGCGTCCAGGCGTTGGAGCGTCCACGTGTTGGAGCGTCCAGGAGTTGGAGCGTCCAGGGGTTGGAGTGTCCGGGGCATTAGAGTGTCTGAGCGTTGGAGTACCCAACCCGGGGTGTTGGAGTGTCCAGGCATTGGTGCGTCCAGGCGTTGGAGTGTCCTGGCGCTGGAGCATCCAGGGTGTTGGAGCGTCCAGGGCGTTGGAGCATCCAGGTGTTGGAGCGTCCGGGGCATTGGAGCATCCAGGGCATTGGAGCATCCAGGGCGTTGGAGCGTCCAGGTGTTGGAGCGTCCAGGCGTTGGAGCATCCAGGTGTTGGAGCGTCCGGGGCATTGGAGCATCCAGGGCATTGGAGCATCCAGGGCGTTGGAGCGTCCAGGCATCGGATGCAAATACATGTAAACGCTCCAGTTGAAAATATTGAACTTTCAGGTGAATACGCGTAACACCGGGCCACAAAATCCAATCAGCATTAAGATGCTGCCAACGTCGTTATAGAATGACATGACGCTGGCCCTCCGTCATATCTGGGACTTCCAGAGCAGGAACAGAGCAACAGTCCAACTGATCTGAGCCATAGTTGAGGACAGACTGAACTGGGACACATCTGGTTTATCTATGTTTCTATCTCTATCCAGTGCCCAGACTCAAGCGTGTGTTTGGTGTGGCTGAGAATTGTCCAGTGTCCAAACTCAGGTGTTTATGTGGCGCCTCACAGGTGCACACGCATACATTCGTGTTTGGTGTGGCCGTAGCATAACTAGGGATGGCAAAATTTCTAAAAAAATCTTGGCCGATCACTGAGCCTCATTAATGGGTTGAAGTCATTCACCGAGAAAAGAAAACAGTTTCTTTGTCGGCTCACACACACTCACAGCGAGGTGGAGCGATGTTATGTTAAAAGCTAATTTTAAAGCGTCTCACACACACACACACACAGGACACACATTAGATGTTCCAGTAAATTCTGCTGCTAAATATGGTGTAAAAACCCTTAGTGACGTCCACCAGCCTGAGTCAGTTCTGAACAAACTGCTTTTGTCGTCGTCCACCTGTCATGTCATTGTCAGTAGGTCTGTCAGATGGATAACACAACTCATCCACTGCACTGTCGGGTTGTCATGGTGACAACTTACTGTCCCACTCTGTAGCTGCTAGCTCTAGAAGTTCTATTACCTCACGTCAGCTTTGGGTTTTGTGTATGTTTTGAGTAAACGTTCTAAACTGGTGTGAAATGGTCGTACCACAAAAAAAAAAAAAACACACTGATTCTACTGATAATGTTTAAATTCATCATTTTTAAAGATATATTACGTAGAGATCACAAAGCTTCCTCTTTATAACCTACACTACAATGATACAGAGTTTGTGCAGTGGAATGACTGATGCAGGATGGTTTTTTTTAACTGCAGACAGAAAACCGGACAACGTTGATGCGGTCAACCATCGGTCAAACGGTCATCGGTTAACATCCCTCGCTCTAACCAATGATATTGTAGCATAAATGTTTCACCTAAAATCCCGTCTAACCAATAAAATCAAAGATTATTTAAAATCCTGATGTCATGTGATGCAACAAGGTACAAGTACAGAGACACATGTTGGGTCACATCATGGATGTGTTATAACAACTGGATACTTGATTCAAAGATGGCCGCTGTTCATTTCAATGAAAGTTGCTCGCCCGGCACATACGCCGGGTTTACCTCTGCGTTAGCGGCCCATAGAGACTGCTGAAAACCTGTCGGCCAGGCTGGGGCTCCACCCCCTCGGGCCAGGGCCGGGCTCGGGCCCAGATAATAGGCCCGTGCAGGGCACTACTATGATGCTCTGGAGCGCCCATCAAAAAAGAGTGAGCAAAGCGCGTTCGGGACAGGCATTGCACATTCGTGAGGGCATTAATCAAATGTAATCAATCACAGTAAATGTGTATTCCAAAAATGTCCAACCCGGACTTATTTCACTGACAGACACCACCAATGACAACTATAAACACTCTCATTTAACCTTGGCATCTTTATATGACACGGTCGATTCATTATTGTAATCACCGTGTGTGTGTGTGTGTGTGTGTGTGTGTCCACACAGACATATCATGCTATAACTCAGTAAATACTGTAGATATTACCTTTAAATTACATGTTCATATACATATAGTTAATGTGCATCAGATGCAATGATCCATTTGAGTAAAGGTCAAAGGTCAAGGTCACAATTAACTTAAAGGTCCAAACCACATTATTGTTTATAACTCAAAAATCACAATGAATTTAAATTTTATTCATAGATCCCAAACTATAACAATGTCGTCTCACAGGCTTTATAGGAGAGAACAATCAACTACAAAAATAGATGAAGTCCCAAGCATCCCCTGTCCTGAGACCCTCCCCCTGTCCTTTAACCCTCCCCCGTCCTTTGACCCTCCCCCTGTCCTTTGATCCTCCCCCTGTCCTTTGACCCTCCCCCTGTCCTTTGATCCTCCCCCTGTCCTTTGACCCTCCCCCTGTCCTTTGACCCTCCCCCTGTCCTTTGATCCTCCCCCTGTCCTTTGACCCTCCCCCTGTCCTGAGACCCTCCCCCTGTCCTTAGACCCTCCCCCTGTCCTTTGACCCTCCCCCTGTCCTGAGACCCTCCCCCTGTCCTTAGACCCTCCCCCTGTCCTGCGACCATCCCCCTGTCCTGCGACCATCCCCCTGTCCTTTGACCCTCCCCCTGTCCTTAGACCCTCCCCCTGTCCTTAGACCCTCCCCCTGTCCTTTGACCCTCCCCCTGTCCTGAGACCCTCCCCCTGTCCTTTAACCCTCCCCCTGTCCTTAGACCCGCCCCCTGTCCTTTGACCCTCCCCCTGTCCTTAGACCCTCCCCCTGTCCTTTGACCCTCCCCCTGTCCTTTGACCCTCCCCCTGTCCTTTGACCCTCCCCCTGTCCTGCGACCATCCCCCTGTCCTTTGACCCTCCCCCTGTCCTTAGACCCTCCCCCTGTCCTTAGACCCTCCCCCTGTCCTTTGACCCTCCCCCTGTCCTGAGACCCTCCCCCTGTCCTTTAACCCTCCCCCTGTCCTTAGACCCGCCCCCTGTCCTTTGACCCTCCCCCTGTCCTTAGACCCTCCCCCTGTCCTTTGACCCTCCCCCTGTCCTTTGACCCTCCCCCTGTCCTTAGACCCTCCCCCTGTCCTTTGATCCTCCCCCTGTCCTTTGACCCTCCCCCTGTCCTTAGACCCTCCCCCTGTCCTTTGACCCTCCCCCTGTCCTGCGACCATCCCCCTGTCCTTTGACCCTCCCCCTGTCCTTAGACCCTCCCCCTGTCCTTTGACCCTCCCCCTGTCCTTTGACCCTCCCCCTGTCCTTAGACCCTCACTCTGTCCTTTGACCCTCCCCCTGTCCTGAGACCCTCCCCCTGTCCTTAGACCGTCACTCTGTCCTTTAACCCTCCCCCTGTCCTTAGACCCTCCCCCTGTCCTGAGACCCTCCCCCTGTCCTTTGACCCTCACTCTGTCCTTTAACCCTCCCCCTGTCCTGAGACCCTCCCCCTGTCCTTAGACCCTCCCCCTGTCCTTTGACCCTCCCCCTGTCCTGAGACCCTCCCCCTGTCCTTAGACCCTCCCCCTGTCCTTTGACCCTCCCCCTGTCCTGCGACCATCCCCCTGTCCTTTGACCCTCCCCCTGTCCTTAGACCCTCCCCCTGTCCTTAGACCCTCCCCCTGTCCTTTGACCCTCCCCCTGTCCTGAGACCCTCCCCCTGTCCTTTAACCCTCCCCCTGTCCTTAGACCCGCCCCCTGTCCTTTGACCCTCCCCCTGTCCTTAGACCCTCCCCCTGTCCTTTGACCCTCCCCCTGTCCTTTGACCCTCCCCCTGTCCTTTGACCCTCCCCCTGTCCTGCGACCATCCCCCTGTCCTTTGACCCTCCCCCTGTCCTTAGACCCTCCCCCTGTCCTTAGACCCTCCCCCTGTCCTTTGACCCTCCCCCTGTCCTGAGACCCTCCCCCTGTCCTTTAACCCTCCCCCTGTCCTTAGACCCGCCCCCTGTCCTTTGACCCTCCCCCTGTCCTTAGACCCTCCCCCTGTCCTTTGACCCTCCCCCTGTCCTTTGACCCTCCCCCTGTCCTTAGACCCTCCCCCTGTCCTTTGATCCTCCCCCTGTCCTTTGACCCTCCCCCTGTCCTTAGACCCTCCCCCTGTCCTTTGACCCTCCCCCTGTCCTGCGACCATCCCCCTGTCCTTTGACCCTCCCCCTGTCCTTAGACCCTCCCCCTGTCCTTTGACCCTCCCCCTGTCCTTTGACCCTCCCCCTGTCCTTAGACCCTCACTCTGTCCTTTGACCCTCCCCCTGTCCTGAGACCCTCCCCCTGTCCTTAGACCGTCACTCTGTCCTTTAACCCTCCCCCTGTCCTTAGACCCTCCCCCTGTCCTGAGACCCTCCCCCTGTCCTTTGACCCTCACTCTGTCCTTTAACCCTCCCCCTGTCCTGAGACCCTCCCCCTGTCCTTTGACCCTCCCCCTGTCCTTAGACCCTCCCCCTGTCCTTTGACCCTCGCCCTGTCCTTAGACCCTCACTCTGTCCTTTGACCCTCCCCCTGTCCTGAGACCCTCCCCCTGTCCTTAGACCGTCACTCTGTCCTTTAACCCTCCCCCTGTCCTTTGACCCTCCCCCTGTCCTTAGACCCTCACTCTGTCCTTTGACCCTCCCCCTGTCCTGAGACCCTCCCCCTGTCCTTAGACCGTCACTCTGTCCTTTAACCCTCCCCCTGTCCTTAGACCCTCCCCCTGTCCTTTGACCCTCCCCCTGTCCTGAGACCCTCCCCCTGTCCTTAGACCCTCCCCCTGTCCTTTGACCCTCCCCCTGTCCTGCAACCATCCCCCTGTCCTTTGACCCTCCCCCTGTCCTTAGACCCTCCCCCTGTCCTTTGACCCTCCCCCTGTCCTGAGACCCTCCCCCTGTCCTTTAACCCTCCCCCTGTCCTTAGACCCTCCCCCTGTCCTTTGACCCTCCCCCTGTCCTTAGACCCTCACTCTGTCCTTTGACCCTCCCCCTGTCCTTTGACCCTCCCCCTGTCCTTTGATCCTCCCCCTGTCCTTTGACCCTCCCCCTGTCCTGAGACCCTCCCCCTGTCCTTAGACCCTCCCCCTGTCCTGAGACCCTCCCCCTGTCCTGCGACCATCCCCCTGTCCTTTGACCCTCCCCCTGTCCTTAGACCCTCCCCCTGTCCTTAGACCCTCCCCCTGTCCTTTGACCCTCCCCCTGTCCTGAGACCCTCCCCCTGTCCTTTAACCCTCCCCCTGTCCTTAGACCCGCCCCCTGTCCTTTGACCCTCCCCCTGTCCTTAGACCCGCCCCCTGTCCTTTGACCCTCCCCCTGTCCTTAGACCCTCCCCCTGTCCTTTGACCCTCCCCCTGTCCTTTGACCCTCCCCCTGTCCTTTGATCCTCCCCCTGTCCTTTGACCCTCCCCCTGTCCTTAGACCCTCCCCCTGTCCTTTGACCCTCCCCCTGTCCTGCGACCATCCCCCTGTCCTTTGACCCTCCCCCTGTCCTTAGACCCTCCCCCTGTCCTTTGACCCTCCCCCTGTCCTTTGACCCTCCCCCTGTCCTTTGACCCTCCCCCTGTCCTTTGATCCTCCCCCTGTCCTTTGACCCTCCCCCTGTCCTGAGACCCTCCCCCTGTCCTTAGACCCTCCCCCTGTCCTTTGACCCTCCCCCTGTCCTGCGACCATCCCCCTGTCCTTTGACCCTCCCCCTGTCCTTAGACCCTCCCCCTGTCCTTTGACCCTCCCCCTGTCCTGAGACCCTCCCCCTGTCCTTTAACCCTCCCCCTGTCCTTAGACCCTCCCCCTGTCCTTTGACCCTCCCCCTGTCCTTAGACCCTCACTCTGTCCTTTGACCCTCCCCCTGTCCTTTGACCCTCCCCCTGTCCTTTGATCCTCCCCCTGTCCTTTGACCCTCCCCCTGTCCTGAGACCCTCCCCCTGTCCTTAGACCCTCCCCCTGTCCTTTGACCCTCCCCCTGTCCTGCGACCATCCCCCTGTCCTTTGACCCTCCCCCTGTCCTTAGACCCTCCCCCTGTCCTTAGACCCTCCCCCTGTCCTTTGACCCTCCCCCTGTCCTGAGACCCTCCCCCTGTCCTTTAACCCTCCCCCTGTCCTTAGACCCGCCCCCTGTCCTTTGACCCTCCCCCTGTCCTTAGACCCGCCCCCTGTCCTTTGACCCTCCCCCTGTCCTTAGACCCTCCCCCTGTCCTTTGACCCTCCCCCTGTCCTTAGACCCTCCCCCTGTCCTTTGATCCTCCCCCTGTCCTTTGACCCTCCCCCTGTCCTTAGACCCTCCCCCTGTCCTTTGACCCTCCCCCTGTCCTGCGACCATCCCCCTGTCCTTTGACCCTCCCCCTGTCCTTAGACCCTCCCCCTGTCCTTTGACCCTCCCCCTGTCCTTAGACCCTCCCCCTGTCCTTTGACCCTCCCCCTGTCCTTTGACCCTCCCCCTGTCCTTAGACCCTCCCCCTGTCCTTTGATCCTCCCCCTGTCCTTTGACCCTCCCCCTGTCCTTAGACCCTCCCCCTGTCCTTTGACCCTCCCCCTGTCCTGCGACCATCCCCCTGTCCTTTGACCCTCCCCCTGTCCTTAGACCCTCCCCCTGTCCTTTGACCCTCCCCCTGTCCTTTGACCCTCCCCCTGTCCTTAGACCCTCACTCTGTCCTTTGACCCTCCCCCTGTCCTGAGACCCTCCCCCTGTCCTTAGACCGTCACTCTGTCCTTTAACCCTCCCCCTGTCCTTAGACCCTCCCCCTGTCCTGAGACCCTCCCCCTGTCCTTTGACCCTCACTCTGTCCTTTAACCCTCCCCCTGTCCTTAGACCCTCCCCCTGTCCTGAGACCCTCCCCCTGTCCTTAGACCGTCACTCTGTCCTTTAACCCTCCCCCTGTCCTGAGACCCTCCCCCTGTCCTTAGACCCTCACTCTGCCCTTTGACCCTCCCCCTGTCCTGAGACCCTTCCCCTGTCCTTTGACCCTCACTCTGTCCTTTAACCCTCCCCCTGTCCTTTGACCCTCCCCCTGTCCTTAGACCCTCCCCCTGTCCTTAGACCCTCCCCCTGTCCTTAGACCCTCCCCCTGTCCTTTGACCCTCCCCCTGTCCTTTGACCCTCCCCCTGTCCTTAGACCCTCCCCCTGTCCTTTGACCCTCCCCCTGTCCTTTGACCCTCCCCCTGTCCTTAGACCCTCCCCCTGTCCTTTGATCCTCCCCCTGTCCTTTGACCCTCCCCCTGTCCTTAGACCCTCCCCCTGTCCTTTGACCCTCCCCCTGTCCTGCGACCATCCCCCTGTCCTTTGACCCTCCCCCTGTCCTTAGACCCTCCCCCTGTCCTTTGACCCTCCCCCTGTCCTTTGACCCTCCCCCTGTCCTTAGACCCTCACTCTGTCCTTTGACCCTCCCCCTGTCCTGAGACCCTCCCCCTGTCCTTAGACCGTCACTCTGTCCTTTAACCCTCCCCCTGTCCTTAGACCCTCCCCCTGTCCTGAGACCCTCCCCCTGTCCTTTGACCCTCACTCTGTCCTTTAACCCTCCCCCTGTCCTTAGACCCTCCCCCTGTCCTGAGACCCTCCCCCTGTCCTTAGACCGTCACTCTGTCCTTTAACCCTCCCCCTGTCCTGAGACCCTCCCCCTGTCCTTAGACCCTCACTCTGCCCTTTGACCCTCCCCCTGTCCTGAGACCCTTCCCCTGTCCTTTGACCCTCACTCTGTCCTTTAACCCTCCCCCTGTCCTTTGACCCTCCCCCTGTCCTTAGACCCTCCCCCTGTCCTTTGACCCTCCCCCTGTCCTTAGACCCTCCCCCGTCTTTAGACCCTCCCCCTGTCCTTAGACCCTCCCCCTGTCCTTTGACCCTCCCCCTGTCCTTAGACCCTCCCCCTGTCCTTTGACCCTCCCCCTGTCCTTAGACCCTCCCCCTGTCCTTAGACCCTCCCCCGTGTTTAGACCCTCCCCCTGTCCTTAGACCCTCCCTCTGCCCAGATTGCGAACTTTCTGTAGGAGATAGACCATCAGTACCAGTGTATTAATTTTTCAGGCAATTGCAAGGAAACTTTTGATGTTAGTTTCATTTCTCTACGCCAAGTGGTTCAGGATTTAGATTTTCGAGGCTTTTACCTTGAAAGGCTGATTGTGAACTTCCTGTCCAAGATACAGTAGGTGGGTGGTATCATCATATGAAATGTCGGGCTCGATGAGATGCATGATGACGTCTCATCTTTCTGCGACATTCCTAAGGCTCGTTTGGACGTTTTCTCAATAAAATTAATATTATGGGATGGAATCACATTTTTTCTTCATATTTAATGAAATTGATTGTCGGAGGTCGCAAATAGCAGGGCTCATAATGCAAAAACTACACGAGTTTTTAAAAAGTTATATACAACTTTTTAGATTCACCAGTTGCTCTTTAATTTGGTACCATTTTTATGTCTCTGCGATAAATGCCCTTTGAGGAGATAATTTTTGAGCATTTCCATTCATGCCATTCAAGCTCTAAATGTGTTTTTTGCCTCAAGCAATGTCGGTCGCAACTTTTGCTGTTTCTTTTGTGTCTTTAAGGTGAACCTCTGGAGAGGTATTAACGTTCCCATTTTGCCTATTTTTTGGTTGCTAGTTCGAAAACTATTGTCAGGGGCAATGTTTTTCATTTTATAAAATTTTTCACCAGACTTGAGGTGCGTGCTGATTTCAAATGCATAGGGCCTCGACCCTGCGTGCTTGGTCCCTAATAATCTGATTAAAATGTGCTGTGTCTAATGTGGTTTTTCCTGCTCAGATGAAGGACGCCTTCTTCTTCCTCTTCTTCCTGGCGGTTTGGCTGCTGGCGTATGGCGTGGCCAACCAGGCGCTGCTCTACTCCTACGACCCTCGTCCAGACTGGATCTTCAGGAGGGTCTTCTACAGACCATACCTGCACATTTTTGGACAAATCCCCATTTCTGAGATGGATGGTGAGTGTTCCAGCTTCTCTGAGCAGCGCAAGGAAAACACAGGTTGTACCTGTAAAAACGAGGGCTGTGACGAGATCTCGCAAGATGTAATTTGCCGAGATTGCTCGTCGATTATATGTTAATAACCTGCCTTAACCTCCTGAGTCCCAGCAATACATTTTTGTCCTCTGTAGTAGACAAGAATTTCACACTTTTATTTAAAAATAATAAATAAAAAATGTCAACTGAAAAGGACATTATGTTAAAAAAAATTTAAAAATGTATCTGAATAAAATGTTGTATCATGCTATTTCCAATTAAGGCAATTATTTCATGTAAAATGGCAAACAATGTTTTCTTACTGGGTCCCAGTAGGTTAAAGTAAAGGTAATCCATTTGCCAAATATACCATTGGCTTGACGTCATATGACATCTTTACGTGACGTCAGGGGGCCTATAGGTGTTATTCAATTCAATTCAATTTTATTTATAAAGCCCTAAATCACAACAAAGTCGTCTCACAGGGCTTTACAAAAACACAATCAACTACAGAGATACATGAAAAGTCCCAAGCATCCCCTGTCCTTAGACCCTCCCCCTGTCCTTAGACCCTCCTTCTGTCCTTAGACCCTCCCCCTGTCCTTAGACCCTCCTTCTCAGCAAGAAAAAACTTCCAAACCCAGTGGGAAAAAGAAGAAATCTTGAGGAGAACCACATTGAAGGACAGATCCACTCCCATGGACGGACAGACTATAGATGAACGTCCATTTATAAATGAGGGAGGGGGGGCTGGTCCAGACAGGCAGGGGTGGGGGTCCGGGGTCACAGGTCGGCACAGGCGAGACACTGCAGATCCTGTCGTCCATGGCTCCCGTGCAGACACTGTCAGGAGAGCCACCACTCCCCCTGGGGGGGGGGGGGGGGCACACCAGGTGACTAGTCATGAACAGACTTGGTATGAAAGATATGTTATAAAAATGACAGAAACAGGTGTGAGGGAGAGAAAGAGAAGAAAGAACTCAGTGTCTGTACTTCCCCCAGCATTCTAACTCCTAGGGCAGCCTAGACTGAACTGTGACTCATACATCATGTATACATGATATATGAGTCACATCATTTTTAACTAACCTGACCATAGTCTTTCTCAAACAGGAATGTTTTAAGCCTGATTTTAAATGTAGAGACTGTGTCGGCATCTTTAATATTAAAGGGAAGATGATTCCATCAGACAGTAACCATGGTAACTAAAGGCTCTAGCTCCTACTGTACTTTTAGAAACCCGAAGAATGTTCAATAAACCTGCATTCTGAGAACGAAGGGTTCTATTGGGCTGGTACAGAACCAGATCATCTTTAAGATAAGAGGGGCCCATACCATTAACCCCTGACCCCTAACCCTAACCCATACCATTAATGGTTTTATATGTAAGGAGGAGGATTTTAAATTTAATTCTAGACTCAACTGGTAGCCAATGAAGGGTTTGGAGCACAGGGGTGATAGGGTTAGGGGTCAGGGGTCAGGGGTCAGGGGTCAGGGTTTGGAGCACAGGGGTGATGTGTTCTCTTCTATTTGATCTTGTTAATAATCTTGCTGCTGCATTTTGAACCAGTTGAAGCTTTTTAGGGAATATTTAGGACATGCTACAAGTAAGGAGTTACAATAATCTAATCGTGATGTAATATAGGAATATAGCTGTGTGTCATCTGCATAACAATGAAAATTAATGCCATGATTTCTAATGATGTTACCTAAAGGGAGCATATATAGTGTAAACAAAATAGGCCCAAGGACTGACCCTTGGGGCACGCCATAATTAACTCTGGAGGACTGCGATGATTGTTGATTAATGTTAACAAATTGGTAGCGATCAGATAAATATGATTTAAAGCAGCAGAGGGCTGCTCCTCTAATACCTATATCACATTCTAATCTGTGCACTAAGATACTGTGGTCAATGGTGTCAAAGGCTGCACTAAGGTCTAATAACACCAGGACCCATATTAATCCGATGTCAGCGGCTAATAATAAGTCATTAGTAACTTTAACTAACGCTGTTTCAGTGCTATGATGGGCACGAAAGCCAGACTGAAACTGTTCAAATAAACTATTATCCTGCAGGAATTGGCACAGCTGTTTAACTATTACTCGTTTTAAAACCTTTGACAGGAAGGACAAATTAGATATAGACCTAGAATTGTCTAGAATGTCAGGATCTAGGGTAGGCTTTTTCAGAATTGGTTTAATAACAGCATATTTAAATGACTGCGGCACATATCCAGTAATTAATGAAGTGTTAATTATATTTAGGACAGTGTTAATAATTAGGGGCAGAATCTGTTTAAAGAGTTTAGTTGTAATTGGATCTAAGAGGCAGGTGATGATTTGGAAGACATGATAATAGATATGACATCAGTTTGGTCTACAGTGGTGAAATTATTTAGTGTTACAGAGGGATTTATAAAAAGGCCTAGGTTTGAAACCACTGCTTTTTCTGATCTAATATTTGGGAGAAATGTGTCTATTTTGTCTCTAATAGTTGATATTTTATTGTTAAAGAACTGCAGGAAATCATCAGAATGGAGCGTGGATGGAATAACTGGTTCCACGGAGGTGTGTCTGTTTGTCAGTTTGGCTACAGTACTGAACAGGAATCTAGGATTATTATGGTTTTCTTCTATTATGGATGAGTAATATCTAGTTTTGGCTGTACGCAAAGATGGATTATACTTTATTAAGATATTTTTCCAGGCATTGAGAGAATCTTCGAAGTTGGATCGCCTCCATTGCCTCTAATTTACGTGTTGTTTGTTTAATGGAGCGAGTGTCAGCGTTGTACCATGGGGAGGTTCATCTAATCTTAGTAGTTTTTAACTTAAGGGGGGCAACTATATTTTAGGATTAATTTTAGGGCTAAGACCTAAACTGGAGTGAGATATTACTGCCACTCCTCCACCACCACCACTGGTTCTGGCTGTGTGATAGTTCACATGGATTCATTTAATGGGACATATTCATCCTGTTGAAGCCAGGTTTGAGTCACAGCTAAAATATCAATCTATTGATCACTGATTAGATCGTTTATTAATAAAGATTTGGAAGAAATTGACCTAATATTGATCAGTCCACATTGGATAAAATTGTTAGGTGTTCTTTTAATCTGATTATTACTTAAAACTATTTTTATTAAATTATTTGATCTCACTCCTATAGGTTTAATAATATTAGGTTTATTATTAACTACACAGTTTATTATTAACTACACAGTGTTTATTATTAACTACACAGGGTTTATTATTAACTACACAGTGTTTATTATTAACTACACAGTGTTTATTATTAACTACACAGTGTTTATTATTAACTACACAGTGTTTATTATTAACTACACAGTGTTTATTATTAACTACACAGGGTTTATTATTAACTACACAGTGTTTATTATTAACTACACAGTGTTTATTATTAACTACACAGGGGATAGACACAGTTTTTCTATTACTTACTACATGCTGGGTTTGTGACAGCTCAGAGTGAAGTTGATGATGCACACAGAAGTGTTTTACTCTATGACTCTGCGCCTGGGCCCACACTCTGAATTGTCATATTGACAGGTTAAATTTAGCAGCCACATTTTGTGCTCAGAGAGAGGCACCTTCCCCAGTGGGATGTATGCTATCTCTGCCAATGAGCCCAGGCTTTCCCCAGAACGTACGCCAGTTATCTATGAAAACTACATGGTTTTCTGAGCACCATCTAGACAACCAGCGGTTAAATGATGACAACCTAGAGGACATCTCATCACTGGACAAATTAGGCAGGGGTCCAGAGAACGCTACGGTGTTACACATCGATTTAGCAAGTTTACACACTGATGCTATGTTCAGTTTAAGAACCTCTGATTGTTTCCGTCGGACATCGTTACCACCAGCGTGGATCACGATGTGGTGGAAGCTAGCCCTGCTCTGCTGTAAAAGCCTCAGGTTTCCTTCGATGTCACCGACTCTGGCCCCTGGAGAACACCTGACAGACACCGCTGGGTGCTTCACGTCCCTAAGAACAGAACTGCCAATGAGGAGAGTGTCTGGTTTGGCCAGTGCTCTGCCATGGGGTCTGCTACAGACGTGAAGCTCTTGGTGCGCTAAGTTTGTGTGTTTAGCACCACGCTTCCCCTGTACTGTCACAAACCGATCCCTCAACTCTCCCGGCTGCACGGGACTGGCTGGGGGACTAGCCACGCTAGCACTCCTACGGCTATTCGCACAGCCTGCGGTCCCTGCAGCTACCTCGCTATAGCTAGGCCTAGCATTAGCCTCCAAGCTGCAGAGCCGTGCTTCTAACTCAGAAACCCTGTCCTCCAACCCTGACACTAAACTACACTTCCAACAGCTACTGCTATCCTCAGTAAAGGAGGCAGGGGACTCACTGTACATACAACACACTGAGCAGAAAATACAGGAAGAAGAAGAACTAGCCATGCTAAGGGAAGCTAGGCTAGCGGAGTTAAAGAGGGGGAAAAAAATACACTCACCGGATGCGATGCCGTGTCGTCTCTGCTGCTGCAACTCCCATGATGCGTTCAGGGACAGTCCTCTCACCTCTCATCTGAGGTCAGAAGGTCAGACAAAGTGAAGGAAAAAAACACTTGATACTATCTGGTCTGGATTCTGAGATATCACCACTGATGTGTTTGAACTGTTGACCTTCACTGGCACCTTGACCTTTGACCTTTAGAGATACACATTTAAAGGTTTCTTCCTTGATAGGTTGTCAATCATCTCTGAAAGTTTCATCAAAATCTTTTTGAGTTATCTTACTGACAAACAAACAATCAAACAAACAAATAAAATGTTGTACATAGCAGGATACTTTGTTAAATCGGTCCCTTTCTTCCTACTGCCTGTTTCCTTGTACACACCAAATTTCAGAACCATCCATCGAGAATTGGTGAGGCTAGAGTGCGATAAGTTGCAAAAATTCAATATGGCGTCAGACCAGATGTAGTGAGTTGATTCAACTGAAATTTGGTGCAGTTCATCCTGGTATGTGTCTCCCCTGTCCTTGCCAAATTTCAGTACGATCCATTAAGAACTGGTGACGCAAGATTGCAAACAGACAAAGAAACAAGCAAATGCTACCGATCAACATACTTGAAACATCTCGATTTGGTGAAATAACAAACAAGCAAACACGAGGTAAAACATAACCTCCTTCTCAGATGTAATAAAAGCTGATAATGTAACAGTGGTTTATACTGTGCACTATTTGGTGCATTTTGCTTTTTTCCACAGTATTTGGTCTGACTTGTGTAAATCGTGCAGATCTGAAGAGTTTTTTTATTTTATTACACTGTAGATTTTGCAGTGTTAATTTGGAGACAATGGGACCAAATACACTCTAGAAGAAGTTAAATAAACTCTAAGTGTTGATTTAACACTGCAAAATTTACTGTGTATGGGTTGTAATATTCTTTTAGCCTAGCTACGCTAGCTCCTCCTACCATCAGTAAAACTAATGTTCTATTGTACTAGCCTAGCCAAATTATTTCCTCCTAGCATCAGTAAAGCTAATGTTCTATCTTACTAGCCTAGCCAAATTATTTCCTCCTAGCGTCAATAAAGCTAATGTTCTATCGTAGTAGCCTAGCCACACTAACTCCTGCTAGTGTCAGTAAATCTAATGTTCTATCTTAGTAGGCTAGCCACGCTAGCTCCTGCTAGTGTCAATAAAGCTAATGTTCTATCGTAGTAGCCTAGCCACATTATTTCCTCCTAGCGTCAGTAAAGCTAATGTTCTATCGTAGTAGGCTAGCCACGCTAGCTCCTGCTAGTGTCAGTAAATCTAATGTTCTATCTTAGTAGGCTAGCCACGCTAGCTCCTGCTAGTGTCAATAAAGCTAATGTTCTATCGTAGTAGCCTAGCCACATTATTTCCTCCTAGTGTCAGTAAAGCTAATGTTCTATCGTAGTAGGCTAGCCACGCTAGCTCCTGCTAGTGTCAGTAAATCTAATGTTCTATTGTAGTAGCCTAGCCACACTAGCTCCTCCTAGCATCAGTAAATGTAATTCAATTCAATTCAATTCAATTTTATTTATAAAGCCCTAAATCACAACAAAGTCGTCTCAGAGGGCTTTACAAAAACACAATCAACTACAGAAATACATGAAAAGTCCCAGGCATCCCCTGTCCTTAGACCCTCCCCCTGTCCTTAGACCCTCCTTCTCTGCAAGAAAAAACTTCCAAACCCAGTGGGAAAAAGAAGAAATCTTGAGGAGAACCACATTGAAGGACAGATCCACTCCCATGGACGGACAGACTATAGATGAACATCCATTTATAAATGCAGGAAGGGGGGCTGGTCCAGACAGGCAGGGGCGGTGGTCCGGGGTCACAGGTCGGCACAGGCGAGATACTGCAGATCCTGTCGTCCATGGCTCCCGTGCAGACACTGTCAGGAGAGCCACCACTCCCCCCAGGGGGGGGGACACCAGGTGACTAGTCATGAACAGACTTGGTATGAAAGATATGTTATAAAAATGACAGAAACAAATGTGAGGAAGAGAAAGAGAAGAAAGAACTCAGTGTCTGTACTTCCCCCAGCATTCTAACTCCTAGGGCAGCCTAGACTGAACTGTGACTCATACATCACATAATTTTTAACTAACCTGACCATAGTCTTTCTCAAACAGGAATGTTTTAAGCCTGATTTTAAATGTAGAGACTGTGTCGGCGTCTTTAATATTAAAGGGAAGATGATTCCATAAGATAGTAACCATGGTAACTAAAGGCTCTAGCTCCTACTGTACTTTTAGAAACCCTAGGAACTTTCAATAAACCTGCATTCTGAGAACGAAGGGTTCTATTGGGTTGGTACGGAACCAGATCATCTTTAAGATAAGAGGGGCCCATACCATTAACCCCTGACCTCTGACCCCTAACCCTAACCCATACCATTAATGGTTTTATATGTAAGGAGGAGGATTTTAAATTCAATTCTAGACTCAACTGGTAGCCAGTGAAGGGTTTGGAGCACAGGGGTGATAGGGTTAGGGGTCAGGGGTCAGGGTTTGGAGCACAGGGGTGATAGGGTTAGGGGTCAGGGGTCAGGGTTTGGAGCACAGGGGTGATGTGTTCTCTTCTATTTGATCCTGTTAATAATCTTGCTGCTGCATTTTGAACCAGTTGAAGCTTTTTAGGGAATATTTAGGACACGCTACAAGTAAGGAGTTACAATAATCTAATCGTGATGTAACAAATGCATGAATTAATTTTTCTGCAGTCGTTTTAGACAGAATATTCCTAATTTTGGCTAATGTTGCACAGGTGAAAGAAGGCTGTTCTGCAAGTTTGGTTAATGTGCATTTTGAATGAAAGATGTGGATCAAATAAAACTCCTAAATTTTTAACTGTGGCACTGGGTGTTACACTTAAGTTGTCCAGAGTAACTATGTGGTCAGGTAGGGAGTCTCTCGCATCTTTAGGACCAATTATAACAACTTCAGTTTTTTCAGGGTTCAATAAAAGATAATTGGCACTCATCCAAGTCTTTATGTCTTGGACACATGTACTTAGTTTATCTATTTGTCTGGTCTGATCAGGTTTAATCGATAAATATAGCTGTGTGTCATCTGCATAACAATGAAAATTAATGCCATGATTTCTAATGATGTTACCTAAAGGGAGCATATATAGTGTAAATAAAATAGGCCCAAGTACTGACCCTTGAGGAACGCCATAATTAACTCTGGAGGACTGCGATGATTGTTTGTTGATGTGAACAAATTGGTAGCGATCAGATAAATATGATTTAAACAGCAGAGGGCTGCTCCTCTAATACCTATATCACATTCTAATCTGTGCACTAAGATACTGTGGTCAATGGTGTCAAAGGCTGCACTAAGGTCTAATAACACCAGGACCCATATTAATCCCATGTCAGCGGCTAATAATAAGTCATTAGTAACTTTAACTAACGCTGTTTCAGTGCTATGATGGGCACGAAAGCCAGACTGAAACTGTTCAAATAAACTATTATCCTGCAGGAATTGGCACAGCTGTTTAACTATTACTCGTTCTAAAACCTTTGACAGGAAGGACAAATTAGATATAGACCTAGAATTGTCTAGAATGTCAGGATCTATGGTAGGCTTTTTCAGAATTGGTTTAATAACAGCATATTTAAATGACTGTGGCACATATCCAGTAATTAATGAAGTGTTAATTATATTTAGGACAGTGCTAATAGTTAGAGGCAGAATGTCTTTAAAGAGTTTAGTTGTAATTGGATCTAAGAGGCAGGTGATGATTTGGAAGACATGATAATAGATATGACATCAGTTTGGTCTACAGTGGTGAAATTATTTAATGTTACAGAGGGATTTATTAAAAGGCCTAGGTTTGAAACCACTGCTTTTTCTGATCTAATGTTTGGGAGAAATGTGTCTATTTTGTCTCTAATAGTTGATATTTTATTGTTAAAGAACTGCAGGAAATCATCAGAATGGAGCGTGGATGGAATAACTGGTTCCACGGAGGTGTGTCTGTTTGTCAGTCTGGCTACAGTACTGAACAGGAATCTAGGATTATTCTGGTTTTCTTCTATTATGGATGAGTAATATCTAGTTTTGGCTGTACGCAAAGATGGATTATACTTTATTAAGCTATTTTTCCAGGCATTGAGAGAATCTTCTAAGTTGGATCGCCTCCATTGCCTCTAATTTATGTGTTGTTTGTTTAATGGAGCGAGTGTCAGCGTTGTACCATGGGGAGGTTAATCTAACCTTAGCAGTTTTTAACTTGAGGGGGGCAACTATATCTAACGTAATGTTCTATCGTAGTAGCCTAGCCACACTAGCTCCTCCTAGCATCAGTAAATCTAATGTTCTATCGTAGTAGCCTAGCCACACTAGCTCCTCCTAGCATCAGTAAATCTAATGTTTTATCATAGTAGCCTAGCCACACTAGCTCCTCCTAGCATCAGTAAATCTAATGTTCTATCGTAGTAGCCTAGCCACACTAGCTCCTCCTAGCATCAGTAAATCTAATGTTCTATCGTAGTAGCCTAGCCACACTAGCTCCTCCTAGCATCAGTAAATCTAATGTTCTATCGTAGTAGACTAGCCACACTAGCTCCTCCTAGCATCAGTAAATCTAATGTTTTATCGTAGTAGCCTAGCCACACTAGCTCCTCCTAGCATCAGTTAATCTAATGTTCTATCGTAGTAGCCTAGCCACACTAGCTCCTCCTAGCATCAGTAAATCTAATGTTCTATTGTAGTAGCCTAGCCACACTAGCTCCTCCTAGCATCAGTAAATCTAATGTTTTATCGTAGTAGCCTAGCCACACTAGCTCCTCCTAGCATCAGTAAATCTAATGTTCTATCGTAGTAGCCTAGCCACACTAGCTCCTCCTAACATCAGTAAATCTAATGTTCTATCGTACTAGCCTAGCCACACTAGCTCCTCCTAGCATCAGTAAATCTAATGTTCTATCATAGTAGCCTAGCCACACTAGCTCTTCTTAGCATCAGTAAATCTAATGTTCTATCGTAGTAGCCTAGCCACACTAGCTCCTCCTAGCATCAGTAAATCTAATGTTCTATCGTAGTAGCCTAGCCACACTAGCTCCCCCTAGCATCAGTAAATCTAATGTTCTATCGTACTAGCCTAGCCACATTATTTCCTCCTAGCGTCAGTAAAGCTAATGTTCTATCGTAGTAGCCTAGCCACGCTAGTTCCTGCTAGCGTCAGTAAATCTAATGTTCTATCGTAGTAGCCTAGCCACACTAGCTCCTCCTAGCATCAGTAAATCTAATGTTCTATCGTAGTAGCCTAGCCACACTAGCTCCTCCTAGCATCAGTAAATCTAATGTTCTATCGTAGTAGCCTAGCCACACTAGCTCTTCCTAGCATCAGTAAATCTAATGTTCTATCGTAGTAGCCTAGCCACACTAGCTCCTCCTAGCATCAGTAAATCTAATGTTCTATCGTAGTAGCCTAGCCACACTAGCTCTTCCTAGCATCAGTAAATCTAATGTTCTATCGTAGTAGCCCAGCCACACTAGCTCTTCCTAGCATCAGTAAATCTAATGTTCTATCGTAGTAGTCTAGTTTCACTCAATGTAACTTTTGTCTAGATTTCCCTGAAACTGGTCGACCAATCACAGTGAAGTATAGAGTCAGAGGGCGGGACTAACAAAGTGACACTGCAACGATTGGTAGAGAAACAAGTGTTAACAACCATAGAAGAAGAAGAACAACAGGTGTAGATTTACTTTTGTTAACGATAAAAAGTGTTTCTTCGTGTATTCATGTGCATTTGGAGGGAAATCTGATGAAAAAAAACATATTTTCCGTTTTTGTATTTTTGATGAGTGAAATGTCAACAATCTTTAAATTATTTTGACTTCATTCAATGATAATCAGTTCTGTCCCTCCAGTTCTGAAACACCAATTAATTGCAGTAGAATACACCCGTTTCCATGGAAACCTTTATTTGAATTAAAATGTCCATGTCTTCTTTCACCTCCTCATCTTCCTCCTCCTCCTTTCCTCCTTTCCTCTCCTCCTCCTGCTCCTCCTCCTTTCCTCTCCTCCTCCTCTCCTCCTCCTGCTCCTCCTCCTCTCCTCCTCCTGCTCCTCCTCCTCTCCTCCTCCTGCTCCTCCTCCTTCTCCCTGTAGCGGATAAACTGGTGGAGGTGAAGTGTACTCATGACCCTCAGAAGATTGAAGCAGGGGAGGAGCCATGTGTGGACACTTATGCTAACTGGCTGGTGGTCATTCTACTGGTCATCTACCTACTGGTCACCAACATCCTACTGGTCAACCTGCTCATCGCTATGTTCAGGTACACTGGCATTCAACACTTTTCCCTTATCTTAACTCACTCTTCCCTTATCTTAACTCACTCTTCCCTTATCTTAACTCACTCTTCCCTTATCTTAACTCACTCTTCCCTTATCTTAACTCACTCTTCCCTTATCTTAACTCACTCTTCCCTTATCTTAACTCACTCTTCCCTTATCTTAACTCACTCTTCCCTTATCTTAACTCACTCTTCCCTTATCTTAACTCACTCTTCCCTTATCTTAACTCACTCTTCCCTTATCTTAACTCCCTTTCCCTTATCTTAACTCACTCTTCCCTTATCTTAACTCCCTTTCCCTTAACTCTCCACAGTTACACCTTCTCTAAGGTGCAGGAACGCAGTGACACCTACTGGAAGTTCCAGCGGTATAACCTGATCGTTGAATACCATTCCAGACCCTGCCTCGCTCCGCCCTTCATCATCATCTCACATCTTCATCTTCTCATTAAAAGATACATCCGACAAATTCCTTCTGTCAAGAGACAAGACTTTGGTGAGAAATGCTGAAAAGACATTTTTTATCAAAACATGAAATGAAAGCATAAAACAATTTGTGCTGAATTGTTTTATAATAAGACATGTTGTTTTATTTGTCAAAGTCAGTGGGCGGGTCTTAACACCTGGTTAGTTCCCCTGTGGGCGGGTCTTAGCAGCTCATTGGTTCCCCTGCACATCCACATAAAGGTTTGATACAGAGCTTGTCAACACATTCCCATAAACTGGGTGACCTTTAACCTCTACATCTATTTGGATACTGTTGGAAAATAAACTTGATTGACACCTCATAAAAAGCTAGACTCTGGCTCCAACATGTTCAATGGACTGTGCTGGACTAGATTTACCTTAGCCCCACCCACTGACTTTGATTGACGAGGTTGACAGATAAAATACATGCATTGTTCATGAAAAAGTCACATTTGTGAGAAAAAAGTCAAAATTATGACATAAAAAGTTTTTAAAAAGCATAATTTTGAGAAAAAGAGTCAAACCCATTAGATAAAATGACACAGTTGAGATAAAAAGTCAAAATTATTTATTAAACGAGTCATTCTGCTGAAAACCACTTTTCCACTTTTGTCCTTTTGGAATCTGATGGGTCACCCAGAGTTACCATGGTGATGGGTCACCCAGAGTTACCATGGTGATGGGTCACCCAGAGTTACCATGGTGATGGGTCACCCAGAGTTACCATGGTGATGGGTCACCCAGAGTTACCATGGTGATGGGTCACCCAGAGTTACCATGGTGATGGGTCACCCAGAGTTACCATGGTGATGGGTCACCCAGAGTTACCATGGTGATGGGTCACCCAGAGTTACCATGGTGATGGGTCACCCAGAGTTACCATGGTGATGGGTCACCCAGAGTTACCATGGTGATGGGTCACCCAGAGTTACCAGTGTTTGCTGCAGGTGTGTCCCCTCCACTGATGGATTTACCATCATTCACAGAAACCAGACACTCAGAAAAAGTCTGTCCACTACACGTCACCAGGACATTGGCCCCACCCACCTGGGGTTAAGCCCCTCCCCCTTTGCAGCCAATCTGCAGTAGCATTAGCATTAGCATCTACTAGAGCAGACGGCGCCACAGTAGCTGCTGCACAAACTGTAAAAAACTGTTGGATCAAACTGGTTCATGTGTCTCTGTGGAAATAAAAACTGTTTTTTTACTGCACGTTTTCAAAACAAGTGACGTCACCAAACCTAGCTGGATGTTACTCTGGGATGGTAAACACACACAGAGCCAGAGGGGAGGGGGGAGTGTTCCTTCACACATTCTGAGCCAATCACAGACGCCTCATCAGCGCGTCATGGACATGTATGAGGAAGTAGAAGTAAACTGTGTTGTTCCACCTCCAGTCATTTTTCTACCGTGAAAAAACAACTGGAAACAAAACAATCTGAACGTTTTTATAAATAGAACCAACACACAATGAATTCAATAACAATGAAGAACAACAATATTAATAAATAAGCATAGAATGAGTCCTTTAATAAAGTTAATATTAATAAATAAGCATAGAATGAGTCCTTTAATAAAGTTAATATTAATAAATAAGCATAGAATGAGTCCTTTAATAAAGTTAATATTAATAAATAACTATAGAATGAGTCCTTTAATAAAGTTAATATTAATAAATAACCATAGAATGAGTCCTTTAATAAAGTTAATATTAATAAATAAGCATAGAATGAGTCCTTTAATAAAGTTAATATTAATAAATAAGCATAGAATGAGTCCTTTAATAAAGTTAATATTAATAAATAAGCATAGAATGAGTCCTTTAATAAAGTTAATATTAATAAATAAACATAGAATAGGACATTTAATGTTTGAAGAATATACATCCTAAACTGTAGAGCAATAGAATGATCAAATACAGGATGGGGACACTGCTACAGTACTCCTATTAGACCAGACCAGACCAGACCAGACCAGATATAACATGTGTATGATGGTGTTGCAGTGGTGGATCTTCGGGGCAGGAAGGCCAGTCGCCTCAGCACATGGGAGGCCCTTCAGAAGGAAAATCGTCTGTCAGCTCAGAATAAGCAGCAGAGGGAGAGCGACTCCGCCAGATTAAAATCCACTTCAGTCAAGTAAGTGCTTTTGTATCTGTTACCTCTGTTACCATGGAAACAGATTTGAAGCGTGTTTACTGTGCATCTGGAGCTCACCGCCATTTTACTCCAAAAAACATGGCGTGTGTGTAACTAATACCTGTGGACACTAACAACACACCAACTGGGTACCATTTACACATGGATCCACGTCTTTAGGATGTCCCACATGGATCCACGTCTTTAGGATGTCCCACATGGATCCACGTCTTTAGGATGTCCCACATGGATCCACGTCTTTAGGATGTCCCACATGGGGAAGCTGAAGTGCATGTAGTGCAGATGTTTAGAGGCAGTGGGTTACATTTTCTGGAAGGTGCAACTCTCTATGACGGAGGCTAAAGAGTCTGTGACGAACCTGTGACATGTCACTGTGACGACTTTGGAATATAAATAGACCTTAAGGGTCAGGGGTCAGGGTAAAAGTCACTGGCGAACTCTTTAAAGGCACTAACATGTAAAACAAACCACCTGTCCCACATTATAAGGGTCTGTACATGTGGTCCCCATTGTCAGACTGTAAACATACTCAGCACTTAATAACAAATTATGAGCAGCCAATGGTTGCTATGGTTACAGGCTGTCATTTTCATTTTTAGTCATGTGACTATGTAGTCACATCCTGTGACATATGTTGCGGAAAAAGTGTTTCCATTGTGCTTTTGCGATATATTACAACATCGAAACGTCTGAAAAAACACCTCATGAAAGCGTGAAAACTTTTTTTTTGATATTTGAGTGTTTTTTCGAAATTCAGGTGTTTCTATTACCAGTTTTTATAGCGATATTTACATTTTGCGAATTTCCTAGGGTAATGGAAATGCAGCTATTGATGTGACCGACTGAATCCGGTCATTTTTCAAAATAAAAGATTGTTCAGACTCGGAAAGTAAATACAAGAGAAATAATTAAGTAAATATTAGGCGTACTAATTGATCCATTGACCGGTACCGGTCCGCCACCTGGGGGTTAGGGACCCCTGTTTTAGATGATCCATTTGAGTAAAGGTCATAGGTCAAGGTCACAATTAACTAAAAGGTCAAAATCACATTATTGTTTATAACTTTAGAAGAGAGTTGATGAGTTATAACATATGTCATGTCTCTGCGGACACACACACACACAGACACACACACACACACACACACACACACACACACACAGACACACACACACACACACACACAGACACACACACACAGACACACACACACAGACACAGACACACACACACACACACACACACACACACACACAGACACACACACACACACAGACACACACACACAGTGATAAAATAATCTAACTCAACCAATGTTACGAGTCATTAACAAAGGTCACATGGCTGCACCTGAACGCACCGCTGCATATTCTGTAAATGACTATTATCGATGTGCAGGAAAATCTGAGCAGAAAAGGCAACATCACCAACAGCCAACGGAAAACGGGTAGACCAATCACAATGCCACACAGTCATAGAAAGTCCCACCCGATGACACTAATTGGCTCCTTCCTTTTTTCAGACAGGCTGAACTACACCATCCTCAGATGGGTGCTAGTGTGGAGTTTGGTGAAAAGATGACGGCCTTGAGCATTCCCCATTCGGCTCTGCCTTTTACAGTTAACCCGTCCGGCTTTAAGTATCTTGGTGTTAAAGTTACCCGTTCGTTGTCTGGTCTTTTCTCAGCCAACTTCGCCCCTTTTGTCTCTAAGACCAAGTCTGACTTTCAGAGATGGAGCAGCCTCCCGCTTTCACTGATTGGCAGGGTAAACAGTGTAAAAATGAACGTTCTGCTTAAATTTCTCTATTTGTTTCAAGCTATCCCACTATTTTTGTCACAAAAATTTTTTAAGGCTCTTGATCAATTGATAGACTCCTTCATATGGGGCAACAAATCACCCAGAATCTCCAAGTCCCTACTTCAGCGGTGTAAATTGAGTGGGGGTGTTGCGCTGCCTATTTTTCGATACTATTACTGGTCTGCTCATATTCACAAGGTCATTTATTGGCTTAATTCCTCTAATACCCCCTGGTGCAGGTTGGAAGCTCTCTCTTGTTCATCCTCTTCCCCTTCTGCCCTTCTCTACTCCTCGTTGCCCTTGAAATATAGTAAATATTCTGACAACCCTGTTGTTCTGACCACCTTACGGATTTGGCAGCAATTTAGACGCCATTTTAAGTTCAATACGGCATCAGTATCGACCCCAATTTGTGATAATCATCTGTTCCAAGTGGGTAGGTAAGGGAGGGACTGAGGTTACCTTGGTCACTCAATAATGCTGTCTACATGGATACTGTTTGTGTATGTAGGTGTGTGCATTACATTGGTACACATGATTATGTACAGGGATATGTGGGTGTATGTAGGTATGTATGTATATATTTTCATGTGCATATGTGTTTGTATGTACATTTGCATGTACTTGTGTGTATATATGCATATGTATACTTAGTTTTATTTTGGGAGGGGCTGCGGTCCTGTACGAATAGATGTTTATATCTTGTATATACAGTACTGTTTGAGTTTATTTTTTTACCTACCCTATGCTGCTTCATTACACATATACAGTATACATGCTGTGTTTTGTTTGGGTTTGGGAAAAAAAAGAAAAAAGATGTCTGTATTATACTCTACAACGAGCAATGCTGTACACATCATTTTTTTTTAATAAACAAATCTTTAAAAAAAAAAAAAAAGAAAAAAAAAAGAAAAGATGATGTGAGACAGGTTACACATGTGGCCCCCGGACCACATGTTGGACCACCCTGATCTACACTGGCATGAATAACCCCATATGTACAGAGAATGAGTGAATGAATGAGTGAGTGAGTCAGGAAAGTGTGGATTTAACAATATGTGTCTTCACTGGGACGTGAATATAAATGTTAATTTAATGTTGAACTACACATTGTTATTTATTTTATTGTTAAATGTCTGAGGGTAAACTTTAAAACTTTACATTTTTATTCTGATTATTTCAAGCCCACTGGCATTTTTAGGAGTATGTAGTCACAGAAATTTGCTGAAAAGTCTTGGTGAAAAGTGTGTATGAACCCTGTGTGAAGGAACTGTAGGGGCAATGTGGTTGGAGGTAGAGGGAGTGTGTGGTAGGCAGGCAGAGTCTCGGTCAGGAGACAGATGGATGGATGGAGAGAGGACACACAGAGCAGGTTCTGATACAATGCCAGAGGCCTTTATTTATTGCCTTCAAACAAGGTATCTTGCATTCAGGGTGATATAAGTTATTGTGTGTGCTGTATAAAGGACATAAAAAGAACAAAGGATATAACATTAGTGGAGTGTCAAATAAACCAGAATCATAAACAATTAAATAAACAATAAGTTCTGCTAAATCATGAGTATCATCAATTAACTCAACTGGAATGTACTAGTAGATAGAAAGCCAGTTCTCAATATCACAAGACTAATACATGCAATTCAAGTCAAATTAAATAAATTCAAACAAACAATTCACCACATGGCATGGCCAAACAAAGGAAACAGAACATGGACATCAAATGGCAAAATGGTCTTCATCGTTAATCAGAACAAAAACCTTTAAACAGATAAATCAAAGAGCATGAAAAGAAACTAAGAACTCACGTTAACTTGAAGACACACACTCAAATTGGCCATCATGTGGAGATGCAGCAAAAGAATGCACATGGGTGCAGAGCTCAAATTTATAGCTTTGCGCCCCTGCTTCAGAGCCACAGGGTTTCCCAGCAGGTAAACTGGGTGTGGTCAGGGAGCAGGTTCAGCCCTGCCCACCAAGGTGAAAGGTGAACACAGTACCTCACCTCTGCCACACGAGGGAGCCATGCATGGGGAATGTGTTGGTCAGGGAGTCTTTTCACTGTGTGAATAAGAAGCTTCAGACCAGTTGCCAGTTTAACGTCTTCTCGTCTTTTCTGTAGAAACGCAGCCTCACTGTGATGACATATTTGAACTGGAAATGACTAAAATACAATCTGTAAAATTTGGATTTTTGCCCCCCCCCAGATCAGTATGATATGGTGGATTAATGGAATAATGAAATAAATACGACTCCATGTAATAAATGAATAAGTTATTGATGTTTATTGTTTTGTGTTTTTAGGGTGGACAGTGTTCTGAAGCAGATGATGGAGATCAGAGAGTACGACCGAAGACTACATCTACTGGAAACACAGGTTTATAAACTATACTACGTATATACACACAAATATATGTACTTTATACTCTTTACATTTATTTAATATATCACTGTGACACTTTTATGTTAAACTGATCGTTTATATATATATATATATATATATATATATATATATATATGTATATGTGTGTGTGTTTGTGTGTGTGTGTGTGTGTGTGTGTGTTTGTATGTGTCAGTTGGATTACTGCAGCAGCGCCCTCTCCTGGATGTCTTCTGCTCTGCACCACAGTAAACTGATGGACCCCAGCCTTCCTCCTCCTCCTCCTCCTCCTTCTCCTCTGCTCAGAGGTACACACTCACACACCTGCACTCTACTTTATATATATATATATATATATATATATATATATATATATATATATATATATATATATATATATATATATATATATATAAGGGTGTCTCCAAACCATTCCACAAAGGGCCGGTGTGGCTGCAGGTTTTTGTTCCAACCAACCAAGAGTTCACAGTTTGACCAATTGACTCTCTGCAGACTGAGATCAGTTGATTCATTGATTGAAGTCTGGTGTGTTACTGCTACTGTTGGAACAAAAACCTGCAGCCATGGTGCAGTGGTTAACACTGGTGGTGCAGTAGTTAACACTGGTGGTGCAGTGATTAACACTCGTGGTGCAGTAGTTAACAGGGTGGTGCAGTAGTTAACACTGGTGGTGCAGTGATTAACACTCGTGGTGCAGTGATTAACACTCGTGGTGCAGTGATTAACACTCGTGGTGTAGTAGTTAACACTGGTTGTGCAGTAGTTAACACTGGTGGTGCAGTGGTTAACACTGGTGGTGCATTAGTTAACACTGGTGGTGCAGTAGTTAACACTGGTGGTGCAGTAGTTAACACTGGTGGTGCAGTAGTTAACACTGGTGGTGTAGTAGTTAACACTGGTGGTGCAGTAGTTAACACTGGTGGTGCAGTAGTTAACACTGGTGGTGTAGTAGTTAACACTGGTGGTGCAGTAGTTAACACTGGTGGTGTAGTAGTTAACACTGGTGGTGCAGTAGTTAACACTGGTGGTGCAGTAGTTAACACTGGTGGTGTAGTAGTTAACACTGGTGGTGCAGTAGTTAACACTGGTGGTATAGTAGTTAACACTGGTGGTGCAGTAGTTAACACTGGTGGTGCAGTGGTTAACACAATAATGCATCACATACAAAAGGTTGTTGGTTCTATTCCCACACCAGACCTTTCTGTGTGGAGTTTACATGTTCTCCTCGTGTCTGTGTGGGTTTTCTCCAGGTACTCTGGCTCCTCCCACCATCCAAACACATGCACTGATAGGTTAACTGGTTAACTGGTTAACTGGTTAATCTAAATCACCCATAGGTGTGAATGTGACAGTGATTGTTTGTCTATATATGTTCAGTCCTGAGATGAACTGGAGACTCATACAGGGTGACCTCTGACCCCACCTTCACCTGCTGAAGCTGGATTAGGCCCCCAGTGACCCCCAGTGACCCCCAGTGACCCCCAGTGACCCCTGTGAGAATAAATCAGCTTCAGATGATGAGACTTAATACTTTATGTTGTGGAATTTTTTTCAGTCACTACAGGGAGAAAAAAATGTTCAAATCAAATCAATCATTTATTGATCAGACAATCAATCAGTTTGTAAAGTGTGAGAAAAAATACAGAATCACACGTTCTAACAGTGGTGGTCCGTGCATTTCAACATTAGTCCTTCAGTGACCCCCATACCTTAACTTCACCTCAGTATAGACTAGTCCAGCAGCACTTTATTTCAGGAACATTTAAAACCATCATGTATTAATTCACAATTAAGATTAAGAAACTAATTACAGATATTGTAAAAAATAAAAAGGTGATTGAAAAATACTGAACAAAATGACTGTGTGTGATCTTAAACAGTCTGTCTAATAAACTGCACAATGTTAGCGTTTCATATCAGAAACCAACCAGACAATAACAAAACTAACTCATTCGTCATCTGAACCCGCTTTATCCTCAGTAGGGTCACAGGGGTCACTGGGGGTCTAATCCAGCTACAATGGGTGAAGGCGGGGTCAGAGGTCACCCTGTATGAGTCTCCAGTTCATCTCAGGACTGAACATATATAGACAAACAATTACTGTCACATTCACACCTATGGGTGATTTAGATTAACCAGTTAACTAGTTAACCAGTTAACCTATCAGTGCATGTGTTTGGATGGTGGGAGGAGCCAGAGTACCTGGAGAAAACCCACACAGACACGAGGAGAACATGTAAACTCCACACAGAAAGGTTGAACATGGGTCTTTCTCACTGTGAGGCATAAGTGCTAACCACTGCACTACCGTGCTAACCACTGCACTACCGTGCTAACCACTGCACTACCGTGCTAACCACTGCACTACCGTGCTAACCACTGCACTACCGTGCTAACCACTGCACTACTGATATACAACAACAAATAACTTCACATGTTACAATGACAAGAAGAAATGAAAAATAAAATGCATTTACTCACTAACATAGTTCTGCACAGTATCTGCTTATTTAAAATAAAGTGGAACCTCCTTTCTTTTGTCTAGAACACTTCAGTGGTTGTTGAACAGTTTATCTGTGAGTTTCAGCTCCATCAGTCAGTTCCTTTTCTATGGACATGGAGGCTAATCCTAACGATGTTTCTGTAAATGGTAAATGTTCTGCACTTATATAGTTCTTTTCCACCTTCATGGTGCTCAAAGCGCTTTACATTAGCCTCTCATTCACCCATTCACACACACACTCATACACCAGTAGGTTTCTAAGGTCTACGGTCAGTCCTACTGGGGGCCTAAGCCAGGGTTCAGTGTCTTGCCCAAGGACACTTCGAAATGTGGACAGCCAGAGCCGGGACGCGAACCGCCAACCTCTCAGTCATCGGGCGACCCACTCTACCAAGTGAACCACAGCCACCTGTCCGCTAGCGTTTCTGACATAAATGTGAATACACTTTAACTCTGAAAATGACTGTTGATGACTGACAGCCAAAACAGTAACAGCCAAAACAGTAACAGTTAAAACAGTAACAGTCAAAACAGTAACAGTTAAAACAGTAATAGTCAAAACAGTAACAGTTAAAACAGTAACAGTCAAAACAGTAACAGTTAAAACAGTAACAGTCAAAACAGTAACAGTCAAAACAGTAACAGCCAAAACAGTAACAGTCAAAACAGTAACAGTTAAAACAGTAACAGCCAAAACAGTAACAGTTAAAACAGTAACAGTCAAAACAGTAACAGTTAAAACAGTAACAGTCAAAACAGTAACAGTTAAAACAGTAACAGTCAAAACAGTAACAGTTAAAACAGTAACAGTCAAAACAGTAACAGTCAAAACAGTAACAGCCAAAACAGTAACAGTCAAAACAGTAACAGTTAAAACAGTAACAGTCAAAACAGTAACAGTTAAAACAGTCACAGCTAAAACAGTAACAGTCAAAACAGTAACAGTCAAAACAGTAACAGTCAAAACAGTAACAGTCAAAACAGTAACAGTCAAAACAGTAACAGTTAAAACAGTAACAGTCAAAACAGTAACAGTCAAAACAGTAACAGTTAAAACAGTAACAGTCAAAACAGTAACAGCCAAAACAGTAACAGTCAAAACAGTAACAGTCAAAACAGTAACAGTCAAAACAGTAACAGCCAAAACAGTAACAGCTAAAACAGTAACAGTTAACACAGTAACAGTCAAAACAGTAACAGTTAAAACAGTAACAGTCAAAACAGTAACAGTCAAAACAGTAACAGTCAAAACAGTAACAGCCAAAACAGTAACAGTCAAAACAGTAACAGTCAAAACAGTAACAGTTAAAACAGTAACAGCCAAAACAGTAACAGCTAAAACAGTAACAGTTAACACAGTAACAGTCAAAACAGTAACAGTTAAAACAGTAACAGTCAAAACAGTAACAGTCAAAACAGTAACAGTTAAAACAGTAACAGTCAAAACAGTAACAGCCAAAACAGTAACAGTCAAAACAGTAACAGTCAAAACAGTAACAGTCAAAACAGTAACAGCCAAAACAGTAACAGCTAAAACAGTAACAGTTAAAACAGTAACAGTCAAAACAGTAACAGTCAAAACAGTAACAGTCAAAACAGTAACAGTCAAAACAGTAACAGTTAAAACAGTAACAGCCAAAACAGTAACAGCCAAAACAGTAACAGCCAAAACAGTAACAGCCAAAACAGTAACAGTTAAAACAGTAACAGCCAAAACAGTAACAGTCAAAACAGTAACAGTCAAAACAGTAACAGCCAAAACAGTAACAGTCAAAACAGTAACAGTCAAAACAGTAACAGTTAAAACAGTAACAGCTAAAACAGTAACAGTCAAAACAGTAACAGTCAAAACAGTAACAGTCAAAACAGTAACAGTCAAAACAGTAACAGTCAAAACAGTAACAGCCAAAACAGTAACAGTCAAAACAGTAACAGTTAAAACAGTAACAGTCAAAACAGTAACAGTCAAAACAGTAACAGTTAAAACAGTAACAGTCAAAACAGTAACAGTTAAAACAGTAACAGCTAAAGCAGTAACAGTCAAAACAGTAACAGCCAAAACAGTAACAGTCAAAACAGTAACAGTTAAAACAGTAACAGTCAAAACAGTAACAGTTAAAACAGTAACAGCTAAAGCAGTAACAGTCAAAACAGTAACAGCTAAAACAGTAACAGCCAAAACAGTAACAGCCAAAACAGTAACAGTCAAAACAGTAACAGTTAAAACAGTAACAGCTAAAGCAGTAACAGTCAAAACAGTAACAGCCACAACAGTAACAGCCAAAACAGTAACAGTCAAAACAGTAACAGTTAAAACAGTAACAGCCAAAACAGTAACAGCCAAAACAGTAACAGCCAAAACAGTAACAGTCAAAACAGTAACAGTTAAAACAGTAACAGCTAAAACAGTAACAGTCAAAACAGTAACAGCCAAAACAGTAACAGCCAAAACAGTAACAGTCAAAACAGTAACAGTCAAAACAGTAACAGTCAAAACAGTAACAGTCAAAACAGTAACAGCCAAAACAGTAACAGTCAAAACAGTAACAGTTAAAACAGTAACAGCCAAAACAGTAACAGCCAAAACAGTAACAGTCAAAACAGTAACAGTTAAAACAGTAACAGCCAAAACAGTAACAGCCAAAACAGTAACAGTCAAAACAGTAACAGCCAAAACAGTAACAGTCAAAACAGTAACAGTCAAAACAGTAACAGTCAAAACAGTAACAGTTAAAACAGTAACAGTCAAACAGACCAGTGTGTAAAGTGTCTCTCACTCAGATTTTTGCTCTGAAGATAATTCTCCTTCGTCTGTTATTGGTTCAAATGCAGCTGGTTCTTTAATTTCCGTGTTCAGTTCGTTTAAATATTCTCCAGATTGTCTCTTGTCAGGTCCTAGCAAGTGTTAATCCAATCATTGAACACATACACACCAAGTTTAGCACAAGGCCTTCTAGTTTACCTTGGTTCGCAGAATCGCGATCTGATTGGCTATTGTAACCTGACTGTTCCCGTTCACTTCCAGTGCTGCTCTGTTTGTTCTGAAGCTAGCTAAAACAAGCGAGAATAGAATAATTTTGTTTACATATTTATAAAAATAAAATAACTAAATCAACTTTTGTGAGCCTGTTAAGGCCAGTAGAGAAGGCCTTGTTGGCCCTGCCGGCCAACCACTGTGTTCTAACTATGAAGGAACAAAACTGTGCTTTTATATCTGACTGGAAAACTGTGACGAAGAAGTGGTTTACACCAGGACGATTGTGGTTCAATACCACAGTATCTTTTATCAGAAGTGTCTTTCATTTACACAAAGCCAACGCCGTCAGGGTGTGAATACGAACAAATCTCTTTCTGGAGTGGGACATATTGAAGACATGCTGGGTCACGTCTCCGTCTAAGTGCTCGAACATAGTCGACGCATTGCTACGCATACGCAACACTAACACCCTGCAAATGATGCGAGCGACGTGCCCTCTTTTCATATTTGTACACGTCGACGCAAGCGTCACAGGGTTGTGCCTCGACTGCAGTTCACCACTCAGGCAGTAGGTGAGACTTTGGGGCTTGTCATTGCAAGTGACATTGTGGGTGACATCAGTCAAAATGACACCTGAAGAAGAGTCACATCGACAGCGGAAAAAAACCCCAGCAGCACAAACGGCGGTGGTGTGTTCGCCCTTTGAACTTCTGCACAGACCTGGATGGACAGTTTGTTTCTGTGCTATGTTATTATTGTGCAGTAATAAACTGTCACAGAAATGATGATACTGTCTAATCACTTCACACAGCTTCTCTTCTTGTCCAGACAGTTTTGGAATACTTCTTTGAATATAACAATTACATGAAAAAACGTACAATATTTGCAGTATCGCCCCCAACGACAACACAAGGTATTGTGCGGATCAAAAGTTAGGAGTTCTCCTTCGCATCGCTGCACAGTGGTGGCCAATGTGTAGCTATGCGTCGACTATGTTCCAGCCCTAAATGGCAAGAAACGCATATGTAGACGTTTTGGTCTTTACGTCACATATGTTCATGTCACATACACTTTCACGTTACATTCATACACTGAGCAAGTAAAGCAACAAACATGTGGGACAACCTGGAACCCACAGATCTTCCAGCTGCATTAGCATTAGCACTAGCAGCTCTAGTAAATGTACAGGAGTGGTTGCAGTTAGTTAGTGGTTGCAATGTGCTAGCATTGTCACTGCTAACAGCTGTGCACGTGCATGTAGCAGCCACTAAAACTGCTAACAGCTAACACTGCTAACAACTGATGAAAATAGTTTGATAGGGTACACTGAAAAAACATGCAGTAGAATGAACAAAAATAGTCCATGAAATGAACAAAAAAAAATTTAATTCTTTTCATTTTAGTGAATATTTTTGTTAATTTTATGGAATATTTTGTTAATTTTTGTTAATATTTTTGGTATTTTTTTGGTCATTTTAGAGATTATTTTGTTCATTTTACTGAATATTTTTCCTGTGTACCTTCGCAAACTACTTCCATCAGTTGTTGGACAGTGTTTGCAGCTGCTACGTGCAGGCAGGGCTTGTAAGAAGCACCAATACATGTGAGGGGGTGGGGCCTATCCTGGAAACTTGTTTTAATTTTTTTTTTTTTTTTTTTGCAGATCTCACTCCATTATCTCCCAGGTGATTCCTGAACTGGACAAGTTATTTGACTTTTGCCCACACTTGTAGATGACCTTTGACCTCAGCTGTGGTGTGTAATAAGTCATTCTATCCTTCAGTTTGTGTGTGGGGGGTGGAGTTTGGGGCCAATACTACGGTGGGCGACAGGGACAAAGGCAACGCATCGACAAAATACTGAAAACATAAGAAAGATGCAACAACCACATTAAACAAATGAAACACAAGTGAAACTGCAAAAGAAAAATACTGTAATAACAGAAACCATGCAGAAGTAAAAACATACAAACCCCCAAAACAAGTGGAAGAGAGAAAACGCCCCCAAACTCCACCCCCACACAAACTGAAAAATACAATTATTACAAACCACAGCTGAATGGATCCATGTCCACTTTTGTACGTCAGTATTTGGAGGTGACATGTGACATACTAAAAATGTCAGAAAATCTTTAATTCTAATTCCAAAACAGAACAAGTCGTGACAGTTAAACTAATAAATATGAACAAAGTAAAAACCTGTTATTCTCTGCTTTTCTTAATTAAAAATTGTTATTTAAATAAAGCAAAAAAAAATCTTGAATTCAGTAATAAATACATAAATGAAGCAAAAAATTATCCTGAATAAAAAGAAAGAATATTGAATATCACAAAAAAACAATATTGGGTTGAGCAAAAAATACATTGAATAAAAGCAAAAAAGGAAAAAAAAAATGAATTAAGCAAAAATAAATAATGTTAAATTACAGAAATCTTGATTTAAACAAAAAGCATTTTAAAATAAGGCAAAAAAAACTAAGCCAAAGAAATCTTGAATTCAGAAAAAAATAAATAAATGAATAAATAAACGAAGCAAAAAAGTTCCTGAATAAAGGAAAACGATGTTGAATATCACAAAAAAAACTATATTGAGTTGAGTAAAACATATTTTTATGATAAAATAATATTCAACATAACAGACATAATGTAAAAAGTTTAATTTTTGCATCAAACTGAGAAGAAAATATGTAGTTTTAATTAGTTTCATAGGTTATTGCACTGTAAAAAAACAAATGTGATTGTGACCTTCAGTGAATTTGTCTCATTTTTGTCCAAATATCTGCTCAGTTCATGAGAAATTTGACTGAAAAATTGACTCTTTCTTCAGTTTTCTCTGTTTATGATGAAATAATATTCAACTGAAATGTGAGTTTTTATGAACATCTACATGAGCAGTGAATTAAATATAAAAAATACACAAAGCACATAATAAATGGTGATACATTAGTAAATAAAAGTTACACTGAAAAAACTAGAAAAGCACCGAGAGTGCAGACCTCCGCCAAGGTAGACCACCCCCCCTTTCCAGATCTCCTCATTACCAACCTACTAGTTATCCTGTACACAAACAAACAAACAAAAAAAAACAAACGCCGGCAAAAGCGTTACCTCCTTGGCAGAGGTAATAATAGCTCTGAAAGTAACCTGATTAAATTAACCTGATTAAATTAACCTGATTAAACTAATCTAATTAAATTAACCTGATTAAATTAATCTGATTAAATTAACATGATTAAACTAATCTGATTAAATTAACCTGATTAAATTAACCTGATTAAACTAATCTAATTAAATTAACCTGATTAAACTAATCTAATTAAATTAACCTGATTAAATTAATCTGATTAAACTAATCTGATTAAATTAACCTAATTAAATTAATCTGATTAAATTAACATGATTAAACTAATCTAATTAAATTAACCTGATTAAATTAACCTGATTAAACTAATCTAATTAAATTAACCTGATTAAACTAATCTAATTAAATTAACCTGATTAAATTAATCTGATTAAACTAATCTGATTAAATTAACCTAATTAAACTAATCTGATTAAATTAACCTGATTAAACTAATCTGATTAATTTAACCTGATTAAACTAATCTAATTAAATTAACCTGATTAAACTAATCTAATTAAATTAACCTGATTAAATTAATCTGATTAAACTAATCTGATTAAATTAACCTAATTAAAATAATAATTAAAATAATTTGACAAAGATAATTTGAATTGGTTCCATTTGACAGACAAAAAAAAATATATATATATATATATATTTTTTTTTCTTTTCAGATTTTTGTTGTTACCTCCACCAAGGAGGTTATGTTTTTGTGGCCGTTTATTTTTCTGTTTGTCTGTTGTTCAAGATAACTCGAAAACTTATGGACAGATTTGGATGAAATTTTCAGGATATGTTGGAAATGTGAACAGGAAGAACTGATTTCATTTTGGTGGTGATCCGGGAGGGGGGTGGGGGGGGTCTACCTTGGTGGAGGTCTGCACTATTATTATTATTATTATTATTATTATTATTATTATTATTATTATTATTATTATTATTATTATTATTATTATTATTATTATTATTATCATTATTATCATTATTATCATTATTATTATTATTATATTTTCAGTTGTTTTAGGGGGGTATTTTTTCCAGTGTATTAGTTAAAAAATAAAAAATAAAAAAGCCAAAAGGCTTCGTCTGTATGAATATATGAATAAGAACAAATAAGCAGTAAAAGAATAAACATAAATAAAAGTTGTTTCTAATTTGACATCTTTTTTTTATCATAAAGGTGTTTATCATTGTATGGTGTAACTTAATATGTCTTTTCTGTGATCACTGTTTGAATTCAGAACATTTAGTAGAACTTGTCATGTTGCATAAAGAGCCGTTATTATTAAAGCTGTATTTGTTTTAAAATATTATTGTTTGTTCTTTTTTTGCTCTTAACCTCTTCCACCCTGACCATATCTTCATGGAAAAACAATAAAAAAACATCCTCAAAGTAAATGAAGAATTCCTCCTCAGTCATAATGTTCATTTGGCTGTTTAGCCTAATGGTGCTAACGGTGCTAACGGTTCATTCCATCTCTTCTGTCAAATACAAAGGCAGTTGTTGGACATTACACTGGGACCAGAAATATAAATGTATTAATGTTTAAATGTACTGTGGGACGGCTGTGGGACGGCTGTGGCCCAGTTGGTAGAGCAGGTCGTCCAATGACCGGGAGGTTGGCGGTGAGCGTCCTTGGCTGTCCACATGCCCAAGTGTCCTTGGAAAAAGACACTGACTTAAATGTTCTTCACTTCTATAGTTGTTCCACCTTCATGGTTTAACGCTCTTTACATTAGCCTCACATTCACCCATTCACACACACTCATACACCACTAGGTTCTAAGGTTATGTCAGTCCTACTGGGACACTAAGGGTTCAGTGTCTTCGGACATGTGGACACTTGGACATGTGGACACCCAAAGCCGGGACATGAACCGCCAACCTCTCGGCCATTGGACCTACTCTACCAACCGAAGATCAGAGGAAAAATAACAGAACAAGGGGCCCTGACATAGTCAAGATTATATGACCATGTATATCTGAAATAAAATGATATGGAAACAACAAAAACAGCACTGTACTGATACTGATAAAGACAAAGAAGACTGACCATCTGACCATTTGACCATGTGACCATCTGACCATCTGACCATGTGACCATCTGACTATGTGACTATCTGACCATCTGACCATGTGACCATCTGACTATGTGACCATCTGACCATCTGACCATGTGACCATGTGACTATGTGACATCTGACCATGTGACCATCTGACCATGTGACCATCTGACCATCTGACCATGTGACCATCTGACCATCTGACCATCTGACCATGTGACCATCTGACCATGTGACCATGTGACTATGTGACATCTGACCATGTGACCATCTGACCATGTGACCATCTGACCATCTGACCATGTGACCATCTGACCATCTGACCATCTGACCATGTGACCATCTGACTATGTGACTATCTGACCATCTGACCATGTGACCATGTGACCATGTGACCATCTGACCATGTGACCATGTGACCATGTGACCATCTGACTATGTGACCATCTGACCATCTGACCATTTGACCATGTGACCATCTGACCATCTGACCATGTGACCATCTGACTATGTGACTATCTGACCATCTGACCATGTGACCATGTGACCATGTGACCATGTGACCATCTGACCATGTGACCATGTGACTATGTGACCATGTGACCATCTGACTATGTGACCATGTGACCATCTGACCATGTGACCATGTGACCATCTGACCATGTGACCATGTGACTATGTGACCATCTGACCATCTGACCATCTGACCATGTGACCATCTGACCATGTGACCATGTGACTATGTGACCATCTGACCATGTGACCATGTGACCATCTGACCATCTGACCATGTGACCATCTGACCATGTGACCATGTGACCATGTGACCATGTGACCATCTGACCATGTGACCATCTGACCATCTGACCATCTGACCATGTGACCATGTGACCATCTGACCATGTGACCATCTGACCATGTGACCATCTGACCATGTGACCATGTGACCATCTGACCATGTGACCATCTGACCATGTGACCATCTGACCATGTGACCATGTGACCATGTGACCATGTGACCATGTGACTATGTGACCATCTGACCATGTGACCATGTGACCATGTGACCATGTGACCATCTGACCATGTGACTATGTGACCATCTGACCATGTGACCATGTGACCATCTGACCATGTGACCATCTGACCATGTGACCATGTGACCATCTGACCATGTGACTATGTGACCATCTGACCATGTGACCATGTGACCATCTGACCATGTGACCATCTGACCATGTGACCATGTGACCATCTGACCATGTGACTATGTGACCATCTGACCATGTGACCATGTGACCATCTGACCATGTGACTATGTGACCATCTGACCATGTGACCATGTGACCATCTGACCATGTGACCATCTGACCATGTGACCATGTGACCATCTGACCATGTGACCATGTGACCATCTGACCATGTGACCATCTGACCATCTGACCATGTGACCATGTGACTATGTGACCATCTGACCATGTGACCATCTGACCATGTGACCATCTGACCATGTGACCATGTGACCATCTGACCATGTGACCATGTGACCATCTGACCATGTGACCATCTGACCATCTGACCATGTGACCATGTGACTATGTGACCATCTGACCATGTGACCATCTGACCATCTGACCATGTGACCATCTGACCATGTGACTATCTGACCATGTGACCATGTGACTATGTGACCATGTGACCATGTGACTATGTGACCATGTGACCATGTGACCATGTGACCATGTGACTATGTGACTATGTGATGACACAGAGAACAAACGAAGGAGACATGAATGTTTTAAAATGTAAAAAGTCTAAACTAAGTAAAAACAAAAAAAGACACATCAAGTACAAAAATGCTCAGTGGTTTGAGATTAATGATGATTATATAATATAAATGCTAACATGCTAAATGCTAATGATTATATAATATAAATGCTAACATGCTAAATGCTAATGATTATATAATATAAATGCTAACAGGCGTGGCTTCTCTTTAATTTCCTGTTTCTTCACCTGTGGACACATTTAAAAACAAACCAGTCTTATTTGTGTAAAACATTTCCTGGTTCTTTACATAAAATACATGAAACTCCAATGAAGAAAATATGAGACATGAGAAGATTTAAAATAAAACAGTTCATAATTTAAGTTAAGTTCCACTACATGGTGATATTTTACAGACTGATGATAGAGTTTTAATTTGAAATTTGAAAGTTGAAGTTGTTAATGTGGTTGAGTATTGTACCCTATGAACACCTCAGGTGTTCAGGTGGTTTGTTCCACAGGTGAGGAGCAGAACAACTGAAGGATGGTTCTGACTGTGGGAACACGCAGTAAACCTGTTCCTGATGACCTCTGACCCAGGAATACAAAATAGTTCAATGTGCTTATACAGGACTTCTGTTTATCAACTCGATTATTACAATAAATGACATTGAAAGTAAAAATGATGATGATAATAAATAACTGCTAGTAATAAATAAGAAAATTAAAAAGTTTATAGAAGTGGTAAAAACATGACCCCAGATATTAAAACTGACATAAGAAGTCTACATTGTCAGATAAAAGCTAACATCGTGAAATAGAAAGTAAAACTTGTGAGATAATAGTCATAAAACTATATAATATATAAAGTCACAGTTTCTCTCCTCCACTTTTTCTACTATTACATCTGTTTAGTTTATTCTATTCTGAGAATGTAAAGAATATAAAGTAGAAATATTTATATAAATGTAAAGAATATAAAGTAGAAATATTTATATAAATGTAAAGAATATAAAGTAGAAATATTTATATAAATGTAAAGAATATAAAGTAGAAATATTTATATAAATGTAAAGAATATAAAATAGAAATATTTATATAAATGTAAAGAGTATAAAGTACATATATTTATATAAATGTAAAGAGTATAAAGTACATATATTTATATAAATGTAAAGAGTATAAAGTACATATATTTATATAAATGTAAAGAGTATAAAGTAGAAATATTTATGTAAATGTAAAGAGTATAAAGTACAAATATTTATGTAAATGTAAAGAGTATAAAGTACATATATTTATATAAATGTAAAGAGTATAAAGTAGAAATATTTATGTAAATGTAAAGAGTATAAAGTACAAATATTTATGTAAATGTAAAGAGTATAAAGTACATATATTTATATAAATGTAAAGAGTATAAAGTAGAAATATTTATGTAAATGTAAAGAGTATAAAGTACAAATATTTATGTAAATGTAAAGAGTATAAAGTACATATATTTATGTAAATGTAAAGAGTATAAAGTACATATATTTATATAAATGTAAAGAGTATAAAGTACAAATATTTATGTAAATGTAAAGAGTATAAAGTACATATATTTATATAAATGTAAAGAGTATAAAGTAGAAATATTTATGTAAATGTAAAGAGTATAAAGTACAAATATTTATGTAAATGTAAAGAGTATAAAGTACATATATTTATATAAATGTAAAGAGTATAAAGTACAAATATTTATGTAAATGTAAAGAGTATAAAGTACATATATTTATATAAATGTAAAGAGTATAAAGTAGAAATATTTATGTAAATGTAAAGAGTATAAAGTACAAATATTTATGTAAATGTAAAGAGTATAAAGTACATATATTTATATAAATGTAAAGAGTATAAAGTACATATATTTATATAAATGTAAAGAGTATAAAGTACATATATTTATATAAATGTAAAGAGTATAAAGTAGAAATATTTATGTAAATGTAAAGAGTATAAAGTACATATATTTATATAAATGTAAAGAGTATAAAGTACAAATATTTATGTAAATGTAAAGAGTATAAAGTACATATATTTATATAAATGTAAAGAGTATAAAGTACATATATTTATATAAATGTAAAGAGTATAAAGTACAAATATTTATGTAAATGTAGAGTATAAAGTACATATATTTATATAAATGTAAAGAGTATAAAGTACATATATTTATATAAATGTAAAGAGTATAAAGTACATATATTTATATAAATGTAAAGAGTATAAAGTACAAATATTTATATAAATGTAAAGAGTATAAAATACATATATTTATATAAATGTAAAGAGTATAAAGTACAAATATTTATGTAAATGTAGAGTATAAAGTACAAATATTTATATAAATGTAAAGAGTATAAAGCACATATATTTATATAAATGTAAAGACTATAAAGTACAAATATTTATATAAATGTAAAGAGTATAAAGTACATATATTTATATAAATGTAAAGAGTATAAAGTACATATATTTATATAAATGTAAAGAGTATAAAGTACATATATTTATATAAATGTAAAGAGTATAAAGTACATATATTTATATAAATGTAAAGAGTATAAAGTACATATATTTATATAAATGTAAAGAGTATAAAGTACATATATTTATATAAATGTAAAGAGTATAAAGTACATATATTTATATAAATGTAAAGAGTATAAAGTACAAATATTTCTATAAATGTAAAGAGTATAAAGTACAAATATTTATGTAAATGTAGAGTATAAAGTACATATATTTATATAAATGTAAAGAGTATAAAGTACATATATTTATATAAATGTAAAGAGTATAAAGTACATATATTTATATAAATGTAAAGAGTATAAAGTACAAATATTTATATAAATGTAAAGAGTATAAAATACATATATTTATATAAATGTAAAGAGTATAAAGTACAAATATTTATGTAAATGTAGAGTGTAAAGTACAAATATTTATATAAATGTAAAGAGTATAAAGCACATATATTTATATAAATGTAAAGACTATAAAGTACAAATATTTATATAAATGTAAAGAGTATAAAGTACATATATTTATATAAATGTAAAGAGTATAAAGTACATATATTTATATAAATGTAAAGAGTATAAAGTACATATATTTATATAAATGTAAAGAGTATAAAGTACATATATTTATATAAATGTAAAGAGTATAAAGTACATATATTTATATAAATGTAAAGAGTATAAAGTACAAATATTTCTATAAATGTAAAGAGTATAAAGTACAAATATTTATGTAAATGTAGAGTATAAAGTACATATATTTATATAAATGTAAAGAGTATAAAGTACATATATTTATATAAATGTAAAGAGTATAAAGTACATATATTTATATAAATGTAAAGAGTATAAAGTACAAATATTTATATAAATGTAAAGAGTATAAAATACATATATTTATATAAATGTAAAGAGTATAAAGTACAAATATTTATGTAAATGTAGAGTATAAAGTACATATATTTATATAAATGTAAAGAGTATAAAGTACATATATTTATATAAATGTAAAGACTATAAAGTACAAATATTTATATAAATGTAAAGAGTATAAAGTACATATATTTATATAAATGTAAAGAGTATAAAGTACATATATTTATATAAATGTAAAGAGTATAAAGTACATATATTTATATAAATGTAAAGAGTATAAAGTACAAATATTTCTATAAATGTAAAGAGTATAAACTACATATATTAATATAAATGTAAAGAGTATAAAGTACAAATATTTCTATAAATGTAAAGAGTATAAAGTACATATATTTATATAAATGTAAAGAGTATAAAGTACATATATTTATATAAATGTAAAGAGTATAAAGTACATATATTTATATAAATGTAAAGAGTATAAAGTACATATATTTATATAAATGTAAAGAGTATAAAGTACAAATATTTATGTAAATGTAGAGTATAAAGTACATATATTTATATAAATGTAAAGAGTATAAAGTACATATATTTATATAAATGTAAAGAGTATAAAGTACATATATTTATATAAATGTAAAGAGTATAAAGTACATATATTTATATAAATGTAAAGAGTATAAAGTACATATATTTATGTAAATGTAAAGAGTATAAAGTACATATATTTATATAAATGTAAAGAGTATAAAGTACAAATATTTCTATAAATGTAAAGAGTATAAACTACATATATTAATATAAATGTAAAGAGTATAAAGTACATATATTTATATAAATGTAAAGAGTATAAAGTACATATATTTATATAAATGTAAAGAGTATAAAGTACATATATTTATATAAATGTAAAGAGTATAAAGTACATATATTTATATAAATGTAAAGAGTATAAAGTACATATATTTCTATAAATGTAAAGAGTATAAAGTACATATATTTATGTAAATGTAAAGAGTATAAAGTACATATATTTATATAAATGTAAAGAGTATAAAGTACATATATTTATATAAATGTAAAGAGTATAATGTACATATATTTATATAAATGTAAAGAGTATAAAGTACATATATTTATATAAATGTAAAGAGTATAAAGTACATATATTTATATAAATGTAAAGAGAATAAAGTACATATATTTATGTAAATGTAAAGAGTATAAAGTACATATATTTATATAAATGTAAAGAGTATAAAGTACATATATTTATATAAATGTAAAGAGTATAAAGTACATATATTTATATAAATGTAAAGAGTATAAAGTACATATATTTATATAAATGTAAAGAGTATAAAGTACATATATTTATGTAAATGTAAAGAGTATAAAGTACATATAGTTATATAAATGTAAAGAGTATAAAGTACAAATATTTATATAAATGTAAAGAGTATAAAGTACATATATTTATATAAATGTAAAGAGTATAAAGTACATATATTTATATAAATGTAAAGAGTATAAAGTACATATATTTATATAAATGTAAACAGTATAAAGTACATATATTTATATAAATGTAAAGAGTATAAAGTACATATATTTATATAAATGTAAAGAGTATAAAGTACATATATTTATATAAATGTAAAGAGTATAAAGTACATATATTTCTATAAATGTAAAGAGTATAAAGTACATATATTTATGTAAATGTAAAGAGTATAAAGTACATATATTTATATAAATGTAAAGAGTATAAAGTACATATATTTATATAAATGTAAAGAGTATAAAGTACATATATTTATATAAATGTAAAGAGTATAAAGTACATATATTTATATAAATGTAAAGAGTATAAAGTACATATATTTATATAAATGTAAAGAGAATAAAGTACATATATTTATGTAAATGTAAAGAGTATAAAGTACATATATTTATATAAATGTAAAGAGTATAAAGTACATATATTTATATAAATGTAAAGAGTATAAAGTACATATATTTATATAAATGTAAAGAGAATAAAGTACATATATTTATGTAAATGTAAAGAGTATAAAGTACATATATTTATATAAATGTAAAGAGTATAAAGTACATATATTTATATAAATGTAAAGAGTATAAAGTACATATATTTATATAAATGTAAAGAATATAAAGTATAAAAAGTATAAAGTAAAAAAAAGTAAATATTTGATTTTTGATTTGATTTGAATGATTTATTTCGAACATGTGCAAAGTGCAACAATAATCAATACAGCAATAATAATAATAACAATGACATGTCTGAAAAGCAGTAGGATGAAGCATAAACTTATTTAATTCTACCCCTTCTTCACTTCCCCAATAACCTAAATTCATCTTATAGTAATATACTGCATAGTACAAAAATGATGATAAATAAAATAATAACAATAACAATAATAACAATACCAATAATCAATAACTGAAGTACTAAACATATACATATATACAAAAAACAAAAAAAACTAAACTAATGAGCAGATAGGAAAGTAGGTAACAAATAGAGGGTTTGTTTTTTTTTCTTTTCTTCTTCCCTTCCTTCTTCTTCTTTTCCTTTTCTTTTTTCTTCGCTTTTTTTCTTCCCTTTTGTCTGCATTTTGTTCTTATTTATTTTATTTTTCTATTCATTCACTTATTTTATTTATTTATTTATTTATTTATTATATCTTTTAACCCCACAGAGGGGGAGTCAACAGTGTTTCAGATCAGTACATATTCCAGTCTTGCAGACATATACTAGACTATTTAGTGCATGTGTGTGACCATCATCGGTCCTCCCCAAAAGCTGAGCAGACATCCCCCATTAGAACTCTCCCTTACAAGCCAGTGAGTGCAGTGCTACACCTCAGTGATGTGCGGAGGAAACAAAGACTGGACAGGACGAGTATAAAGTACAAATATATAAATGTAAAGAGTATAAAGTACAGATATTTCTATAAATGTAAAGAGTATAAAGTACAGATATTTATATAAATGTAAAGAGTATAAAGTACATATATTTCTATAAATGTAAAGAGTATAAAGTACAGATATTTATATAAATGTAAGGATAGTCGAACCACTCTTGGACTGATGACCCTTTCGATAGAAAATGGTCCGATAAACCTGGGAGCCAACTTTCTGGACTCCATCTTCAGAGGTAAGTCCTTTGTGGAAAGCCATACCTGTTGCCCCACCCGATAAGTGGGGTTCCGGGAACGATGACGATTTGCGTTAATTTCGTATTTACCCGTTGCCTTACGGATAGCGGCTCAAGCTGATCTCCACATCCGCCGACACTGGCGAAGAAACGGGACCACTGCCGGGCAGGAAGATTCCTGGACACTGGACGGAAACAGAGGGGGTTGATAGCTGAATACACATTCAAAAGGAGACATACCTGTCGCGGAGCAGACAAGAGTGTTGTGGGCATATTCCACCCAGACGAGTTGCTGAGACCAAGAAGATGATTGACGAGAGACCATGCATCTTAGGGTTGTCTCCATCTCTTGGTTCATTCTCTCTGTTTGTCCATTTGACTGCGGGTGGTAGCCTGACGATAAACTGGGGGAGGCCCCAATAGATCGACAGAACTCTTTCCAAAAGCTTGCTATGAACTGAGGTCCCCGGTCGGAGACTACATCGACGAGAGGAGGGTGTGTTGAGGAGAGGGAGAGAGACACTGTGCCATTGTTCGCTTTTTCACTCTTTTTTATTCTTTATTCTTTACATAGTGATAGTGGTGTTGGGATAAAGTGTTTATTGTTCATTTAGTGGTGTTATTTTTGTAAACGGGTGGTGGTTTTTTAAACTTTTGCAGACCGAACCTGGTCTGCGGGGTGGACACGCCGCACCAGGGCCGGACTGGATCAGGGTTTCAGGCCGGGAATATCCCGCAGCATCCAGGCCAATTCCAGTACCATGGAGGCAGAAAAAAAAATCCCCTCCAAAAACCACACTTTTGGGGGTTGAGGGGGCTTTTTCATTTTCTTTTAACAATTAAAGTAATACTATTCCACTGGCTGTGACACAACACACTATTAAACTAATGCATGACACAGCTCAGTACAGTACAGTACAGTACAGTACAGTACAGTACAGCTCAGTACAGCACAGTACAGTACAGTACAGTACAGTACAGTACAGCTCAGTACAGTACAGTACAGTACAGTACAGTACAGTACAGTACAGCTCAGTACAGCTCAGTACAGTACAGTACAGTACAGTACAGCTCAGTACAGTACAGTACAGCTCAGTACAGTACAGTACAGTACAGTACAGCTCAGTACAGTACTGTACAGTACAGTACAGTACAGTACAGTACAGTACAGTACAGCTCAGTACAGTGCAGTACAGCTCAGTACAGTACAGTACAGTACAGTACAGTACAGTACAGTACAGCTCAGTACAGTGCAGTACAGTACAGTACAGCTCAGTACAGTACAGCTCAGTACAGTACAGTACAGCACAGTACAGTACAGTACAGTACAGTACAGTACAGTACAGCTCAGTACAGTACAGCTCAGTACAGTACAGTACAGCTCAGTACAGTGCAGTACAGTACAGTACAGCTCAGTACAGTACAGTACTTTTCACCATATTTCCTTTTGTCTAAGGTTACTTACATATGTGTTATTAACAACATGTTTGTATTATTTTGTCACCAAACTTTTCAGATGTCATCTTAGTATGGCTAATAAACACTAATATTCAATGTTAAAGTTCAAAGGTCAACAGTCTATCCTATAACTGAAGTTTAAATATATGTCAGTCTTCCTGTAGACCACCTGTGGAGTTTTACCCATATGTCTAAAAATACTGTATGCATTAAATTAACATTACATTTATTAATATGTGCTCATATATACTATTCTGTTTTTCAGTTTCCCACCATATTGGAATATTGATCAAATAAAACAGACAAGTTCAACTCATACTAATCTTTACTGTCCACACACACAATCATACAACTCTCCAATCATCATGAACGTAATTATAATGAAAATAACATCAAATAAAGTCCAAAAGCCCTGCTGTGATCAAAATAAAAAAAAACCTTCCTAAAAAGGTCAGCAGGTGGCACATTTTAGCCAAACGTAGCCAAACTAAACATAAATTGAAATCATGCCTAATAGCAACAATAAAAGTACAATATAAATCCAGAGCTAACATTAGAGTTAGCATCAGTAGCACTCTGGCTGCTGCTGGGTTTAATAAACTTTCACCTCCTCCTTCTTTTTCTTTCCATTACAAATGTGAACATAACTAATGATAATCTATGACTTAGTAAAAGGTTAATGATACCTGTCTAGGCTAACCCTTGTCAATGTTTTTCTCTTTTTTCTGGAGTTAGCATTAGCTTAATTAGCTATATTATAAATTAGCTTAGTTGGCACCTCGCACAATTAACTGTAATGTTATGTAACGTTAGCTGGCTGTCAATATCTGGCAAATATCTATTTAACTTTCAAAAATGATGAGTTATCTCAAACTACCGTAGTAAATATACCTTTTCGTCGCCCGAATCACACAGATTGACTCCTCCTCCAACTGTCTGATCTGTCACTTCCAAGATGCGCTCTGCCAAAGAGTATATGATTCAAGATAATTATCTGTAGTTCGGGCTACTTTTGTTTTCGACGCGGTGATGTATTTGCAACAAACATAAAATGTATAGAAATTTGAAGACGTGACGGGCGCCGCTACTCAATGAATGTAGTGGAAACGCTGCCATAAGAATGTGTTTCTTAAACAAAAAAACGCTACCAATCACTACCGCTGTGACTCTTCGGAGCTTCGAGCGCTTTATCATTGTTTACAAGCAAACTAATTGGGGCGGGGGTCAGGCCAGGCAGGCCACTGAGCAGGCAGGCCAGCGGGAAAAGTCCCGGTTCTCCCGTGGGCCAGTCCGGGCCTGCGCCGCACCCTGTCATGGCGTCGAGTCCCCTCACTTCGCTGTCGCGCAGACACGGCATCAGGGTCGGTGCTGGGTCTGCGTGGAGGACGTCACTTTAGATATGGGGGACATTATTTGTTAAATGTGAGTTTGTAAGGCTCTTATTTTGACATGAATATGGTCACGTTGATGTGATATAGCGTGTGACGTAATCACGCATCTTGTGCAGTTCTGAGCAGCGTGTCTTTAGGTGTGGTTGTAGTTCTTTTCAAGTACATTAAAAGAAGAAGAAATATAAAACTATTAAAAACTATATTATTCATCACGCAGTTGAAGTTCCCTTAACAGGTTATGGGCCCAGAGCTAAAGATACGCGAGCGTGAGTAGTAATTTGGAAGTGAAGCGCGACGTATTACGTGAAAGAAAAAAAAGTCTTGAGCTAAAGAGACGAATTGACGGGACGGAAGATGGTTAGCCGACCAACTGGAGTTCCAGCACCACAGCTGCTGTTCGACGGGTCTGAGGAGAAATACGACCTGTGGGAAACACGGTTTTTAAGTTGCTTACACATCCTGAAGCTAAAAGAGACTATCTTAAGAGGACCAAACCAGCCGAACGATGATGACAGGCGAAAGAATGCCGACTGCTACGCTGAACTGGTAAGGCTAATCGATGACAAAAGCCTTTCGCTAATCAGACACGAGGCTGCTGACGATGGCAGAAAAGCACTCAAGATATTAAGAGAACATTACGCTGGGAAAAGCAAGCCATGAATTATCAACATGTACACATCACTAACAAAGTTACACATGGAAGAAAAAGAGACTGTGACGGACTATTTGATAAGGGCTGAGAGCCTTATTACGGCGTTAAGAGAAGCAGGGGAAACCCTGAGTGATGGACTGATCGTGGCAATGGTACTAGGCGGGCTACCAGATTCGTTTAAACCACTAGCCGTGCATGTGACACAGAATGAGGATAATGTTACATTCGCTGACTTCAAGAGAAGGCTACAGGTTTATGAAGAGTCCGAGAAAATGAAAAGGACAGAGCCGAGCACAGATAATGTGATGAAGACTCATGCAAGACAATGTAAAAACAAACATGAAAGTAGCAGAAAAGATGAAGATGCTGATATTACGATTGATCATGGATCAATAAAATCCGCCACTCGCATGAACAGGGCCGTGGTCCTGTTTTTGGAGCGGGTCGACCAGGTGAATCAGCTGGTGGAGGCGGGGCTCACCGTTAACGCATTGTACGAGCAGGTACTCCCTCATCTCTTTCCAACGTGCCCCCCTTCTTAAGTGATGACCAGCTGTCTAAGCACAGTAGGGTGATTTCCCCCATCAGGAAAATCCTGTCTGGGTGCAAGTCACCTCTACTGAAACACATAGCGTCCCACCGAAGACAGCTGTTCATGATCCTGAACAACAGGACGGAGGAGTTCAACTACGGGTCACGGTAAGAGTCGATCATTTTGACTACATGTTGTTCACCACGTCCTCTCAAAACAAATGTTTTGGCTGCGGTGAGGAAGGACACCTCGCCAAAGCATGTCCGAACTGTGCGGCCCTGGGGCTGCAGGGTCCACCGGGGGGCGGCGGCTCTGGCTCCCGCGCGCGGGGCTGGGGCTCCGTCCGCAGCTTCCGCCGCGGCCGCTCTGGCATGGGCCGCGGTCGCTGCGGCTCCGGCGCGGGCCGGAGCTGGTGCTCCCGCCCCGATTCCGTCCGTGGCCGCCCCGGCGCGGCCCGGTGGTGGCGGTCGTGGCTGCCCCCCCGGGTCAGCCCGTCCCCGCGGCCCAGCGCAAGGCACCCCCTGCGGCTATAACGTGAAGCGCTAAGGTGTGTGAGCAACAGGTGGAGGAAACGCATGTGGGTGAAAACACTGAGGTGAGGAGAGAAGGTGATGGTGGAGGGAAAATGGAAAAAAATAAAAAAATTAAACAAAAAAAAGTGGGTGAGGGGGGAGAGAAGGGTGGAATGGGAGGGGGGAACACAAGGGTGGAGGAGATGTGGGTGAAGGGACCAGTAGAATAGAGGGGGCAGGTGGGATAGAGGGAGAGAAGGGTGAGTTAACTGGGAGTGTAGGTGACACAGGGGAGATATGTGAGACTGAGAAAGTGACTGAAAGTTTGTGTGAGTCAGGTGAGGCTGGAGGAGTGAGTGAGAGTGTGTGTGAGGCTGGAGGAGTGAGTGAGAGAGTGTGTGAGGCTGGAGGAGTGAGTGAGAGTGTGCGTGAGGCTGGAGGAGTGAGTGAGAGTGTGTGTGAGGCTGGAGGAGTGAGTGAGAGTGTGTGTGCGGCTGGAGGAGTGAGTGAGAGAGTGTGTGAGGCTGGAGGAGTGAGTGAGAGTGTGTGTGAGGCTGGAGGAGTGAGTGAGAGAGTGCGTGCGGCTGGAGGAGTGAGTGAGAGAGTGTGTGAGGCTGGAGGAGTGAGTGAGAGTGTGTGTGAGGCTGGAGGAGTGAGTGAGAGAGTGTGTGAGGCTGGAGGAGTGAGTGAGAGTGTGCGTGAGGCTGGAGGAGTGAGTGAGAGTGTGCGTGAGGCTGGAGGAGTGAGTGAGAGTGTGTGTGAGGCTGGAGGAGTGAGTGAGAGAGTGCGTGAGGCTGGAGGAGTGAGTGAGAGAGTGTGTGAGGCTGGAGGAGTGAGTGAGAGAGTGCGTGAGGCTGGAGGAGTGAGTGAGAGAGTGTGTGAGGCTGGAGGAGTGAGTGAGAGTGTGCGTGAGGCTGGAGGAGTGAGTGAGAGTGTGTGTGAGGCTGGAGGAGTGAGTGAGAGTGTGCGTGAGGCTGGAGGAGTGAGTGAGAGTGTGTGTGAGGCTGGAGGAGTGAGTGAGAGAGTGTGTGAGGCTGGAGGAGTGAGTGAGAGAGTGTGTGAGGCTGGAGGAGTGAGTGAGAGTGTGTGTGAGGCTGGAGGAGTGAGTGAGAGAGTGTGTGAGGCTGGAGGAGTGAGTGAGAGAGTGCGTGAGGCTGGAGGAGTGAGTGAGAGAGAAGAGTGTGAGGGAGAGAGCAGGGGCAGTGAGTGTAGGTGCAACTCTTGAGGCTGCAGTGCTGGAGGGAAGCTGGCAGGTTGTGCCGGGAAAACAACGGAGAAGCAAAAGAAAAAATATTTTATTATAGAATTGGGAAGTAGAAAAGCTGGGAGGATGGAGGAGGCAGTGGGTGAATCCAGTGACTCAGATGGAGAACTCTCTGACAGCAGTGACCTGTCATTATCCCAGGTCACTGCGAGTCAAAAAAAATACATATTCATAAAAAATGATAAAAAACTTTTTAGAACAAACAAAAGGAGCAAAAATATTAAACACAGCATTACACTTCACAAACATATTAGGTTTTTTCCATTCATCCAGACACAGAATAAAACACAAAAACACCACACAAGAAATATACAGATTAAACAAACATTTAGTAAAAGTGAGAAAACAACTTAAGTTTTAATGATGTTGTGTTTATTTTTTAGTGTTTTTATTTTTCTTATTCTATTAACCATGTCGTGTTTTAAAATAGGAAGCTTGAATGTGAACGGTGCCAGAGAGGCAATAAAGAGGGCACTGGTCTTTGAAACAACGAGGGCGAAGCGGATCGACGTGTTATTTTTACAAGAAGTCCATGGAGATGAAAAGGTGGAGGCAGACTGGAGGAAGGAGTGGGAGGGACAGGTGGTTCTAAGCCACAACACCTCCCTCAGTGGAGGAGTGGGCCTCCTGTTCTCCAGGACATTCACTCCTTCCTCTCTGGAGGTCGAACATGTTGTCCAGGGGAGGTGCGTTTTAGTCAAGGCACAGTTCCAGCAGCACACCCTGGTTTTATCAACATCTATGCACCGACCAATGGTGCAGAGAGGAAGAGCTTTTTACAAAAAGTGAAGACAAGGTTGGACTGCTGTGGTCCAGAGGAGGTTTTATTCTTGGGTGGGGATTTTAACTGCACGGAAAATGAACTTTTAGATGGAAACCATGCAGAGCCTCATCCTGCCTCCCAGCACACGCTGAAGCAGCTGGTGGTTCCTCATGGTCTGGTGGATGTATGGAGAAGGATGCATGCAGACTGTAGACAGTATACATCAGACATGTCCAAACCATTCCCAAAGGGCCGGTGTGGCTGCAGGTCTTTGTTCCAACCAAGCAGCAGCACACCAGACTGGACTCAATTAATCAACTGATCTCAGTCTTCGGAGAGTTGATTGGTCAAACTGTTTACTCTTGGTTGGTTGGAACAAAAACCTGCAGCCACACCGGCCCTTTGTGGAATAGTTTGGACATGCCTGGTATACATGGTCCCACCTAAAAGAAAACTACATGTCTTTAGCCAGATTAGACCGTTTTTATTTTTATAGTATCATTTTAAGGAAAAATCAGAGCAAAAATTATTTTACATGTCTTAGGCAGTGGTGGGACCATGGAAAAACTGAAATAAAAGTTTTATGTCAGCAGTATACTGTCAATGTCACTCGTGATACTTGTCGATCTATTAGTGACCTGGAAACTGAAATAGTGGAGTTAGAAGCCATCACTAATTCCATAGGAAACAGAGGGTATATTGAAACCCTCAAGTCTAAAAAAATGGCCTTGGCCGACCTGCTGGACACCAAGGTACAGGGTGCACTGGTCAGGTCCTGGATCCAAAATATCACAGAGATGGATGCTCCCTCTAGCTTCTTCTTCGGCCTGGAGAGGAAGCTGGGGCAACGGAAAACCATCCACACGTTACTATCGGACACAGGGCAGGAACTCAGCGAGCCGGTCGACAAAAGGAAAAGAGTCGTGGAATAGAGGTGGATACTCCATCCTTTACAGCAGTGAGTTGGAGGAGGAAAACCAACATCTCCTGGACAGTTTCTACGGAAACCTCCCCAAGGTATCGGATGACATCAACTCACTGCTGGAGGCAGGAGAGTTAAACGCCACTCTGCAGATCATGCAGGGATGGAGAGCTCCAGGACTGGATGGACTAACTGTTGAGTTTTTTAAAGCATACTGGGACATTTTATCTGAAGATTTTATTGATGTTTTTAACAAAAGCCTGGCTGAAGGGTCCCTGCCACAGTCCTGCCGCAGAGCCTTGGTGGCTCTCCTGCCGAAGAAAGGAAACCTCCAGGATATCAAGAACTGGCGCCCTGTGTCCGGGACCAGACCTACTGCATCCCCGGCAGATCAATGGTAGACAATGTCTACCTCATTCGGGACGTTCTGGAGGTCTCCAGTTCTTTGGACGTCGACGCTGGGCTGATTTCACTAGACCAGGAAAAGGCATTCGACCGCGTTGAACACAGCTTCCTCTGGAAGACCATGGCGAAGTTTGGGTTCAGCGCTGGTTTTATTGCCAAGATCCAGGTATTGTATAGTGACATTGAAAGTATACTGAAATTTAATGGCAGTTTGTGTGCTCCTTTTAGGGTCCGTAGAGGGATGCGCCCTGTCCGGAATGCTGTACGCACTCTCCCTGGAGCCACTCCTCTGTAAGATACGCACTAGCATTGATGGCCTGATTTTACCTGGTTTTAATGAGAACATTGTTTTATCCGCATATGCGGATGATGTCATTGTTTTTATTAAAAATCAGACTCACAGTGACATTTTAAAAGTTTTAACCAATTTGTTTAACCATCTGTCATCAGCGAAGGTAAACCGGTCGAAAAGCGAGGCCCTAGCTGTTGGCAGATGGCGTGGCGGCCTCCCGGTTCTTCCCCAGGGGCTCCCATGGAAAAGGGATGGCCTAAAATACCTGGGAGTTTTCCTGGGGAAGAACAACAAATAGAACTGGGAGGACGTCACCGAAAAAATAGAAAATAAATTGAACAAATGGAAATGGCTACTCCCTCAGATGTCATATCGAGGTAGAGTACTAGTGCTCAACAATTTAGTTGCTTCCCTCCTGTGGCACCGCCTCGCTACCATGGAACCCCCCGCAGGTTTTCTAGAAAAAGTCCAAGCAATGCTTGACATTAACATCATCCACCTCCACAGCAATGCTTGGACTTTTTCTGGGGGGGTCGGCATTGGGTGCCGCAGGGGGTGTTGTTTTTATCAAAAGAGGAGGGGGGCCAGGGCCTTGTCCACCTGGCCAGTAGAACAGCAGTTTTTAGACTACAGTTTTTACAAAAGTTTTTAACAGGGCCCGCAGATCTTGTGTGGCGAGAGGCAGCCAGCTGTATCTTCAGACGTGTGAGTAACCTGGGGGTGGACACAGCCCTGTTTTTAATGAATTCTAAATTATTACATTTTAACGGGGTTCCTCTTTTTTATCAAAGTGTTTTTAAGTCCTGGGCCCTTTTTTAAAAGCAGTCCAAGTAAAAGCACTGACTGGTTGTTAAAGGAGCCATTGGTGCATGGAGCCAGACTGGACGTCTCCGGCGGAGCCACGCCTGGGTTGACGACGGCGCTGCTCCGCACCGGCACGCTGCTGCTTCGGCAGCTGGTGGACGTGGCGGGGCCGGAGCTGTCGGATGCCCGGGCTGTGGGTTCTCTGCTGACAGACTGTGTGACAGAGCTCCCACTGTGTGGACCAGCAAACTGAGAGGAGACCACCAACCACAGTGGAGAGCTCTGTACAAACCTCCCCTGAAGAAGAGGACAGCCGACCTCCAGTGGAGAATTTTACACGGAGCCTTCGCCTCAAACTCTTTCATCTCCCACGTCGAGCTCACTGTGTCAGACCAGTGTCCGTTTTGTAATTTTAGAGAAACAGTGTTTCACGTTTTTAGCGAGTGTAGAAGACTGTCAGGTCTCTTCACTCTTTTAACCGATGTTTTTAAACTGTCCAATGAGTTTTTTAGCATTCCAGTTTTTATTAATGGGTTGAAGTATAGAAAGACAAAAAAAGAAGAAACTCAGTTACTAAATTTTATCATTGGGGAAGCGAAGCTGGCAATTTTAACATCTAGGAAAAATAAAATAGAGGGGAGGGACAGAAGCAGCCTCAGTGTGGCGCTGTAACATCAAGTGCAGACTGAGGCTGGAGGATTTGAACAGTTTTAGAAACATTTGGGCTTTTAATAAGACATTATTCACTGTACAAGACAATATGTTTGTTTTTACTGATTGCCTCTCTGGCTAAACATGTTCATCTTTTGGTTTTGTATTGGTTTTAAATGTATGCTTTTATTTTTTTTACAATCACAGAACACTATTTATTTATTGTATATGTGAATAACTAATGTGAATAAATGTGGTTGTAAAAATAAAAAAAATCTTTATATTCTTTACATTCTTTATATTCTTTACATTCTTTATATTCTTTACATTCTTTACATTCTTTATATTCTTTATATTCTTTATATTCTTTACATTCTTTATATTCTTTACATTCTTTATATTCTTTATATTCTTTACATTCTTTATATTCTTTACATTCTTTACATTCTTTATATTCTTTATATTCTTTATATTCTTTATATTCTTTATATTCTTTACATTCTTTACATTCTTTATATTCTTTACATTCTTTATATTCTTTATATTCTTTATATTCTTTACATTCTTTACATTCTTTACATTCTTTATATTCTTTACATTCTTTATATTCTTTACATTCTTTACATTCTTTATATTCTTTACATTCTTTACATTCTTTATATTCTTTACATTCTTTACATTCTTTACATTCTTTATATTCTTTACATTCTTTATATTCTTTACATTCTTTACATTCTTTATATTCTTTATATTCTTTACATTCTTTATATTCTTTACATTCTTTATATTCTTTACATTCTTTATATTCTTTACATTCTTTATATTCTTTACATTCTTTACATTCTTTACATTCTTTATATTCTTTATATTCTTTACATTCTTTATATTCTTTACATTCTTTATATTCTTTACATTCTTTATATTCTTTATATTCTTTATATTCTTTACATTCTTTATATTCTTTACATTCTTTATATTCTTTACATTCTTTATATTCTTTACATTCTTTACATTCTTTATATTCTTTACATTCTTTATATTCTTTATATTCTTTATATTCTTTACATTCTTTATATTCTTTACATTCTTTATATTCTTTATATTCTTTATATTCTTTATATTCTTTATATTCTTTACATTCTTTATATTCTTTACATTCTTTATATTCTTTATATTCTTTATATTCTTTACATTCTTTATATTCTTTACATTCTTTATATTCTTTATATTCTTTACATTCTTTATATTGCATAATCAAATTTTAATGTATTTCTGATTTACTCTATTTAAATTGTATAATCAGTTTACTCTTGTAATTTTATTCTTATTTATTGAAACTTTATAATGGATCTATAATCAGTTTATCTTATACTTTTCTTGTAATTTTTTTTATTTATTAAATTACTTTATCTTGTACTTTTGCAATTTTATAATTTTGTGCAATCTAATTATGATGTATTTTTATTTCACCCTGTCTTAAAATTGTACTTTAATTTTGAATCAATGTGAAGCACTTTGGACGACGGTGTTTGTATGAAAGGTGTTTTACAAATAAAGATTATTATTATAAAATATGTGATTAGAATATGTTTACATTCTTTTGTGACAAAAGGTAATAAAATATTGTACCAGCTCATATTAAGAAATAAGATCATGTTTAAATATAAATGAGTGATTCTACTGTTCAGTGCCTCTCATCATGAAAACATTTTGGAATTTGGTTTGGATAAAAATATTGTGACGTGGTCATGTGGAGAACATGCCGGGTTCTGTGATGGTTCTTTTATTGAGCAGATATGTGTCTGTTCTGAGCACAGATGGGTTCTTTCCAAACATGACGGAACATGCAATAATTAAATGTTATTAACAGTGAGTGTTCATAGTGGTTGATAATTGGGAAAATATAGAAATAACTGAAATGATTTGGACTTTGATTTTTAATATCCACCATCTCTAGTCTTCTTTGTGTGTCGTCTTTATCCTGTTCACATGAAGGAGAATGTGTTAATAATGGAAATGTCCGATAATAACTGTTCTGAAGACAGTACATTTAAGAAAGTTTCATCTGTTCCTGTTTTGTAAACAATAACTAATAATTAAGGAACTACAAACATGTGTTATAATTCATCTAATTATACTTTGAATAACAAACATCCATATATTGTGGGTCATTTTACTCACACTGTGGAAATGATTCAACGTATCCATAGCTAAAATAGTTTCAGTAGTTGTACTTTTTTACTTTTACTTCAGTAAAGGAGTTGAATCACTACTTGTATTTTTTCACAACAGTAGTTGTACTTGTACTGCAGTATAGTATGGGAGTACTTTAACCACCTCTGCATCTACCCCTTCTTCTGTTTGTGTCATTTAAACCAGGGTTCTACAGTGCGTCCATTTCACTCACATTTGCAGCAAATATTTCATCATGCGAACGAGGAAAACAAAACAGTAGCACATGTGTGAGTGTTTGTTGCAGCAACAATAAGACACACAGACCTGAGGAGTTAATGAAAACCTACTAGAAATGAATTAAAAGTGTGTGAACAGCTCCACATAGAGACGAACACGGCACATATTGAAAGGATTAACCCTTTAACTCCTGATGCGTCAGCGCTGACACGTTCTGAGTGGATGGTTTAGTTTAAAAATTCAGACAAATTCAAGTGTTTTTTTAACTGTTATTTTACTGAGAATTTTGTTCATGGAACTGATGTACAGGTGTCGAAAAGCAAGTGATTAAGAAAAAGAAAAAGCCCAAACTAAAACTACTGGAACCAAATTACAACACTAGTTATTTATTCCTTTTTTTTTTTTTTACTTCATTTTGGGTTTTGTGGGTTTTTGTTTTTTGCCTTTTTTTCCACGTTATTTCTTATTTTGTGAATATATATTAGTTTCTGTTGATGTTGCTTATTTTGTTTATTTTTCTGTTTTTTTTATTTTATTATTTTTCTTTAATTGTGTTCTGTTAGTGTCTTACTTTGTTCATGTTACATATTATTTTGTTGGTTTATTATTAATTTTTGTTCATTTTACTGATCACTTTGACTGTTTTTTGTTCATTGTGTTGTTTATTTTATCTTATTTTATTTTTTACTGTGTCTCAGTCTCAGGAGTTAAAGGGTTAATCATTCTAAAATGGATCTAATAACAAGGCAGCCAATACAACGTTCTAAAATGTATCAAAGGACAAAACATCCCATAATACAAAGTTATGTTATGGTCTGCTCTAAATTAACACAAATGACAGCAGTCATTCAACAATGTTGGTATCTGTGCATAAGTACTGCACTGTAAATAAATAAACATTTAAAACTAAAACCTACTTGTGCCCCTATTTTTTTTTGTGTGCTGCTAAATTTTTTAAATTAGGGGCACGTGTGCTCCTGGAAAAAAAAGTTAGTGTAGAGTCCTGATTTAGACACATCCATTTCTCTCTTTTCCCTCCAATCTGATCCATGCACCCAGCAGGTGTCCTGTCCCCAGCAGGTGTCCTGTCCCCAGCAGGTGTCCTGTCCCCAGCAGGTGTCCTGTCCCCAGCAGGTGTCCTGTCCCCAGCAGGTGTCCTGTCCCCAGCAGGTGGAGCTGTTGTCCTGTCAGACATCCACAGCTCTGGTCCAAACTATCACGACTGTCTGAAGTCTATGGAAGCACCTTTCACCAACGAAAACCAAAACCCCCTGACAAGTCACAAAGAGATAAATGTTCTGTTCACACTCATTAAACTCAGAACCATGACCCAATAAAACTTTTCATCGACATTAACTCACTTTTAAAGGATTCATTTTCGGCTTAAATATTATTTCATCCAGGGCAAAAAATGCAGTTTTACTTTTTACTTTATTACAGTTGAGTAGTTGTACTTTTTTATGATTGCTTCAGGTTTCTCTCAGGTTCTTCTCAGGTTCTCCTCAGGTTCCTTTAAGGTTCCTATCAGGTTCCTCTCAGGTTCTCCTCAGGTTCCTCTCGGGTTCTCCTCAGGTTCCTTTCAGGTTCCTCTCAGGTTCTCCTCAGGTTCCTCTCAGGTTTCTCTCAGGTTCTCCTCAGGTTCCTTTAAGGTTCCTATCAGGTTCCTCTCAGGTTCTCCTCAGGTTCCTCTCGGGTTCTCCTCAGGTTCCTTTAAGGTTCCTATCAGGTTCCTCTCAGGTTCTCCTCAGGTTCCTCTCGGGTTCTCCTCAGGTTCCTTTAAGGTTCCTATCAGGTTCCTCTCAGGTTCTCCTCAGGTTCCTCTCGGGTTCTCCTCAGGTTCCTCTCAGGTTTTTCTCAGGTTCTCCTCAAGGTCCTCAGGTTCCTCTCAGGGTCTCCTCAGGTTCTTTTCAGGTTTCTCTCAGGTTCTCCTCAGGTTCCTCTCAGGTTCTCCTCAGTTTCCTCTCAGGTTTCTCTCAGGTTCTCCTCAGGTTCCTTTAAGGTTCCTATCAGGTTCCTCTCAGGGTCTCCTCAGGTTCTTTTCAGGTTTCTCTCAGGTTCTCCTCAGGTTCCTCTCAGGTTCTCCTCAGGTTCCTCTCAGGTTTCTCTCAGGTTCTCCTCAGGTTCCTTTAATGTTCCTATCAGGTTCCTCTCAGGTTCTCCTCAGGTTCCTCTCGGGTTCTCCTCAGGTTCCTTTAAGGTTCCTATCAGGTTCCTCTCAGGTTCTCCTCAGGTTCCTCTCGGGTTCTCCTCAGGTTCCTTTAAGGTTCCTATCAGGTTCCTCTCAGGTTCTCCTCAGGTTCCTCTCAGGGTCTCCTCAGGTTCTTTTCAGGTTTCTCTCAGGTTCTCCTCAGGTTCCTCTCAGGTTCTCCTCAGGTTCCTCTCAGGTTCCACTCAGGTTTCTCTCAGGTTCTCCTCAGGTTCCTTTAAGGTTCCTATCAGGTTCCTCTCAGGTTCTCCTCAGGTTCCTCTCGGGTTCTCCTCAGGTTCCTCTCAGGTTTTTCTCAGGTTCTCCTCAAGTTCCTCAGGTTCCTCTCAGGGTCTCCTCAGGTTCTTTTCAGGTTTCTCTCAGGTTCTCAGGTTCCTCTCGGGTTCTCCTCAGGTTCTTTTCAGGTTTCTCTCAGGTTCTCCTCAGGTTCCTCTCAGGTTCTCCTCAGGTTCCTGTCAGGTTCGTTTCAGGTTTCTCTCAGGTTCTCCTCAGGTTCCTCTCAGGTTCTCCTCAGGTTCCTCTCAGGTTTCTCTCAGGTTCTCCTCAGGTTCCTTTAAGGTTCCTATCAGGTTCCTCTCAGGTTCTCCTCAGGTTCCTCTCGGGTTCTCCTCAGGTTCCTTTAATGTTCCTATCAGGTTCCTCTCAGGTTCTCCTCAGGTTCCTCTCGGGTTCTCCTCAGGTTCCTCTCAGGTTTTTCTCAGGTTCTCCTCAAGTTCCTCAGGTTCCTCTCAGGGTCTCCTCAGGTTCTTTTCAGGTTTCTCTCAGGTTCTCCTCAGGTTCCTCTCAGGTTCTCCTCAGGTTCCTCTCAGGTTCCACTCAGGTTTCTCTCAGGTTCTCCTCAGGTTCCTTTAAGGTTCCTATCAGGTTCCTCTCAGGGTCTCCTCAGGTTCTTTTCAGGTTTCTCTCAGGTTCTCCTCAGGTTCCTTTCAGGTTCTCCTCAGGTTCCTCTCAGGTTCTCCTCAGGTTCCTCTCAGGTTTCTCTCAGGTTCTCCTCAGGTTCCTTTAAGGTTCCTATCAGGTTCCTCTCAGGTTCTCCTCAGGTTCCTCTCGGGTTCTCCTCAGGTTCCTTTAAGGTTCCTATCAGGTTCCTCTCAGGTTCTCCTCAGGTTCCTCTCGGGTTCTCCTCAGGTTCCTTTAAGGTTCCTATCAGGTTCCTCTCAGGTTCTCCTCAGGTTCCTCTCGGGTTCTCCTCAGGTTCCTCTCAGGTTTTTCTCAGGTTCTCCTCAAGGTCCTCAGGTTCCTCTCAGGGTCTCCTCAGGTTCTTTTCAGGTTTCTCTCAGGTTCTCCTCAGGTTCCTCTCAGGTTCTCCTCAGGTTCCTCTCAGGTTTCTCTCAGGTTCTCCTCAGGTTCCTTTAAGGTTCCTATCAGGTTCCTCTCAGGTTCTCCTCAGGTTCCTCTCGGGTTCTCCTCAGGTTCCTTTAAGGTTCCTATCAGGTTCCTCTCAGGTTCTCCTCAGGTTCCTCTCGGGTTCTCCTCAGGTTCCTTTAAGGTTCCTATCAGGTTCCTCTCAGGTTCTCCTCAGGTTCCTCTCAGGGTCTCCTCAGGTTCTTTTCAGGTTTCTCTCAGGTTCTCCTCAGGTTCCTCTCAGGTTCTCCTCAGGTTCCTCTCAGGTTCCACTCAGGTTTCTCTCAGGTTCTCCTCAGGTTCCTTTAAGGTTCCTATCAGGTTCCTCTCAGGTTCTCCTCAGGTTCCTCTCGGGTTCTCCTCAGGTTCCTCTCAGGTTTTTCTCAGGTTCTCCTCAAGTTCCTCAGGTTCCTCTCAGGGTCTCCTCAGGTTCTTTTCAGGTTTCTCTCAGGTTCTCAGGTTCCTCTCGGGTTCTCCTCAGGTTCTTTTCAGGTTTCTCTCAGGTTCTCCTCAGGTTCCTCTCAGGTTCTCCTCAGGTTCCTGTCAGGTTCCTTTCAGGTTTCTCTCAGGTTCTCCTCAGGTTCCTCTCAGGTTCTCCTCAGGTTCCTCTCAGGTTTCTCTCAGGTTCTCCTCAGGTTCCTTTAAGGTTCCTATCAGGTTCCTCTCAGGTTCTCCTCAGGTTCCTCTCGGGTTCTCCTCAGGTTCCTTTAATGTTCCTATCAGGTTCCTCTCAGGTTCTCCTCAGGTTCCTCTCGGGTTCTCCTCAGGTTCCTCTCAGGTTTTTCTCAGGTTCTCCTCAAGTTCCTCAGGTTCCTCTCAGGGTCTCCTCAGGTTCTTTTCAGGTTTCTCTCAGGTTCTCCTCAGGTTCCTCTCAGGTTCTCCTCAGGTTCCTCTCAGGTTCCACTCAGGTTTCTCTCAGGTTCTCCTCAGGTTCCTTTAAGGTTCCTATCAGGTTCCTCTCAGGTTCTCCTCAGGTTCCTCTCAGGTTTTTCTCAGGTTCTCCTCAAGTTCCTCAGGTTCCTCTCAGGGTCTCCTCAGGTTCTTTTCAGGTTTCTCTCAGGTTCTCAGGTTCCTCTCAGGTTCTCCTCAGGTTCTTTTCAGGTTTCTCTCAGGTTCTCCTCAGGTTCCTCTCAGGTTCTCCTCAGGTTCCTGTCAGGTTCCTTTCAGGTTCCTCTTAGGTTTCTCTCAGTTTCTCAGGTTCCTCTCAGGTTCTCCTCAGGTTCTTTTCAGGTTTCTCTCAGGTTCTCCTCAGGTTCCTCTTAGGTACTCCTCAGGGTCTTCTCTGGTTCTCCTCAGGTTCCTCTAGAATTCTCCTCAGGGTCCTCTCAGGTTTCTCTAAGGTTCTGAGGTTCCTTTCAGGTTCCTCTCAGGTTCTCTTCAGGTTTCTCTCAGGTTCTCCACAGGTTCCTTAGGGTCTCCTCAGGTTCTTTTCAGGTTTCTCTCAGGTTCTCAGGTTCCTCTCAGGTTCTCCTCAGGTTTCTCTCAGGTTCTCCTCAGGTTCCTCTCAGGTTCTCCTCAGGTTCCTGTCAGGTTCCTTTCAGGTTCCTCTTAGGTTTCTCTCAGTTTCTCAGGTTCCTCTCAGGTTCTCCTCAGGTTCTTTTCAGGTTTCTCTCAGGTTCTCCTCAGGTTCCTCTTAGGTACTCCTCAGGGTCTTCTCTGGTTCTCCTCAGGTTCCTCTAGAATTCTCCTCAGGGTCCTCTCAGGTTTCTCTCAGGTTCTGAGGTTCCTTTCAGGTTCCTCTCAGGTTCTCAGGTTCCTTTCAGGTTTCTCTCAGGTTCTCTTCAGGTTTCTCTCAGGTTCTCCTCAGGTTCCTCAGTTTCTGCTCAGGTTCGTTTCAGGTTTCTCTCAAATTCTCCTCAGGTTCCTCTCAGGTTCCTCTCAGGTTCCTTTCAGGTTCCTTTCAGGTTTCTCTCAGGTTCTCAGGTTCCTCTCAGGTTCTCCTCAGGTTCTCCTCAGGTTCCTCTAAGGTTTCTCTCAGGTTCTCCTCAGGTTCCTCTCAGGTTCTCCTCAGGTTCCTCTAAGGTTTCTCTCAGGTTCTCCTCAGGTTCCTCTCAGGTTCTCCTCAGGTTCCTTTCAGGTTCCTCTCAGGTTCTCCTCAGGTTCCTTTCAGGTTTCTCTCAGGTTCTCCTCAGGTTCCTTTAAGGTTCCTATCAGGTTCCTCTCAGGTTCTCCTCAGGTTCCTCTCGGGTTCTCCTCAGGTTCCTCTCAGGTTTTTATCAGGTTCTCCTCAAGTTCCTCAGGTTCCTCTCAGGGTCTCCTCAGGTTCTTTTCAGGTTTCTCTCAGGTTCTCAGGTTCCTCTCAGGTTCTCCTCAGGTTCTTTTCAGGTTTCTCTCAGGTTCTCCTCAGGTTCCTCTCAGGTTCTCCTCAGGTTCCTCTCAGGTTCTCCTCAGGTTCCACTCAGGTTTCTCTCAGGTTCTCCTCAGGTTCCCTTAAGGTTCCTATCAGGTTCCTCTCAGGTTCTCCTCAGGTGTCTCTCAGGTTCTACTCAGGTTCCTCTCAGGTTCTCCTCAGGTTCTTTTCAGGTTTCTCTCAGGTTCTCCTCAGGTTCTTTTCAGGTTTCTCTCAGGTTCTCCTCAGGTTCCTCTTAGGTACTCCTCAGGGTCTTCTCTGCTTCTCCTCAGGTTCCTCTAGAATTCTCCTTAGGATCCTCTCAGGTTTCTCTCAGGTTCTGAGGTTCCTTTCAGGTTCCTCTCAGGTTTCTCTCAGGTTCTCCTCAGGTTCCTCAGTTTCTGCTCAGGTTCGTTTCAGGTTTCTCTCAAATTCTCCTCAGGTTCCTCTCAGGTTCTCCACGGGATCCTCTCAGGTTCTCCTCAGGTTCTCCTCAGGTTCCTCTAAGGTTTCTCTCAGGTTCTCCTCAGGTTCCTCTCAGGTTCTCCTAAGGTTTCTTTCAGGCTTCTCTCAGGTTCTCCTCAGGTTCCTCTCAGGTTCTCCACGGGATCCTCTCAGGTTCTCCTCAGGTTCCTCTCAGGTTCTCCTCAGGTTCCTCTAAGGTTTCTCTCAGGTTCTCCTCAGGTTCCTCTCAGGTTCTCCTCAGGTTCCTTTCAGGTTCCTCTCAGGTTCTCCTCAGGTTCCACTCAGGTTTCTGTCAGGTTCTCCTCAGGTTCCTTTAAGGTTCCTATCAGGTTCCTCTCAGGTTCTCCTCAGGTTTTTCTCAGGTTCTCCTCAAGTTCCTCAGGTTCCTCTCAGGGTCTCCTCAGGTTCTTTTCAGGTTTCTCTCAGGTTCCTCTCAGGTTCTCCTCAGGTTCTTTTCAGGTTTCTCTCAGGTTCTCCTCAGGTTCCTCTCAGGTTCTCCTCAGGTTCCCCTCAGGTTCCTTTCAGGTTCCTCTTAGGTTTCTCTCAGTTTCTCAGGTTCCTCTCAGGTTCCTCTCAGGTTCTTTTCAGGTTTCTCTCAGGTTCTCCTCAGGTTCCTCTCAGGTACTCCTCAGGGTCTTCTTTGGTTCTCCTCAGGTTCCTCTAGAATTCTCCTCAGGGTCCTCTCAGGTTTCTCTCAGGTTCTGAGGTTCCTTTCAGGTTCCTCTCAGGTTCTCAGGTTCCTTTCAGGTTTCTCTCAGGTTCTCTTCAGGTTTCTCTCAGGTTCCTCAGTTTCTGCTCAGGTTCGTTTCAGGTTTCTCTCAGGTACTCCTCAGGTTCCTCTCTGGTTCTCCTCAGGTTCGTTTCAGGTTTCTCTCAGGTACTCCTCAGGTTCCTCTCTGGTTCTCCTCAGGTTCCTCTCAGGTTCCTCTCAGGTTTTCCTCAGGTTCCTCTCAGGTTCCTTTCAGGTTTCTCTCAGGTTTCTCTCAGGTTCTCATCAAGTTCCTCTCAGTTTCTCCTCAGGTTCCTCTCAGGTTCTCCTCAGGTTCTCCTCAAGTTCCTCTCAGGTTCTCTTCAGGTTCCTCTGAGGTTCCCGCCAGGTTCTCCTCTGGTTCCTCCCAGGTTCTCCTCAGGTTCCTCTCACGTTTCTTTCAGGTTCTCCTCAGGTTCCTTTCAGGTTTCTCTCAGGTTCCCCTCAGGTTTTCCTCAGGTTCCTCTCAGGTTCTCTTCAGGTTGTTTTCAGGTTCTCCTCAGGTTCTCCTCCGGTTCCTCTCAGGTTTCTCTCAGGTTCTCCTCAGGTTCCTCTCAGGTTCCTCTCAGGTTCTCCTCAGGATCCTCTCAATTTCTCCTCAGGTTCCTCCCAGGTTCTCCTCAGGTTCCTCCCAGGTTTCTCTCAGGTTCTCCTCAGGTTCCTTTCAGGTTTCTCTCAGGTTCCCCTCAGGTTTTCCTCAGGTTCCTCTCAGGTTCTCTTCAGGTTGTTTTCAGGTTCTCCTCAGGTTTCTCAGGTTTCTCTCAGGTTCTCCTCAGGTTCCTCTCAGGTTCTCCTCAGGATCCTCTCAAGTTCTCCTCAGGTTCCCCTCAGGTTCCTCTTAGTTTCACCTCAGGTTCCTCTCAGGTTCTCCTCGGGTTTCTCTCAGGGTCTCCTCAGGTTCCTGTCAGGTTCCTGTCAGGTTCCTCTCAGGTTCTCCTCAGGTTCCTCTCAAATTCTCCTCAGGTTCCTCTCAGGTTCCGCTCAGGTTCTCCTCACGTTCCTCTTAGGTTCTCCTCAGGTTCTCCTCAGGTTCCTCTCAGGTTCCTTTCAGGTGTCTCTCAGGTTCTACTCAGGTTTCTCTCAGGTTCTCCTCAGGTTCCTCTCATGTTTCTCTCAGGTTCTGAGGTTCCTTTCAGATTTCTCTCAGGTTCCTCTCAGGTTCCCGCCAGGTTCTCCTCAGGTTACTCTCAGGTTCTCCTCGGGGTCTCCTCAGGTTCCTCTCAGGTTCCCGCTACGTTCTCCTCAGGTTACTCTCAAGTTTCCTCAGGTTCCTCTCAGGTTCTCCTGAGGTTGCTCTCAGGTTCTCCACAGGTTCCTCTCAGGATCCCCTCAAGTTCTCCTGAGGTTCTCCTCAGGTTTCTCTCAGGTACTCCTCGGGTTCCTCCCTGGTTCTCCTCAGGTTTCTCTCAGGTTCTCCTCAAGTTCCTCTCAATTTCTCCTCAGGTTCCTCCCAGGTTTCTCTCAGGTTCTCCTCAGGTTCCTTTCAGGTTTCTCTCAGGTTCCCCTCAGGTTCTCCTCCGGTTCCTCTCAGGTTTCTCTCAGGTTCTCCTCAGGTTCCTCTCAGGTTCTCCTCAGGATCCTCTCAATTTCTCCTCAGGCTCCTCTCAAGTTCTCCTCAGGTTCCACTCAGGTTCCTCTTAGTTTCACCTCAGGTTCCTCTCAGGTTCTCCTCGGGTTTCTCTCAGGGTCTCCTCAGGTTCCTGTCAGGTTCCTCTCAGGTTCTCCTCGGGTTCCTCTCAAATTCTCCTCAGGTTCCTCTCAGGTTCTCCTCACGTTCCTCTTAGGTTCTCCTCAGGTTCTCCTCAGGTTCCTCTCAGGTTCTCCTCTGGTTCCTCTCAGGTTTCTCTCAGGTTCTCCTCAGGTTCCTCTCATGTTTCTCTCAGGTTCTGAGGTTCCTTTCAGATATCTATCAGGTTCCTCTCAGGTTCCCGCCAGGTTCTCCTCAGGTTACTCTCAAGTTTCCTCAGGTTCCTCTCAGGTTCTCCTGAGGTTGCTCTCAGGTTCTCCACAGGTTCCTCTCAGGATCCCCTCAAGTTCTCCTGAGGTTCTCCTCAGGTTTCTCTCAGGTACTCCTCGGGTTCCTCTCTGGTTCTCCTCAGGTTTCTCTCAGGTTCCTCTCAGGTTCTCCTCAAGTTCCTCTCAGTTTCTCCTCAGGTTCCTCTCAGGTTCTCCTCGGGGTCTCCTCAGGTTCCCGCCAGGTTCTCCTCAGGTTCCTCCCAGGTTCTCCTCAGGTTCCTTTCAGGTTTCTCTCAGGTTCCCCTCAGGTTCCTCTCAGGTTTTTCCTCAGGTTCTCCTCGGGGTCTCTTCAGGTTGTTTTCAGGTTCTCCCCAGGTTCTCCTCAGGTTCCTCCCAGGTTCTCCTCAGGTTCCTTTCAGGTTTCTCTCAGGTTCCCCTCAGGTTCCTCTCAGGTTTTTCCTCAGGTTCTCCTCGGGGTCTCTTCAGGTTGTTTTCAGGTTCTCCCCAGGTTCTCCTCTGGTTATCCTCACATTCCTCTCAGTTTCTCCTCAGGTTTCTTTCAGGTTGTCGTGAGGTTCCTCTCAGGTTCTCCTGAGGTTCCTTTCAGGTTCTCCTCAGGTTCTCCTCAGGTTCCTCTCAGGTTCTCCTCAGGTTCCCCTCAAGTTTTCCTCGGGTTCTCCTCAGGTTCTCCTCACATTCCTCTCAGTTTCTCCTCAGGTTTCTTTCAGGTTCCTCTGAAGTTCTCCTCAGGTTCCTCACAGGTTCTCCTCAGGTTTCTTTCAGGTTCTCCTGAGGTTCCTCTCAGATTCTCCTCAGGTTCCTCTCAAGTTCTCCTCAGGTTCCTCTCAGGTTCTCAGGTTCCTTTCAGGTTTCTCTCAGGTTCTCCTCAGGTTCCTCTCAGGTTCTCCTCAAGTTCCTCTCAGTTTCTCCTCAGGTTCCTCTCAAGTTCTCCTCAGGTTCCTCTCAGGTTCCTGTCAGGTTCCTTTCAGGTTTCTCTCAGGTTCTCCTCAAGTTCCTCTCAGTTTCTCCTCAAGTTCCTCTCAGTTTCTCCTCAGGTTCCTCTCAAGTTCTCCTCAGGTTCCTTTCAGGTTTCTCTCAGGTTCTCCTCAGGTTCCTCTCAGGTTCTCAGGTTCCTTTCAGGTTTCTCTCAGGTTCCTCTCAGGTTCCCGCCAGGTTCTCCTCAGGTTACTCCCAAGTTTCCTCAGCTTCCTCTCAGGTTCTCTTCAGGTTTCTCTCAGGTTCTCAGGTTCCTTTCAGGTTTCTCTCAGGTTCCTCTCAGGTTCCCGCCAGGTTCTCCTCAGGTTACTCCCAAGTTTCCTCAGCTTCCTCTCAGGTTCTCCTCAAGTTCCTCTCAGGTTCTCCTCAGGTTCCTCTCAGGTTCTCCTCAAGTTCCTCTCAGTTTCTCCTCAGGTTCCTCTCAGGTTCTCCTCATGTTCCTCCCAGGTTCTCCTCAGGTTCTCCTCAGGTTCCTTTCAGGTTTCTCTCAGGTTCTCCTCAGGTTCCTCTCAGGTTTTCCTCAGGTTCTCCTCGGTGTCTCTTCAGGTTGTTTTCAGGTTCTCCCCAGGTTCTCCTCTGGTTATCCTCACATTCCTCTCAGTATCTCCTCAGGTTTCTTTCAGGTTGTCTTGAGGTTCCTCTCAGGTTCTCCTGAGGTTCCTTTCAGGTTCTCCTCAGGTTCCCCTCAAGTTCTCCTCAGGTTCTCCTCACATTCCTCTCAGTTTCTTCTCAGGTTTCTTTCAGGTTCTCCTGAGGTTCCTCTCAGGTTCTCCTCATGTTCCTCTCAGGTTCTCCTCAGGTTCTTTTCAGGTTCTCCTCACGTTCCTCTCAGTTTCTTCTCAGGTTTCTCTCATGTTCTCCTTAGGTTCTTCTCAGGTTCTCCTCAGGTTCCTCTCAAGTCCCCCCCCCCCAGTTCCTCTCAGGTTTCTCTCAGGTTCTCAGGTTCCTTTCAGGTTTCTCTCAGGTTCTCCTCAGGTTCCTCTCGGGTTTCTCTCACTTTTTTCTCAGAATTTCCCCAGGTTCCTCTCAGCTTCTCCTCAGGTTCCTCTCAGGTTCTCCTCAGGTTCCCCTCAAGTTCTCCCCAGGTTCTCCTCACATTCCTCTCAGTTTCTCCTCAGGTTGTTTTCAGGTTCTCCTCACGTTCCTCTCATGTTCTCCTTAGGTTCTTCTCAGGTTCTCCTCAGGTTCCTCTCAAGTTCTCCTCAGGTTCCTCTCAGGTTCCTCTCAGGTTCTCAGGTTCCTTTCAGGTTTCTCTCAGGTTCTCCTCAGGTTCCTCTCAGGTTCTCCTCAAGTTCCTCTCAAGTTCTCCTCAGGTTCCTTTCAGGTTTCTCTCAAGTTCTCCTCAGGTTCCTCTCAGGTTTCTCTCAGGTTCTTAGGTTCCTTTCAGGTTTCTCTCAGGTTCTCCTCAGGTACCTCTCAAGTTCTCCTCAGGTTACTTTCGGGTTTCTCTCACTTTTCTCTCAGAATTTCCTCAGGTTCCTCTTAGGTTTTTCTCAGGTTCTCCTCAAGTTCCTCTCAGGTTCTCCTCAGGTTCCTCTCAGGTTCTCCTCAGGTTCCTCTCAGGGTCTCCTCAGGTTCCTCTCAGTTTCTCAGGTTCCTCTCCGGTTCTCCTCAGGTTCTTTTCAGGTTTCTCTCAGGTTCTCCTCAGGTTCCTCTCAGGTTCCACTCAGGTTTCTCTCAGGTTCTCCTCAGGTTCCTTTAAGGTTCCTATCAGGTTCCTCTCAGGTTCTCCTCAGGTTCCTCTCGGGTTCTCCTCAGGTTCCTCTCAGGTTTTTCTCAGGTTCTCCTCAAGTTCCTCAGGTTCCTCTCAGGGTCTCCTCAGGTTCTTTTCAGGTTTCTCTCAGGTTCTCAGGTTCCTCTCGGGTTCTCCTCAGGTTCTTTTCAGGTTTCTCTCAGGTTCTCCTCAGGTTCCTCTCAGGTTCTCCTCAGGTTCCTGTCAGGTTCCTTTCAGGTTTCTCTCAGGTTCTCCTCAGGTTCCTCTCAGGTTCTCCTCAGGTTCCTCTCAGGTTTCTCTCAGGTTCTCCTCAGGTTCCTTTAAGGTTCCTATCAGGTTCCTCTCAGGTTCTCCTCAGGTTCCTCTCGGATTCTCCTCAGGTTCCTTTAATGTTCCTATCAGGTTCCTCTCAGGTTCTCCTCAGGTTCCTCTCGGGTTCTCCTCAGGTTCCTCTCAGGTTTTTCTCAGGTTCTCCTCAAGTTCCTCAGGTTCCTCTCAGGGTCTCCTCAGGTTCTTTTCAGGTTTCTCTCAGGTTCTCCTCAGGTTTCTCTCAGGTTCTCCTCAGGTTCCTTTAAGGTTCCTATCAGGTTCCTCTCAGGTTCTCCTCAGGTTCCTCTCAGGTTTTTCTCAGGTTCTCCTCAAGTTCCTCAGGTTCCTCTCAGGGTCTCCTCAGGTTCTTTTCAGGTTTCTCTCAGGTTCCTCAGGTTCCTCTCAGGGTCTCCTCAGGTTCTTTTCAGGTTTCTCTCAGGTTCTCAGGTTCCTCTCAGGTTCTCCTCAGGTTCTTTTCAGGTTTCTCTCAGGTTCTCCTCAGGTTCCTGTCAGGTTCCTTTCAGGTTCCTCTTAGGTTTCTCTCAGTTTCTCAGGTTCCTCTCAGGTTCTCCTCAGGTTCTTTTCAGGTTTCTCTCAGGTTCTCCTCAGGTTCCTCTTAGGTACTCCTCAGGGTCTTCTCTGGTTCTCCTCAGGTTCCTCTAGAATTCTCCTCAGGGTCCTCTCAGGTTTCTCTAAGGTTCTGAGGTTCCTTTCAGGTTCCTCTCAGGTTCTCTTCAGGTTTCTCTCAGGTTCTCCACAGGTTCCTTAGGGTCTCCTCAGGTTCTTTTCAGGTTTCTCTCAGGTTCTCAGGTTCCTCTCAGGTTCTCCTCAGGTTCCTCTCAGGTTCTCCTCAGGTTCCCCTCAGGTTCCTTTCAGGTTCCTCTTAGGTTTCTCTCAGTTTCTCAGGTTCCTCTCAGGTTCCTCTCAGGTTCTTTTCAGGTTTCTCTCAGGTTCTCCTCAGGTTCCTCTCAGGTACTCCTCAGGGTCTTCTTTGGTTCTCCTCAGGTTCCTCTAGAATTCTCCTCAGGGTCCTCTCAGGTTTCTCTCAGGTTCTGAGGTTCCTTTCAGGTTCCTCTCAGGTTCTCAGGTTCCTTTCAGGTTTCTCTCAGGTTCTCTTCAGGTTTCTCTCAGGTTCCTCAGTTTCTGCTCAGGTTCGTTTCAGGTTTCTCTCAGGTACTCCTCAGGTTCCTCTCTGGTTCTCCTCAGGTTCGTTTCAGGTTTCTCTCAGGTACTCCTCAGGTTCCTCTCTGGTTCTCCTCAGGTTCCTCTCAGGTTCCTCTCAGGTTTTCCTCAGGTTTCTCTCAGGTTTCTCTCAGGTTCTCATCAAGTTCCTCTCAGTTTCTCCTCAGGTTCCTCTCAGGTTCTCCTCAGGTTCTCCTCAAGTTCCTCTCAGGTTCTCTTCAGGTTCCTCTGAGGTTCCCGCCAGGTTCTCCTCTGGTTCCTCCCAGGTTCTCCTCAGGTTCCTCTCACGTTTCTTTCAGGTTCTCCTCAGGTTCCTTTCAGGTTTCTCTCAGGTTCCCCTCAGGTTTTCCTCAGGTTCCTCTCAGGTTCTCTTCAGGTTGTTTTCAGGTTCTCCTCAGGTTCTCCTCCGGTTCCTCTCAGGTTTCTCTCAGGTTCTCCTCAGGTTCCTCTCAGGTTCCTCTCAGGTTCTCCTCAGGATCCTCTCAATTTCTCCTCAGGTTCCTCCCAGGTTCTCCTCAGGTTCCTCCCAGGTTTCTCTCAGGTTCTCCTCAGGTTCCTTTCAGGTTTCTCTCAGGTTCCCCTCAGGTTTTCCTCAGGTTCCTCTCAGGTTCTCTTCAGGTTGTTTTCAGGTTCTCCTCAGGTTTCTCAGGTTTCTCTCAGGTTCTCCTCAGGTTCCTCTCAGGTTCTCCTCAGGATCCTCTCAAGTTCTCCTCAGGTTCCCCTCAGGTTCCTCTTAGTTTCACCTCAGGTTCCTCTCAGGTTCTCCTCGGGTTTCTCTCAGGGTCTCCTCAGGTTCCTGTCAGGTTCCTGTCAGGTTCCTCTCAGGTTCTCCTCAGGTTCCTCTCAAATTCTCCTCAGGTTCCTCTCAGGTTCCGCTCAGGTTCTCCTCACGTTCCTCTTAGGTTCTCCTCAGGTTCTCCTCAGGTTCCTCTCAGGTTCCTTTCAGGTGTCTCTCAGGTTCTACTCAGGTTTCTCTCAGGTTCTCCTCAGGTTCCTCTCATGTTTCTCTCAGGTTCTGAGGTTCCTTTCAGATTTCTCTCAGGTTCCTCTCAGGTTCCCGCCAGGTTCTCCTCAGGTTACTCTCAGGTTCTCCTCGGGGTCTCCTCAGGTTCCTCTCAGGTTCCCGCTACGTTCTCCTCAGGTTACTCTCAAGTTTCCTCAGGTTCCTCTCAGGTTCTCCTGAGGTTGCTCTCAGGTTCTCCACAGGTTCCTCTCAGGATCCCCTCAAGTTCTCCTGAGGTTCTCCTCAGGTTTCTCTCAGGTACTCCTCGGGTTTCTCTCTGATTCTCCTCAGGTTTCTCTCAGGTTCCTCTCAGGTTCTCCTCAAGTTCCTCTCAGGATCCCCTAAAGTTCTCCTGAGGTTCTCCTCAGGTTTCTCTCAGGTACTCCTCGGGTTCCTCCCTGGTTCTCCTCAGGTTTCTCTCAGGTTCTCCTCAAGTTCCTCTCAATTTCTCCTCAGGTTCCTCCCAGGTTTCTCTCAGGTTCTCCTCAGGTTCCTTTCAGGTTTCTCTCAGGTTCCCCTCAGGTTCTCCTCCGGTTCCTCTCAGGTTTCTCTCAGGTTCTCCTCAGGTTCCTCTCAGGTTCTCCTCAGGATCCTCTCAATTTCTCCTCAGGCTCCTCTCAAGTTCTCCTCAGGTTCCACTCAGGTTCCTCTTAGTTTCACCTCAGGTTCCTCTCAGGTTCTCCTCGGGTTTCTCTCAGGGTCTCCTCAGGTTCCTGTCAGGTTCCTCTCAGGTTCTCCTCGGGTTCCTCTCAAATTCTCCTCAGGTTCCTCTCAGGTTCTCCTCACGTTCCTCTTAGGTTCTCCTCAGGTTCTCCTCAGGTTCCTCTCAGGTTCTCCTCTGGTTCCTCTCAGGTTTCTCTCAGGTTCTCCTCAGGTTCCTCTCAGGTTCCTCTCAGGTTCCCGCCAGGTTCTCCTCAGGTTACTCTCAAGTTTCCTCAGGTTCCTCTCAGGTTCTCCTGAGGTTGCTCTCAGGTTCTCCACAGGTTCCTCTCAGGATCCCCTCAAGTTCTCCTGAGGTTCTCCTCAGGTTTCTCTCAGGTACTCCTCGGGTTCCTCTCTGGTTCTCCTCAGGTTTCTCTCAGGTTCCTCTCAGGTTCTCCTCAAGTTCCTCTCAGTTTCTCCTCAGGTTCCTCTCAGGTTCTCCTCGGGGTCTCCTCAGGTTCCCGCCAGGTTCTCCTCAGGTTCCTCCCAGGTTCTCCTCAGGTTCCTTTCAGGTTTCTCTCAGGTTCCCCTCAGGTTCCTCTCAGGTTTTTCCTCAGGTTCTCCTCGGGGTCTCTTCAGGTTGTTTTCAGGTTCTCCCCAGGTTCTCCTCAGGTTCCTCCCAGGTTCTCCTCAGGTTCCTTTCAGGTTTCTCTCAGGTTCCCCTCAGGTTCCTCTCAGGTTTTTCCTCAGGTTCTCCTCGGGGTCTCTTCAGGTTGTTTTCAGGTTCTCCCCAGGTTCTCCTCTGGTTATCCTCACATTCCTCTCAGTTTCTCCTCAGGTTTCTTTCAGGTTCCTCTGAAGTTCTCCTCAGGTTCCTCACAGGTTCTCCTCAGGTTTCTTTCAGGTTCTCCTGAGGTTCCTCTCAGATTCTCCTCAGGTTCCTCTCAAGTTCTCCTCAGGTTCCTCTCAGGTTCTCAGGTTCCTTTCAGGTTTCTCTCAGGTTCTCCTCAGGTTCCTCTCAGGTTCTCCTCAAGTTCCTCTCAGTTTCTCCTCAGGTTCCTCTCAAGTTCTCCTCAGGTTCCTCTCAGGTTCCTGTCAGGTTCCTTTCAGGTTTCTCTCAGGTTCTCCTCAAGTTCCTCTCAGTTTCTCCTCAAGTTCCTCTCAGTTTCTCCTCAGGTTCCTCTCAAGTTCTCCTCAGGTTCCTTTCAGGTTTCTCTCAGGTTCTCCTCAGGTTCCTCTCAGGTTCTCAGGTTCCTTTCAGGTTTCTCTCAGGTTCCTCTCAGGTTCCCGCCAGGTTCTCCTCAGGTTACTCCCAAGTTTCCTCAGCTTCCTCTCAGGTTCTCTTCAGGTTTCTCTCAGGTTCTCAGGTTCCTTTCAGGTTTCTCTCAGGTTCCTCTCAGGTTCCCGCCAGGTTCTCCTCAGGTTACTCCCAAGTTTCCTCAGCTTCCTCTCAGGTTCTCCTCAAGTTCCTCTCAGGTTCTCCTCAGGTTCCTCTCAGGTTCTCCTCAAGTTCCTCTCAGTTTCTCCTCAGGTTCCTCTCAGGTTCTCCTCATGTTCCTCCCAGGTTCTCCTCAGGTTCTCCTCAGGTTCCTTTCAGGTTTCTCTCAGGTTCTCCTCAGGTTCCTCTCAGGTTTTCCTCAGGTTCTCCTCGGTGTCTCTTCAGGTTGTTTTCAGGTTCTCCCCAGGTTCTCCTCTGGTTATCCTCACATTCCTCTCAGTATCTCCTCAGGTTTCTTTCAGGTTGTCTTGAGGTTCCTCTCAGGTTCTCCTGAGGTTCCTTTCAGGTTCTCCTCAGGTTCCCCTCAAGTTCTCCTCAGGTTCTCCTCACATTCCTCTCAGTTTCTTCTCAGGTTTCTTTCAGGTTCTCCTGAGGTTCCTCTCAGGTTCTCCTCATGTTCGTCTCAGGTTCTCCTCAGGTTCTTTTCAGGTTCTCCTCACGTTCCTCTCAGTTTCTTCTCAGGTTTCTCTCATGTTCTCCTTAGGTTCTTCTCAGGTTCTCCTCAGGTTCCTCTCAAGTCCCCCCCCCCCAGTTCCTCTCAGGTTTCTCTCAGGTTCTCAGGTTCCTTTCAGGTTTCTCTCAGGTTCTCCTCAGGTTCCTCTCGGGTTTCTCTCACTTTTTTCTCAGAATTTCCCCAGGTTCCTCTCAGCTTCTCCTCAGGTTCCTCTCAGGTTCTCCTCAGGTTCCCCTCAAGTTCTCCCCAGGTTCTCCTCACATTCCTCTCAGTTTCTCCTCAGGTTTCTTTCAGGTTCTCCTGAGGTTCCTCTCAGGTTCTCCTCAGGTTCTCCTCAGGTTCTCCTCAGGTTGTTTTCAGGTTCTCCTCACGTTCCTCTCATGTTCTCCTTAGGTTCTTCTCAGGTTCTCCTCAGGTTCCTCTCAAGTTCTCCTCAGGTTCCTCTCAGGTCCCTCTCAGGTTCTCAGGTTCCTTTCAGGTTTCTCTCAGGTTCTCCTCAGGTTCCTCTCAGGTTCTCCTCAAGTTCCTCTCAAGTTCTCCTCAGGTTCCTTTCAGGTTTCTCTCAAGTTCTCCTCAGGTTCCTCTCAGGTTTCTCTCAGGTTCTTAGGTTCCTTTCAGGTTTCTCTCAGGTTCTCCTCAGGTACCTCTCAAGTTCTCCTCAGGTTACTTTCGGGTTTCTCTCACTTTTCTCTCAGAATTTCCTCAGGTTCCTCTTAGGTTTTTCTCAGGTTCTCCTCAAGTTCCTCTCAGGTTCTCCTCAGGTTCCTCTCAGGTTCTCCTCAGGTTCCTCTCAGGGTCTCCTCAGGTTCCTCTCAGTTTCTCAGGTTCCTCTCCGGTTCTCCTCAGGTTCTTTTCAGGTTTCTCTCAGGTTCTCCTCAGGTTCCTCTCAGGTTATCCTGAGGTTCCTCTAGGGTTTCTCTCAGGTTCTCCTTAGGTTCCTCAGTTTCTGCTCAGGTTCGTTTCAGGTTTCTCTCAAATTCTCCTCAGGTTCCTCTCAGGTTCTCCACGGGATCCTCTCAGGTTCTCCTCAGGTTCTCCTCAGGTTCCTCTAAGGTTTCTCTCAGGTTCTCCTCAGGTTCCTCTCAGGTTCTCCTCAGGTTCCTTTCAGGCTTCTCTCAGGTTCTCCTCAGGTTCCTCTCAGGTTCTCCACGGGATCCTCTCAGGTTCTCCTCAGGTTCCTCTCAGGTTCTCCTCAGGTTCCTCTAAGGTTTCTCTCAGGTTCTCCTCAGGTTCCTTTCAGGTTCTCCTCAGGTTCCACTCAGGTTTCGCTCAGGTTCTCCTCAGGTTCCTTTAAGGTTCCTATCAGGTTCCTCTCAGGTTCTCCTCAGGTTCCTCTCAGGTTCTCCTCAAGTTCCTCAGGTTCCTCTCAGGGTCTCCTCAGGTTCTTTTCAGGTTTCTCTCAGGTTCCTCTCAGGTTCTCCTCAGGTTCTTTTCAGGTTTCTCTCAGGTTCTCCTCAGGTTCCTCTCAGGTTCTCCTCAGGTTCCCCTCAGGTTCCTTTCAGGTTCCTCTTAGGTTTCTCTCAGTTTCTCAGGTTCCTCTCAGGTTCCTCTCAGGTTCTTTTCAGGTTTCTCTCAGGTTCTCCTCAGGTTCCTCTCAGGTACTCCTCAGGGTCTTCTTTGGTTCTCCTCAGGTTCCTCTAGAATTCTCCTCAGGGTCCTCTCAGGTTTCTCTCAGGTTCTGAGGTTCCTTTCAGGTTCCTCTCAGGTTCTCAGGTTCCTTTCAGGTTTCTCTCAGGTTCTCTTCAGGTTTCTCTCAGGTTCCTCAGTTTCTGCTCAGGTTCGTTTCAGGTTTCTCTCAGGTACTCCTCAGGTTCCTCTCTGGTTCTCCTCAGGTTCGTTTCAGGTTTCTCTCAGGTACTCCTCAGGTTCCTCTCTGGTTCTCCTCAGGTTCCTCTCAGGTTCCTCTCAGGTTTTCCTCAGGTTCCTCTCAGGTTCCTTTCAGGTTTCTCTCAGGTTTCTCTCAGGTTCTCATCAAGTTCCTCTCAGTTTCTCCTCAGGTTCCTCTCAGGTTCTCCTCAGGTTCTCCTCAAGTTCCTCTCAGGTTCTCTTCAGGTTCCTCTGAGGTTCCCGCCAGGTTCTCCTCTGGTTCCTCCCAGGTTCTCCTCAGGTTCCTCTCACGTTTCTTTCAGGTTCTCCTCAGGTTCCTTTCAGGTTTCTCTCAGGTTCCCCTCAGGTTTTCCTCAGGTTCCTCTCAGGTTCTCTTCAGGTTGTTTTCAGGTTCTCCTCAGGTTCTCCTCCGGTTCCTCTCAGGTTTCTCTCAGGTTCTCCTCAGGTTCCTCTCAGATTCCTCTCAGGTTCTCCTCAGGATCCTCTCAATTTCTCCTCAGGTTCCTCCCAGGTTCTCCTCAGGTTCCTCCCAGGTTTCTCTCAGGTTCTCCTCAGGTTCCTTTCAGGTTTCTCTCAGGTTCCCCTCAGGTTTTCCTCAGGTTCCTCTCAGGTTCTCTTCAGGTTGTTTTCAGGTTCTCCTCAGGTTTCTCAGGTTTCTCTCAGGTTCTCCTCAGGTTCCTCTCAGGTTCTCCTCAGGATCCTCTCAAGTTCTCCTCAGGTTCCCCTCAGGTTCCTCTTAGTTTCACCTCAGGTTCCTCTCAGGTTCTCCTCGGGTTTCTCTCAGGGTCTCCTCAGGTTCCTGTCAGGTTCCTGTCAGGTTCCTCTCAGGTTCTCCTCAGGTTCCTCTCAAATTCTCCTCAGGTTCCTCTCAGGTTCCGCTCAGGTTCTCCTCACGTTCCTCTTAGGTTCTCCTCAGGTTCTCCTCAGGTTCCTCTCAGGTTCCTTTCAGGTGTCTCTCAGGTTCTACTCAGGTTTCTCTCAGGTTCTCCTCAGGTTCCTCTCATGTTTCTCTCAGGTTCTGAGGTTCCTTTCAGATTTCTCTCAGGTTCCTCTCAGGTTCCCGCCAGGTTCTCCTCAGGTTACTCTCAGGTTCTCCTCGGGGTCTCCTCAGGTTCCTCTCAGGTTCCCGCTACGTTCTCCTCAGGTTACTCTCAAGTTTCCTCAGGTTCCTCTCAGGTTCTCCTGAGGTTGCTCTCAGGTTCTCCACAGGTTCCTCTCAGGATCCCCTCAAGTTCTCCTGAGGTTCTCCTCAGGTTTCTCTCAGGTACTCCTCGGGTTCCTCTCTGGTTCTCCTCAGGTTTCTCTCAGGTTCCTCTCAGGTTCTCCTCAAGTTCCTCTCAGGATCCCCTCAAGTTCTCCTGAGGTTCTCCTCAGGTTTCTCTCAGGTACTCCTCGGGTTCCTCCCTGGTTCTCCTCAGGTTTCTCTCAGGTTCCTCTCAGGTTCTCCTCAAGTTCCTCTCAATTTCTCCTCAGGTTCCCCTAGGTTTCTCTCAGGTTCCCCTCAGGTTCTCCTCCGGTTCCTCTCAGGTTTCTCTCAGGTTCTCCTCAGGTTCCTCTCAGGTTCTCCTCAGGATCCTCTCAATTTCTCCTCAGGCTCCTCTCAAGTTCTCCTCAGGTTCCACTCAGGTTCCTCTTAGTTTCACCTCAGGTTCCTCTCAGGTTCTCCTCGGGTTTCTCTCAGGGTCTCCTCAGGTTCCTGTCAGGTTCCTCTCAGGTTCTCCTCGGGTTCCTCTCAAATTCTCCTCAGGTTCCTCTCAGGTTCTCCTCACGTTCCTCTTAGGTTCTCCTCAGGTTCTCCTCAGGTTCCTCTCAGGTTCTCCTCTGGTTCCTCTCAGGTTTCTCTCAGGTTCTCCTCAGGTTCCTCTCATGTTTCTCTCAGGTTCTGAGGTTCCTTTCAGATATCTATCAGGTTCCTCTCAGGTTCCCGCCAGGTTCTCCTCAGGTTACTCTCAAGTTTCCTCAGGTTCCTCTCAGGTTCTCCTGAGGTTGCTCTCAGGTTCTCCACAGGTTCCTCTCAGGATCCCCTCAAGTTCTCCTGAGGTTCTCCTCAGGTTTCTCTCAGGTACTCCTCGGGTTCCTCTCTGGTTCTCCTCAGGTTTCTCTCAGGTTCCTCTCAGGTTCTCCTCAAGTTCCTCTCAGTTTCTCCTCAGGTTCCTCTCAGGTTCTCCTCGGGGTCTCCTCAGGTTCCCGCCAGGTTCTCCTCAGGTTCCTCCCAGGTTCTCCTCAGGTTCCTTTCAGGTTTCTCTCAGGTTCCCCTCAGGTTCCTCTCAGGTTTTTCCTCAGGTTCTCCTCGGGGTCTCTTCAGGTTGTTTTCAGGTTCTCCCCAGGTTCTCCTCTGGTTATCCTCACAGTCCTCTCAGTTTCTCCTCAGGTTTCTTTCAGGTTGTCGTGAGGTTCCTCTCAGGTTCTCCTGAGGTTCCTTTCAGGTTCTCCTCAGGTTCTCCTCAGGTTCCTCTCAGGTTCTCCTCAGGTTCCCCTCAAGTTTTCCTCGGGTTCTCCTCAGGTTCTCCTCACATTCCTCTCAGGTTCTCCTCGGGGTCTCCTCAGGTTCCCGCCAGGTTCTCCTCAGGTTCTCCTCAGGTTCTCCTCAGGTTCCTCCCAGGTTCTCCTCAGGTTCCTTTCAGGTTTCTCTCAGGTTCCCCTCAGGTTCCTCTCAGGTTTTTCCTCAGGTTCTCCTCGGGGTCTCTTCAGGTTGTTTTCAGGTTCTCCCCAGGTTCTCCTCTGGTTATCCTCACATTCCTCTCAGTTTCTCCTCAGGTTTCTTTCAGGTTGTCGTGAGGTTCCTCTCAGGTTCTCCTGAGGTTCCTTTCAGGTTCTCCTCAGGTTCTCCTCAGGTTCCTCTCAGGTTCTCCTCAGGTTCCCCTCAAGTTTTCCTCGGGTTCTCCTCAGGTTCTCCTCACATTCCTCTCAGTTTCTCCTCAGGTTTCTTTCAGGTTCCTCTCAAGTTCTCCTCAGGTTCCTCACAGGTTCTCCTCAGGTTTCTTTCAGGTTCTCCTGAGGTTCCTCTCAGATTCTCCTCAGGTTCCTCTCAAGTTCTCCTCAGGTTCCTCTCAGGTTCTCAGGTTCCTTTCAGGTTTCTCTCAGGTTCTCCTCAGGTTCCTCTCAGGTTCTCCTCAAGTTCCTCTCAGTTTCTCCTCAGGTTCCTCTCAGGTTCCTGTCAGGTTCCTTTCAGGTTTCTCTCAGGTTCTCCTCAAGTTCCTCTCAGTTTCTCCTCAAGTTCCTCTCAGTTTCTCCTCAGGTTCCTCTCAAGTTCTCCTCAGGTTCCTCTCAGGTTCCTTTCAGGTTTCTCTCAGGTTCTCCTCAGGTTCCTCTCAGGTTCTCAGGTTCCTTTCAGGTTTCTCTCAGGTTCCTCTCAGGTTCCCGCCAGGTTCTCCTCAGGTTACTCCCAAGTTTCCTCAGCTTCCTCTCAGGTTCTCCTCAAGTTCCTCTCAGGTTCTCCTCAGGTTCCTCTCAGGTTCTCCTCAAGTTCCTCTCAGTTTCTCCTCAGGTTCCTCTCAGGTTCTCCTCATGTTCCTCTCAGGTTCTCCTCATGTTCCTCCCAGGTTCTCCTCAGGTTCCTTTCAGGTTTCTCTCAGGTTCTCCTCAGGTTCCTCTCAGGTTTTCCTCAGGTTCTCCTCGGTGTCTCTTCAGGTTGTTTTCAGGTTCTCCCCAGGTTCTCCTCTGGTTATCCTCACATTCCTCTCAGTTTCTCCTCAGGTTTCTTTCAGGTTGTCTTGAGGTTCCTCTCAGGTTCTCCTGAGGTTCCTTTCAGGTTCTCCTCAGGTTCCCCTCAAGTTCTCCTCAGGTTCTCCTCACATTCCTCTCAGTTTCTTCTCAGGTTTCTTTCAGGTTCTCCTGAGGTTCCTCTCAGGTTCTCCTCATGTTCCTCTCAGGTTCTCCTCAGGTTCTTTTCAGGTTCTCCTCACGTTCCTCTCAGTTTCTTCTCAGGTTTCTCTCATGTTCTCCTTAGGTTCTTCTCAGGTTCTCCTCAGGTTCCTCTCAAGTCCCCCCCCCCAGTTCCTCTCAGGTTTCTCTCAGGTTCTCAGGTTCCTTTCAGGTTTCTCTCAGGTTCTCCTCAGGTTCCTCTCGGGTTTCTCTCACTTTTTTCTCAGAATTTCCCCAGGTTCCTCTCAGCTTCTCCTCAGGTTCCTCTCAGGTTCTCCTCAGGTTCCCCTCAAGTTCTCCCCAGGTTCTCCTCACATTCCTCTCAGTTTCTCCTCAGGTTTCTTTCAGGTTCTCCTGAGGTTCCTCTCAGGTTCTCCTCAGGTTCCTCTCAGGTTCCTCTCAAGTTCTCCTCAGGTTCTCCTCAGGTTTCTCTCAGGTTCTCCTCAGGTTCCTCTCAGGTTCTCCTCAGGTTGTTTTCAGGTTCTCCTCACGTTCCTCTCATGTTCTCCTTAGGTTCTTCTCAGGTTCTCCTCAGGTTCCCCTCAAGTTCTCCTCAGATTCCTCCTAAGTTCTCCTCAGGTTCCTCTCAGGTTCTCCTCAGGTTCCTCTCAGGTTCTCCTCAGGTTCCCCTCAAGTTCTCCTCAGATTCCTCCTAAGTTCTCCTCAAGTTCCTCTCAGTTTCTCCTCAGGTTCCTCTCAGGTTCTCCTCGGGGTCTCCTCAGGTTCCCGCCAGGTTCTCCTCAGGTTCCTCCCAGGTTCTCCTCAGGTTCCTTTCAGGTTTCTCTCAGGTTCCCCTCAGGTTCCTCTCAGGTTTTTCCTCAGGTTCTCCTCGGGGTCTCTTCAGGTTGTTTTCAGGTTCTCCCCAGGTTCTCCTCTGGTTATCCTCACAGTCCTCTCAGTTTCTCCTCAGGTTTCTTTCAGGTTGTCGTGAGGTTCCTCTCAGGTTCTCCTGAGGTTCCTTTCAGGTTCTCCTCAGGTTCTCCTCAGGTTCCTCTCAGGTTCTCCTCAGGTTCCCCTCAAGTTTTCCTCGGGTTCTCCTCAGGTTCTCCTCACATTCCTCTCAGGTTCTCCTCGGGGTCTCCTCAGGTTCCCGCCAGGTTCTCCTCAGGTTCTCCTCAGGTTCTCCTCAGGTTCCTCCCAGGTTCTCCTCAGGTTCCTTTCAGGTTTCTCTCAGGTTCCCCTCAGGTTCCTCTCAGGTTTTTCCTCAGGTTCTCCTCGGGGTCTCTTCAGGTTGTTTTCAGGTTCTCCCCAGGTTCTCCTCTGGTTATCCTCACATTCCTCTCAGTTTCTCCTCAGGTTTCTTTCAGGTTGTCGTGAGGTTCCTCTCAGGTTCTCCTGAGGTTCCTTTCAGGTTCTCCTCAGGTTCTCCTCAGGTTCCTCTCAGGTTCTCCTCAGGTTCCCCTCAAGTTTTCCTCGGGTTCTCCTCAGGTTCTCCTCACATTCCTCTCAGTTTCTCCTCAGGTTTCTTTCAGGTTCCTCTCAAGTTCTCCTCAGGTTCCTCACAGGTTCTCCTCAGGTTTCTTTCAGGTTCTCCTGAGGTTCCTCTCAGATTCTCCTCAGGTTCCTCTCAAGTTCTCCTCAGGTTCCTCTCAGGTTCTCAGGTTCCTTTCAGGTTTCTCTCAGGTTCTCCTCAGGTTCCTCTCAGGTTCTCCTCAAGTTCCTCTCAGTTTCTCCTCAGGTTCCTCTCAGGTTCCTGTCAGGTTCCTTTCAGGTTTCTCTCAGGTTCTCCTCAAGTTCCTCTCAGTTTCTCCTCAAGTTCCTCTCAGTTTCTCCTCAGGTTCCTCTCAAGTTCTCCTCAGGTTCCTCTCAGGTTCCTTTCAGGTTTCTCTCAGGTTCTCCTCAGGTTCCTCTCAGGTTCTCAGGTTCCTTTCAGGTTTCTCTCAGGTTCCTCTCAGGTTCCCGCCAGGTTCTCCTCAGGTTACTCCCAAGTTTCCTCAGCTTCCTCTCAGGTTCTCCTCAAGTTCCTCTCAGGTTCTCCTCAAGTTCCTCTCAGTTTCTCCTCAGGTTCCTCTCAGGTTCTCCTCATGTTCCTCTCAGGTTCTCCTCATGTTCCTCCAAGGTTCTCCTCAGGTTCCTTTCAGGTTTCTCTCAGGTTCTCCTCAGGTTCCTCTCAGGTTTTCCTCAGGTTCTCCTCGGTGTCTCTTCAGGTTGTTTTCAGGTTCTCCCCAGGTTCTCCTCTGGTTATCCTCACATTCCTCTCAGTTTCTCCTCAGGTTTCTTTCAGGTTGTCTTGAGGTTCCTCTCAGGTTCTCCTGAGGTTCCTTTCAGGTTCTCCTCAGGTTCCCCTCAAGTTCTCCTCAGGTTCTCCTCACATTCCTCTCAGTTTCTTCTCAGGTTTCTTTCAGGTTCTCCTGAGGTTCCTCTCAGGTTCTCCTCATGTTCCTCTCAGGTTCTCCTCAGGTTCTTTTCAGGTTCTCCTCACGTTCCTCTCAGTTTCTTCTCAGGTTTCTCTCATGTTCTCCTTAGGTTCTTCTCAGGTTCTCCTCAGGTTCCTCTCAAGTCCCCCCCCCCAGTTCCTCTCAGGTTTCTCTCAGGTTCTCAGGTTCCTTTCAGGTTTCTCTCAGGTTCTCCTCAGGTTCCTCTCGGGTTTCTCTCACTTTTTTCTCAGAATTTCCCCAGGTTCCTCTCAGCTTCTCCTCAGGTTCCTCTCAGGTTCTCCTCAGGTTCCCCTCAAGTTCTCCCCAGGTTCTCCTCACATTCCTCTCAGTTTCTCCTCAGGTTTCTTTCAGGTTCTCCTGAGGTTCCTCTCAGGTTCTCCTCAGGTTCCTCTCAGGTTCCTCTCAAGTTCTCCTCAGGTTCTCCTCAGGTTTCTCTCAGGTTCTCCTCAGGTTCCTCTCAGGTTCTCCTCAGGTTGTTTTCAGGTTCTCCTCACGTTCCTCTCATGTTCTCCTTAGGTTCTTCTCAGGTTCTCCTCAGGTTCCCCTCAAGTTCTCCTCAGATTCCTCCTAAGTTCTCCTCAGGTTCCTCTCAGGTTCTCCTCAGGTTCCTCTCAGGTTCTCCTCAGGTTGTTTTCAGGTTCTCCTCACGTTCCTCTCATGTTCTCCTTAGGTTCTTCTCAGGTTCTCCTCAGGTTCCTCTCAAGTTCTCCTCAGGTTCCTCTCAGGTTCTCAGGTTCCTTTCAGGTTTCTCTCAGGTTCTCCTCAGGTTCCTCTCAGGTTCTCCTCAAGTTCCTCTCAAGTTCTCCTCAGGTTCCTCTCAGGTTCTCAGGTTCCTTTCAGGTTTCTCTCTAGTTCTCCTCAGGTTCCTCTCAGGTTTCTCTCAGGTTCTTAGGTTCCTTTCAGGTTTCTCTCAGGTTCTCCTCAGGTACCTCTCAAGTTCTCCTCAGGTTACTTTCGGGTTTCTCTCACTTTTCTCTCAGAATTTCCTCAGGTTCCTCTTAGGTTTTTCTCAGGTTCTCCTCAAGTTCCTCTCAGGTTCTCCTCAGGTTCCTCTCAGGTTCTCCTCAGGTTCCTCTCAGGGTCTCCTCAGGTTCCTCTCAGTTTCTCAGGTTCCTCTCCGGTTCTCCTCAGGTTCTTTTCAGGTTTCTCTCAGGTTCTCCTCAGGTTCCTCTCAGGTTATCCTGAGGTTCCTCTAGGGTTTCTCTCAGGTTCTCCTTAGGTTTCTCTTAGTCTGAGTCTCAGTCAACCGACTAAAGCTGGGACAGACAGACTGAAGCTGGGACAGACAGACTAAAGCTGGGACAAACAGACTAAAGCTGGGACAGACAGACTAAAGCTGGGACACAAAGACTAAAGCTGGGACAGACAGACTAAAGCTGGGACACAAAGACTAAAGCTGGGACAGACAGACTAAAGCTGGGACACAAAGACTAAAGCTGGGACAAACAGACTAAAGCTGGGACAAACAGACTAAAGCTGGGACAGGCAGACTAAAGCTGGGACAAACAGACTAAGGCTGGGACACAAAGACTGAAGCTGGGACACAAAGACTAAAGCTGGGACAAACAGACTGAAGCTGGGACAGACAGACTAAAGCTGGGACAAACAGACTAAAGCTGGGACACAAAGACTAAAGCTGGGACAAACAGACTAAAGCTGGGACAAACAGACTAAAGCTGGGACACAAAGACTAAAGCTGGGACAAACAGACTAAAGCTGGGACAAACAGACTGAAGCTGGGACAGACAGATGAAAGCTGGGACAAACAGACTAAAGCTGGGACACAAAGACTAAAGCTGGGACAAAGACTAAAGCTGGGACAGACAGACTAAAGCTGGGACACAAAGACTAAAGCTGGGACAAACAGACTAAAGCTGGGACAAACAGACTAAAGCTGGGACAGACAGACTGAAGCTGGGACAGACAGATGAAAGCTGGGACAAACAGACTAAAGCCGGGACACAAAGACTAAAGCTGGGACACAAAGACTAAAGCTGGGACAGACAGACTAAAGCTGGGACACAAAGACTAAAGCTGGGTTTATATGTGTTTCTATCATGTTTACTGATTTCTGTACTTTACTATCTGGCTCAAATGTTTCTTTGGTTTTTTGTTTCCATAGCTACGCAGACAACACACAAATATACATCTCTGCAGAACCCAATGACATCACAGCCATCTATTCCATTACAAACTGCCTGATGGCAATAAATCAATTGATGAGCAGAAATTTTCTGAAATTAAATGAGGACAAAACAGACATTTTACTTGTCGGCCCAAAAGCAGAAAGAGAAATGCAGATGAGTAGGATGCTGATGAGTAGGATGCTGATGAGTAGGATGCTGATGAGTAGTATGCTGATGAGTAGGATGCTGATGAGTAGGATGCTGATGAGTAGTATGCTGATGAGTAGGATGCTGATGAGTAGGATGCTGATGAGTAGTATGGTGATGAGTAGAATGCTGATGAGTAGGATGCTGATGAGTAGGATGGGCAACCTCACGCCCTGGATGAAACCAGAAGTGACAAGCCTAGTAGTCCCTCTAGACTCAGACTATAACTTTCAGTCCCACATAAATAAAGTCAAACGTCATTCTTCCTCCTCACAAACAGAGCCACAGTAAAACCAGTTGTAAATCAACAGGTTCTTTAAAACCGTGTCTGTGCTTTTCTCTCCAGCAGACTGGACTACTGTAATGACTCTTCACAGACAGACTTGAGCTGATCCACAACTGTGCAGCTAGGTTACTAACCAGAACCAATAAGACAAAGCACACTGGTCCAGTGTTGGTTTCCCTGCACTGGTTACCACTAACCTACACAAGTTATTTTCAAATACTACTGCTCATGTCAAGCCCTCCGACTGTGGGGGGTCGGACCCAAACGCAGAACGAGACTCTAGAGACAGAACTGAGTTTGATCAGATTTTTGTTTTCCCTTATTTGGGGGGGAAAGGGGGAAAAAGGAGAACTGAGGTGTCCTCGGCTAATGCCGGTGTAAAAACAGAACAAAAAGCGTCAGCACTGAATCCTTGGACAGGCGGAGAAAAGTAATAAACCAAAAGTCACTCACAGCAAAAGACTGGAGGAGAAAATAAAATTCACTCACAGCAAAAGACTGGAGGAGAAAACAAAAATCACTCACAGCAAAAGACTGGAGAAGAAAACAAAAATCACTCACAGCAAAAGACTGGAGGCGGAGACTGAGATCGTAACTAAAACGAAACTCAAAATCGCAGCAGCAGCTGGAAACGGGAGTCGGAAGGCTCGGGACTCTCAGGGAGAAACTGAAACAAAAAGAAGAACCGGAGTTAACACGGGAGGATTGGGGACTTGAAACAACAGGAAACTCGAAGGGCTGGATCATTACACCGTGGTGTCGAAATAATCTGGCGTCGGATGCAGGTAGTGAGTGAGCTTAAGTAGGAAGCTCAACCAGATGCAGCTGCGCCGCATCTCCTGGATGACAATCAGCTGTGAGACGTGGAAGAAACATGACAGACAGCAAAACAAAACAAACACGCCCCCTTGGGTCCTAACAGTACCCCCCCGGCCTACCTGGCTTGTTGGGGTACTGTGCGTAAAAGTCCCTGAGTAACCCTGGGTCGAGGATCAGTGACCGTGAAACCCAAGAGCGTTCCTCAGGACCATATCCCTCCCAATCGACGAGGTACTGGAATCCCCTGCCCCGCCTGCGGACGTCCAGAATACCAGCCACCGTGTAAGCCGGGGAGCCGTCAATCACCCGAGGAGGAGGAGGGGGGTCGGCTGGGGGATGATGTGGGCTGTCTACCACTGGTTTTAAAAGGGAGACATGGAATACAGGATGAACCTTGAGGGCAGCCGGCAGGGTCAGTCGGATGGCACTAGGATTGATGATCCGTTCAATGGGATATGGGCCAATAAATCGGGGAGCCAGTTTACGGGACTCCACCTGAAGCGGAAGGTCTTGGGCCGACACCCACACCTGCTGTCCCACTTGATAATCTGGTGCTGGACGACGGTGTCGGTCTGCCAGGCGTCGATTCCGAGCGGAAGTCCGGGTCAGAGCGAGCCGTGCCTCCCTCCACACCCGTCTCGCCCTGCGAAACTGGGCCTGGACAGACGGAACTGCCACTTCCACCTCTTGACTGGGAAACAGGGGAGGCTGGAACCCATGAGTCACCATGAAGGGTGACAAACCAGTAGCCGAGCTTACCAGCGAATTGTGGGCATACTCAACCCATGGCAGGTGTGTGGACCAGGACGAGGGCATGTTGCAGGCCACACAGCGCAGGGAGGCCTCCAGATCCTGATTGGCACGCTCAGCCTGGCCGTTTGATTGGGGATGGTACCCAGAGGTCAGACTGCATGATGACCCCAGTGTCTGGCAGAAAGACCGCCAAACCCGAGACGTGAACTGTGGTCCACCGTCCGAGACAATATCCTGCGGGATGCCGTGCAGGCGAATGACATGCTGCACCAACAGGTCCGCTGTCTCAGAGGCCGAAGGCAACTTGGGGAGGGCCACTAGGTGGATGGCTTTGGAGAACCGGTCGACAATAGTCAGAATGGTGGAATTGCCCTCTGACGGGGGAAGACCGGTAACGAAGTCCACAGCGATACAGGCCCATGGTCGTCGCGGGATGCTTAGGGGATGCAGCAAACCTGCTGGGGGTTGGTGGGAGGCTTTATTGCGGGCACAAATGGAGCAGGCAGTGACAAAGTCACAAATATCTGTGTTCATAGAGGGCCACCAGAAACGTCGTCTAATCAACGAGGTAGTGCGTCTTGAACCAGGATGACATGCGATCCTGGAGGCATGTCCCCACTGCAACACAGATGGCCTTTTGGACTCTGGAGGCAGAGGCAGCCAGGGGGACATCCATCAGGGATGGGACCTTCCTGCTGAGCGTCCAGCACCTCCTGCTCGACCTGCCACCTTATGGCTCCAACCACGCAGGAAGAGGGAATGATGCCGTCCAATCCCCTGTCTGAGACCTCCCCCTCAACCTGGAACTGACGGGAGAGAGCGTCTGGCTTCTGGTTCCGGGAACCCGGACGGTAGGTGAGGGTAAACTTGAAGCGTCCCAGGAACAGCGCCCAGCGGGCCTGTCTGGCATTAAGCCTTTGAGCAGTCCGGAGGTAGGCTAGGTTTTTATGGTCCGTCCACACGATGAACGGATGTTTGGACCCCTCCAGCCAGTGTCGCCATTCTTGGAGAGCCAGAACGACTGCCAGCAACTCTCGGTCTCCAACACCATAATTCTGCTCGGCTGGGCTGAGACGCCGGGAGAGGAATGCGCACGGGTGCAGTTTTCCATCTGCAGGAAGGAGTTGGGAGAGAACAGCCCCTACCCCTGAATCTGAGGCATCAACCTCCACCACAAACTGTAGTTCGGGATCTGGGTGAATAAGTACAGGAGCATTGGTGAACAGTGTTTTCAGCCTAGAAAAAGCAGACTGAGCAGATTGTGACCAGGTGAATGGAACCTTCGTGGAAGTAAGCTGAGTGAGAGGAGTTGCCACCTTACTGAAGTTCCGGATGAATCGGCGATAGAAATTTGCAAACCCCAGAAACCTCTGGAGCTGTTTGCGGGTTTCTGGAACTGGCCACTCGACTACCGCCCGTACCTTTTCCGGGTCAGGGCTCAGCCGTCCCTTCTCTAGCACGAACCCCAGGAAGGTGGTGCGCTCCTTATGGAAGTCACATTTCTCCGCTTTGACAAACAACCGATTCTCCCGTAGACGCTGCAGAACCTGTCTGACATGCTCCACATGCTCTGTGAGAGAACGGGAAAAGATCAAAATGTCATCAATGTACACAAAGACAAAATGGTTTAAAAAATCCCGGAGGACATCATTCACTAATGATTGAAAGACAGCAGGGGCGTTTGTCAGGCCAAAAGGCATCACCAGATACTCGAAGTGTCCGAGGGGAGTGTTAAAAGCTGTCTTCCATTCGTCTCCATCTCTGATCCGGACCAAGTGGTAGGCGCTTCGCAGGTCCAGCTTGGTGAACACCTTGCAGCCATGGAGGAGTTCAAAAGCTGAATCCATCAGGGGCAGCGGGTATTTATTCTTGACGGTGATGTTGTTTAACCCCGTGTAATCTATACATGGACGCAGAGACTTGTCTTTCTTTGCCACAAAGAAAAACCCAGCCCCGACAGGCGATGAGGACGGTCGGATCAACCCAGCCTCCAATGACTCTGAGATGTATGTCTCCATTGCCTCCTTCTCTGGTTGGCTCAGGTGGTAGGGTCGTCTGCTGGGCAGAGGGACGTCTGGAAGCAGGTCTATGGCACAGTCATAAGGCCGGTGAGGCAGGAGAGACCGTGCTCGGTCCTTGCTGAAAACCTCTGCCAAGTCATGATACTCCTGGAGAACATGGCTTAGATCCATAATCTCCAGCTGTACCTGGGGAGAAACTAGCACACCTGGTGTAGCAGACCGAAGACAGTTAGCATGACAGAAGCTGCTCCAGCTTCTCACTGTGGAAGTATTCCAGTCGATGTGAGGGTTATGAATCTTAAGCCATGGCAAACCCACCACCACCTGTGTGGTTGGAGAGCTGATCACATAAAACTCTAGTAGCTCAAAGTGGTTTCCTGACACACGAAAACGTAGTGGCTCAGTCTTATGTGTAACCATCTCTATGTTGCTGCCATCTATGGCTGACACTCCCTTGGGTGTTGCTATGGCTATGGTGGGGATGTTGTGGCTCCTTACTAGTGCCCTATCAATAAAACTCTCATCTGCCCCACTGTCTACCAACACAGATACAGACACTGAGGTGTGTGAAAGAATTAGGGTACCTGGAAAGCGGCTACGTGATGCAGTGCTAGTCGATGAAGTTGTGCTGCCAGCCTGAAGACCTGAGGACCGACGTTCTCTTGAAGGCGTGTATAACCCTGGACACTGCGCCCAAGGTGCCCCTCTCCACCGCAGTAAAGGCATAACCCACGGCTCATCCTCCACTGTCGCTCCTCCCGGGTCAGTCGAGTGCTGCTTAGCTGCATGGGCTCCTCTTGTAGCTCACGTTCTAGACTGCGGGGCGCAGCGTGTGTGTGCCTGAGTGTGTCACCTGCCGGGGACGAATCTGGAACATAAAACCCCAAGGACGAAGGACAGAGCACTGGTCGGAGTCCCCTCTGTTCACCTCTCTCTCGTCTCCTCTCTCTCATCCGGTTGTCCAATGTGATAGCTAACCGGATTAGCTCTTCTAAGGTTGCCGGATCGTCACGTACCGTTAGTTCATCCTTCAGTTCTGGGCTAAGGCTTTTTCTAAAAATGGCACGGAGAGCCTTGTCCTCCCACCCACATTCTGCAGCCACAATGCGGAAGGTAATGGCATACTGCGCCACTGGTGTGCCCCCTTGTCTTAGTGACATTAACTTGGCCTCAGCCTCTCTGCCCCTAACTGGGTGATCAAAAACAAGGAGCATCTCACTCACCAGATGGTCATAATTGGTCCGTAGCTCAGGATGCTGGGAAGAAACCGCCAGAGCCCAAGCGGCTGCCTGTCCGGAAAACAAGCTCATAATGAAGGCTGTCTTAGCTTCGCTAGTAGCGTAGCTGAGTGGCTGCTGGCTGAAAACCAGGGAACATTGATGAAGAAACTGGCCGCAGAGGCCCAGGTCTCCATTATATCTGGTGGGAGTAGGCATGTGGGGTTCCCGAGAGGGGCTGTAAACCAGCTGAGGCGGCACTGGGGAGGGTGTAGTGGCTGCGGTGGCTGGAGATGAGGTTGCTGCGGTCGCAGCTGGGGGTGTCATGGGGGAAAGGTGAAAGTTAATGGCACTAAGCTGAGCCCGCATCTCGGCCATGGCTTCTCCTAGCTCCGTCATGCCAGCTGCCAGCACATTTAGAGCATCCCCGTGCTGGGATGCCAGTTCCTCCTGGTTGCGAACTGCCTTACGCAAAGCATCTCGTTCTGCTGGGTCCATTTTGTTGGCCAGATTATTCTGTCAAGCCCTCCAACTGTGGGGGCTCGGACCCAAACGCAGAACGAGACTCGAGAGACAGAACTGAGTTTGATCAGATTTTTATTTTCCCTTATTTGGGGGGGAAAGGGGGAAAAAGGAGAACTGAGGTGTCCTCGGCTAATGCCGGTGTAAAAACAGAACAAAAAGCGTCAGCACTGAATCCTTGGACAGGCGGAGAAAAGTAATAAACCAAAAGTCACTCTCAGCAAAAGACTGGAGGAGAAAATAAAATTCACTCACAGCAAAAGACTGGAGGAGAAAACAAAAATCACTCACAGCAAAAGACTGGAGGAGAAAACAAAAATCACTCACAGCAAAAGACTGGAGGAGAAAACAAAAATCACTCACAGCAAAAGACTGGAGGCGGAGACTGAGATCGTAACTAAAACGAAACTCAAAATCGCAGCAGCAGCTGGAAACGGGAGTCGGAAGGCTCGGGACTCTCAGGGAGAAACTGAAACAAAAAGAAGAACCGGAGTTAACACGGGAGGATCGGGGACTTGAAACAACAGGAAACTCGAAGGGCTGGATCATTACACCGTGGTGTCGAAATAATCTGGCGTCGGATGCAGGTAGTGAGTGAGCTTAAGTAGGAAGCTCAACCAGATGCAGCTGCGCCGCATCTCCTGGATGACAATCAGCTGTGAGACGTGGAAGAAACATGACAGACAGCAAAACAAAACAAACACGCCCCTTGGGTCCTAACAGCTCACTTCTAAAGCCTTAAATGGAACAGGACGCGGTTCCATTTCAAACTCACTGAGCAGTTGTGTCCAAACTAGAACACTAAGGTCATTATAGTGACTCTGTCAGGATCGGGGTGAGGTGAAGGAGGACTCCATTGCACAGTACTGAAGGGAAAAATAATTTAATAACAAAACTAAGAAACATAAAGACAAGACAGACAAAACCTGGGAACAAACGACCAGAGTCCATGGTGATGATGAATGTCCGGGTTATGGTGATTGAGGAGATGGTGAAAGTTGTCCGGATTATGGAGGTGACAATACTGAATGGTTCCGCACTGGCAACTGCAAGCCTTACTGCTTTTATAGCCACAGATGAGGAACGGCTTGCAGCTGCGCAGTGCGGGACCAGGTGAGTGTGGAAATGACTGGGGGAAAAGGTCACCGGAGCGGAGGTCATGACAGTACCCCCCCCCCTAAGGGGCGGCTCCTGACGCCCCTAAAAAACAAAAAACAAAGCCCCCCCCCCCCCATTGTCCAGAGCTCAAAAAATTTTTTTTAAGTAGTATTTCTCCAGGCAGGGCGGCATGGAAACCCCCTGGTCGGAGTACCCTCTGGGCAGAGCGATGTGGAATCCCTCTGGGCAGGGCGGTGTGGAAACCCCCTGGGCGGAGTACCCTCTGGGCAGAGCGGTGTGGAATCCCTCTGGGCAGGGCGGTGTGGAAACCCCCTGGGCGGAGTACTCTCTGGGCAGAGCGGTTTGGAATCCCTCTGGGCAGGGCGGTGTAGAAACCCCCTGGGCGGAGTACCCTCTGGGCAGAGCGGTTTGGAATCCCTCTGGGCAGGGCGGTGTGGAAACCCCCTGGGTGGAGTACCCTCTGGGCAGAGCGGTGTGGAATTCCTCTGGGTAGGGCGGACTGGAATGAGTGGTCTGGGGTGGTAGCTGGAGCAAAACTGATTGTGTGGGGTCACCACGGACTCTGGCAGGAACAGAGACAAGGCACTAAACACAGACAGGACAAAACGAGGAAACAAAAGGACCGGGCCGACACGGGGGCAACACGGGGAAAAGGTCCGGGGCGAAACCCGGCCAGACATGACGAACAGGCCCGGGGTAAGGAAGAGAGGGGAAATCCGAGGGGGAGAAAAGCAACAGGTAGAGACGGGAAGAGACAGGTAACAGGCAGCCATAAACGGGCAACAGGCAGGGAAAGGGGACAGAAGCCAGCAATGGGCAACAGGCAGGGAAAGGGGACAGAAGCCAGCAAAGGGCAACAGGCAGGGACAGGGGACAGAAGCCAGCAACGGGCAAACAGCAGGGACAGGGGACAGAAGCCAGCAACGGGCAACAGGCAGGGACAGGGGACAGAAGCCAGCAACGGGCAACTGGTAGGGACAGCCACAGACAGAAAAGACCAACGACAGACTAAAACAGACCAAGACCAACGACAGACTAAAACAGACCGACCAAGACAAAAGAGACGAAAAGACTAAAGCCAGACGAAAAGACGCTAGCCAGAAACTCGGAACGCTAGCCAGAAAATCGGAACACTTAGGAAGAGACACAGAACGCTAGGAAGAGACACAGAACGCTTAGGAAGAGACACAGAATGCTTCGGAAGAGACACAGAACGCTAGGAAGAGACACAGAACGCTTCGGAAGAGACACAGAACGCTTCGGAAGAGACCTTAGAAACCTACTGGTGTATGAGTGTGTGTGTGAATGGGTGAATGAGAGGCTAATGTAAAGCGCTTTGAGCACCATGAAGGTGGAAAAGCGCTATATAAATGCAGTCCATTTACCATTTTACCATTTACACAGAACACTAGGAAGAGACACAGAACGCTTAGGAAGAGACACAGAACGCTGGGAAGAGACACAGAACGCTTAGGAAGAGACACAGAATGCTTAGGAAGAGACACAGAACGCTTCGGAAGAGACCTTAGAAACCTACTGGTGTATGAGTGTGTGTGTGAATGGGTGAATGAGAGGCTAATGTAAAGCGCTTTGAGCACCATGAAGGTGGAAAAGCGCTATATAAATGCAGTCCATTTACCATTTTACCATTTACACAGAACACTAGGAAGAGACACAGAACGCTTAGGAAGAGACACAGAACGCTAGGAAGAGACACAGAACGCTTAGGAAGAGACACAGAACGCTAGGAAGAGACACAGAACGCTTAGGAAGAGACACAGAACGCTAGGAAGAGACACAGAACGCTGGGAAGAGACACAGAATGCTGGGAAGAGACACAGAACGCTGGGAAGAGACACAGAATGCTGGGAAGAGACACAGAACGCTAGGAAGAGACACAGAACGCTGGGAAGAGACACAGAATGCTGGGAAGAGACACAGAACGCTAGGAAGAGACACAGAACGCTGGGAAGAGACACAGAACGCTGGGAAGAGACACAGAACGCTAGGAAGAGACACAGAACGCTGGGCAGAGATACAGAACGCTAGGAAGAGACACAGAACACTGGGCAGACACAGAACGCTGGGCAGATACACAGAACGTTGGGCAGATACACAGAACATTGGGCAGATACACAGAACGTTGGGCAGAGACACAGAATGCTGGGCAGATACACAGAACGCTGGGCAGAGACACAGAACGCTGGGCAGAGACACAGACAGGGACAGAACGCAAGACTGGACAGACTTTAGACAGAACAGACCAGGGAAAACTAAAACAAAAAGGGTCCCTTCAGCACTGGCGGAGTCCAGATGGTTGGCGGGACCATTTTGTCAGGATCGGGGTGAGGTGAAGGAGGACTCCAATGCACAGTACTGAAGGGAAAAATAATTTAATAATAAAACTAAGAATCATAAAGACAAGACAGAGACAAAACCTGGGAACAAACGACCAGAGTCCGTGGTGATGATGAATGTCCGGGTTATGGTGATTGAGGAGATGGTGAAAGTTGTCCGGGTTATGGAGGTGACATTACTGAATGGTCCCGCACTGGCAACTGCAAGCCTTACTGCTTTTATAGCCACAGATGAGGAACGGTTTGCAGCTGCGCAGTGCGGGACCAGGTGAGTGTGGAAATGACTGGGGGAAAGGTCACCGGAGCACAGGGCATGACAGACTCCCACATATATGACAAAGACAAGTGGGGACGCAGCCTTTGGTAACTATGAACCAAAGTTATGGAATAGAATTACAAAAGACATGAGGGAAGACAGTTCACTGAGTAGATTTAAAACTAAATTAAAGACATTTTGATTTTCATCAACCTTTGAAGGAAGATAAAGAAATATAATAAAATATAATAAAATATAAAGAATAAAGAATGGGGTCACATAATTGTGACCCCATATACTGTAGACTACATTGAGCTCTGGGTAAGAGGAAAGACCATATTGTAGCTGTTCTATTTCTACTGTACAGCAGGAGGAGGTTAGCAGGAGGAGGTCAGCAGGAGGGGGAGGGGGTTAGCAGAAGGAGGTCAGCAGGAGGGGTCAGCAGGAGGAGGTCAGCAGGAGGAAGTCAGCAGGAGGAGGTCAGCAGGAGGAGGACAGCAGGAGGAGGTCACCAAGAGGAGGTCAGCAGGAGCGGTCAGCAGGAGGAGGTCAGCAGGAGGAAGTCAGCAGGAGGAGGTTAGCAGGAGGGGTCAGCAGGAGGAGGTCAGCAGGAGGAAGTCAGCAGGAGGAGGTCAGCAGGAGGAAGTCAGCAGGAGGAGGTTAGCAGGAGGAAGTCAGCAGGAGGAAGTCAGCAGGAGGAGGTCAGCAGGAGGAGGACAGCAGGAGGAAGTCACCAGGAGGAGGTCAGCAGGAGCGGTCAGCAGGAGGAGGTCAGCAGGAGGAGGTCAGCAGGAGGAGGTCAGCAGGAGGGGTCAGCAGGAGGAGGTCAGCAGGAGGAGGTCAGCAGGAGGGGTCAGCAGGAGGAGGTCAGCAGGAGGGGTCAGCAGGAGGAGGTCAGCAGGAGGAAGTCAGCAGGAGGAGGTCAGCAGGAGGAAGTCAGCAGGAGGAGGTCAGCAGGAGGAGGACAGCAGGAGGAGGACAGCAGGAGGAGGACAGCAGGAGGAGGTCAGCAGGAGCGGTCAGCAGGAGGAGTCAGCAGGAGGAGGTCAGCAGGAAAAATGAAAAGCAGGAAAAATGTAACCACATCCTGTACCTAGGTAGGAGCTTTTTTAGCATAAAAGGAGAGAGGTTGGGGCCGTTCAGGGCTCACACTCTGGGTCATAGCTCAGTTTAGGAAAGCCCAATTTCGGGATCCTCTTGCAGGATTCCGCTTATTTAGCTACATTGACTTAGGAAAACCTCGTTCGTGAGGAAAGGTACCACATGATAGGGAGGGATAGTCACATTAACTTGGTTTGTTTTTTACCTGTTAACTCCTTGAATAAAGGAACCAGCCGTCACTGGTAATATAAGTAAAAAACCACAGGCCCTTGAGTGAGTCATTTCCTTTACAGTAACGTGAACCGCAGGCTGCATAGAGGTGCTCAACTATCCCGAAGGCGAATCTCCACTGGAGACACTGGTGCGTCCTCAGGAAAGAGGTGAGTTTTACTTATGAGTAGCTATTGGCCGAGAGGGCAATAAGGCTTAGTTGCGCGCTCATACGATATGCTGCGCCTACGAGATAAATAAGAAAGGTCAATGTCCGACACCTGCAAAAGGTGAACAGGTAAGAAAACGTCCTAAGCCACCCCAAACATCCTGAAGACAAAAAGACCTTAGACACAGAATTATCAAAATCTTAAGGTAACTATCTGGATAAATAAAAAGGAGGATACTGTAAGCCTCTTTAGGGGGGAGCTCGAGCCATCCCCCGGTTTAAACCATAGGAACAGACGGATCCTCCCGGTGCGAGGTAAGTCAGCGCGATAAAGCTGCGCCGCTGGGAAGGGCGCGCCGTCCGACAACTTCCAACGGTGTTTTTTTATGCTAGAGTTTTTAAACCAATTATATTTCAGCTAGCATATGTTGTCAGGTAAATGACATTAGCTTCAGACCTTCAGAGCAGTCGTAGCAGGTCCTCTGCACTGGAAGTGAACGGAACAGTCCGGTTACAATAGACAATCACATCTGAGTCTGTGAACCAAGGTAAGCTAGCAGGTCTGACGCTAAACCGGACATGTACGTGTTCAGTGATTGGATTAACACTTGCTAGGACCTGACAACAGGCAATCTGGGGAATATCTAAACAAACTGAAAACAGAAATTCAAGAACCAAGAGTCTTCTGAGCAAAAATATGAGTGAGAGTCTGGGACAATGTTACACACTGGTCTGTTTGGCTGTTACTGTTTTGACTGTTACTGTTTTGACTGTTACTGTTTTGACTGTTACTGTTTTGTCTGTTGCTGTTTTGTCTGTAACTGTTTTGACTGTTACTGTGTTTACTGTTACTGTTTTAGCGGTTACTGTTTTGACTGTTGCTACTGCTGTTACTGTTTTGACTGTTACTGTGTTGACTGTTGTTACTGTTTTGACTGTTACTGTTTTGACTGTTGCTACTGCTGTTACTGTTTTGACTGTTACTGTGTTGACTGTTGTTACTGTTTTGACTGTTACTGTTTTGACTGTTACTGTTTTGGCTGTTACTGTTTTGACTGTTACTGTTTTGACTGTAACTGTTTTGACTGTTACTGTTTTGACTGTTACTATTTTGACTGTTACTGTTTTGACTGTTACTGTTTTGACTGTCACAGTTTTGGCTGTTACTGTTTTGACTGTTACTGTTTTGACTGTTACTGTTTTGACTGTTTTGACTGCTGTTACTGTTTTGTCTGTTACTGGTTTGACTGTTACTGTTTTGGCTTTTACGGTTTTGACTGTTGCTACTGCTATTACTGTTTTGACTGTTACTGTTTTAGCTGTTACTGTTTTTACTGTTACTGTTTTGGCTGTTACTGTTTTTACTGTTACTGTTTTGGCTGTTACTGTTTTGGCTGTTACTATTTTTACTGTTACTTTTTTGACTGTTACTGATTTGGCTGTTACTGTTTTGACTGTTACTGTGTTGACTGTTTGTTACTGCTGTTACTGTTTTGACTGTTACTGTTTTGGCTGTTACTGTTTTGACTGTTTCTGTTTTGACTGTTGCGACTGCTGTTACTGTTTTGACTGTTACTGTGTTGACTGTTTGTTACTGCTGTTACTGTTTTGACTGTTACTGTTTTGGCTGTTACTGTTTTGACTGTAACTGTTTTGACTGTTACTGTTTTGACTGTTGCTACTGCTGTTACTGTTTTGACTGTTACTGTGTTGACTGTTTGTTACTGCTGTTACTGTTTTGACTGTTACTGTTTTGGCTGTTACTGTTTTGACTGTTACTGTTTTGACTGTTACTGTTTTGACTGTTACTGTTTTGGCTTTTACTGTTTTGACTGTTTCTCCTGTTACTGATTTGGCTGTTACTGATTTGGCTGTTACTGTTTTGACTGTTACTGTTTTGACTGTTACTGTTTTGGCTGTTACTGTTTTGACTGTTACTCTTTTGACTGTTACTGTTTTGGCTGTTACTGTTTTGACTGTTACTGTTTTGACTGTTACTGTTTTGACTGTTGCTGTTTTGACTGTTACTCTTTTGACTGTTGTTACTGCTGTTACTGTTTTGGCTGTTATCTTTTTTGGCTGCTACTGTTTTGACATTTACTGATTTGGCTTTTACTGTTTTGACTGCTGTTACTGTTTTGGCTGTTACTGTTTTGACTGTTTCTGTTTTGATTATTATTGTTTTGGCTTTTGCTGTTTTGATTGTTACTGATTTGGCTTTTACTGTTTTAACTGTTACTGTTTTGACTATTGATACTGCTGTTACCGTTTTGTCTGTTACTGTTTTGACTGTTACTGTTTTGATTGTTACTGTTTTGGCTTTTACTGTTTTGACTGTTACTGTTTTGGCTTTTGCTGTTTTAACTGTTACTGTTTTGACTGTTACTGTTTTGACTGTTACTGTTTTGACTGTTACTGTGTTTACTGTTACTGTTTTAACTATTACTGTTTTGACTGTTGTTACTGCTGTTACCATTTTGTCTTTTACTGTTTTGACTGTTACTGTTTTGGCTGTTACTGTTTTGGCTGTTACTGTTTTGACTGTTTCTGTTTTGATTGTTACTGTTTTGGCTTTTACTGTTTTAACTGTTACTGTTTTGACTATTGATACTGCTGTTACCGTTTTGTCTGTTACTGTTTTGACTGTTACTGTTTTGATTGTTACTGTTTTGGCTTTTACTGTTTTAACTGTTACTGTTTTGACTATTGATACTGCTGTTACCGTTTTGTCTGTTACTGTTTTGACTGTTACTGTTTTGATTGTTACTGTTTTGGCTTTTACTGTTTTAACTGTTACTGTTTTGACTGTTACTGTTTTGTCTGTTACTGTTTTGACTGTTACTGTTTTGGCTTTTGCTGTTTTAACTGTTACTGTTTTGACTGTTACTGTTTTGACTGTTACTGTTTTGACTGTTACTGTTTTGGCTGTTACTGTTTTTTCTGTTACTGTTTTGGCTGTTACTGTTTTTTCTGTTACTGTTTTGACTGTTACTGTTTTGGTTGTTACTGTTTTGACTGTTACTGTTTTGACTCTTGCTACTGCCGTTACTGTTTTGGCTTTTACTGTTTTGACTGCTGTTACGGTTTTGACTGTTACTGTTTTGACTGTTACTGTTTTGACTGTTGTTACTGCTGTTACTGTTTTGACTGTTACTGTTTTGGCTGTTACTGTTTTGACTGTTACTGTTTTGACTGTTACTGTTTTAACTGTTGTTACTGCTGTTACTGTTTTGACTGTTGTTACTGCTGTTACTGTTTTGGCTGTTACTGTTTTGACTGTTGTTACTGCTGTTACTGTTTTGTCTGTTACTGTTTTCACTGTTTCTGTTTTGACTGTTGTTACTGCTGTTACTGTTTTGGCTGTTATTTTTTTTGGCTGCTACTGTTTTGACTGTTACTGTTTTGACATTTACTGATTTGGCTTTTACTGTTTTTACTGCTGTTACTGTTTTGACGGTTACTGTTTTGGCTGTTACTGTTTTGGCTTTTACTGTTTTAACTGTTACTGTTTTGACTGTTGTTACTGCTGTTACCGTTTTGACTGTTACTGTTTTTGCTGTTACTGTTTTGACTGTTACTGTGTTTACTGTTACTGTTTTAACTATTACTGTTTTGACTGTTGTTACTGCTGTTACCATTTTGTCTTTTACTGTTTTGACTGTTACTGTTTTGTCTGTTACTGTTTTGACTGTTACTGTTTTGACTGTTGCTGTTTTGGCTTTTACTGTTTTAACTGTTACTGTTTTGACTGTTACTCTTTTGACTGTTGTTACTGCTGTTACTGTTTTGGCTGTTATCTTTTTTGGCTGCTACTGTTTTGACATTTACTGATTTGGCTTTTACTGTTTTGACTGCTGTTACTGTTTTGACTGTTACTGTTTTGACATTTACTGATTTGGCTTTTACTGTTTTGACTGCTGTTACTGTTTTGGCTGTTACTGTTTTGACTGTTTCTGTTTTGATTGTTACTGTTTTGGCTTTTGCTGTTTTGATTGTTACTGATTTGGCTTTTACTGTTTTAACTGTTACTGTTTTGACTATTGATACTGCTGTTACCGTTTTGTCTGTTACTGTTTTGACTGTTACTGTTTTGGCTGTTACTGTTTTGTCTGTTACTGTTTTGACTGTTACTGTTTTGGCTTTTGCTGTTTTAACTGTTACTGTTTTGACTGTTACTGTTTTGACTGTTACTGTTTTGACTGTTACTGTTTTGGCTGTTACTGTTTTTTCTGTTACTGTTTTGGCTGTTACTGTTTTTTCTGTTACTGTTTTGACTGTTACTGTTTTGGTTGTTACTGTTTTGACTGTTACTGTTTTGACTCTTGCTACTGCCGTTACTGTTTTGGCTTTTACTGTTTTGACTGCTGTTACGGTTTTGACTGTTACTGTTTTGACTGTTACTGTTTTAGCTGTTACTGTTTTGACTGTTACTGTTTTGGCTGTTACTGTTTTGACTGTTACTGTTTTGACTGTTGTTACTGCTGTTACTGTTTTGGCTGTTACTCTTTTGACTGTTGTTACTGCTGTTACTGTTTTGACTGTTGTTACTGCTGTTACTGTTTTGGCTGTTACTGTTTTGACTGTTGTTACTGCTGTTACTGTTTTGTCTTTTACTGTTTTCACTGTTTCTGTTTTGACTGTTGTTACTGCTGTTACTGTTTTGGCTGTTATTTTTTTTGGCTGCTACTGTTTTGACTGTTACTGTTTTGACATTTACTGATTTGGCTTTTACTGTTTTTACTGCTGTTACTGTTTTGACGGTTACTGTTTTGGCTGTTACTGTTTTGGCTTTTACTGTTTTAACTATTACTGTTTTGACTGTTGTTACTGCTGTTACCATTTTGTCTTTTAGTGTTTTGACTGTTACTGTTTTGTCTGTTACTGTTTTGACTGTTACTGTTTTGTCTGTTACTGTTTTGACTGTTGCTGTTTTGGCTTTTACTGTTTTAACTGTTACTGTTTTGACTGTTGTTACTGCTGTTACCGTTTTGACTGTTACTGTTTTTGCTGTTACTGTTTTGACTGTTACTGTGTTTACTGTTACTGTTTTAACTATTACTGTTTTGACTGTTGTTACTGCTGTTACCATTTTGTCTTTTACTGTTTTGACTGTTACTGTTTTGACTGTTACTGTTTTGGCTTTTGCTGTTTTAACTGTTACTGTTTTGACTGTTACTGTTTTGACTGTTACTGTTTTGACTGTTACTGTTTTGGCTGTTACTGTTTTTTCTGTTACTGTTTTGGCTGTTACTGTTTTTTCTGTTACTGTTTTGACTGTTACTGTTTTGGCTGTTACTGTTTTGACTGTTTCTGTTTTGATTGTTACTGTTTTGGCTTTTACTGTTTTAACTGTTACTGTTTTGACTATTGATACTGCTGTTACCGTTTTGTCTGTTACTGTTTTGACTGTTACTGTTTTGATTGTTACTGTTTTGGCTTTTACTGTTTTAACTGTTACTGTTTTGACTATTGATACTGCTGTTACCGTTTTGTCTGTTACTGTTTTGACTGTTACTGTTTTGATTGTTACTGTTTTGGCTTTTACTGTTTTAACTGTTACTGTTTTGACTGTTACTGTTTTGTCTGTTACTGTTTTGACTGTTACTGTTTTGGCTTTTGCTGTTTTAACTGTTACTGTTTTGACTGTTACTGTTTTGACTGTTACTGTTTTGACTGTTACTGTTTTGGCTGTTACTGTTTTTTCTGTTACTGTTTTGGCTGTTACTGTTTTTTCATTTACTGTTTTGACTGTTACTGTTTTGGTTGTTACTGTTTTGACTGTTACTGTTTTGACTCTTGCTACTGCCGTTACTGTTTTGGCTTTTACTGTTTTGACTGCTGTTACGGTTTTGACTGTTACTGTTTTGACTGTTACTGTTTTGACTGTTGTTACTGCTGTTACTGTTTTGACTGTTACTGTTTTGGCTGTTACTGTTTTGACTGTTACTGTTTTGACTGTTACTGTTTTAACTGTTGTTACTGCTGTTACTGTTTTGACTGTTGTTACTGCTGTTACTGTTTTGGCTGTTACTGTTTTGACTGTTGTTACTGCTGTTACTGTTTTGTCTGTTACTGTTTTCACTGTTTCTGTTTTGACTGTTGTTACTGCTGTTACTGTTTTGGCTGTTATTTTTTTTGGCTGCTACTGTTTTGACTGTTACTGTTTTGACATTTACTGATTTGGCTGTTACTGTTTTGGCTTTTACTGTTTTAACTGTTACTGTTTTGACTGTTGTTACTGCTGTTACCGTTTTGACTGTTACTGTTTTTGCTGTTACTGTTTTGACTGTTACTGTGTTTACTGTTACTGTTTTAACTATTACTGTTTTGACTGTTGTTACTGCTGTTACCATTTTGTCTTTTACTGTTTTGACTGTTACTGT
>CM035790.1:2343871-2363871 GCA_020466265.1 Siphamia tubifer
GATGAATGTGTTTGTCATCAGTGTCTTTACATCCACAGTGACTTCACCCTGTCACTGCTAACAGCCGTGTCTTATCAAACTACTTCCATCAGTTGTTGGGCAGTGTTAGCTGTTAGCAGCTGCTAGCACATTGATCGCTATTGAGAGAAAGTAGCTCCAAACATTTATGAGGCGTGAGTTTTTGTTCGTGATGGTTTTGTTATGTAAATAAATCACTCATTCCAAAACATACTGTTGTGAGAAGAAACACATTTTAATTTCGTGACCCCAACACAGAGACACTACTCATGGCTGCGCAAGAACAAGGCCTGAACACCAGAGCAATAGAGGCCGGGGTCTACAACACCAGACAGGACCCCAGCTGTGTAGAGAAGCCCCTGAGACAATCCAGCACATGGGCGTCTCACCCGTGGGGGATGGGGGTTTTGCAACACCCCCACTTTTACAATAAGACAATTTCACCCCCCCACTTTATGCCATTAGAAAGTTTGCCCACCTTCGTGGTGTACCAGCGTACGGAAATGAAGCGCACCTCAATCCCATACATTAGTGGGCCTACCTCATTGGCCCAGTAACATTGATTGACAACTGTCCAGCCAATCACATTTGACCGAGCCCACCAGCCCTGGCCGCCCGCGAAAGTAAAGTGTACGGAACTGAGCTGTGCTGTCATTCACTGCTGTAGACTTGACTGTAGAAAAGGGGTATGAAATGGTAGTGATTGTTCAGTCACTCTGACAAATGTTCAGTAACACTGACCTCCTGGCCTGCAGGGTAACTGGGCTGGTGTGGCCTTTAGCAGTTTGTTTGGTGCCGCTGGAGGCTATTTGAATGTTGGCTGGGTTCGTAGCCGTGATTTACAATTGTAGTGTCCTCCATACAGCATGTTTCTTCTGCTTATGAACCCTACCCTACCCCTACCCCTACCCTACCCCTGTGTGTGTTGGTTTTATTGTTCCGTACAGAGCTTTGTCAGGTGTGTGGTGTTTGGGGGCTGACCGGTGCCTCGTTTTGGCTTCAATTGTTGCACAAGAGCTACCGTAATGAAACGCTAATTCCCACTTGTGAAAAATAAATAGAGTCGTAGTGACTGTTTCCTGGTCTTAATTATAGGTGAACTGTTACAAAAGAAGTCTGCATGTGTTTGGTAGAATGAGTGTGAAGGTCAGGGTTCACACTGGACCTTATGGGCTGTTGGACAGGACAGTAAACACTATCTGACACTTCATTCAGAGGAGGAATGACAGTGACCATACAACTAAAATGTGCGTCTGAGCGAGGCAGTTGGTTTTTTTTCTTTGATCCACCATCCAACCAAAAAAATGAAACTTTCTGAGAGTGTACATGTATTTATCATTAGTATTATTAGAATAGACCGACACAGATGACTGATCCACCGTTGCAGTCAGAAATAAAATGTTAAGAAGAGAGTTCTGCTTGAAAATATATAATGTACTTTCAACCATTACACGCCCCCTTTTTCTCAGAGAAGTCCTAGGTTTCATTTGAAATATTTTAGTGACAGCACAACAGAGTATTTTTTAAAGCAGATGGAAGAGTCGAACCCTCAAAGGTGCTGATCCTGAGGTGGGAATGAGTTAATGGACAATTTATTTTGTAAAATAGACTAATTAAACTCTATCATCCTTCGTGGTCAGCTATGAAACAGGCCAGTCAGGTGAAGTTGATAGTCAGCCAACTGACTTCTTTTTCAAGTCAAGTTGTTAGTGATGCGCGGTTAGGGGGTTTTACAGAAACCCGCCCCGCCCAAACCCAAGACGTGGCTAGGCCCGCCCCACCCAACCCGCATGATGTCACGTATCGATAAACCCAACCCGCCCGCTATCAACCCATGAGCTTAAATTTGTCTCTAAACTCACATAGTACATTCGCAGCATCTTTACCTTGTGCTTCTAATGTTAAAAGTCATGAAGCATCATTTTTGCCTCCTTTCTAACGTCTCAATATGCACTCCAGCACATAAAATAGACTCCACCCACATCATCACTCTATAAAGCCAACACATACAACGTTTCCGTACAACCTTCGCATCGCCTGTTTTAATCTTCTCCCTGATCAAGTCCCACATTTTCACTCTTATCTCTGAGTGTTCAGGGAGATGTGGCGCTAATAACAAATAACAAAAAGTTGGGATAAAACAGCATTCAAAACAGGAAGTGACGGGCTTGAACATGCGCGAGCCGAGCACACACACACACACACACACACACACACACACACACAGACACACACACACACACACACCTCAGCGGGTATTGATCGTCCCTGACCCACCCCACCCGCATCCGCAATATGTATTAATACTACGACCCAGCCCGCCCGACTCGCGGGTCACCCGCAGATATCCGCTGGCCAGTGGGTAGCCCGCGCAACACTACAAGTTGTCATGTGACTGTAATGTAACAGGAGGAAAACAGAAATATAGTTCAATACATGAATGCACTTTTAAAGTTCATATCAGTTCATATATTAATATGAATTACATAAACATCATGTAGATGTTCATTTACATAACCTAAAGCTAATTCCTCTTCTTATATCAATGCATCCCTGCATTGAATAAAGATATTGAAATACAATGAACTTATTAAAATAGTAAATAATGCAAAATCCAATAACACAGATTACAATAAACGTTAATATATATGTTAAAAAAACATCAGAAAAGGGATTTTATTTTAACCAAAATCAAGTGTGTGGTTTGTGCTAAGTTTCTATCAAATATTTCAAACAGGAATATTAACATTGAGTTGTTTATGTTGGGTGAGGAAGGGAAGTCCAGGAGTGAGGACAAAAGAGAGGAGGAAGAGAATAGGACAGAGGTTTTAGAGGACGTATGGTATATTGTGTCTCTGGAGTTAAAGGACAATGTGCTGTAATAAACATGTTTAATGTACATAGACATTTAGAACACAAACTTATTTGAATAGTGACAAAACTCACTAATAGTCCATTAGCTTTTTTGGCCAAAAGTGGCAGTGGTACGATGCTCACACTAACACTACAACCCCCCCACAGGTGTCAGATGCTGGCATACATGGAGAGACATAACCAGGTAGAGGACATACTGTACAGGAACATCTGTAAAGAGTATGGACTGGAGGTCAAGGGTCAAGATGGGAGACCCCCCAAAGGTGACAGAGAACAAACAGGCCAAGATCCTGTGGGACTTCCAGATCCAGACCAGATGGTGATGGCCAATCAGCCTGACATAGTGGTGGTGGATAAACATGAGAAGACAGTGGTGGTGATAGATGTAGCAGTCCCCAGTGATAGCAACATGAGAAAGAAAGAACATGAGAAGAGAAGAGAAATACCAAGGGCTGAAAGAGGAGTTAGAGAAAATGTGGAGTGTGAAGGCAACAGTGGTACCAGTAGTGATGGGGGCACTAGGGGCAGTGACCCCCAAGCTGGGACAATGTCTCCAGCAGATACCAGGAACAACATCAGAGATCTGTGTCCAAAAGAGAACATTGTTAGGAACAGCTAAGATCCTGCACAGAACCCTCAGGCTCCCAGACCTCTGGTAGAGGACCCGAGTCTGAAGGAGACACCGCCCAGGTGGGAGGGGCCTCTGGTAGAGGACCTGAGTCTGAAGGAGACACCGCCCAGGTGGGAGGGGCCTCTGGTAGAGGACCCGAGTCTGAAGGAGACACCGCCCAGGTGGGAGGGGCCTCTGGTAGAGGACCCGAGTCTGAAGGAGACACCGCCCAGGTGGGAGGGGCCTCTGGTAGAGGACCCGAGTCTGAAGGAGACACCGCCCAGGTGGGGCGAGAAGAACATTTATATATACATATATATATATATATTAATTTGTTCCAGAAGTGTTTTCGTAATGTGTTTTTTTCATCGATACTTGCATTTTATATGTAAAAGGTCTGATTGGTTACAAGGCCCCTAACACATTTATTTATTTATTTTTTGAAGGGGGATTTCACACACACACACACACACACACACACACACACACACACACATTAAAAAATATCTAAATAAAATGACAATTAAAAAAAAAAGTAAACTAAATAATAATGACAAAATGAAAACAATTTAACAGTGTAAACAACCAAATCAATTTAAAAATAATAATAACAAAAATAATAAAAACTAAACACATCTCCAAACCTTTGAAAACACATTTCACTTTGCGTTCGTTTCCCTCATGCTTTATGGGGACTTCTTAAAAAAGAAAATAATGTATTGTTGTTTTACAAGTCGGGACGTACATTTATATTTAACCCTACGGCATTTAAACCAATGAAACTGTTAAACTAAAAACTGGTATTTTTTATCTTTTTATTTTTGTCTTATTGTTTTATTGTCTTTTAAATGTTTGAATTATATTTGAGTAATTTTAATCTGTGTTTTATTTCAGTTTTAGATTTAAAACACTTTGGTCTGTTCTTACGTTGTTGTACAGTGCTTTATAAATACACTTTGATTAATTAATCAAACAATTCATTCACAATAATTCATGTTAACTGCACTTAAACTGCGTTTTAATTGTATTTTATACTCTACTACCTGAATTAGAGAAGAAAAAAAACAAAACTAAATGCAGCTAAATTCTAATGAAGGTTTTTGGAACAGCTGTTTTAACTAAAGTGTCCACAGAAGCAGGAAATAAGTGCAGCTCTAGTTCTTTAAATGGGTCAAGTGAGCGGCCAGTGTTGGGGTGTAGTGAGAGCAGAAATGTCTTTGGCATGTCTGAGCTCATCTCCACTTTCAGCTACTTTGCAGTCTCCATCCTGGTGTGATCTGGTCTCCTGCTTATGTCCTTTGCTCTTTTCCACTCAGCTGTTTCTGACGCTGCTCAAACCTCAGATGTGCAGCGAACGCTCTGCACACACACACGCCCAAAAACACTCCCACATGAACACAACACGACTCATTTCAATGGACGACTGAAAATAAAACATAACTGTAACATAACTAGTATTCACAGAATGTTTAACACCGCCCCTATTTTGTGCCAATTTCCAGTTTCGATGACAACCTGTTCTTGAATTAGAGTCAATAATGTGATTTTGACCTTTCTGCTCAATGTGACCTTTGACCTTTTGATATATTGTTAATTTCATTATATGTGTCAGTGTGTGTAATATTATGATAATATATCCAGTATTGATTAAGTTATAGTGTGATATGTCTATGTTTGACTCAGTGTTACACAAGTTAATTTGGACAAATGTCACCTTTGACCTCCAGAGATCTGAAAAAATATTGGTCGTAGGTGATAACACCAAATATTAGAATTGTATAAATCTTCATTCTGCATCGTTTGGTACCAATCTGAAAGTTCTGTGACCCTCTGTTCTGGAGTTAGAACCATAATGTGACTTTGACCTTTTAGTTAATTGTGACCTTGACCTTTGACCTTTACTCAAATGGATCATTGCATCTGATGCACATTAACTATATGTATATGTGCATGTAATTTCTACAGTATTCATTGAGTTACAGCATGATATGTCTCTGTGGACACACACACACACACACACACACACACACACACACACACACACACACATACATGCACACACACATACACACACACATACACACACACACACACACACACATACACACACACACACACACACACACATACATGCACACACACACACACACACACACATACACACACACACATACACATACATGCACACACACATACACACACACACACACATACATGCACACACACATACACACACACACACATACACACACACACACATACACATACATGCACACACACATAAACACACACACACATACACATACATGCACACACACATACACACACACACACACACACACACACACACACACACACACATACACATACATGCACACACACATACACACACACACACACACACACATACACATACATGCACACACACACACACACACACACACACACACACACACACACATACACATACATGCACACACACATACACACACACACACATACACATACATGCACACACACACACACACACACACACACACACACACACACACACACACATACACATACATGCACACACACATACACACACACACACACACACACACACACACACACATACACATACATGCACACACACACACACACACACACACACACACACACACACACACACACACACACACACATCACAGTGATTACAATAATCTCTCCCTAAAAACTATAAAAGCTCTGCATGTTTCAAATCTTTAATCTAGGGGCTCTAGTTTCACAGACCTGGTCTACGCTGCACCAACAGGGTGTGTCCAGACGACTTTTGTAAATGTGGTCATGCTGTGCAAATTGGTGCAAGTCCACCTCACCGTTCGTCTCACTGGTATAAGTGGGAATGAGGGGGCAGAACAGCTGATCACATCTGCACCATCAGCGCCTCTCCTCTTTCTTAAATGTTCATCCAGACGCATGCCACGCTGACTGGGTCTATGTGGGTTTAGTTTAGTTTTGTTTAAACACAGTTGTGATTTGACTGAGGAGTGTTTATGGTTCTGAAGTTTGATTGGTTTAGCTTTGGATTTGTAGATGATCAGTGATTCTATTTTTAACAATTGCACTGTTTACACTTTAACTTTCATGCCGCACAGTGAACTGCCAGGTGTTGGTTTTAGAACACCATGGTCATGTCTTTACTCACTTTGTTCCTCCTACCATCACTACCTCCTGTTTTGTTTTTATTTTTCAGCTTGTAGTACTTAATTTTAATTTTATTACTTAACTAATTTCCGCTAATTGTATTTTATTCGACTTTCATGCCCTTATGTTTCAACTTTTTGAGCTGATGGTGCTGTAAATTTCTCCTTGGAGATCAATAAAGTATCTATCTATCTATCTATCTATCTATCTATCTATCTATCTATCTATCTATCTATCTATCTATCTATCTATCTATCTATCTATCTATCTATCTATCTATCTAATATAATGCTGCAGACACAGGCATTAGCTTTAGCATTAGCTTTAGCATTAGCTCTGTGGTACTCTCAAAAAAATCACTTTTCTTTCTCTGGGTCAGAACGATTGTTGCAGCCGTAAAATACACAAAACATAGACATTTTCCCAACAGAAAACTCACTCTGCTTCACTTCTTGCCCTCCATCTGAAAACAGCACACTGACTGTATACCACCGTGACGTCACATGAAATCAACCTATTCTGAATAAAGGTTTCCATGGAAACGGATGTATTCGGGCTCTAGTTAATTGGTCTGTCAGAGCTGGAGGTACAGAGGGTTCTGATTGGACAGAATGGCTGCTTAACGTTTGGATTTCTACTGGAAGAAAACCATAGCGTCCAATTCCTGTTTTGCATTGCTTTCAGCGTTAGCCTACCCAAACCCTAACCCTGTCAACATGTTAGACCAGATACTACATGTGATGTTAGGGTTAGCGTTAGCCTTAGCCTACCCTAACCCTGTCAACATGTTAGACCAGATACTACATGTGATGTTAGGGTTAGCGTTAGCCTTAGCCTACCCTAACCCTGTCAACATGTTAGACCAGATACTACATGTGATGTTAGGGTTAGCGTTAGCCTTAGCCTACCCTAACCCTGTCAACATGTTAGACCAGATACTACATGTGATGTTAGGGTTAGCGTTAGCCTTAGCCTACCCTAACCCTGTCAACATGTTAGACCAGATACTACATGTGATGTTAGGGTTAGCGTTAGCCTTAGCCTACTCTAACCCTGTCAACATGTTAGACCAGATACTACATGTGATGTTAGGGTTAGCGTTAGCCTTAGCCTACCCTAACCCTGTCAACATGTTAGACCAGATACTACATGTGATGTTAGGGTTAGCGTTAGCCTTAGCCTACCCTAACCCTGTCAACATGTTAGACCAGATACTACATGTGATGTTAGGGTTAGCGTTAGCCTTAGCCTACCCTAACCCTGTCAACATGTTAGACCAGATACTACATGTGATGTTAGGGTTAGCGTTAGCCTTAGCCTACCCTAACCCTGTCAACATGTTAGACCAGATACTACATGTGATGTTAGGGTTAGCGTTAGCCTTAGCCTACTCTAACCCTGTCAACATGTTAGACCAGATACTACATGTGATGTTAGGGTTAGCGTTAGCCTTAGCCTACTCTAACCCTGTCAACATGTTTGACCAGATACTACATGTGATGTTTGACTTCATTTTTGTCAGAATTAAGAAGTAGCAGCTCGACCCAATCAACAAACTAATGCGCACAGCCTAATATGTGCATTTTATTTATTTATTCAGGACAATGCATATTAATGAACACATTTATTATTTTCATTTCGGTGTAAACATGTAAATATCCCAGAGTTAGCATCAGTGCTAATTTTCAATCAGCAGTTATTGTGACAGGTAGAACAGAAAAGTACAAAACATCTGACGCAAAAAAAAAGAAAAAAATGAATGAAGCAAAATAAATTAAACAAAAAAAAATCTTGATTTAAGGAAAAAAAAAATCTTCAATTAGGCAAGAAACAAGGCAAATAAAAAGTACCGTGATTTAAAGAAAATACATTTAAATAAAGGCAAAATAAATCCTCCTGTAAACAGATCAAATCTTCCCAGATCCTTCTATTAAATTGGAATCTTCTCCACCATCTCCATCCTGCACATGCAGCCGAAGACTTTGGTCATCTAGGCCAAGTCTGGACACCCCCATCAACTGCCCCACCCCTACTCACTGCCCCAAAATAGATGGGTTTGCGTGGGGAGGAGTTGACAAGCGCACTATTTAAAACCCCACAGTGTTGGAGTCAGTGTAATGTGAGCCCTGCTGGCTCGGCCTGTGTGGGTCCAGCTCAGTAACCTGAACCCCCTGTCACTTCTAACCCAAACACGTAGGAAGAAACAGGTCAGTGAATGCAACCCCACAAACACCCAAACTACACAGTAAAGTTCCCAGTGGAAAAATTGCAGTGTCAAAGTGTTTTAATTAGTTCAGAGTTATTCCAACAACAGGCAGAGTAAGCAAATAAAGCTCCAGTGTTGGTTTGACACTGTCAGTGTTAAACTAAAGTGATTCAACACTTATAAGAGCAAGATTACTTTCACTGGCCCTGTGTGTGTGTGTGTGTGTGTGTGTGTGTGTGTGCGTGCGTGCGTGCGTGCGTGTGCGTGTGCGTGTGCGTGTGTGTGCATGTGTGCATGTGTGCATGTGTGTGTGCATGTGTGTGTGTGTGTGCATGTGTGTGCTATAACTCAGTGAATACTGTAGATATCACCATTAAATCACATGTTCATATACATATAGCTAATGCACATCAGATGCAATGATCCATTTGAGTAAAGGTCAAAGGTCAATGTCACAATACGTTGGTTTCAGGTGGTGACACATCGCTATATAAAGTCAGCACACGATTTTCAGACTGAGAACAAGAAGTGAAGCAGAGTGAGTTTTCTGTTGGGAAATGGATTAGATTTAGATTTATATAGCGCTTTTCAAGGCACTTCACATTAGTGTTCCATTATTCATTCACTCTCACATGTTCCCTCTGGTGGTGGTAAACTACATATGTAGTCACAGTTGCCCTGGGGCAGACTGACAGAAGCGTGGCTGCCATTTCGCACCTACGGCCCCTCTGACCACCACCCAACATTCATACTCATTCATACACCAGTGTGAGTGACACTGGAGGCAAGGAGGGTAAAGTGTCTTGCCCAAGGACACAATGGACTGACTAGGACAGAGCGGGAATCGAACTGCCAACCCTTCGGTCAATGGACGACCCGCTCTCCCGACTGAGCCATGGCCATGTCTATGTTTAGTTTATGGCTGCGACAATCGTTCTAACCCAGACAAAGAAATGTGATTTTTTTTTAGAGTACCACAGATTGTCATTCACAAAGGTGAGAAACGAGAAATTAGCAGTCTGCTAATGCTAATGCTAAAGCTAATGCCTATGTCTGCAGCGTCTACTTGGTCTGAGGTTTGTTCCAGAACTAACTTTTTTTTATGGATGTGCTATCTATCATTAGGTTGTGGTTAAATGTTCATTTACACTGTTGTAATATGGTTGAAGTAGACACATCAAGATGAGTTACATGTTTGTTTACATTAGTCGCTACTGCTAGCGGTAAGCAGTGACACTCACCCTGTCAAAGACCAAACCAAAACTATCACTGAGCCTTTTGGTACCAAGGTTGTGAACCCACCCACTGACCAAACCTTTGTAGTCTTCCATCTGCAGGTGCAGTAGGACGTCTGCAGGACCAGGTAGGTAGTAATATACACAGCACAAATGGTTTCAATTCAATTTATTCATTTGTATAGCACTTTTCACAGACATGTCACAAAGTGCTTCACAGAAACTTAGGGTTCAGTGTCTTGCCCAAGGACACTTCCATATGTGGACGCGAACCACCAACCTTCTGATCATTGGACGACCCGCTTTACCAACTGAGCCCTGTCCAAAATGATTTAACCAGACACGAGTCACATCCATTAAATGTTTTAACTAACTTATGTATCTGTGTTTGGACACTGGATCTAAACCTATAGAACAAACACTCTCTCCACAGCAACAGTCTCCATGGTTACTTCCTGCCCTCCAGCTGAAATTGCGACATCATCATAGTCACGTGACTGAAACCTGCAAATTAACTAAAAGATCACATGGGCTGTGTCCGAAACCACTCAGTCATTCCCTACTCCCTACATAGGGAACAACATGTAGTTCACTACATAGTGAAGAAAACGTTTCGGACTCTACTACAGCGCTGCGTCATCACCGTCAAAGACTAAAAACGTAACAGTATCGTCTCAAAAAATGTAAATACTTTTTAATGTTTTTTTGTATTACCGTCTGTGCAATAAAATCAAATATGAATAAACTTGGTTCACGACTGTTTTCCTGTTATTAACTGTGATTAACTGTGATTAACTGTGATTAACTGTGATTAACTGTTATTAACTGTTATTAACTGTGATTAACTGTGATTAACTGTGATTAACTGTTATTAACTGTTATTAACTATTATTAACTATTATTAACTGTTATTAACTGTTATTAACTGTGATTAACTGTGATTAACTGTTATTAACTGTTATTAACTATTATTAACTGTTATTAACTGTTATTAACTGTGATTAACTGTGATTAACTGTGATTAACTGTGATTAACTGTTATTAACTATTATTAACTATTATTAACTGTTATTAACTATTATTAACTGTGATTAACTGTGATTAACTGTGATTAACTGTTATTAACTGTGATTAACTATTATTAACTATTATTAACTGTTATTAACTATTATTAACTGTGATTAACTGTGATTAACTGTTATTAACTGTGATTAACTATTATTAACTATTATTAACTGTTATTAACTATTATTAACTGTGATTAACTGTTATTAACTGTTATTAACTGTGATTAACTATTATTAACTATTATTAACTGTTATTAACTATTATTAACTGTGATTAACTGTTATTAACTGTTATTAACTGTGATTAACTATTATTAACTATTATTAACTGTTATTAACTATTATTAACTGTGATTAACTGTTATTAACTATTATTAACTGTGATTAACTGTGATTAACTGTTATTAACTGTTATTAACTGTGATTAACTATTATTAACTATTATTAACTGTTATTAACTATTATTAACTGTGATTAACTATTATTAACTATTATTAACTGTTATTAACTATTATTAACTGTGATTAACTGTTATTAACTGTTATTAACTGTGATTAACTATTATTAACTATTATTAACTGTTATTAACTGTGATTAACTGTGATTAACTGTTATTAACTATTATTAACTGTGATTAACTGTGATTAACTGTTATTAACTGTTATTAACTATTATTAACTATTATTAACTGTTATTAACTGTTATTAACTGTTATTAACTGTTATTAACTGTTATTAACTGTGATCAACTGTTATTAACTGTTATTAACTGTTATTAACTGTTATTAACTGTTATTAACTGTTATTAACTGTGATTAACTGTTATTAACTGTTATTAACTATTATTAACTATTATTAACTGTTATTAACTGTTATTAACTGTTATTAACTGTTATTAACTGTTATTAACTGTGATTAACTGTGATTAACTGTTATTAACTGTTATTAACTATTATTAACTATTATTAACTGTTATTAACTGTGATTAACTGTTATTAACTGTTATTAACTCTTGTCTCAGTTGTCATCCAACAGGCAGAGTTAACATTTACTGTTACTTATGTCAGTATAACTCCAGTATTAATGTGTCTGTGTTTCTTTTAATCATAAAACTCTCCATAACATTTATCATGTGGCAGAGTTTCTGAAGCAAATATTCAAACTTGAGGTGGATCAATGCTCCTTCTGTAAAACTGTTGATAAAATACTGGATAATTTATTTTTTGGATGTACTGTATCTCAGTGTTTTTGGTCATATATATATAATTGGATTTAACTAAACATTAACGGTGTTCCATCCTTTGAATTAAATCATATCATTTTTTACATGGATGATTTGGAATCTTCTTTATTAAACATTATTAATATAATAATAATAATTCTGTAAGTATCATATTCACTGTGTAAAATGCAGAAACTCTAAGCTCTTTTGTCCCTGGTTTTATTAATGACTTCAAGATTTTTTTCATGTCTCAAAAAATAAGACATTGGACGATATTTATAATTTTAACCAAAGAACTTCTTTTTGTATCTCTGCTCTGTGTTTAATTTGAGGTGTAATGTAAACCTTATTTATACATTGTTTAATATTGTATTTTACTGTAGTTTAGGTTTTGTTTTTTGTATTTTTTTTTTACAAAATACTCAAGTTTATGTTTATATATTTTATTTTATATTTAATTTTAAGTTGTATTTATTATCCTCATTGTCTATATATTGTGATTTCAATAAAGTATTTTTTTTAATCTTCATCCTTCAGTCATTTTTTGATTCGTGCAATGCATGATGGGATATAATGCTTTGGTTAGTGACCATTGATGCACACTACATTTCGCAGTGGATTATGGGATACAGTGAGTGACTATATAGAGCTTATAAGTAGTTCACTACATATTCGGACACCCTTACAAAATGGCCTGGTCCCTATATAGGTCCCTATGTAGGGAGTGGTTTAGGACACAGCCATTATGGTTCTAACTCCAGAACAGAGGGTCACACAACTTTCAGATTGGTACCAAACGATACAGAATGAAGATTTATACAATTCTGATAATTAGTGTTATCACCTACGACCAATAGTTTTTCAGATCTCTGGAGGTCAAAGGTGACATGTGTTACACTGTTTGTGTCAAACATAGACATATCAGGCGATAACTTAATCAATACTGGATATATTATCATAATATTACACACACTGATGCATATATACATATAACCAAATTAGCAATATTGCAAAATGTCAAAGGTCAAGGTCGCATTTAGCAGAAAGGTCAAAATCACATTATTGGCTCTAATTCAAGAACAGGTTGTCATAGAAACTGGAGATTGGAACAAAATAGGGGCGGAGTTAAACAATGTTAACAAACACAGAAACATGTAAATGAATGTTAACCATAGAAACATGTAAATTAATGTTAACGACCATAGAAACATGTAAATGAATGTTAACCATAGAAACATGTAAATTAATGTTAACGACCATAGAAACATGTAAATGAATGTTAACGACCATAGAAACATGTAAATGAATGTTAACGACCATAGAAACATGTAAATGAATGTTAACGACCATAGAAACATGTAAATGAATGTTAACGACCATAGAAACATGTAAATGAATGTTAACGACCATAGAAACATGTAAATGAATGTTAACATGTTGACAGGAGGGTCTGAGGAACAAGTAGATATATTTATTTTTCCTGTACTGTGAAAAATAAGTGAGATACAGCAGTTTTAATACCACTGAACTCACCTAAATGTAGTAGTCTGTCAGTCATGTTAAAGCCCCGCCCACAGTGTTTGTCAGTCATGTTAAAGCCCCGCCCACAGTGTTTGTCAATCATGTTAAAGCTCCTCCCACAGTCTTAATTGTCTGCAGGTGTTTCATAGTGCCAGGAGCACTGTTGCCATGGTGATGAGCAGTGGCGGGAACTTCAAAGGGCAGACTCATAGACAGCTCCACACTCTGTTACATGGAAAAAATAGGTGTGAACATACTGCCGAACTACTGCCATTTTTGGTAAAAGTGTAAATAATTGGTGAAAACAAAGTTGATGATGAGGGACAGGAGGGTGTGAGGAACAAGTACATGTACTTTTTATGTGTGTACTGTGAAAAATAAGTGAGTTAGAACAATTTAAAAAACACTGAACTCAACATGAGACAGAAATGATTTTTCCAATAGAAGTCTATTGACAGAAATCCCTGACATCATCCCAAACAGGTTCCTGTCATTTCACTTTAAAAAGAGCTAGATCTTCAAACCCTGGTTTGTTTGAATTCTCACAACCATGGCAACATTTGTGGAAAAGATTGTTTGTCTACTATTTATGGTTTTGCCGTGAGGACGAGTTATTGAGACATTTTTCAGCTTAATTTTTTCTTCTCTCGTGCTCTAGCGATGACATCACCCACTGATAAAAAGTCAGATTTTGGTCTTTTCAGGGTGGATTTACTGAGTTCTCTATCCACAACCGTAAATCACACCCTCATGACAATCACATCCTAAAGACACCACAAAAATGACTGTGTTTGAAAGTTTAAATGAAGTCTGTGCCACAAAGTATGAAGAAGCAGGTGTGTTGGAAAAAAAGCTATTTATTCTTTAGTCCCGTTAAGAATGAATGGGATTTTATTTGGTATAATAATGTGAAATCCGTATGACATATTGGAATTATGAGCTAACGCATGTAATCACTGTAACCTGACTTACGTCATCTGGCTGCATTTTACCAAACTACATGAGAGGCTCACGCAACCATCTGAGTATCATGTAGTTCAGGATTTCTGAAAAACGAAGGAGCCAATCAGTGTCGCCGGGTGGGACTTCCCGTGACTCTGTGGCGTTGTGGCTGTCTGTGGTCTTTTGGGCACTAGGTTCCTCTTCAGTGTTTTGTCATTCCCCTATATAGTTCAGAGTCCTCTGGTGTCTCCTACCAAGTTCAGGCATTTCACACATATGCCAGATGATTTTTCTGGAACATCTGACACGTGAAGATGAAGTTCTTCAAGCCCATGGTCTACCAGTTTTCCATAGGAAAGTTCAAAGAATATCTACTGACTGATGCCCATGTTGCCTTTCAGAGGCAGGTTTACAGGGGGGCACCAAGGGGCATTTTCCCTTGTTAATATCTTATTGTGCTACCCGATTTTGTTTTCAATAGTATTTAAATTAAAATATCCATACATTTTTTAAATATAATATATTGACCAAAATTCACTTCCTTTCATTTCTGTCGATTTATGATTACTTTTTTTTTAGTGAGTTATGCAGTATCTGTATAAGAAACCATAAACAACAGGATCTACAGTGACTCACTTGTGTCCTGTGACCCCAGACCTCTTCCCTAACCCTCACCTGTCTGATGGATGGACCTGTCCCCCCACTCCTTCATCTACAAATGGACGTTCATCTATAGTCTGTCTGTCCATTGGAGTGGGTCTGTCCTTCAGTGTGGTTCTCCTCAAGATTTCTTCCTTTTCCCACTGGGTTTTGGAGTTTTTTTCTTACAGAGAAGGAGGTTCGAAGGACAGGGAATGCTTGGGACTTCATCTATTTCTGTGATTGTTCTCTCCTGTAAAACCATGTGAGACGACATTGTGATTTGGGGCTCTTTGAATAAAATTGAATCGAATTATTTTTCATCCATATACTGTGCACCCCCTCCCAACGTTTTGTAGACTTATTGCCCCACCTCTGCCATCCCAGGGAAAAAACTCTATAACCGCCCCTGTTGCCTTTTCTTATCACTTTTCCGTGGTCATTTCCAGACAATGCAGCGGTGCATTCAGGTGTAGCCATACTGTGGTCATTTCCAGACAATGCAGCGGTGCGTTCAGGTGCAGCTATACTGTGGTCATTTCCAGACAATACAGCGGGGCGTTCAGGTGCAGCCATACTGTGGTCATTTCCAGACAATACAGCGGTGCGTTCAGGTGCAGCCATACTGTGGTCATTTCCAGACAATGCAGCGCTAATGACTTGAGTTCAATGTGAGTGGCTGAAGCAGCGCGTCAGTCAAGATGACAGACAGAATCTTCATCTAATCACATGCCAGGATTTTAGATAAGGCCCATTCTTAGAAAACTACTTGTTTCTGGAAGGGTCCCAGCTGGGATCGTGATATCATATTACGACAGTCAGGTTACAATCTCTGGACTAATGTGACAAATATTTGCTATTTACAGCAAAACGCAACTTTGTATCGTTTGGGACTTATAGCCACGTAAACGTGGCTCTGTTCATTTGGGATGGATATTTGTGTCTAGTTTTTCACATTTCATACGAAATCTGTGTATAGCAATATCAATACTGACAGAATGCACATCTTTAGCGTTTTTTGTGTATTTACACATTTTTTCTCTAGTTTTGTATAAGTCAGAAGAAGTGATAATAAATAGAACAAACAATATTCCACTGTGTCACAGAGAAGTACACTGTGATTATTTATTTACACAAAGTGCAGAGTGAAAAAAATACATATGATTATGATTTATTGAACACTGCGATGGTCAGTGTAACCTATGTACAGACTCAATGTAGCCTATGTACAGACTCAATGTAACCTATGTACAGACTCAATGTCATCTATGTATAAACTCAATGTAATCTATATATAGACTCAATGTAACCTATGTATTATCTTAATTCTCTTATTGAACAACTTATGAACTTATTGAACATTCTCCTCTAATAACCTCATGTGCGTCATTCATTGGGGAATTAAAGAAGGTGTTTGGTCACCTGGGGGGGGGCAAAGGTTGCTCCACTTAACTCAAGGCTCCAGCTCCGGCAGAGAGTTTGTTTGCTGGTTCCACATGTTAGCGGTAGAATCCCGATGGAACAATCAGGCTTTATGTTCGGCGTTTAAAGGAGCATGAAAAGTAGGAAGAATGAAACCCAGTGGACAAAACCCAACATGACAAAATAAAAGCCCTGACCTGAACAATGAGAGAAAAAACGAGAAAACATACAAAAACCAACAGGACAAGATGAAGAAAGACCAGACTCATAACAGTGTATAGACTCAGTTTAACCTGTATATAGACTCAGTGTAATCTGTGTATAGACTCAGTGCAACATGTGCATAGACTCAGTGTAACCTGTGTATAGAATCAGTGTAACCTGTGTATAGACTCAGTGTAACCTGTGTATAGACTCAGTGTAATCTGTGTATAGACTCAGTGCAACATGTGCATAGACTCAGTGTAACCTGTGTATAGACTCAGTGTAACCTGTGTAAAGACTCAGTGTAACCTGTGTATAAACTGTGTAACCTGTGTATAGACTCAGTGTAACCTGTGTATAGACTCAGTGTAACCTGTGTATAGACTCAGTGTAACCTGTGTATAGACTCAGTGTAACCTGTGTATAGACTCAGTGTAACCTGTGTATAAACTCAGTGTAACCTGTGTATAAACTCAGTGTAACCTGTGTATAGACTCAGTGTAACCTGTGTAAAGACTCAGTGTAACCTGTGTATAGACTCAGTGTAACCTGTGTATAAACTCAGTGTAACCTGTGTATAGACTCAGTGTAACCTGTGTATAGACTCAGTGTATCCTGTGTATAGAATGAGTGTAACCTGTGTATAGACTCAGTGTAACCTGAGTATAGACTCAGTGTAACCTGTGTATAGACTCAGTGTAACCTGTGTATAGAATCAGTGTAACCTGTGTATAGACTCAGTGTAACCTGTGTATAGACTCAGTGTAACCTGTGTATAAACTCAGTGTAACCTGTGTATAGACTCAGTGTAACCTGTGTATAGACTCAGTGTAACCTGTGTATAGACTCAGAGTAACCTGTGTATAAACTGTGTAACCTGTGTATAGACTCAGTGTAACCTGTGTATAGACTCAGTGTAACTTGTGTATAGACTCAGTGTAATCTGTGTATAGACTCAGTGTAACCTGTGTATAGACTCAGTGTAACCTGTGTATAGACTCAGTGTAACCTGTGTATAGACTCAGTGTAACCTGTGTATAGACTCAGTGTAATCTGTGTATAGACTCAGTGTATCCTGTGTATAGAATGAGTGTAACCTGTGTATAGACTCAGTGTAACCTGAGTATAGACTCAGTGTAACCTGTGTATAGACTCAGTGTAACCTGAGTATAGACTCAGTGTAACCTGTGTATAGACTCAGTGTAACCTGTGTATAGACTCAGTGTAACCTGTTATAGACTTAGTGTAACCTGTGTATAGACTCAGTGTAACCTGTGTATAGAATCAGTGTAACCTGTGTATAGACTCAGTGTATCCTGTGTATAGAATGAGTGTAACCTGTGTATAGACTCAGTGTAACCTGAGTATAGACTCAGTGTAACCTGTGTATAGACTCAGTGTAATCCGTGTATAGACTCAGTGTAACCTGTTATAGACTCAGTGTAACCTGTGTATAGAATCAGTGTAACCTGTGTATAGACTCAGTGTAACCTGTGTATAGACTCAGTGTAACCTGTGTATAAACTCAGTGTAACCTGTGTATAGACTCAGTGTACCCTATGTATAGACTCAGTGTAACCTGTGTATAGACTCAGAGTAACCTGTGTATAATCTGTGTAACCTGTGTATAGACTCAGTGTAACCTGTGTATAGACTCAGTGTAACCTGTGTATAGACTCAGTGTAACCTGTGTATAAACTCAGTGTAACCTGTGTATAGACTCAGTGTAACCTGTGTATAAACTCAGTGTAACCTGTGTATAGACTCAGTGTAACCTGAGTATAGACTCAGTGTAACCTGTGTATAGACTCAGTGTAATCCGTGTATAGACTCAGTGTAACCTGTTATAGACTCAGTGTAACCTGTGTATAGAATCAGTGTAACCTGTGTATAGACTCAGTGTAACCTGTGTATAGACTCAGTGTAACCTGTGTATAAACTCAGTGTAACCTGTGTATAGACTCAGTGTACCCTGTGTATAGACTCAGTGTAACCTGTGTATAGACTCAGAGTAACCTGTGTATAATCTGTGTAACCTGTGTATAGACTCAGTGTAACCTGTGTATAGACTCAGTGTAACCTGTGTATAGACTCAGTGTAACCTGTGTATAAACTCAGTGTAACCTGTGTATAGACTCAGTGTAACCTGTGTATAAACTCAGTGTAACCTGTGTATAAACTCAGTGTAACCTGTGTATAGACTCAGTGTAACCTGTGTAAAGACTCAGTGTAACCTGTGTATAGACTCAGTGTAACCTGTGTATAAACTCAGTGTAACCTGTGTATAAACTCAGTGTAACCTGTGTATAGACTCAGTGTAACCTGTGTATAGACTCAGTGTAACCTGTAAATAGGTCTATATTTGAACTCAGTAGTTGGCTTTAGTTTTCATTCTTGCAGTAGTTTATGGTAAATGGACTGTACTTATATAACACATTTTATTCACCAGTTGGTGCCCAAAGCACTTTACAATTCCTCACATTCACCCATTCACACACATACACTCATTCACCAGTAGACGGCTGCTGCTGATAAATTGGCCCTGGCTGACTCCACTGGGAACAACTTAAGGTTCAATGTCTTGCCCAAGGACACTACGACATGTGGACTGCAAACTGCCAACCCTTCGATCATTGGATGACCCGCTCTACCAACTGAGCCACACCCGCCCCATTTATTGTTTGAATGGTTTTGTCTGTTTGAAAGTCTTGTCTGAAAAAGATTCAACTTCTTTACTGAAGGAAAAGTTAAAAAGTAGAAAAGTAAAAGGTAAACCTTTCATCTACAAATGGACGTTCATCTATAGTTTGTCCGTCCATGGGAGTGGATCTGTCCTTCACTGTGGTTCTCCT
>CM035790.1:2368871-2471371 GCA_020466265.1 Siphamia tubifer
ATTATTTGATCAATTATTGACATTATTTGTTTTATTATTGACATTTGTTTTATTGTTGACATTATTTGTTCTATTATTGACATTATTTGTTTTACTATTGACATTATTTATTTTATTATTGACATTATTTGTTTTATTATTGACATTATTTGTTTTATTATTGACACTATTTGTTTTATTATTGACATTATTCGATCAATTATTGACATTATTTGTTTTATTATTGACATTATTTTTTTATTATTGACATTCGATCAATTATTGACATTATTTGTTTTATTATTGACACTATTTGTTCTATTATTGACATTATTTGTTTTATTATTGACATTATTTGTTTTATTATTGACACTATTTGTTCTATTATTGACATTATTTGTTTTACTATTGACATTATTTGTTTTATTATTGACATTATTTGTTTTATTATTGACATTATTTGTTTTATTATTGACATTATTTGATCAATTATTGACATTATTTGTTTTATTATTGACACTATTTGTTCTATTATTGACATTATTTGTTTTACTATTGACATTATTTGTTCCATTATTGACATTATTTGTTTTATTATTGACATTATTTGTTTTATTATTGACATTATTCGATCAATTATTGACATTATTTGTTTTATTATTGACATTATTTGTTCTATTATTGACATTATTTGTTTTACTATTGACATTATTTGTTCCATTATTGATGTTATTTGTTTTATTATTGACATTATTTGTTTATTATTGACATTATTTGTTACATTATTAACATTATTTGTTTTATTATTGAAAGAATTTATTTTATTATTGACATTATTTGTTTTATTATTGACATTATTCGATCAATTATTGACATTATTTGTTTTATTATTGACATTATTTGTTCTATTATTGACATTATTTGTTTTAATATTGACATTATTTGTTTTATTATTGACATTATTTGATCAATTATTGACATTATTTGTTTTATTATTGACACTATTTGTTCTATTATTGACATTATTTGTTTTATTATTGACATTATTTGATCAATTATTGACATTATTTGTTTTATTATTGACACTATTTGTTCTATTATTGACATTATTTGTTTTACTATTGACATTACTTGTTTTATTATTGACATTATTTGTTCTATTATTGACATCATTTGTTCAATAATTGACATTATTTGTTTTATTATTGACATTATTTGATCAATTATTGACATTATTTGTTTTATTATTGACACTATTTGTTCTATTATTGACATTATTTGTTTTATTATTGACATTATTTGATCAATTATTGACATTATTTGTTTTACTATTGACATTACTTGTTTTATTATTGACACTATTTGTTCTATTATTGACATTATTTGTTTTACTATTGACATTATTTGTTTTATTATTGACATTATTTGTTTTATTATTGACACTATTTGTTCTATTATTGACATTATTTGTTTTACTATTGACATTATTTGTTTTATTATTGACATTATTTGATCAATTATTGACATTATTTGTTTTATTATTGACATTATTTGATCAATTATTGACATTATTTGTTTTATTATTGACACTATTTGTTCTATTATTGACATTATTTGTTTTATTATTGACATTATTTGTTTTATTATTGACATTATTCGATCAATTATTGACATTATTTGTTTTATTATTGACATTATTTGTTTTATTATTGACATTATTCGATCAATTATTGACATTATTTGTTTTATTATTGACATTATTCGATCAATTATTGACATTATTTGTTTTATTATTGACATTATTTGTTTTATTATTGACATTATTCGATCAATTAATGACATTATTTGTTTTATTATTGACATTATTTGATCAATTATTGACATTATTTGTTTTATTATTGACATTATTTGTTTTATTATTGACATTATTTGTTTTATTATTGACATTATTTGTTTTATTATTGACACTATTTGTTTTATTATTGACATTATTCGATCAATTATTGACATTATTTGTTTTATTATTGACATTATTTGTTTTATTATTGACATTATTCGATCAATTAATGACATTATTTGTTTTATTATTGACATTATTTGATCAATTATTGACATTATTTGTTTTATTATTGACATTATTTGTTTTATTATTGACATTATTTGTTTTACTATTGACATTATTTGTTTTATTATTGACATTATTTGTTTTATTATTGACATTATTTGATCAATTATTGACATTATTTGTTTTATTATTGACATTATTTGTTCTATTATTGACATCATTTGTTCAATAATTGACATTATTTGTTTTATTATTGACATTATTTGATCAATTATTGACATTATTTGTTTTATTATTGACACTATTTGTTCTATTATTGACATTATTTGTTTTATTATTGACATTATTTGATCAATTATTGACATTATTTGTTTTACTATTGACATTACTTGTTTTATTATTGACACTATTTGTTCTATTATTGACATTATTTGTTTTACTATTGACATTATTTGTTTTATTATTGACATTATTTGTTTTATTATTGACACTATTTGTTCTATTATTGACATTATTTGTTTTACTATTGACATTATTTGATCAATTATTGACATTATTTGTTTTATTATTGACATTATTTGATCAATTATTGACATTATTTGTTTTATTATTGACATTATTTGTTCTATTATTGACATTATTTGTTTTATTATTGACATTATTTGATCAATTATTGACATTATTTGTTTTATTATTGACATTATTTGATCAATTATTGACATTATTTGTTTTATTATTGACACTATTTGTTCTATTATTGACATTATTTGTTTTATTATTGACATTATTTGTTTTATTATTGACATTATTCGATCAATTATTGACATTATTTGTTTTATTATTGACATTATTTGTTTTATTATTGACATTATTCGATCAATTATTGACATTATTTGTTTTATTATTGACATTATTTGTTTTATTATTGACATTATTCGATCAATTAATGACATTATTTGTTTTATTATTGACATTATTTGATCAATTATTGACATTATTTGTTTTATTATTGACATTATTTGTTTTATTATTGACATTATTTGTTTTATTATTGACATTATTTGTTTTATTATTGACACTATTTGTTCTATTATTGACATTATTTGTTTTACTATTGACATTATTTGTTTTATTATTGACATTATTTGTTTTATTATTGACATTATTTGATCAATTATTGACATTATTGTTTTATTATTGACATTATTTGTTCTATTATTGACATTATTTGTTTTACTATTGACATTATTTGTTTTATTATTGACATTATTTGTTTTATTATTGACATTATTTGATCAATTATTGACATTATTTGTTTTATTATTTACATTATTTGTTTTACTATTGACATTATTTGTTTTATTATTGACATTATTTGTTTTATTATTGACACTATTTGTTCTATTATTGACATTATTTGTTTTATTATTGACATTATTTGTTTTATTATTGACACTATTTGTTCTATTATTGACATTATTTGTTTTATTATTGACATTATTTGTTTTATTATTGACATTATTCGATCAATTATTGACATTATTTGTTTTATTATTGACATTATTTGATTAATTATTGACATTATTTGTTTTATTATTGACATTATTTGTTTTATTATTGACATTATTCGATCAATTATTGACATTATTAGTTTTATTATTGACATTATTCGATCAATTATTGACACTATTTGTTTTATTATTGACATTATTTGTTTTATTATTGACATTATTCGATCAATTATTGACATTATTTGTTTTATTATTGACATTATTTGTTTTATTATTGACATTATTCGATCAATTATTGACATTATTAGTTTTATTATTGACATTATTCGATCAATTATTGACATTATTTGTTTTATTATTGACATTATTTGTTTTATTATTGACATTATTCGATCAATTATTGACATTATTTGTTTTATTATTGACATTATTTGTTTTATTATTGACATTATTCGATCAATTATTGACATTATTTGTTTTATTATTGACATTATTTGATCAATTATTGACATTATTTGTTTTATTATTGACATTATTTGTTTATTATTGACATTATTCGATCAATTATTGACATTATTAGTTTTATTATTGACATTATTCGATCAATTATTGACACTATTTGTTTTATTATTGACATTATTTGTTTTATTATTGACATTATTCGATCAATTATTTACATTATTTGTTTTATTATTGACATTATTTGTTTTATTATTGACATTATTCGATCAATTATTGACATTATTTGTTTTATTATTGACATTATGCGATCAATTATTGACATTATTTGTTCCATTTCTACTAACGTGTCTGCAAACACCACCTGACTGTCATTTAAATCTAAATAACCCTTTTAATGGCTTGTGCTTTAACACACGTCCCCTCCAGCAGGCCCATGTGGGGCCCCATGTGGGTCACAGTTCGGCTGCAGAGAAAGGCCCTCATGTGTGCCTCTGCCGTTTCCATGGTGATACCCCTATCACAATCACACAATGAAAGTGCTCGTAGAGTAGAGCTGTCAGCTGCAGAAGATTTGAACAAATATAAAAGACAGTTATTTATATAAAAAAATAAGTGTTGCAAAGTACATTACTGATGTATTTCCATCAATATTGTACTTTGCAACACTTAATTTTGAATTAATTAAAACAATTAATTTAAGTAGCGCAAAGGAAATAAATACTAATGACATATTCAGATAAGTGTTCCACGGTGCCTACATTTCAAATTTTGTCTCTCGTGGCAGAAATGGGCTTCCATACAATTCCATCTGAAGACAATTATTTTCCAGATTGTCACGTCTGTTTAATTTCAAAAAGTAATGATTGTATTCTGAGAATATAAAGAGTATAAAGTACATATATTTATATAAATGTAAAGAGTATAAAGTACATATATTTATATAAATGTAAAGAGTATAAAGTACATATATTTATATAAATGTAAAGAGTATAAAGTACATATATTTATATAAATGTAAAGAGTATAAAGTACATATATTTATATAAATGTAAAGAGTATAAAGTACATATATTTATATAAATGTAAAGAGTATAAAGTACATATATTTATATAAATGTAAAGAGTATAAAGTACATATATTTATATAAATGTAAAGAGTATAAAGTACATATATTTATATAAATGTAAAGAGTATAAAGTACATATATTTATATAAATGTAAAGAGTATAAAGTACATATATTTATATAAATGTAAAGAGTATAAAGTACATATATTTATATAAATGTAAAGAGTATAAAGTACATATATTTATATAAATGTAAAGAGTATAAAGTACATATATTTATATAAATGTAAAGAGTATAAAGTACATATATTTATATAAATGTAAAGAGTATAAAGTACATATATTTATATAAATGTAAAGACTATAAAGTACATATATTTATATAAATGTAAAGAGTATAAAGTACATATATTTATATAAATGTAAAGAGTATAAAGTACATATATTTATATAAATGTAAAGAGTATAAAGTACATATATTTATATAAATGTAAAGAGTATAAAGTACATATATTTATATAAATGTAAAGAGTATAAAGTACATATATTTATATAAATGTAAAGAGTATAAAGTACATATATTTATATAAATGTAAAGAGTATAAAGTACATATATTTATATAAATGTAAAGAGTATAAAGTACATATATTTATATAAATGTAAAGAGTATAAAGTACATATATTTATATAAATGTAAAGAGTATAAAGTACATATATTTATATAAATGTAAAGAGTATAAAGTACATATATTTATATAAATGTAAAGAGTATAAAGTACATATATTTATATAAATGTAAAGAGTATAAAGTACATATATTTATATAAATGTAAAGAGTATAAAGTACATATATTTATATAAATGTAAAGAGTATAAAGTACATATATTTATATAAATGTAAAGAGTATAAAGTACATATATTTATATAAATGTAAAGAGTATAAAGTACATATATTTATATAAATGTAAAGAGTATAAAGTACATATATTTATATAAATGTAAAGAGTATAAAGTACATATATTTATATAAATATAAAGAGTATAAAGTACATATATTTATATAAATGTAAAGAGTATAAAGTACAAATATTTATATAAATGTAAAGAGTATAAAGTACATATATTTATATAAATGTAAAGAGTATAAAGTACATATATTTATATAAATGTAAAGAGTATAAAGTAGAGATATTTATATAAATGTAAAGAGTATAAAGTACATATATTTATATAAATATAAAGAGTATAAAGTACATATATTTATATAAATGTAAAGAGTATAAAGTAGAGATATTTATATAAATGTAAAGAGTATAAAGTACATATATTTATATAAATATAAAGAGTATAAAGTACATATATTTATATAAATGTAAAGAGTATAAAGTACAAATATTTATATAAATGTAAAGAGTATAAAGTACATATATTTATATAAATGTAAAGAGTATAAAGTACATATATTTATATAAATGTAAAGAGTATAAAGTACATATATTTATATACATGTAAAGAGTATAAAGTACAAATGTTTATGAACAAATGTAAGGAATAAAAGTAAATAATTGCCAGAAAAACATATACTCAAGTACAGATACCTAAAAAAATATACTCAAGTACAATAATGAAGTACTAATACTTCCCACCTCTACTACCAAATCCATAGGAAAGAAGAAAACAAAGCAGAGCACAAACGTCCCATAAACAGTGGGTCACATGACTTATTGACCTCAGGTTTAATTTATACAGAAGGTCAAACATGAACCACAGGTACGACACACAAATGACAGCTGGAACAAGGGATGGGGGATTGGGAGGGGCTAAGTCAGAGGGGGGGGGTTGAAGGGTTGGTGGTTTGAATCCCGCTCTGTCCTTATCAGTCCGTTACACCTGGACAAATGTAGTTTAGCACCACTAGAGGGAGCATGTGAGGGTGAATGAATAAGGGTTCACTAATGTACAGCGCTTTGAGTGGCCAAGAAAGTCTGATAGAAATACAACAATTATTATTCATCCATTCTCTTCATCAGTCCCATTAAAGTTGTCAGAACATCAGCTGGTTAACCCTAACCACTGCCCTGTTCTGTTCTGATCTATTCTATTCTATTCTATTCTATTCTATTCTATTCTATTCTATTCTGTTCTGTTCTATTCTATTCTATTCTATTCTATTCTATTCTATTCTATTCTGTTCTGTTCTATTCTATTCTATTCTATTCTATTCTATTCTGTTCTATTCTATTCTATTCTATTCTATTCTATTCTATTCTATTCTATTCTATTCTATTCTGTTCTGTTCTATTCTATTCTATTCTATTCTATTCTATTCTATTCTATTCTATTCTATTCTGTTCTGTTCTATTCTATTCTATTCTATTCTATTCTATTCTATTGTATTCTAGTCTATTCTGTTCTATTCTATTCTAGTTCATTCTATTCTATTGTATTCTATTCCATTCTATTGTATTGTATTCTATTCTATTTCATGCACTGGACCTAAAAGCTCTCATTCAATTTCATTGTATTTGGTTCAATTCAGTGACAGTAAAAAACATTGTGTTTCGGCCAAACATATATTATGGGGTTACCATGGAAACCATAAAGAAACCCTTTATATAGGCAGCCCTGACACTGTCCTTCTGGGGCCTCGTGAGGACGTCTGCTGACGGGGGGAAGACGCTTCAGACGCAAACATGTGCACAACAGAAAGGGGAGGGGCTAAATCCAAGGTTAGCCCCTCCCCTCTGTTATTGTAGCATCCTTTCCAACCTGATCATCTCTGTGTCAGTAGTTTAGCTTTAATGAATGGAGTCCCTCCTCCACCCCTTTTGTCAGCTTGTTTTCTCCTTTGTGTCTGACGCTTGTGTTCTTTTCCCTGTTGAACCGTAGAGTTATGAGCTCTCTGGGGAAAATGAACGGGCCCGTCTGAAGTCCAACTGTCCGAAGGCCTTCAAACTGTACTCTAGATATGAACTATGGGACTGCAGAAGCACTGATTTGAGGGAGAGAAAGAACAAAAAATTCACACAAACCAAGCTTGACTTGAAAAATCAGTCATTTATTTGTTTTTTATTTTATTTTTTGGGGCGGGGGGGTCAGATCTTTTTGATTTGTGTTTCATTTTGAAAAGAATGTTTCCATCTACACAAGGATCTTCTTCCTTTCTCATTTTTGTTTTGGATCAGACTGACCTGCATATGTGTCTTTATGTGAACGTACAGAGAAAGAAAGAAATAAGAAAGAAAGAAAGAAAGAAAGACAGTGATATTATGGGATGGGGAGGGGTGTAACAACTCATAATGTAATAACTTAAATGTAATAAAAGCTTATAATGTAATAAAATCATGAACATGTAACATAATAATGTCTTTGCGCATAATGTAATAATTTATTACATTATTAGCTCAGCTATATAGTAATGTAATAATGGTTTATACTGTGAGAAAAGTTGCATTATCAGTGGGTTTTTTTTTTACCTTTTCCCTTAGTAAGGTCAAAGGTTAACACATTTTTAAGTAATGGATTTGAAGCAATCCTATAGTTTACATTATCAGCTTTTTATTACATTATGAGTTACTACATGGGGTGTAATGGTTAATAATTAAGATGCCAAATAATTACACAGAGGGACAAAAAAGCGCGAGAAGAGGTGCAGGAGGGCCAAAATTCCCAAATTTATTTACGTAGATGCCACAGTTTCTCTCTTTCTCCATATTCTCTCAGTCTCTTTCTTTCTCTGTGAAACATCCATGCCGCTATTTGTTGAAAATTGTGTAACAAGAATTTATTTTCAAGTCTAGTGTGTGCACTTGTAAAATGGCTGAAACAGTTAAAGGTCATACAATCATGTTCAGTGTCTCTATAATATTAATACCTCGTTTTATTATCCAAACTGCTCATGTTCTCAACCATTAGAAGAACAAAACATTAAAAAAGAAATCACTTTTCCTGCTAAATTCAATAACTTTCATCAAGTTGTTTTTGACTGTCATATGCATTTCCCTGTCTTTTTAATGTTTATTTGGCACTGTAAGTCATTTGGAAACAGTTATTTGATTCATTTATGAAACTTAAGTTCCTTTGTTTGTTTTTTTTTCTTTTTCTTGTTGAAATGTGCAACAGTTTATTTTTCCGACATCATTGTTTTGTGGAGAGAGTGTTTGGGAAAAGAGAGAAACATCTCTTTGTAATGGAGAAAATTTGAAGAGCTGAAATAAAAGCTCTGTATCAGAAAGTCAGGAGATGAAAAGGTTGTCTGCTTTTTCTACTCGTTTGACAAAAAAACAAAATGTGACTTAGTGATGACTGTGAACATCTATGTGTGAAAAAATGTGACAATCACCACTGTCAATGTCTTTAAACTCTACTTTCCTTCATTAAATAAATCAAATGATCATAAACTGCCTAAATGCAAATCTGTTATGACACACGTGTTGAGCCACATTTTGTAATAACGGTGCATTTTGTAATAAACGTCCAAAATGTAAGAACTTTTTCATTTCATTGGCCCTGTTCACATGAGAGTTTTTTTATTCCTGTTTAACCCAGAATAAAAGTTCATTCCTCTTCCTCAGACGAATCATGTAAACACATAATTCCAGTTGAAAATGATAATTCACTAATAAACTGAATTCAGAATAAACTCACTGCTTTATTCTGAATTCAAAAATTCCTCTGACATGGAAACACTTCATTCTTCAGGAACATGATCCTGGCTCCTGGTCATATTTGACACCGATAACGTACATATTTGACACCGATAACGTACATATTTGACATCGATAACGTACATATTTGACACCAATAATATACATATTTGACACAGATAACGTACATTTTTGACATCGATAACGTACATATTTGACATGATTACGTACATATTTGACACCAATAATATACATATTTGACACAGATAACGTACATATTTGACACGATAACATACATATTTGACACCAATAATGTACATATTTGACACAGATAACGCACATATTTCACATCGATAACGTACATATTTGACACCGATAACGCACAGATTTGACACCGATAACGTACATATTTGACACAGATAATGTAGATATTTGACACAGATAACGTACATATTTGACACACGATAGCGCACATATTTGACACAGATAACGCACATATTTGACATCGAAAACGCACATATTTGACATCGATAACGTACATATTTGACACCGATAACAGATATATTTGACACAGATAACGTACATATTTGACACGATAACGTACATATTTGACACCAATAATGCACATATTGAGACTGATAACGTACATATTTGACACCGATAACGCACATATTTGACATCGATAACGTACATATTTGACACGATAATATACATATTTGACACAGATAACGTACATATTTGACACGATAACATACATATTTGACACCAATAATGTACATATTTGACACAGATAACGCACATATTTCACATCGATAACGTACATATTTGACACCGATAACGCACAGATTTGACACCGATAACGTACATATTTGACACAGATAATGTAGATATTTGACACAGATAACGTACATATTTGACACACGATAGCGCACATATTTGACACAGATAACGCACATATTTGACATCGAAAACGCACATATTTGACATCGATAACGTACATATTTGACACCGATAACAGATATATTTGACACAGATAACGTACATATTTGACACGATAACGTACATATTTGACACCAATAATGCACATATTTGAGACTGATAACGTACATATTTGACACCGATAACGCACATATTTGACATCGATAACGTACATATTTGACACCGATAACGTATAACATATTTGACACCGATAACAGATAACGTACATATTTGACACCAATAACGTACATATTTTACATCGATAACGTACAAATGCGACACGATAACATACTTGTGTGACACCGATAATGTACATATTTCACATCGATAACGTACATATTTGACACCAATAAGGCACATATTTGACACCGATAACGTACTTATGTGACACCGATAATGTACATATTTCACATCGATAACGTACATATTTGACACCGATAATGTACATATTTCACATCGATAACGTACATATTTGACACACGATAGCGCACATATTTGACACAGATAACGCACATATTTGACATCGAAAACGCACATATTTGACATCGATAACGTACATATTTGACACCGATAACAGATATATTTGACACAGATAACGTACATATTTGACACGATAACGTACATATTTGACACCAATAATGCACATATTTGAGACTGATAACGTACATATTTGACACCGATAACGCACATATTTGACATCGATAACGTACATATTTGACACCGATAATATACATATTTGACACAGATAACGTACATATTTGACACGATAACATACATATTTGACACCAATAATGTACATATTTGACACAGATAACGCACATATTTCACATCGATAACGTACATATTTGACACCGATAACGCACAGATTTGACACCGATAACGTACATATTTGACACAGATAATGTAGATATTTGACACAGATAACGTACATATTTGACACACGATAGCGCACATATTTGACACAGATAACGCACATATTTGACATCGAAAACGCACATATTTGACATCGATAACGTACATATTTGACACCGATAACAGATATATTTGACACAGATAACGTACATATTTGACACGATAACGTACATATTTGACACCAATAATGCACATATTTGAGACTGATAACGTACATATTTGACACCGATAACGCACATATTTGACATCGATAACGTACATATTTGACACCGATAACGTATAACATATTTGACACCGATAACAGATAACGTACATATTTGACACCAATAACGTACATATTTTACATCGATAACGTACAAATGCGACACGATAACATACTTGTGTGACACCGATAATGTACATATTTCACATCGATAACGTACATATTTGACACCAATAAGGCACATATTTGACACCGATAACGTACTTATGTGACACCGATAATGTACATATTTCACATCGATAACGTACATATTTGACACCGATAATGTACATATTTCACATCGATAACGTACATATTTGACACAAATAAGGCACATATTTGACAAAGATAATGTACATATTTGACACCGATAACGTACATATTTGACACAATAACGTACATATTTGACACCGATAATGCACATATTTGAGACCGATAACGTACATATTTGACACAGATAAGGCACATATTTGACATGATAACGTACATATTTGACACAGATAACATACATATTTGACACGATAACGTACATATTTGACACAGATAATGTAGATATTTGTAAAAAGATTACGTACATATTTGACACAGATAACGTACATATTTGACACCGATAACGCACATATTTGACACAGATAATGCACATATTTGACATCGATAACGCACATATTTGACATCGATAACGCACATATTTGACATTGATAACAAACATATTTGACACCGATAACGTACATATTTGACACAGATAACATACATATTTGACACTATAACGTACATATTTGACACCGAAAACGTACATATTTGACACAGATAATATACATATTTGACATCGGTAACGCACAAATTTGACATCGATAACGTACATATTTGACATGATTACGTACATATTTGACACCAATAATGTACATATTTGACAAAGATAACGTACATATTTGACAACGATAACGTACACATTTTTGACACAGATAATGTAGATATTTCACACAAATAATGTACATATTTGACACCGATAACGCACATTTTTGACATCGATAACGTACATATTTGACATGATTACGTACATATTTGACACCAATAATGTACATATTTGACAAAGATAACGTACATATTTGACATGATAACGTACATATTTGACACTGATAACGCACATATTTGACATCGATAACGTATATATTTGACACCAATAATGTACATATTTGACACAGATAACGCACATATTTGACATCGATAACGTACATATTTGACATGATTACGTACATATTTGACACCAATAATGTACATATTTGACAAAGATAACGTACATATTTTACACTGATAACGCACATATTTGACATCGATAACGTATATATTTGACACCGATAACGCATAGATTTGACATCGATAACGTACATATTTGACACCGATAACGCACATATTTGACACAGATAACGTACATATTTGACACCAATAACGTACATATTTTACATCGATAACGTACAAATGCGACACGATAACATACTTATGTGACACCGATAATGTACATATTTTACATCGATAACGTACATATTTGACACCAATAAGGCACATATTTGACACCGATAACGTACTTATGTGACACGATAATGTACATATTTCACATCGATAACGTACTTATATGACACCGATAATGTACATATTTGACACAAATAAGGGACATATTTGACACAGATAACGTACATATTTGACACCGATAACGTACATATTTGACACAGATAACATACATATTTGACACTATAACGTACATATTTGACACCGAAAACGTACATATTTGACACAGATAACATACATATTTGACATCGGTAACGCACAAATTTGACATCGATAACGTACATATTTGACAACGATAACGTACATATTTTGACACAGATAATGTAGATATTTGACACGATAACGCACGTATTTGACACAGATAACGTACGTATTTGACACCGATAACGTACATATTTGACATCGAAAACGCACATATTTGACATCGATAACGTACATATTTGACACCGATAACAGATATATTTGACACAGATAACGTACATATTTGACACAGATAACGTACATATTTGACACCGATAACGTACATATTTGACACAGATAACATACATATTTGACACTATAACGTACATATTTGACACCGAAAACGTACATATTTGACACAGATAACATACATATTTGACATCGGTAACGCACAAATTTGACATCGATAACGTACATATTTGACAACGATAACGTACATATTTTGACACAGATAATGTAGATATTTGACACGATAACGCACGTATTTGACACAGATAACGTACGTATTTGACACCGATAACGTACATATTTGACACAGATAAAGCACATATTTGACATCAATAACGTACATATTTGACACCAATAACGTACATATTGACACCAATAACGTACATATTTGACACGGATAACGTACATATTTGACACGATAATGTACATATTAAACACAGATAACGTACATATTTTACATATATAACGTACATATTTGCCACAGATAACGTACATATTTGCCACTGATAACGCACATATTTAACAGCGATAACGCACATATTTGACATCAATAGCGTACATATTTGACACCAATAACGTACATATTTGACACCAATAACGTACATATTTGACACAGATAATGTAGATATTTGACACCGATAATGTACATATTAAACACAGATAACGTACATATTTTACATATATAACATACATATTTGACACAGATAACGTAACACATTTGCCACTGATAACGCACATATTTGACACAGATAACGCACATATTTAACAGCGATAACGCACATATTTGACATCAATAGCGTACATATTTGACACCGATAATGTACATATTTGACACCGATAACGCACATATTTGACACAGATAACGCACATATTTGACATCGATAACGCACATATTTGACATCGATAACGTACATATTTGACACTGATAACGTACATATTTGACACAGATAATGTACATATTTGACACAGATAACGCACATATTTGACATCGATAACGTACATATTTGACACCGATAACGTACATATTTGACACAGATAATGTACATATTTGACACCGATAACGTACATTATTTGACATCGATAACGCACATATTGACACCGATAACGCACATATTTGACACAGATAACGCACATATTTGACATCGATAATGCACATATTTGACATCGATAACGTACATATTTGACACCGATAACGTACATATTTGACACAGATAATGTACATATTTGACACAGATAACGTACATATTTGACACCAATAACGTACATATTTTACATCGATAACGTACAAATGCGACACGATAACATACTTATGTGACACCGATAATGTACATATTTGACACCGATAACGTACATATTTGACACAGATAATGTACATATTTGACACAGATAACGTACATATTTGACACCAATAACGTACATATTTGACATCGATAACGTACTTATGTGACACCGATAATGTACATATTTGACATCGATAACGTACATATTTGACACCGATAACATACATATTTGACACAGATAATGTAGGTATTTGACACAGATAACGTACATATTTGACACCGATAACGTACATATTTGACATCGATAACGCACATATTTGACACAGATAACGCACATATTTAACAGCAATAACGCACATATTTGACATCAATAGCGTACATATTTGACACCGATAATGTACATATTTGACACAGATAATGTACATATTGAGACACCGATAATGCACGTATTTGACATCGATAACGTACGTATTTGACACCGATAACGTACATATTTGACACAGATAATGTACATATTTGACACCGATAACGTACATATTTGACACAGATAATGTACATATTTGACACCGATAACGCACGTATTTGACATCGATAACGTACGTATTTGACACCGATAACGTACATATTTGACACAGATAATGTACATATTTGACACCGATAACGCACGTATTTGACATCGATAACGTACGTATTTGACACCGATAACGTACATATTTGACACAGATAACGTACATATTTGACACAGATAACGCACGCATTTGACACTGATAACGTACATATTTGACACTGATAATGTACATATTTGACACCAATAACGTACATATTTAACACCGATGACGTACATATTTGACACCGATAATGTACATATTTGACACCAATAACGTACATATTTGACACAGATAATGTACATATTTGACACCAATAACGTACATATTTGACACAGATAATGTACATATTTGACACCGATAACGTACATATTTGACACAGATAATGTACATATTTGACACCGATAACGCACGTATTTGACATCGATAACGTACGTATTTGACACCGATAACGTACATATTTGACACAGATAACGTACATATTTGACACAGATAACGCACGTATTTGACACTGATAACGTACATATTTGACACTGATAATGTACATATTTGACACCAATAACGTACATATTTTACATCGATAACGCACACATTTGAAACCGATAACGTACATATTTGACACCGATAATGTACATATTTGACATCGATACCACACATATTTGACACCGATAACGTACATATTTGACATCGATAACGCACATATTTGACATCAATAATGTCCATATTTAACATCGATAACGTACATATGCGACACGATAACGCACATATTTGACATCAATAACGTACATATTTTATATCGATAACGTACATATTACACATTGATAACGCACATATTTGACATTGGTAACGTAAATATTTCACATTGATAACGTAGATATTTGACACGATAACGTAGATATTTGACACAGATAATGTACATATTTGACACAGATAGCGCACATATTTGACACCGATAACGCACATATTTGACACCGATAACGTACATATTTGACACTGAGAATGTACATATTTTACACCGATAACGAACATATTTAACACCGATGACGTACATATTTGACACCGATAACCTACATATTTTACATCGATAACGCACACATTTGAAACGGATAACGTACATATTTGACACTGATAACGTACATATTTGAAATCGATACCACACATATTAGACATCGATAACGTACGTATTTGACACGATCATGTACACATTTGAAACCGATAACATACATGTTTGACACCGATAACGTACATATTTGACATCGATAACGCACATATTTGACATCAATAACGTACATATTTGACACGATAATGCACATATTTGACACCGATAACGTACATATTTGTCATAGATGATGCACATATTTGTGGTTGATGAAAAACATATTTGTTGTAGATGAAAATCATATTTGTCGTAGATGAAAAACATATTTGTCGTAGATGAAAAACATATTTGTTGTAGATGACGCACATGTTTGTCGTAGATGAAAAACATATTTGTTGTAGATGACACATATATTTGTCGTTGATGAAAAACATATTTGTTGTAGATGAAAATCCTATTTGTCGAAGATGGAAAATATATTTGACAGAGATGATGCACATATTTGTCGTAGACGACGCAGATATTTGTCGTAAATGAAAAACGTATTTGATGTAGATGACGCACATATTTGTCGTAGATGACACAGATATTTGTCGTAGATGACGCAGATATTTGTCGTAAATGAAAAACATATTTGATGTAGATGACGCACATATTTATCGTAGATGACGCACATATTTGTCGTAGATGACGCAGATATTTGTTGTAGATGAAAAACATTTTTGACATAGATGACGCAGATATTTGTCGTAGATGAAAAACATATTTGTCGTAAATGACGCACATATTTGTCGTAGATGACGTAGATATTTGTCGTAGATGAAAAACATTTGTTGTAAATGATGCACATTTTTGTCGTAGATGAAAAACATATTTGATGTAGATGACGCACATATTTATCATAGATGACGCACATATTTGTTGTAGATGAAAAACATATTTGACATAGATGACGCATAGATTTGTCGTAAATGACGCACATATTTGTCGTAGATGAAAAACATTTCACGTTGTTAAATGTATTTTGTGTAAATCTGATTTTTTCTGTACAATACTTTGACAATAATCTATTAACTACCAATGTTATATATATATATATATATATATATATATATATATATATATAGATGATGATGATGATGACGAAGATGATGATAACGATGATGATAATGATGACAATGATGACGACGATGATGAAGATAATGAATATCACCAGGGCTCTCTCTGCACCCTCTGTGAATTCTGTGAGGTATGTTTCAACACCAACAATAGTCCCTTTTCTGACCCCCACTAAAATAATACACATCTAATGTATGTGTATGTGTGTCTATGTGTGTGTACGTATCTGTGTGTATGTATGTGTGTGTATGTATGTGTGTGTACGTATCTGTGTGTATGTATGTGTGTGTATGTATGTGTGTGTGTATCAATGATGTGCGGGCTCACCCAAGTGAGCGGTCACCCACAGTTACCTGCAGTTACGGGTCGTTAAAAAATATTTGTAATGATATTCGAGTTGTTAGTCGTTTCAGATAAACATTAAAATAACCTGGTAAATGCGCTTCATTAACTGAATGTCTGTGACGGTGTCATCCACCGTGGTCAGTATCCTACAGTATGAAGTGAGAGAGAGAGGAAGGAGAGTTAGGAGAGTGGAAACTCCAGTAACATACAAACCAAAACGTTAAGGTTTGGGCACATTTACATATGACGAGCAGCTCCCACTGTTTTCATTTCCATGGAAAGTGGGTTAAATGTTCTTCACTTCTATCGTTGTTTCACCTTCATGGTTCAAAGCTCTTTACAGTAGCCTCACATTCACACACACTCATACACCAGTAGGTTTCTAAGGTCAAAGGTTAGTCTTACTGCTTCAGTGTCTTGCCCAAGGACACTTCGATACGTGGACAGCCAGAGCCGGGACGCGAACCGCCAACCTCTCAGTCATTGGGCGACCCACTCTACCAACTGAACCCCTTCAAATGTGTCTTTGGGTGTTGGATTTTAACACGGAAATAAATGCAGGTATGTGAGTAACTTCAAAGGTCATGTGATGTTCATGAAGACCATTGATTAAATTTTTAAAATGCGGACCAAGAAGCGGGTCAGGTCGGTTCTTTTCAAATATATTTCATTGTGGTCCGAGCCGAGGGGGGGTAGTTAAAAAAGTGGTTGGTAGGTTGAGGGTCGTTTATAGATCCACCTGCGCATCACTGATATGTGTGTGTATGTGTATGTCTGCACCTCCTTCTGTAGTTCATGTCTGCACCTCCTTCTGTAGTTAATGTCCGCACCTCCTTCTGTAGTTTAATATCTGTACCTCCTTCTGTAGTTCATGTCTTTAGCTCCTTCTGTAGTTCATCTCTGACCACTTTTTTTCTTTCAGCACTGTGATGAATGTGACAAATGTCCTTGTGATGAAGGAGACGAGTCGGAACACTGTGACAACTGCCACGTGAGTAACTAATGCTAATATGTTATGCACTAAAACAAAGAATGTTAACTACAAAAGCCAGGATATTAAATGTTCTGCACTTATATAGTTCCTTTCCACCTTCAAGGTGCTCAAAGATCTTTACATTAGCCTCACATTCAGGAATTGGAATTAGCCCTAAGTCAAGGTGGCCAAGGACACTTTGACACATGGACAGTGAGGGCTGGGACACCAACTCCCAACCTTTCGATCATTGGGCGACCCCCTCTACCACATCTGTGTAATTAACCTTATTTAACTACAAATGAAGGTTATTAACAAAAACCCAGGTTATTAACCACAAAACACAACAATATTAACTACAAACCAGGGCTATTAACATAAACAGTTCAGGTCAACCTTGTCACAGTTTATTCATTCATCATTCTTGTTTGTTGTTGTTTTCATTTGCAGATGTGCAAGTTCTGCCATGTGTGTCCTGTTTGTGAAATGGTTTGTAAACCTGGTAAGTAAAGAAGTGTGCCACAAACTAAAGTTAAATGTTAAATCTTCCATTCTTAACAAAACAAAAACCAGAATAAACACCATGTCAGTTTAAGTTGAGCTCATTTCCAAATGGTCTGGTTTCTGTAGGAGGTTTTCTGGATGAAGTAACAGGTTCAATCTACAAGTAAGTTACATACAAACTAACCTTTACCTGTTCCCAACCATGTGGGTCAACTCTGTGTCAACTGTGTGTGAACTGGGTCAACTATGTGAACTGAGTCAACTGTGTGTGAACTGGGTCAACTTTATGTCAACTGTGTGTCAACTGTGTGTCAACTGTGTGTCAACTGGGTCAACTTTATGTCAACGCTGTATCCAGCTGTGTGAACTAGGTCAACTGTGTGTCAAGTGGGTCAACTGTGTGTCAACTGGGTCAACTTTATGCCAAAGCTGTGTCAGCTGTGTGAACTGGGTCAACTGTGCGTCAACTCTGTGTCAACTTGGTCAACTGTATGTCAACTCGGTCAACTGTGTGTCAACTTTATATTAACTCTGTGTCAACTGGGTCAATTATGTGTCAACTAGGTCAACTGTGTGTGAACTGTGTGTCAACTCTGTCAACTGTGTGTGAATTGTGTGAACCGTGTGTGAACTACGTGAACTGTGTGTCAACTAGGTCAACTGTGTGTCAACTGGGTCATCTTTGGGTCAACTCTGTGTCACCTGTATAAACTGGGTCAACTGTGTGTCAACTGGGTCAACTTTATGTCAATGCTGTATCCAGCTGTGTGAACTGGGTCAACTGTGTGTCAACTTGGTCAACACTATGTCAAAGCTGTGTGAACTGGGTCAACTGTGTGTCAACTCTGTGTCAACTGTGTCAACTCGGTCAACTGTGTGTCAACTTTATATTAACTCTGTGTCAACTGGGTCAACTATGTGTCAACTAGGTCAATTGTGTGTCAACTCTGTCAACTGTGTGTCAACTGTGTGTTTTTTCCACAGGACTGTAGCCGATGTCTTTGACGACGACGACGACGACAACTAAAAACTCCACCCTTATGTCGCCACCATGTGGCCAAAAGTAGCTACTGTTTCACCTTCACTTCTGATTGTGATTTTTATTTGTATCTTTTTCCTTAAGAATATTGAGAATACATTTGTTCGAAGATGATTCAACAGAAATTTTTCAAATAATAACTTAATATATTTGTATATTGTTATCTGACCACTTGTACTTTTACGAAAAAAAAATATTTAAAGTCATATTTGTTCAAATGTAAAGGGACATGTTAAATAAAAGAAGAGGAGATGTTTTCTTTTTCCTTTTTTATTTATCGATTTGACCAAAGTGCAGTTGTTCTTGAATATAAATACAATACAATACAATCTTTCAATAACTTTACAGCTACAGCTAACGCTTCACGTTAACGACAACAAAACCACCTCTACTGCAACAACGGATCACCCCAACATGGGACTCACACCAAACATCATCACCTACCCGAGGGAGCTGGTGATGCTTCTCGAAGACTTTGTGGCCTCGGTTCCTCCGCTCCTCATCCCGACACAATATGCGCGTGCGCATGCACGTGTGGTGCCGACCCTACCGCAGTGCCCAGAAGGAGCACGAAGAAGAAAAGCAGATGAGGTAAAAGGAAAGGAAGGCTCTGGGCCAGGCTGCAGCGGGACGCCTGGAAACAGCTGGAAACTGTGCACCCCAGACATGGAGCTCCTCATGGTGTCCTGCCACCCCTTCTACCTGCCCAGAGAATTCCCCCAGCTCTTTTTCACCATCGTCTACATCCACCCCAGAGCCAACCCCACCACAAAAACTGACCACATCAGAAGCACCCTCAATAAACTGGAGCAACTTTCCCCAGACTCTCCTAAATTCTGCTCTCGTCTGTTAGGGTGCTAACCCTGTGCACCCATCCTAATTGCCCCACAGGGATAAAGTTAACTGAATCTGAACAAATAAAAGTTTCCCATCATGCAGAAGGATTTTATGCCACATTGGTTTGCTATTTTGTCTGAGGGTGACATCAAAAGTTTTACATCCCCAGAGAGCGTTTCAATCAACCCAGGTTCGTGAAAAAAAAGATAATAGTTAGCTCTATTATCTATCTAGTCCCAAATCTTTATTAATAAATGATCTAATCAGTGGTCAATAGATTGATATTTTAGCTGTGACTCAAACCTGGCTTCAGCAGGATGAATATGTCCCATTAAATGAATCCAGGTGAACTATCACACAGCCAGAACCAGTGGCCGTGGTGGAGGAGTGGCAGTAATATCTCACTCCAGTTTAGGTCTTAGCCCTAAAATTAATCATAAAATTAATCCCACTTACCACTCCTTTGAAAGTCTAGTTTCATCCATTACTTTCCCCAACTGCAGAAACCAAAAACCAGTCCTTTTTGTCCTAGTTTATGTCCCTCCTGGTCCTTATTCACAGTTTTTATTAGAAGTCTCTGACTTTCTATCCAGTGTAGTGTTGAACTGGGATAGGATTATAATAGTTGGTGATTTGAACATACATGTTGATAACAACACTGACTCTCTTAGTAATGCATTTAGTGACCTACTAGACTAATTAGGCTTTATCCAAAATGTTAATAAACCAACCCACATTCACAGACATACTCTTGATCTGATCTTAACACTTGATGTTGAAATTAATGACCTCATTATTTTTACCCATAATCCCATACTCTCAGATCACTTTTTAATGACCTTTCAGTTTATGCTTGAGGATATTTCCACCTCAGTGATTAAAACACAAATGAAAAGGATACTATGTGACCGTGCTGTCTCAAAGTACAAAGAGTTAATTCAGTCACTATTTGTGTCTATGTCATGTGATTATGTAAAGGACACATTTAGTCCCAGAATAAGTGATGAGTTAGTCGATACAGTCGCCCCCCCTTCAGTTAAAAACTACTGAGATTAGATTAACCTCCCCATGGTACAATGCTGACACTCGCTCCATTAAACAAACAACACGTAAATTAGAGAGGCAACGGTGGTGATCCAATTCACAACATTCCCCCCCTGTGGGGTGTGGTGGCTCTCTTGGCAGTGTCTGCGTGGGAGCCATGGACGACAGGATCTGCGGTGACTCACCTGTGCTGACCTGTGACCCCGGACCTCCTCCCTCACCTGTCTGGTGTCTGGACCAGCCCCCCCTCCTTCATTTCTAAATGGACGTTCGTCTATAGACTGTCCATCCATGGGAGTGGATCTGTCCTTCAATGTGGTTCTACTCAACATTTATTCTTGTTCCCACTGGGTTTTTTCTTACAGAGAAGGAAGGTCTAAGGACCGAGGGTGTGTTTCTGTAAAGCCCCGTGAGACGACTTTGTTGTGATTCGGGGCTTTATAAATAAAATTGAATTGAATTGATAAGTTTTCAATTGGATTCACTGTGTATCACACGAGATTTATTTCACTATGTAAGGAGTAGGGGATAGGGAGTGTGTGAGTGATGTAGGACAAAGACACTCTTTCTTTTCTTTCTTTTTATTCACACTTTAAAACAAAATACAGACACAAGAAAATATAAATGAAATGTAACAGTGCAGGGAGGCCAGAAGCATAAAATGCTTATGAGGAGGCCTCCCTTCATAACTTAATTAACAATTCAAATTAATCAGATAAATAAGAAATAACTTACTAGGTAACGGGTAAATGAAACAAAACAATGAAATACAATATTATACAATACTATACAATACTGAAAAGTAGTAAACAAGGAAACTTAAACAAAAATTAAGAATGTGTGGGGTTATTTATGAAAGTTGCTTTAGTATGATTTTTGAAAATGGTGACGGAGGGACTAATTTGTAAGGTTCTACTTAGGTTGTTCCAAATTGTTGGGCCTCTGTACGTGATTGTAAATTGATGAAGTTTCGATTTCGCATTGGATGGCCTTAAATAATTGCATTGGCGTGTAAAGTGGTTGTGGATGTCTGAGTTTAATAAGAAGGTGTAGGTGTCGTGGAAGGTTTCAGGAAGGCAAGGACATTTATTCATTATCTTGTACATTAAAAGACTTGTTTGTAGTTTATTTATGTCATTTATGGACAGTATTTTGAGCTTTTTAAACAATGGTGCAGTAGGGAAAGTGAATGAAACTTTTGACGCTATCCTGATGTATCGTTTCTGAAGCAAAAAAAGCGGTTTAAGTGATGTAGTGTACGTACTTGCCCATATAATATTACAATAACTTAAGTAAGGATAGATAAGACTATAATAGAGAGTGATAAATGTTTTAGGAGATAAAAGATTTCCTACTTTCCGTACAATACCAATGTTCTTGGATATTTTTTTACTAATAAGATCGATGTGATTTTTCCATGTTAATTTTGCATCTATTAAAACCCCTAGAAAACGGGTGTGTGTTACTTGAGTAATAAGATTGTTGTTTATGATTATTTGTACGTTTTCCTTCGGGTAATTTCTATTTTTACCTGCAAATATTATTATATTTGTTTTCTTAACATTTAAAGACAAGTTGTTTGTTTTAAACCACTTATTTACTTTATCCAATTCTTCGTTCATTGTAGTTACTAACGTGTTGAGATTTTTATGAGACATGAATAGATTTGTATCATCAGCAAAGAGAAGAGCAAATAATTTTGAGATACTTGTGCTAAATCATTTATGTAAATTAGAAAAAGTAGGGGTCCCAGGATGGATCCTTGCGGAACGCCACATGTTATCGAGTTATGTTGTGATTTGTAAATGCCATTGGTAACATATTGTTTTCTGTTAGCAAGATAATCTTTAAGCCATTCATGAACTGTGTTTTGTAAGCCGTACATATGTAATTTGTCAAGTAATATTTTGTGGTTAACGGTATCAAATGCTTTTGAAAGATCAAGAAATATGCCTACGGTGTATTCGTTGTTTTCTAACGCTTCGGTTATTTTATCAGTTAAGCATAACAGGGGCATGTACGTAGAATATTTTTTGCGAAATCCATATTGATGAGAATAAAGAATATTATTTGTTTCTAAGTGACTTAAAATTCTTTTATAAACTAATTTTTCTAAGATTTTTGAAAACGTTGGAAGGATTGATATAGGTCTGTAGTTTGTAAATATGTCAAGATCTCCGGTTTTGTATAGGGGTATTACTTTGGCCATTTTCAATTCTGTTGGTACTGATCCAGTTGACAAAGAAAGCTTAAAAATATGAGTAATTGGTTCTAAAAGGGAGGAGACATTTTGCTTTATCAAAGATGCACTTAATTCGTCATGACCTGGAGCTGCATTTTTCAAATTTATAATAATATCGTGAATCTCTGTAGAATCTGGCTCTTCAAAAGAGTTAGTGTGTGGATAGGAACATTCCAAATATTGCAAAGGGGAACAATCAGTCTTTTCAATTTTGTTTGCAAGGGATGGCCCAATATTGGTGAAAAAATCGTTGAATCTATTAACAATGTCTTGTGGATCATCTATGTATGACTCTCCATCACGAAATTTATTAGGAATAACAATACTTGTTTTTTTTCTGTTAAGGAGTTCGTTGATTATTTTCCAGGTTTTGGATATATCCGAGGATGCGGCTTTTAACTTTTTGTTGTAATATTTCTTTTTAGACAAACGAATAAGGGCGTTGTACTTGTTTCTATACGTTTTGTAACATTTTAAAGTAGTTGGGGTTGGACTCTTTGTGTACACCTTATAGAGTTTGTTTTTTCTAGTTAACTATTTTAACAGACCAGTGGTAAACCATGGTTTGCTGTTCTCCAATGTGTGGTTCTGTTTACATGTCTTTAAAGGAAAACATTTCGTGAAGTGAGAATAAATGATTTTACTGAAATAAGTAAAAGCAGAATTAGTATCGGTACTTTGATATATGCCCTCCCAAGTTTCATCGTTTTAATAATCTTTCAAATTTCTTTTTATTAATACTATTAAATCTACGTTGAGTACGTTCATTACAATTGATTTTATCTCTGGTAAGCGATTCTTTAATATAAAAGATTGGAAAATGATCAGATATATCAGTAAAAAACAGACCTGTTACGTAAGAATCATTCAGGGAGTTTGTCATAATGTTATCAATTAGTGTTGCTGACCTATTTGTTACTCGGGTTGGCTTTGAAATGGTTGGATAGGTACAACAGGAACAAACCCTCAACCCTTAGTGTCCAGTAGGACTGATAGAACCTTAGAACCTGCTGGTGTATGAGTGTGTGTGAATGGGTGAATGTGAGGCTAATGTAAAGAGCTTAGAACCATGAAGATGGAACACATCATTTACCTTTCCTTCATGACACATTATTATCCATGATTTCAAATTACACATTTCATGAGTCACCAAACCTAGCTGGATGTTACACTGGGATGGTAAACACACACTGAGCCAGAGGGGAGGGGGGAGTGTTCCTTCACACATTCTGAACCAATCACAGACACCTCATGACCTGTCTGACTGGTCTGTGTTTACACGCCAAGGGAGAGAAAGAATAACATGTGACTTGTCAAATCCTCCAAATTTAAGTTGACTTGTGCTGCGGGAGTCGACATTTCTGTTACTGCCCTAATGCACCATATCGGGGTTAGGGAGTGATTTCAGTGTCTTTGTCCAAGGACACTTTGACATGTGGACAGCCAGAGCTGGGACATGAACCACCAACCCTTCAGTCATTATAATAATAATAATAATAATATATTTTATTTGTTAGGCGCCTTTCAGGACACTCAAGGTCGCCTTACAGACAAAATCAATAAAACAATAAAAATACAATAAAAACACATGGTAAAAAGACAGTGTTGTTGTTGTTGGCAGTGGTTATAGTGAATATGCTTGTTTGAACAGATGAGTTTTGAGTCTGGATTTAAACTGTGGTAGTGACTGTGTGTTGTGGAGGTCGGGGGGTGGGGGGGTTGCGTTCCAGAGCTGGGGAGCACAGCAGCTGAAAGCTCTGTTTCCCATGGTGACGAGGCGGGCTGTGGGGACAGTGAGCTGGAGGGAGGAGGAGGAACGGAGTGAGCGGGCAGGTGTGTTAATGTGGAGGAGCTGGGTCAGGTACGGGGGGGGGGGGGGGGGGGGGGGGGGGGTGAGGGCATGGATGGCTTTGAATGTAAGGAGAAGGATTTTGTAGTGGATACGGTGAGTGATGGGGAGCCAGTGGAGCTGTTGGAGGATGGAGGGTGTATGATGATGCGTGCAGCAGAGTTTTGGACCAGTTGGATTTTATGGAGGGATTTATGTGGGAGAGCGAAGAGGAGGGAGTTGCAATAATCCAGACAGGAGGTGACAAGGCTGTGTACGAGGATGGCAGTGGACTGGGGGGGTAAGAGAGGGGCGGAGACGGTGGATGTTACGGAGATGGAAGTAGGCGGAGCGGATGGTGTTATTAATGTGGGAAGTGAAGGAAAGGGTGCTGTCGAGGATGACACCCAGACTCTTGACTTGAGGGGAGGGGGTGATGGACGAGCCGTCAATACAGATGGTAAAATTGTTGACTTTGTTTAGGGTGAATTTGGTGCCAATAAGTAGAAGCTCGGTTTTATTGCTGTTGAGTTTGAGGAAGTTTGAGGTGAACCAGGATCTTATTTCATTAAGGCAGCGGGTGAGGGAGGGCGACCTGCTCTACCAACTGAACCACAGCTGCCCCTGGAAATGTTACGAAGCCATCAAATGATGGACAATAAAAATGTGTAGCACAACCTCTGGGTGGAAGCGGGTACCGGGGAAAAGAAAAAGAAACAGGTAGGTTATATAATGTACTTACATTATCTGTGATTATTACAGTGTCAAGGGCTAATTGCCTTAATTAAAATATAAAAAGAAATATAAAAATGGCTGGATAAAACCATTTCATAAGTATTTATTTATATTTTTTCTTCTTTCATTTTTATCACTGCATTTATTTCTGAGTTGTTTTCTATGAAAAAATCAATTTCCATTTATTTATTATTTAGATATTTTATATGTATTTATATATTTTTTTCTTGAATGTTTTATCCCTGCATTCATTTCTGCACTGCTTTCTGTTGACATTTTCTTCAGAATTATTATATTTATTTTTGTATCATATTTCTGTCACCGATTTATTTCTGTCACTTTATACTCTTTACATTTATATAAATATCTGTACTTTATACTCTTTACATTTATATAAATATTTGTACTTTATACTCTTTACATTTATATAAATATATGTACTTTATACTCTTTACATTTATATAAATATATGTACTTTATACTCTTTACATTTATATAAATATATGTACTTTATACTCTTTACATTTATATAAATATATGTACTTTATACTCTTTACATTTATATAAATATATGTACTTTATACTCTTTACATTTATATAAATATATGTACTTTATACTCTTTGCATTTATATAAATATATGTACTTTATACTCTTTACATTTATATAAATATATGTACTTTATACTCTTTACATTTATATAAATATATGTACTTTATACTCTTTACATTTATATAAATATTTATACTTTATACTCTTTGCATTTATATAAATATATGTACTTTATACTCTTTACATTTATATAAATATCTGTACTTTATACTCTTTACATTTATATAAATATCTGTACTTTATACTCTTTACATTTATATAAATATCTGTACTTTATACTCTTTACATTCTCAGAATAGACTCATTACTTTTTTAAAGTAGCCCATTAACATCAAATGCTTCAGAGAGAAAACCAATGAAGATAAATTGTGACTTTTTATATCATGACTTTTTAAACAAATCAATCTCAGAATGTTTCTATTTTTTATCATTTTCATCATGTTTATTTTTGATCTCAACTGTGACATTTTATCTCATAATTTCAACTCCTTTGATCTTAATTATGCATTTCTTATCTCATATTTATGACTCATATTTTGACTTTTAATCTCTTAATTATCTATTTGTTTAATGTCATATTTATGACTTTTTTTAATCTCTTTTTTTTATATCAATTATTATCTTATATTTTAGAAGATATATTTTATATTTTCTGTCCATATCCACAAAACTGAGTAACTGTGACCTGATCAGACACACTAACTCACTTTTCAAGGATTCATTTTTAGATCCATTTCAAACTTCTCTATTTTTTCCTCCTTAAATCAGAATTATTTCATTCATGGCAACATATCTATTTTTTACTTTTTTACTTTATTACAGTTCAGAAGTTGTACTTTTTTTTTTACTTTAACTTCAGTAAAGCAGTTGAATCAGTACTTCTACTTTTACCAGAGTATTTTTCCACAGCAGTAGCTGTACTGCAGTACAGACTGGGAGTACTTTGACCACCTCTGACAACTATGAATTATGAAAGAACCACAATTGGAAGTCAATCAGCCTGCGCCCCCTTGTGGAAAATCTAAAAATGTTAAATCATGCATTTCTTTCTCTCCATGGGCCACTGGATAAAATAATTATTTTTAAAAATCCAATATATTTTTTAATATTATTCTGACAAAAACGTGTGAATTCTGCTTTTAATTGCATAATTCTGATTGTGTGTGTGTGTGTGTGTGTCCACAGAGACATATCCTGCTATAACTCAATAAACACTGGAGATATCACCATGATATTACATTGGCATATACATATAGTTAATGCACATCAGATGCAATGATCCATTTGAGTAAAGGTCAAAGGTCAAGGTTGAATTTCGCAAAAAGGTCAAAATCATATTATTGGCTCTGATTCAAGAACAGGTTGTCATAGAAGCTTCAGATTGGTACAAAATATGGGCGAGATTAAGCATTCTCTGAATACTTGTTTCCATTGTGGTCCTATTGTGCAGGACACAGGGGCAAGTGGCACTAATTAAATGGTAAATGGTCTGCATTTATATTGTTCTTTTCCACCTTCATGGTGCTCAAAGCGCTTTACATTAGCTTCACATTCACACACACACTCAAACACCAGTAGGTTTCTAAGGTTCTGTCAGTCCTACTGGGGGTCTAAGTCAGGGTTCAGTGTCTTGCCCAAGGACACTTTGACATGTGGACAGCCAGAGCTGGGACGCAAACCAGCAACCTCTCAGTCATTGGGTGACCCACTCTACCGACTGAGCCACAGCCGCCCTGAGCCCTGGTTCTAGGTGGTTCCAGGGGTCCATGCGCCCAGCAACTGTGCCCCAGAATGGGGCCTTGAGGCCGGGTCGAAAGCCTGGCCTCCTGAGCCCTGGTTCTAGGTGGTTCCAGGGGTCCACGCGCCCGGCTACTGTGCCTCAGGACAGGGCCTTAAGGCTGGGTCAGAAGGCTTGCCTTTTGAGCCCTGGTTTTATGTAGTTCCAGGGGTCCACGTGCCCGGCTACTGTGCCCCGGGATGGGGCCTTGAGCCTGGGTCTAAAGCCAGGCCTTTTTACCCCTGGTTCTTTGTGGTTCCAGAGGTCCAGATGCCCTGCGTTTTTACCCCAGAATAGAGCCTTCTGGCTGGGTTAAAGGCCGGCCTTTTGACCCCTGGTTCTATGTCGTTCCAGGTCCCCAGCAACTACCAAGAGGCAAAACTCGCTACGTGTGAAAGTTGGACTTTGTCATTTTTCACAGGGGTCCATATGTTGCTCTACTCTGCCCCAGAACAAAGCCTTATTGGTGGGTCTAACGCCCAGCCTTTTGACCCCTGGTTCTATGTGGTTCCAGGGGTCCAGATGCCCTGCGTTTTTACCCCAGAATAGAGCCTTCTGGCTGGGTTAAAGCCCAGCTTTTAGACCCCTGGTTCTATGTTGTTCCATGGGCCAAATGCCCTGCCTTTTTACCCCCAGAACCGGGCCTTCTGGGTGGGTTACATCCTGGCCTTTAGACCCCTGGTTCCTGGAGGTCCTGTTGCCTGTCACTGAAAATTAGGGGTGTACTCATTGAATTTTTGTGTATTACTAACCCAATCCTGTAGGGGGGGACCATGGGAATTGGTTTGTGGGTGGGGCACAACTGGTGTTGGCAGAGGAAGAAGGACGAGGTTGAGTGAAGATGGCGAAAAAGCGGAGATGTAGCGAACTGAGGCAGCTGGCGGTGGAAGAAAGCGGGTTTAGGAGCATTTCAGGAGATACTGCGGCAGGTGAGGGGGAAAGAGAAGGGAGAGTAGGTCGGAGATACCCAGTAAAGAAGAAGGGCAGAGTGAGCGGGTGTGGTGCGCACCATGTGCCTTCGAAGGACCAGCATGGCCCAGGTAAATCCAGTTCAGAGGATCCCAGTGAACCAGACCCGGATACTTCAGACGAATGGCTGCCGTCTGGTTCGTCTGCCACCAGCACAGCCTCATCACTGGAGCGGGAGCCAGATCGCTCCGATAATGGACGTGACAGAGGTAAGAATTAACCCCCATTCAGTCCATGTTACATGAACACCATTTTCCTCCAGTTGTATTATGGGCACCTGTTGCTAATCATTATGGTAATTATGTGTTACAGGTGGTGGGTCCAGCAGGGCCCCCATCCCTTCTCTTGGTGGAGGACAAAGAAAGAAAGGTAAAAGGTTTGTATATATATATATATATATAAAAATAAATGTTCCTCTCGCCCCACGTGGGCGGTGTCTCCTTCAGACTCGGGTCCTCTACCAGAGGCCTGGGAGCCTGAGGGTTCTGTGCAGGATCTTAGCTGTTCCTAACAATGTTCTCTTTTGGACACAGATCTCTGATGTTGTTCCTGGTATCTGCTGGAGACATTGTCCCAGCTTGGGGGTCACTGCCCCTAGTGCCCCCATCACTACTGGTACCACTGTTCCCTTCACACTCCACATTTTCTCTAACTCCTCTTTCAACCCTTGGTATTTCTCAAGCTTCTCATGTTCTTTCTTTCTCATGTTGCTATCACTGGGGACTGCTACATCTATCACCACCACTGTCTTCTCATGTTTATCCACCACCACTATGTCAGGCTGATTGGCCATCAGCATCTTGTCAGTCTGGATCTGGAAGTCCCACAGGATCTTGGCCTGTTTGTTCTCTGTCACCTTTGGGGGGTTCTCCCATCTTGACCCTGGGACCTCCAGTCCATACTCTTTACAGATGTTCCTGTACAGTATGCCCGCTACCTGGTTATGCCTCTCCATGTATGCCTTGCCTGCCAGCATCTTACACCCTGCTGTGATGTGCTGGACTGTTTCAGGGGCTTCTCTACACAGCCTACACCTGGGGTCCTCTGTGCTGTCCTTTAGTCCAGCCTTTTCCAGCCACTGGTATGTCTTTTCCATATCAGCCACTTCCTCAATTTGTCGATGGTACACGCCATGCAAGGGCTTGTCCCTCCATGATAGCCCCTCTGGTTCCTTGACCTTACTGGGCTTTTGTTGCCTGAGGCATTCACTTAGCAGTTGGTCATTGGGGGCCATTTTCTTGATGTATTCCTGGAGGTTCGCCGTTTCCTCCTGGACAGTAGTTCTGACACTTACTAGTCCTCGGCCCCCTTCCTTTCGCTTAGTGTACAGCCTCAGGACACTGGACTTGGGGTGGAACCCTCCATGCATGGTAAGGAGTTTCCTTGTCTTGATATCAGTGGCTTGTATCTCTTCCAGTGGCCAGGATATTATCCCAGCTGGGTATCTGATTACTGGCAGGGCATAGGTGTTAATGGCCTGGATCTTATTTTTGCCATTCAGCTGACTTTTCAGGACCTGTCTTACCCTCTGTAGGTATTTGGCTGTGGCTGACTTCTGAGCTGCCTCCTCATGATTACCATTTGTCTGTGGGATCCCCAGGTATTTGTAACTTTCCTGCACATCTGTGATATTCCCTTCAGGTAGGTCAACCCCTTCAGTTGTGATCACCTTTCCTCTTCTAGATATCATCCGCCCACATTTATCTAGTCCCAATGACATCCCAATGTCTTTGCTGTAGATCTGGGTGAGGTGAATTAGGGAATCAATGTCACGCTCATTCTTGGCATACAGCTTGATGTCATCCATGTAGAGGAGGTGGTTGATGGATGTTCCACTTCGGAACTGGTATCCGAAGCCACTCTTTGAGATGATCTGGCTGAGGGGGTTTAGGCCTATGCAGAACAGCAGGGGGGACAGAGCATCTCCTTGGTAAATGCCACATCTGATGCTCACTTGTGCAATTGGCTTTGAGTTGGCCTCCAGAGTTGTCTTCCACAGCCTCATTGAGTTCTGGATGAACTCTCTTAGTGTCCTGTTGATGTTATACAGTTTTAAACATTCCAGTATCCATGTATGTGGCATTGAGTCATAGGCTTTCTTGTAGTCAATCCAGGCAGTGCACAGGTTGGTGTTCCTCAACTTGCAATCTCGGGCAATTGCCCTGTCAACCAGTAGCTGGTGTTTGGCTCCCCTGGTGTTGTTGCCTATTCCTTTCTGTGCTCTGCTCATGTATTGCTCCATGTGCCTACTCATCTTAGTCGCTATGATGCCTGATAGAAGCTTCCATGTGGTGCTGAGGCAGGTTATAGGCTGGTAGTTAGATGGTATTGTTCCCTTCTGGGGGTCCTTCATTATGAGGACTGTCCGGCCCTGGGTTAGCCACTCTGGGTGGTTTCCCAATATCATCAGCTGGTTCATCTGTGCTGCTAGGCGTTCATGGAGTGCTGTCAGTTTCTTAAGCCAGTAGGTATGAATCATGTCGGGCCCTGGTGCTGTCCAGCTCTTCATTTTGGACACTCTGGTTTGGATGTCTGCTAGTGTGATGACTACTGGGTCTTGTTCTGGGAGTTGGCTGTGCTCTGCCTGTAAGTCTCTCAGCCATTGGGCATTGGTGTTATGTGTTACCTCCTTCTCCCAGATGCTCTTCCAGTATTGCTCAGTCTCAGCCCTAGGTGGGTCCGTTGTCACCTTGCCCCCCTGCCATTGAGAGTAGACCTTAGCTGGGTTGGTGGAGAACAACTGGTTTATTCTCCTGGCCTCTACCTCTCTTGTGTATCTCTTTAGGCGGGTAGCTAGTGCTGTGAGCCTTTGCTTAGCAGTCTCCAGTGCCTCAGCTGTGGGCAGTTTGTTGTACTTCTTGGGTAGTGCTTTCCTCAGATTCACACCTCTGCTTAGTTCTGTGAGAACACTGACTTCTTTCCGTGCTGCCATGATCTTTGCCTCTAGCCTTCTCCTCCATGGGGCAACCTTCTGGCTGCTCTGGCTGTTCATCTTGTAGCCAAGCATCTCTAGGATTACGGTCGCTGCTGCGTACATCAGCTGATTGGTCTCAGTGATGGTAGTGGTAGGGACAGTTTGCAGTGCTGTGTTCAGGTCCTCCAGTAGAGTTTGGTCTGGTACATTGTTCTTTAGCCTTGGCAAGCAGGTAATTGTGTTCCCCCAGGATTTCATGATTCTCTTTCTCAGGTCAGCTGCCCTTGTGTTTAGTCTTTCTGGGGCTTGGTACCCAATCTTGATATTTGGGGGTGGTGGTGAAACCACCCCCAAGCTGACCTGTCGTCCTGGCTCCCCCTTGCCGTAGCATCTTTGTACCGTGGATGAGGTACAACGCTGTACCTCATCGATCTCTAGCTGTGATAGCAACCTCTTATTGCGGATATTCGAACACTGAGCTAGGAGCTGTTTCTTAGTCAGTGAGGATGTGGGGTTTCGAAGCAACCATTTCTCCCACATCCTCTGCATGTACCCTCTCTCACTGGGGTTACTCCCGTAGTAACACTCCATCAGTACCATGTTCTCTGCCCTGCTCCATGAATGTCTTGTTCCAGTAGCCAATTTAACACCAGGGTGTCCTGGTTCCTCAACCCCTAACGCGGACCTTGTTGTCCCGGGCGCCGTCCGAGCCGGTATGACTCTATTTATTGTGTCACTCATCGAGAGGTATAGGCATGTATAGCGTAAAGTGCCTTGCCTAAGGGCACACCTGGGATTCGCACCAAAGTCAGTGGTGTAGACCACTAAGCTATCCAGTCGCTAATTTATATTAGCGACTAGATAGCTACTGGAACATTTATATATATATATATATATATATATAAATGTTTTTGTTTTTTTACCTCTTCAATATCATAAAGAATGAAATTACTTATTACATTATGAATTATTGTCCTATATATGTACATCATTTACAGGTGTATCAGCTAGGGGCTGGGACCAGGACCAGGACCAGGGCTGGTGTCAAGCCGGCTGTGAACCCCTGGGGTTGGCGTTTACTGCAACACCGGGCCCTCATAAGCCAACCCTGAGGCGCTACCACACAGCAGAGGTAATGCCTGGAAGCCAGTGTCAGTCCCAGAACTGAAAACATTCTTTGCACTGAGTTTCCTCACTGGCTACATCAAAAAGCCAAGCCTTGACTTATACTGGAGTGTAGAGGAAATAGATGCAACACCATATTTCAGCCGGACAATGTCCAGGAACAGATTTCAAATTATATGGCGGTTCCTCCATTTCAATAACAATGCCACACAAAATACTGCTGATAAAATGTACAAAGTCCGCCCAGTGTTAGATTATCTTGTTGGGAAATGCAAAGAACTGTACCAGCCAGGAAAAAACATTTGCATTGATGAGGGCATGATGCAGTGGCGGGGGCGCCTATTGGTCCAAGTGTATAACCCACAAAAGCCGGTGAAGTATGGTATAAAATCATACATTCTGTGTGACTCTGCGACAGGGTACTGCTTCAACTTGCGGCCTTATGTGGGTGAAGGTAGTACTCTGCCAGAGATAGTGTTCTCTCTGCTTGATCGTCTCCAGGGTCATGGTTATACTGTCTACATGGACAATTTCTATAATTCTGTGTCCCTGTGTGAACGCTTACTGAGAGCACAGACAAACATCTGTGGAACCCTCAGGAAAAACAGGGGAGAGCCAGTGATCATCCGGGATATCAAAAAGTCTGACCTGGGGGCAGGGGAACGAATTGTGCGGCACAATGGGCGCATGATGGTGGTAGCTTGGCAGGACAAACGAATCGTGAAGATGTTGACAACCTGCCACCAAGACAGAATGGAAGGGGTTGATGTGTGGCAGAGGGGGCAGAGACATAAAGTGACCCAGTTTAAACCAGTGTGTGTGATCGCCTACAACTCCAACATGAATGGCGTGGATAAACTGGACCAGAATGTTGCCTACTACCCCTTCATAAGGAGGTCCCTAAACTGGTCAAAGAAGTTTGTGGCTTACATGTTCCAAATTGCCATGTTTAACGCATATGTTCTTTATAGGACCAGAAATCCACAACAATGTAAGTCACTTTTGGAGTTCACACGCAGGGTTGTGAGGATGTGGTCAGGGAAGCAGCATGGGGTGCTGGAGGCGGAGACAGCCCACGCAGATGAAGCACACAATCCCAGAGCACCGTACAACATGGACCCTGAAAGTAGGCTGGATGGCAACATGGCGAGGCACAGGCTGGAAAAGCTGATGCCCACCACCAAGAAGACCAGGCCAACACGGAGGTGTCGTGTCTGTGCGCGCAGCGGCCGCCGCAGTGAGACCAGGATGTGGTGTGTTTCCTGTCGTGTGGCGTTACATGCAGGACAATGTTTTACAGCATATCACACACAGAGAAATAGTACAGTGATTAGGGCATGTTTATGAATAAATGACTGTTTTTCTATCAAACACCTTGTTTTATGTGTTGTTTTTGTTGTTTCATAGAAGTCTACACTTTCTCTTGATGTGTTCTGTGTTTATAAAGTCATAAAACTCAATATTCTGTGGGTCTTGAAAAATCACTCAAGATTCTCCAAAACTGCTGGAACTGTGAGGCTGGCTGTTCAGAAAATAGCTGGCAGTGAATGAGTTAATCATATTACTAAGTGGAGGAAAATAAACTAACCAGGATTCACCCAGTAGCAGTGAGTGAAGAAGGAAGAGTCCAGCACAAGATCCCCATCCCACAGGTGGGCGTGGGAAATGTGGCGTACGGAAGACTGTTTGCCTGGTTGTTGTCATGCCGGATCTGGTCTTCTCAGAGTCGGGTTGTTTATGAATGCAGCCCACAGAAGCTGGTAAACTCCAACTGAGGATAAAGTACTGAAGGGAAAGATGAAAAGAACTTTGAATAGAGAGTTCAAGAGGACGTGAAACCGAGGGGTAAACACGTGGGGTCCACATAGTTCACCTGAGGGATTCAAGCTCAGCGGGCGTGGGTCGGCCGCTGGGGGGAGGTCCCATGAGGGAATCCCCCCAGCGGCCAGGTCTGGCTTGTGTTCGGCGCATTTCCTCTGTGGTGGTGCACCACGACCGGGTCCGAGGGCAAAGGTGGCTCACAGCTCCGGCGGAGAGCTTTACAGCGCCACACGCTGTATCTTCTTTCCCCTGGATGCAAGGCTTCAGGAGGGATGGGACCCCTTTTTCCCAGCACGCCTACCACGTCGCCAGGGCAGGAACCGGCCCATATAGTTACAACAGGTGCTAGGGGTCAGCTGCGATGTTGGCAACCATCCCAAGCCATCTTGAAACACAGGTGTCTAATGCACACATGAGTCAGAGGGTCTCCCAGAAACCCCACAGTCCAATGTAAGTGGTGGCCAGCGTGCGCAAAGGCTGAGGTGGGATCCTGACCCTGTGGGGGCCCCGGGCACACACAGGCAGCAAAATCAGTGGATCCTGACGGACCCACCCCACCCACCCACCCCCAGCAAATCGCACCCAGAATAAAATCAATAAAACATAGCATTACAGTTCCCAGTATACATGATCATTCCCAGTTGTCTATGGACAAAGATCAGTGTTTAAACCATCTTCTCAAATGTTGTTTAAAGCTGCCTCTCCCTCTAATAGACATAAGTAGTCCAGGTATTGTACAGGTAAATGGACTGTACTTATATAGTGCATTTTATTCACCAGTTGGTGCCCAAAGCACTTCACAATTCCTCACATTCACCCATTCACACACACTCATACACAAGTAGACGGCTGCTGCTGATACACTGGTGCTGCCTGACCCCTGACCCTACTGGGAGCAAGTCAGGATTCAGTGTCTTTGCCCAAGGACACTGACATGTGGACAGCCAGAGGTGGGACGCAAACCGTCATTGGACAACCCGTTCGACCAACTGAGCCACAGCCTCCCCAGGTGTCAAACTCCAGTCCTCAAGGGCCGGTGTCCTGCATGTTTTACATATTTCCTTCTTCCATATGATTCAGTTTAACCCTTTATTCTACGGCCCTCTAGAACGTAGCGGCAGCTCCCATTCACTTTGAATGGACGTTCCCAGCTTCCAGCGGGTGGATTTTTTTTAAATAATTGCCCACTGCGCCGTTAACGCCCGCTGCCAATGGTCACTTCAGATTGACGGTACCATATCACTCTGCAGGTAGTTCGGCCACTTTGAAAGTAAATATTCGCAACGTTGTAATGGCTATTTTATCCGGTCTGTTAGAGTAGTAGCACTAATAAGCTGGGATAATGTACTGCCCACGTGTTACTAAAGAAAAATATTACCCTTCAGGGCGGAACAGCACCCGTCGGGAAATATTTTTGTGACAGTAATGCGTGGGCAATACATTATCCCTTGCTTAACTCCTGAAACTTTAGCTGTTCCACAGTAAAAAAAAAAAAAAATTATATATATATATATATATATATATATATATAAGCAATAAAGCAATATATATATATATATATATATATATATATATATATATATATATATATGTATATATAGTCAGCAATAAAATGAATAATAAACTAACAAACAAAATAACAAAATAATTTAACATGAACAAAGTAATAATCACATTTTTAAAAGCAAAATGCACAAAAATAAACAAAATAAACAACAAAATGAGCAAAAACTTATTACTAGTTACAAAATTATAAATAACATGAAAAAATTAGCAAAAACAAATTACAAAAAAAGCAAACAAGGCTTGAAATTTGGTCCAAGTATTTTTCATTTTGTCTTTGTAAACAAAAGGCACTTCTAATAAAATATGCTGTCGTATATAGCCACAATTGTCCTTGTGTACATGGCCCCTTAGAATTATGATTTTAATCACGAAATTCTGATTTTTTTCTTAAAATTCTCACTTTAATTTTAGGATTTTTACTCTTTTTTCTTAGAATCCTGACCTTAATCTCTGTATTCTGACTTTAATTGCATATTGTTTTTCCTCAGAATTTGGACTTAAAATACATACTTTTGACTTTCCTCTCACAGAATGTTTTAATTTAAATGTAGAATTCAGTTTTTTCCCTTGATACCACTACTACTACTACTACTACTACTACTACTACTACTACTACTACTACTACTACTACTACTAATAATAATAATAATAATAATGGACGTTAATATATATATATATATATATATATATATATATATATATATATATATATATATATATATATATATATATATATATATATATATATATATATATATATATATATATATCAGTTCTTAGTGGATTTGCTTAAATTACGTTCATCTCTCCATGGCATTCAAAATAATCATAAAGCTTCCTACACATTTGGTTAAATACAAGATTGAACCCATGAATCAAACTCCGACCAGCTCGTTACACGTAAAACTCAATTTCCCATCATGCGTTGCGGTCCGCTTTGCAGGGAAGGGAAATGGCGGCCGTTGAGGAATGGAAGCTGGTTTTACGCTTTGAAAAGGAATTAAACTCAGTTAGTGCTTTAAATTTGTTAAATTAGTTTCGGTGTCGTAAAGAACCATTTCGTTGAGTGCAGGAACACGGCGTTGCTCTGATACTAAGACATTTCCGGTCTGAAGGTAACTCTTTTACCACACAGCTCTTGCTCCTTCAAGCTAGTTAGGCTAAGCTACACTGTAGCTAAATGAAATTCTGCTGTCGACACATCATTGGTGGGATTTATTTACTCCCTCTGGGTTAATTATGATTTATGACATAACTGGGACACATATAGTTACTGCACGTAGAGATAAACGTCCTGGGAAAAAGTCGAATGTCTGTTTTATTCACCCTGAGCCGGAGTCTTACGGCTAATGTTGTGTGACAGACGAGAATGTGTCACAGACAGCTAGCATTAGCATTCACTGCTCTCTGAGTCAATTCAATGGAATGTACACTGGTTAAAACGGGGAATAGTAGAAATCTTGCTGATACATGGGTATCAAAGCACTTCACTGTAGACGGACAAACCTGTGTCAGTTTATGTAGAAAAGCATCTTTGTATTAGCCTGGTCACATTTTTACCTGTAACCGTTGGGCAGCATGCCTCTGTAAATATAAGACAAGCTGCTCTTTCTATGACACAAGAAAACATACCCACTAATATTTAGCAGTTGCTTTAATTGAAGGTAGTTAAAATGACAAACTCTCAATGAGGATAATAAGCTAGTTCTAACATTTTCATGTATTAACATCCCCATTAGCAACAGATATTTCATTCAGTTGCTATTCTTTCTGGGGTCTCTTCTACGTTACATTACAACACAACATTAATCTTTACATTGATCTTGCATCATTCAACACACACACACACACACACACACTGGTTTCCATGCTTCATGAAGACCAAGTTTGCAATAAGGAGACAGTGACAGAAGACAGTGTAGTTAAAACAGTTAAAAGATAAAATAAAATGAGATGATATGAAAGAGTAAAATGCGAGTCAGTAAAAAAGTAGATGGGACAAAAGTAAAGTAGCAATTGGGTAGTGAGTGTAATACATTTTCTGTCTCTTTTAAATTTTAAATAAAAGCATATAAAAAATACATAAAATTTAAAAAGATAAAGAAAATACTAAAAATTAAATTAAAACATTTAGAAATCTATTTTTTAAAAAGCAAGCACATCTTCAATCCTTTGAATATTACATCTTTCACTTTGCACTTGTTTCTCCCATGCTTTATGGAGATGTAAAAAAAAAACAACTACTAATGAATGTATTTATAAGGCCACATCATTTGCACATAGGGCTGGGCGATATGGAAAAAACATGTATCATGATATGGATCATTTCATATCATTATAACAATATATATCATCATATACCACAATAGCGTATGTTTTTGGTTATTTCTCTTTATTTTCCATTGTAAAACAAAATAAATTCTCACTTAAATGCACAAGCTTCAAGTTTCTGAGACAAAAAAACAGAGTGATAGATTACTTAACTAAGGATGACTCAAACTACTACAATTGACAGGTAGACATGTAATGTCTATGTAAAGGAATTTTGAAATATATTCATACATACACACAGTATATTATTGTAAGCATGTTAGTGAAAAAAATAGCAACAAAATAAGTGTGAGGCAATGTCAGGATCAAGTTAGAGCGTGCATAATAATATAAAATGTTATTAAATGACATATTAACTGTAATAATTAGTTTATCACGACAGAAATTATATAGGACAAACACTATATCAGACACTATTCTATCGTGCTCACAATATATATTGTCATATCACCCAGCCCTATTTGCATATATTTTTAATACGCTGCACCTTTATTAATATTTAATCCTCGTCGTGATGACCTGAATTTTTGTCACCATGGTGTCAAAGGCCCCTGTAACGTGACTGTGTAAACATATCAATGTCTCCATAAAGATAGAAATGCAAACACACACACACAAAGCCCAATTCAATAAAAGTAAAACAAAATAAATGCTGTACATTAGGGCTTTGACTCCAAATTTTGACATTCAAATATAATTTTAATGTTTTTTGTTTGTTTGTTTTTAAAGAGATGTTCAAACAAATATTAGGCATCTGTTAATATTGGAACCTGTATGTCAGGGGGGGCCACTGTTCTGCATGTCTTTGAATCAGGTGTGTTAGATGAGGAATACATCTAAAACATGCAGGATAGAGGCTCTCGAGGACCAGGATTCGGCACCCCTGCTGTATATGGTATAATGAGGACTTTTTATTTTACTTTTGTGAATGTGGTTGTAAAAATTTTCTAGATCAGGTTGTGTTTTTTTTTTCTGGGGAAATACAGTGTTTCCTCTAGGATTTTTTTCTGCAGCGGGGCAGGAGTGCCGGGGAGTCGTGGTGGCGTAAACAAATGACACTTAACTGCAGATTTTATTTCTAGAAGTGATTAATAAGACTTTTAACAAACAAACAAACAAATAATTCAAACTAAATGTTCTTAATAATAATAATAATACAAATGTCAATAAATATCTCGGTGGTAAAGTTTGCCTCCAGACTCAGACCACCAGATCTTTCTAGGGGTTTTGTAGAAAAGTTCTAAGGTTCTTTGGTCAAATTCCAGGCCTGGACCATTGATATTGAGCAGCATCCAGAACATTCCTATAGGGACACAGTAACACTGAATGAATTTGATCTAAAAGAAATATTGTCATGTAGTTATATTATGTAAAGTAATAATGGAAAACGGTTCAACACTCACCATTGTCTGTGAATGAAATCTGTTTTTTTTTTTAACCCATTCATGGCCCCAGCCTGTGTTTGACCTATGTGTCATGGAATACACAGACAAGAGCTAGCTTATCGTATTAGCTTCAACAACACACTAGCATTAAACAGCTTTAACTTATGCACAGATAAACTATACACTATTATAACATCTATTCAACTGTATTGTGTTACTAATCTGACCTTTCTCATTTACACACAGTAATAAACCAGGAGGATATGAATTAGGGTTGGAAACAGAGGGTGAGATGGCAACAACACAGCAGCTAATTCTAAACACGGAGTTTGGTGCGTTCAGGACTGTCGTAACATCTCTGATGCGTTCAACAGCGCGGGATATCTGAAAACTTAGAGAAAATTAGTTGTTCCTGAATAAATATAGTTAAACAATCGACAACAATTAAAGTGTGTGGTCTTTGTAACAGAAGGGAAGAGCAGAGCTGGACATGGACACTTTAAAGGTCACTTTATTATGAAGTATGTTCATTTAAAGGCTATTTGTGTTGTGTGCAGATAAATGTAGCAGATTACTTCCCAAAGTCTGGTTCAAATATATTACTGCTGAATAAATCTGAAGTGGCCGATGTGCATTTTTTTGGGGAATGATCTGTAGGCATCACCATTCAGCTTTTTCATGTGTTAAAAAGGAAAGCATAGAATCGTAATTTAAAACAAACTGGCACCCAAAACGCCATAAAAGAATCCAATCAGCATAAAAGCATATCGTCCTAGCCCTAGTTTGTCATTACTTGTATCATTCATTAGCTGGGTCTTTAATATGTTGATGTATGACTGTACTTATGTCCGAAAGGTTTTATTGAAGTTGAAGCGTATTTAAAAAACAGAAAAGTGAATAAAAAGTGACTGTTTTTTGTTTTTCAATATAGCATGAAAAGAACATAAACTATGGTTAGTGTCCACTGTCCATTGGTCCAGTAGTTTTTGCATAAAGCTGCTCACAAACAAACAAACTGACCCAAACAATACCCCTCTCCCCTTTGGAGGTGGAAAAAAAAAAAAAAAAGATTAAAAATAGTTTCAATATGAATATTGCAACCTCCGTTATCACGATAATATTCTGGTACCCTAAAAGAAGCAAGATTGTCTTCCAAAACTGACTACATTCTCCTCAGTAGATGACATGAAATATCTTCTACAGGCTAAATGTGGCTACCAAATTTAGCCTGTCAAAATGACAATCCGAAGTGTGGGCCCAGGCGCAGAGTCGTAGAGTAAAACACTTCTCTGTGCATCAACTTCACTCTGAGTTGTCACAAACCCACCATGTAGCAAATAATAGAAAGACTGTGTCTATTCCCTGTGTAGTTAATAATAAACACTGTGTAGTTAATAATAAACACTGTGTAGTTAATAATAAACACTGTGTAGTTAATAATAAACCCTGTGTAGTTAATAATAAACACTGTGTAGTTAATAATAAACACTGTGTAGTTAATAATAAACCCTGTGTAGTTAATAATAAACCCTGTGTAATTAATAATAAACACTGTGTAGTTAATAATAAACACTGTGTAGTTAATAATAAACACTGTGTAGTTAATAATAAACCCTGTGTAATTAATAATAAACACTGTGTAGTTAATAATAAACCCTGTGTAGTTAATAATAAACACTGTGTAGTTAATAATAAACCCTGTGTAATTAATAATAAACACTGTGTAGTTAATAATAAACACTGTGTAGTTAATAATAAACACTGTGTAGTTAATAATAAACACTGTGTAGTTAATAATAAACCCTGTGTAATTAATAATAAACCCTGTGTAGTTAATAATAAACACTGTGTAGTTAATAATAAACCCTGTGTAGTTAATAATAAACCCTGTGTAGTTAATAATAAACCCTGTGTAGTTAATAATAAACACTGTGTAGTTAATAATAAACACTGTGTAGTTAATAATAAACACTGTAGTTAATAATAAACTGTGTAGTTAATAATAAACACTGTGTAGTTAATAATAAACACTGTGTAGTTAATAATAAACCTAATATTATTAAACCTATAGGAGTGAGATCAAATAATTTAATAAATATAGTTTTAAGTAGTAATCAGATTAAAAGAACACCTAACAATTATATCCAATGTGGACTGATCAATATTAGGTCAATTTCTTCCAAATCTTTATTAATAAATGATCTAATCAGTGATCAATAGATTGATATTTTAGCTGTGACTCAAACCTGGCTTCAGCAGGATGAATATGTCCCATTAAATGAATCCATGTGAACTATCACACAGCCAGAACCAGTGGTGGTGGTGGAGGAGTGGCAGTAATATCCCACTCCAGTTTAGGTCTTAGCCCTAAAATTAATCCTAAAACTAATCCCACTTACCACTCCTTTGAAAGTCTAGTTTTATCCATTACTTTCCCCAACTGCAGAAACCAAAAACCAGTCCTTTTTGTCCTAGTTTATGTCCCTCCTGGCCCTTATTCACAGTTTTTATTAGAAGTCTCTGACTTTCTATCCAGTGTAGTGTTGAACTGGGATAGGATTATAATAGTTGGTGATTTGAACATACATGTTGATAACAACACTGACTCTCTTAGTAATGCATTTAGTGACCTACTAGACGGATTAATTCAATTCAATTCAGTTTTATTTATAAAGCCCTAAATCACAACAAAGTCGTCTCAAAGGGCTTTACAAAAACATAATCAACTACAGAAATACATGAAAAAAGTCCCAAGCATCCCCTGTCCTTAGACCCTCCCCCTGTCCTTAGACCCTCCTTCTCGGCAAGAAAAAACTTCCAAACCCAGTGGGAAAAAGAAGAAATCTCGAGGAGAACCACATTGAAGGACAGATCCACTCCCATGGACGGACAGGCTATAGATGAACGTCCATGTATAAATGCAGGAAGGGGGGCTGGTCCAGACAGGCAGGGGCGGTGGTCCGGGGTCACAGGTCGGCACAGGCATGACACTGCAGATCCTGTCGTCCATGGCTCCCGTGCAGACACTGTCAGGAAAACCACCACTCCCCCCAGGGGGGAAAGGGGACACCAGGTGACTAGTCATGAACAGACTTGGTATGAAAGATATGTTATAAAAATGACAGAAACAGATGTGAGAGAGAGAAAGAGAAGAAAGAACTCAGTGTCTGTACTTCCCCCAGCATTCTAACTCCTAGGGCAGCCTAGACTGAACTGTGACTCATACATCATGTATACATGATATATGAGTCACATCATTTTTTAACTAACCTGACCATAGTTTTTCTCAAACAGGAATGTTTTAAGCCTAATTTTAAATGTAGAGACTGTGTTGGCGTCTTTAATATTAAAGGGAAGATGATTCCATCAGACAGTAACCATGGTAACTAAAGGCTCTAGCTCCTACTGTACTTTTAGAAACCTTAGGAACTTTCAATAAACCTGCATTCTGAGAACGAAGGGTTCTATTGGGTTGGTACGGAACCAGATCATCTTTAAGATAAGAGGGGCCCATACCATTAATGGCTTTATATGTAAGGAGGAGGATTTTAAATTTAATTCTAGACTCAACTGGTAGCCAATGAAGGGTTTGGAGCACAGGGGTGATGTTTGGTTTCTGCAGTTGGGGAAAGTAATGGATGAAACTAGACTTTCAAAGGAGTGGTAAGTGGGATTAGTTTTATGATTAATTTTAGGGCTAAGAGCTAAACTGGAGTGGGATATTACTGCCACTCCTCCACCACGGCCACTGGTTCTGGCTGTGTGATAGTTCACATGAGTTGGTGGCGTGGATTCATTTAATGCGACATATTCATCCTGCTGCAGCCAGGTTTCAGTCAGAGCTAAAATATCAATTTTGTAATCACTAATTAGATCGTTTATTAACAACGATTTGGAAGAAATAGATCTAATATTGATCAGTCCACATTGGATAAAATTGTTAGGTGTTCTTTTAATCTGATTATTACTTAAAACTATTTTTATTAAATTATTTGGTCTCACTCCTATAGGTTTTTTAATATTAGGTTTATTTTTAACTATACAGGGTTTATTATTAACTACACAGGGAATAGACGCAGTCTTTCTATTATTTGCTACAAGGTGGGTTTGTGACAGCTCAGAGTAAAGTGGATACACAGAGAAGTGTTTTACTCTATGACTCTGCGCCTGGGCCCACACTCTGGATTGTCATTTTGACAGGCTAAGTTTGGTAGCCACATTTTGTGCTAAGAGAGAAGCACCTTCCCAAGTGGGATGTATGCTATCTCTGCGAATGAGCCCAGGCTTTCCCCAGAATGTACGGCAATTATCTATAAAAACAACATCGTTTTCTGAGCACCATCTAGACAACCAGCGGTTAAACGATGAGAACCTAGAGGACATCTCATCACTGGACAAATTGGGCAGGGGTCCAGAGAATGCTACGGTGTTACACATCGATTTAGCAAGTTTACACACCGATGCTACGTTCAGTTTAAGAACCTCTGATTGTTTCCAATCGGACATCGTTACCACCAGCGTGGATCACGATGCGGCGGAAGCTAGCCCTGCTCTGCTGTAAAAGCCTCAGGTTTCCTTCAATGTCACCGACTCTGGCCCCTGGAGAACACCTGACAGACAGCGCTGGGTGCTTCACGTCCCTAAGAACAGAACTGACAATGAAGAGAGTGTCTGGTTTGGCCGGTGTTCTGCCATGGGGTCTGCTAGAGACGCGAAGCTCCCGGTGCGCTACATTTGTGCGACTAGCATTTGTGTGACTAGCATTTGTGCGACCAGCACCACGCTTCCCCCGTACCGTCACAAAGCAGTCCCTCAAATTAGGCTTTATCCAAAATGTTCATAAATCAACCCACATTCACAGACATACTCTCGATCTGATCTTAACACTTGGTGTTGAAATTAATGACCTCGTCGTTTTTACCCATAATCCCATACTCTCAGATCACTTTTTAATGACCTTCCAGGTTTTGTTTGAGGATATTTCTACCTCAGTGATTAAAACACAAATGAAAAGGATACTATGTGACCATGCTGTCTCAAAGTACAAAGAGTTAATTCAGTCACTATTTGTGTCTATGTCATGTGATTATGTAAAGGACACATTTAGTCCCAGTATAAGTGATGAGTTAGTCGATAGTACCATGCTCACGTTAAAAACTACGTTAGATATAGTTGCCCCCTTAAGTTAAAAACTACTAAGGTTAGATTAACCTCCCCATGGTACAACGCTGACACTCGCTCCATTAAACAAGCAACACCTAAATTAGAGGCAATGGAGGCGATCCAACTTAGAAGATTCTCTCAATGCCTGGAAAAATATCTTAATAAAGTATAATCCATCTTTGCGTACAGCCAAAACTAGATATTACTCATCCATAATAGAAGAAAACAAGAATAATCCTAGATTCCTGTTCAGTACTGTAGCCAGACTGACAAACAGACACACCTCCGTGGAACCAGTTATTCCATCCACGCTCCATTCTGATGATTTCCTGCAGTTCTTTAACAATAAAATATCAACTATTAGAGACAAAATAGACACATTTCTCCTAAACATTAGATCAGAAAAAGCAGTGGTTTCAAACCTAGGCCCTTTAATAAATCCCTCTGTAACACTAAATAATTTCACCACTGTAGACCAAACTGATGTCATATCTATTATCATGTCTTCCAAATCAGCCACCTGCCTCTTAGATCCAATTACAACAAACCTCTTTAAAGAGATTCTGCCCCTAATTATTAGCACTGTCCTAAATATAATTAACACTTCATTAATTACTGGATATATGCCACAGTCATTTAAATATGCTGTTATTAAACCAATTCTGAAAAAGCCTACCCTAGATCCTGACATTCTAGACAATTCTAGGTCTATACCTAATCTGTCCTTCCTGTCAAAGGTGTTAGAACGAGTAATAGTTAAACAGCTGTGCCAATTCCTGCAGGATAATAGTTTATTTGAACAGTTTCAGTCTGGCTTTCGTGCCCATCATAGCACTGAAACAGCGTTAGTTAAAGTTACTAATGACTTATTATTAGCCGCTGACATCGGATTAATATGGGTCCTGGTGTTATTAGACCTTAGTGCAGCCTTTGACACCATTGACCACAGTATCTTAGTGCACAGATTAGAATGTGATATAGGTATTAGAGGAGCAGCCCTCTGCTGCTTTAAATCATATTTATCTAATCGCTACCAATTTGTTCACATCAACCAACAATCATCACAGTCCTCCAGAGTTAATTATGGCGTTCCTCAAGGGTCAGTCCTTGGGCCTATTTTGTTTACACTATATATGCTCCCTTTAGGTAACATCATTACAAATCATGGCATTAATTTTCATTGTTATGCAGATGACACACAGCTATATTTATCGATTAAACCTGATCAGACCAGACAAATAGATAAACTAAGTACTTGTGTACAAGACATAAAAATTTGGATGAGTGCCAATTATCTTTTACTGAACCCTGAAAAAACTGAAGTCGTTATAATTGGTCCTAAAAATGCGAGAGACTCCCTAACTGACCAGATAGTTACTCTGGACAACTTAAGTGTAACACCCAGTGCCACAGTTAAAAATTTAGGAGTTTTATTTGATCCAGATCTTTCATTCAAAATGCATATCAAACAAACTTGCAGAACAGCCTTCTTTCACCTGCGCAACATAGCCAAAATTAGGAATATTCTGTCTAAAACGACTGCAGAAAAATTAATTCATGCATTTGTTACATCACGATTAGATTATTGTAACTCCTTACTTGTAGCGTGTCCTAAATATTCCCTAAAAAGCTTCAACTGGTTCAAAATGCAGCAGCAAGATTATTAACAGGATCAAATAGAAGAGAACACATCACCCCTGTGCTCCAAACCCTGACCTCTGACCCCTAACCCTATCACCCCTGTGCTCCAAACCCTTCACTGGCTACCAGTTGAGTCTAGAATTAAATTTAAAATCCTCCTCCTTACATATAAAACCATTAATGGTATGGGCCCCTCTTAAAGATGATCTGGTTCCGTACCAACCCAATAGAACCCTTCATTCTCAGAATGCAGGTTTATTGAAAGTACAGTAGGAGCTAGAGCCTTTAGTTACCATGGTTACTGTCTTATGGAATCATCTTCCCTTTAATATTAAAGACGCCAAAACAGTCTCTACATTTAAAATTAGGCTTAAAACATTCCTGTTTGAGAAAGACTATGGTCAGGTTAGTTAAAAATGATGTGACTCATATATCATGTATACATGATGTATGAGTCACAGTTCAGTCTAGGCTGCCCTAGGAGTTAGAATGCTGGGGGAAGTACAGACACTGAGTTTTTTCTTCTCTTTCTCTCTCTCACACCTGTTTCTGTCATTTTTATAACATATCTTTCATACCAAGTCTGTTCATGACTAGTCACCTGGCGTCCTCTGTCCCCCCTCTCCCCTGGGGGGAGTGGTGGCTCTCCTGACAGTGTCTGTGTGGGAGCCATGGACGACAGGATCTGCAGTGTTTCACCTCTGCCGACCTGTGACCCCGGACCCCCGCCCCTGCTTGTCTGGACCAGCCCCCCCCCCCTCCTTCATTTATAAACGTTCATCTATAGTCTGTCCGTCCATGGGAGTGGATCTGTCCTTCAATGTGGTTCTCCTCAAGATTTCTTCTTTTTCCCACTGGGTTTTGAAGTTTTTTCTTGCCGAGAAGGAGGGTCTAAGGACAGGGGGAGGGTCGAAGGGCAGGCGATGCTTGGGACATTTCATGTATCTTTGTATCTCTTTTGTAAAGCCCTGTGAGACGACTTTGTTGTGATTTAGGGCTTTATAAATTAAATTAAATTGAATTGAATTAGCTGTATTTGTAAAGGCCACTGACTTACCAGAATTCATTGTTAATATACAATGGTACATGTACATAACTGTAAAATAACTTTTTGTCACATTATTTTATCTATACAGCTCCCACTTTAATCACCTCCACTTGTCGCTCACCAAATGAAAGTGAACAAACTCACCTTTCTGAATATATAAACCATTCTGAAGTTCAACAGGAACATCACATCCACAAGAAAATATTAGAAATTTAGCTTTCTTACATTTGAAGGCTGTCATTTGATCAATAAATCTGGACAAATGTGGTGTCATTTTCCTCATTACACCCTGGTGAACATAACAGTCAAATATTTCAGTCCAAAACACACATAAGATCCATAAAGGCACATCAACTGTCGGAATATTTATCCATCATGAGACCTAGGGCTGCATAATGTGTGGAAAAATATCGTAATAACGGTGTGCAATATTCATCTCGCGAAGACCTGCAACGATTTATTTTCTTACCAGAGTGGTTTTCTCTATTACTATAACAAAAGATTTTTCTGCCATAAATACTGCAGTAATGCTACTGCTGAATGACAATTTAGTTATTAATGTAGAAAAGATGGGAATATTTTCACAACAAAACTTTGGGCAAGAGTTGAACACTTATATTTAAAGATTTTATTCTTATTTGCAGTATTTACTAAACCAGGCAAACAATTGAATAGTTTTATTAAAGGTTTGAGGTAAATGGTGGAACTATGGTTCTTTTGTTATCATAAAATACATCCATGTCATTTATATATATATATATATATATATATATATATATGAATAAAATGACTAAATATTTGATTGTGTTTGTGTCTGAACACAGGCCTACAGTTGCAGCATCATGTTCTTGGACAGAATTGTGTCAATAGGCCCATATTCATCGCCATCAAAGAGTCATGCTGTGCTGTACCAGTACTACTGGCCCGGGCTACCAGCACCTGTACCCAGAGATCTGCTTTGTTCTCACCAGCGACCTGCTGGTCCCTCTGGGTTATAGCCCATTGTCACACATAGGTTATTATGACTGCTGCACAAAATCAAAATTTATTTTACAAAAGCAAACAAGCAGCAGAAAAAAAAAATACCACAAACAAGGCACAGGGTTTCCGCGGTGTCTACAAAAGTCGTAAGAAGTCTAAAATTCAGAAACTTAAAATTTAGCCCTTAAAATGTCTTAAAAACACCCATATTTTCATCCCAGGTCTAAAATCATCTGCTCCATTTGTTCCAAGAGAAGTGTCTGTAGAAGAAAAAAGTGCCCGTTGTCTTGCTGTTTCTCCAGTCAGCTGATCTAAATAAAATCTAATTATTTGGCGACTCAGCGTGTCCACTGCCGTGTTCCATACCTTTCATATTTTCATATATATTCCATAAGTATAAAAAACTTGCACTTTTTCATTTACAATACAAAGTGACATTATTTTGAGAATCAAATCTGATAGTCTTTTTATTTGAGGGGGGTCTCAATGTTGGTCTAAAGTTTTTCTCATAATGGTCTAAAAATTCTTTTTAAAAAAAGGCTAAAATTTAACTTGGTGATTCTTGCAAGAACCCTGCATATTACATATAAGTTTTGCCAATATTGTCCAGCCCTAATGAGATCTGTAAGTGATTTAACCCCCCCCCCGCATACCATCCATAATGTACTTTTTTTTCTTGGGTAGCTATAAGTTTTAATATGGAGAGGTATTTTTCAGCCGTTTTTAAGCAAAGTCGCTGCTGAATTGTAAGGGGTTAAAAAAATGAAAGTAGTGCAAAGGAAAGATTCAACATTTACAAGTAGCCAGGCAAGGACAGTGATGATACTAAAAGGCTAACTTCCTCCATGTGTCTGTTTCTTTTCTTCTAGGTTTATGTTTTGATCGCATTGTGGCCTTACTTTTTGCTATCCACTTTCTGATCCCACTGTCTGACCCCTGGTCCTCTGACGTGTGGACAACCAGTCTTCTTGGCCCATGGACTTGACTCCGGACTTCAGGAGGAGGTCAGGTGCCTCCTCATCGCCAGCTGGGATCACAGAGATCACGAGGAGCTCACCCGTCTGCTCCCCCTCCTTATCTCCATCTTCTCCTCATTCTCGTACATCTTCGCCCATTTCTACATCTTCTTTCACATGCACTAACTCAACAGCTGATCAAAACCATGTAAAGGAACAGACTGAAAACACTGAGAAGGCTAGGGTGTCCTCCACTTCAGCTTCTCTTATAACGGAATCTTTTTCGGCACCTGTTCAGGGAGTTGTCTCTTCGGAATCTTTCATCCACCCTTCTATTGCCCTGAGTGAAGATTGCGAAAAAGAGAGTGGGACAAAGGAGATGTATGATCCTTTTCATCCAACTGAGGGTGACAAAGAGGGAAAGATGGATGAGGAAGAAGAAGGGGATAAGTATGACCCCTTTGACCCCACTGGTTCTCCTGCATCAGACATTAGTGACGAGGTTGCCAAATTGGGGGAAATGAAAAGGGATGCAGAGGAACACAATAACGAAGAGAAAGAAGTACCTCCAGATTCAACTGATATCTTGACAGATTTGCCAACCCCCACTCTCGCTACCCAGCTCCCTCTGAGAAGGACGGTGGACTGTAGTTCTCCCAAATCTGAAGAGCAAAGAGACAGTGCTGACTCTGACCATTCTGAAATAGAGGAGGGAGAGATAGTCGGGGTTGCTGACAGGGACAACCAGGTAAAAGATAAAAGACCAAGTGGCGAAATCCTCCCCTTGAATTCGCCAAGTGTTTCCTTTTTCGGTTCAAAGCCAGAGCGCATTCTCCGGGTGTTGGACGGTGACGGTTTTGTTTCTGTAAGAGCTGAGGGCAACTGGGAGGTGGACAGGGAGGTTGAAGATGAGCCTTTGGTAGGAGTGGAAGACCTGAGAAGAAAGCTGGTGAGCAGGCGGAAGGAAAGATACCTCTCATTTCCTGCCTCTTCCCCTCTCACTCCTCCCCTGCCACCTCCTGGTCATCCCCTGATTTCTCCGCCCTCGTCTCCCCTCGTGCTGCCTATGGAACAGAGCAATAAGAACCGCAAGTCCTCCAAGAGCTCAAAAGACAGAGACCGACAGAAGAGCAAGGACAGGAAAGCAGGAGAGAAGGAGGAGAGGAGAAAAAAGAGGAGGAAGGACAAAGAGAGTGGACTGGATAAGAGCAAAGACAAGGAGCGTGTGCAAAAGATGGGGAAAGAGGGTAAAAGTCAGAGGAACAGCAGGAGCAGTAGCCGTAAAAGGAAGAAAAGACGGCACAACAGCCCGGAGATGTCGCAATCCCACAATTCTTCAGGAAGAGTTCACGCCCACGCCAGATGCTCCCTCTCCAGCCCGTCTGAAGACCGACACCGAGACCGGGAAAGGGAGAAAGACAAGGACAGACATAGAGATCGAACTAAGGACAAAGACAGAGACAAGGACAGAGACAGAGGAAGAGACAGAGAAAGAGACAGAGATCACAATCGAACCAGCAGCCACAGAAGAGATGACAGAGAGTCTAGCTCGAGAAAGAAGGAAGGACGAAAGGGAAGACGACGTTCTAATAGCAGAGAGTACAGGACTTCCAGAAGGTCCAAAAGAAGCAGGGAAAAGAGGGATGATGATGGCGACAGACACCGAGACAGGGAACGCAGACGGGATGGACGCCCTGTTGTCCCACCATCTATTCAAGACCTTAATGGCTCTGACCTTTTTGCCATCAAGAGAACCATCACAGTCACCACTACTACAACCACCACTACAGTACCTGGCTCCCCAAGACTCACTACAACCTCTCCTCATAGGGCAATACAAGACTCCAACAAGTCCCACAGCAGGAAAAAAAAGCGGAAATGGCGTTCTACTCGAGACGATGACGATGACCGGGGAAGTTGTCACAGCCAATCGCCTTCGCTATCACCACCTAGATATCACAGCTACGAGTCGGACCGCTATTCAGACAAACTAGATCTAGATGTATTATCTTTGGATGGTGAAGCTTTGGATTCAGATTACCCATCATTGGAGGACACGCCTCCGACTGCCCCACCTCCAGAGCCAGCTTTACCCAGTCCTAAAACTAAAGCCACCCCCAAGTCTGGAAGACACCACCTCAAAAAGAAATCTTGTACAATAAAGAAATTAGGTCAGTCCGAGTCGTCTTCATCCTCCTCCACTAGAACCAAAAGCAAATGTCTTTCCTCAATGTCAGTCACTTCAGGCTCTGGGACAGTGTCATCTGGCCTACCCTCAGTAAAGCGAGGCAGAAAGATGGTCAAAGACAAAGAGCGCGATAAAGGTAGCAGGAAGGACCTGGGTCGGTCTGGAAAGTCAAAGAAGGACAGCGGCACGAGTCGTAAGGGGAAGCTTCAGTCCAAAGTTTCAGTGTTGGTGCGAGAGGGTGTCAGCAGCACCACAGGGACGTCAGTAGGCTCTGGGAAACTAGGCATGGACCTCTTAGGGACTGGAGGGGCAGGAGGAGGCAGTGGAAGTTCTGTAGTGGGTGGCTCAATCGCGGTAGTTTTCTGCCGGGACAATGAGAGTCGATCTCCATTCCTCAAACCGTGTTCTGAGCCGTTGTCGCTCAGTGGCCGCAGCAAAGATTTGAGCAGCATGGTCAAACGAAGCAGCATGGCGGCACCGCCATCCTCGTTAGCCAGTCCTGCAGAACTGAAATCTAAAAAAACAAAACCCAGCTCTATCACATCCACCTCCTCCTCTGCCTCCCCTCCCTCATCTTCTCTGGGCACTAAGCGCCGCCGTCGCCTGGCAAAGAAGTCAAGAGAAAAAGGAGGAACTGCGGGGCTTAAGGCTGGAGATGGTAGCCAGACTAAAGCCACATCAGAGGGCTGGGGAAGTACCTCGTTAGAAGTTCAATCGGCCTCCGGAGACGGAATTAAGTCTGTTAGTCCACACACCGGCCAAGTTGGCCCCGCACCCTGTTCTTCTTCCTCGTCCTCTTCCTCATCTTCCTCCACTAGTGTACTACCACCTTCCTCGTCACCACCACATACTCCTCCCCCCTCCATGGCTCCTCTGAGAGACACCAGAGAGTCCTCACCAGATTCCCAGACCGTGGACAGCAGCTGTAAAACCCCGGAGCCTTCCTTCATGGCTGAAGAATGTCTTGACCAAACCAGTCCCACCCTACCACCTGTCAGTCCGTCAGACATGTCCACACCTCAGGGCATGAGTCTTGGCATGACCTCCAAGCCGCTTTCCCTGGACGACACACCCAAGTCTTTGGCTTCGCCTCCCTGCTCATCATCTTCAGCCACCTGCGGTCTGGCCTCTCTCTCTTTACCCATGTCTTCATCTGACCCCTCGTCCTCCTCCGTGTCCTCCTCATCTGCAAGCAAGCCACCGCCTCCACCACCTCCTCCCCCTCCTCCGACAGCTCCTGCCCTCCCCTGGAGTCTGCAGACCGGTGTGGACTGCACAACTGGAGGAGTCCTAGCATGTAAGCTTCTACTCCTTTTTCTGTCTTTACTTAAATTTTATTTTCTTTCTCTTACCTTTTTTCTTGTCCTTTCTCCTTTTTCCTCTTCTTTTTTGCTTTCATATGTCAGTAAATCATGTCCTGCTTTGGTAATTATGTCAGTTTCTGTGATGTTTGCAAATGTTGCAGACAACTGAAACTTGATTTGAAGAAAATTGTGAATGAAATCAAAATTGCAATAACTGCCAGAAAAATCGCATTTTAAGTATTTCTTAAAATAGTTCAACCCTAATATAGGTATTATTGGGTTGATAAGGATGTAGAGTGGAGGGTTAGGGAGTGGCGGAAAGAATTTCTAAATTCTAGAAGAAAATTGTGACAACTTGCACTATTGCAGAAAATTGTTCACCTCAGTTCTAAACCATTCATTTGTCCCATTAGAGAAGCTGTATGTAAATAAATATGGACATGTTTCTGCTCTTAGGTCTGTCTTTCTGGACATAATTGTCTGTATCTTTCTTCTCAGTGACTGCCCTGCTCTTCAAAATGGAAGAAGCCAATATTGCCAGCAGGGCAAAAGCACAAGAGTTCATCCAAGCAACCAGCCAGGTGAGAATTGTCCACTGCAACTGTCTGTTTGGAGCTTTGATTAAAACTAGGTCTGTCAAAATTAGGGCTGTGAAGACGTAAGCCGTCTGCATGTTATTGCGGCAAAGTGTTGCAGTTAATTCGTCGCATGGCGTGTGCTATTCATAACACAGAAGTGCATAACTTAGCAACAACACACGTTCTCGGTGCTATAAACACATTCTCACGAACTCGCCTGGATTTCCCACCTGGATCCCCACTCCTTGAGTTTTTTTTTACTTACCTGGTTAAATAATGGTTAAATAATTAACCTTTATTTAAACAGGCAAGTCATTAAGAACAGATACTTATTTACAATGACGGCCTGCCAAGAGACGGGAGTCACTTGTGGGGGAAGGGTAGAGGGCTACAAACTAAAAACAAAAAAAACATTTCACATACAATGGTTAAAAAAAACATGCAACAGATAACAAACACTTCTGGATGATCCAGTGACATAAAACACAGCAGACAAATGGGGTGGGGGGCAGGGGGGGCACATATACTGGGGGACAGGGGCTGAGGGGTTATTGTGGTGAGAGGCAGTGGCAGGTGTCTCTTTTGTTGTCGAACAACCTTGTCTCGCAGATTCTTCCATTTCCTCATGCACTTGGCCGAATCCATATTCACGAGTCGTCTTCAACAATGACGTTCGTGTTCACAAAACAAGATGGAAGGGAAGCAGAAGTGCATGTAGTGCGGATGTAGACTGGACCAAACAAAGGCCTCTTTTCTGGTCTTCTCTGTGACACTATCTGTGATGGGTTACATTTTCTGGGAGGTGCGTACAATTGTGTGACAGAGGCTAAAGAGTCTGTGACGTATCTGCTGCTACTTAGTTGTATAAACAGGCCTTTATGTACGTGTGTTTTTTTTGTTTTGATTTTTTAAAATCTTAATACATTTGCAAACATCTAGAAACAAAACAAAAAAAAGTTTTCACTTTATCATTATGGGGTGCTGTGGGTAGAATTTTGAGGACAGAAATTAATTGAATCCATTTTGGAACAAGGAAGGCACTGAGCGCAAACCTCCGCCAAAGCAGACTTCCCGCCTTTGAATGAAGAGAGGTCCGCCAAGGAGGTGTTCAATTCAAGTCGGTTTGTATCTGTCTGTCAGCAGGATTATGCAAAAATTTCTGAACGGATGTCACAAGGATGTCACAGGGAACAAATGATTCCATTTTGGTGATGATCCGGAAGAGATCCCGGATCACTTTGAAATGTTACATTGCAGTAAATGGAGAATACATTTCAATGTGATCCAGAATCCAGGATCTCTTCCGGTTTACCACCAAAATGGAATCATTGGTTCCCTGTGACACTCCCAACACATCTTGAAAATGTTATTGAAATCCATTCAGAACGTTTTGCGTAATCCTGCTGACAGTCAAACAAACTGACTCAAATTTAATACTCGAATTTAATACCTCCTTGGTGGATAAAGCTGTAACATAACAAAATGTATCCCGCCATCATTAAACCAGTGGTTCCATGTCGCAGCAGTATTTCTAGTTATAGCCTCAAACATATGGGTCAAAATGATCAAATTTGAAGTTTATGCATAAAATCCATGTAAAATTTCTCTTGATCACTTCTGAGTTTTTGTTAAATTCCTCAAATCATGCCGTTCAGGAAAGACAACAACTGACTCTGACAGTAAAGTCAGAGTCAGTTTGATAGTCTAAAACAAAGAAAAATCAGCTAAAAACACAGCTTTCCTTAACGCTGACATGAGGTATTTCCTTGTCATGTTTAGTACTGTTGGAAAGATGAGGATTCCCTCCAGACAACCCTTAAATAAATGGTAAATGTTCTGCACTTCTATAGTTCTTTTCCACCTTCATGGTTCAAAGCTCTTTACATTAGCATCACATTCACCCATTCACACACCCTCATACACCAGTAGGTTTCTTAGGTTCTGTCAGTCCTACTAGGGTTCAGTGTCTTGCCCAAGGACACTTCGACATGTGGACAGCCGGACCCGCACTACCAACTGAGCCACAGCAGCCCGTACAGAAATAGAAATCTACGTAATTATATATTTGAACCAAAGCCTTCTCCACTAAACTAGTGGAGAAGGCAGCAAGTTGCGAGGGTGATGTTTAAAAACTGCCTCTGCTTGGTTGAATTAGTGTCACGCAAGCATTTTTAATAAACTTTCAGGTAAATATAAAATCTGATTTGACCCAAGTGACTGGTTTTGTGCTGGCGGGTCAAAAATGTGTAAAAAGTGAAGTGCTGTGAATTAGGCCTGTGTTTAAAAAAAAAAAAAAAGATTTTCTTGTTCTGGATTGATTTGCATAATAATTAATTAGGATCAATTAGTACGTCCAAAGATCTTTTTGAAATTTTTCATTATTATTATTTTTTTTTAAGTAAATTTTTTCCCCAGCGAGCATTTCCCCCAGTGACCCCCAGCACGTCATCGACTTCACGCAGACTGCCATGTTTGACTGCATGCCGTTCGTGTGCGTGTCCTGTTTCTAACCTTGTGTCTGTGCTGCAGATCCTCTCTCAGGCCAATCAGAGTCAGTCCCAGCAGCACGCCGCTCCCTCCTCCGCCTCCTCCTCGTCCTCCTCGCAGATCCCTCCTCCTCCTTCGCTGCCTCCACCTCCTGGCCTCAGCCCGGCCCAATTCATTCTCCATGGCTCCCTCCCCCTGGTGGGCTGCACCAAGACCCCGCCCTCTCACCTCCACCCCTCCATCAGCGGTGGATGCGCGCAGACTCCGCCCCCCATGCTGCCCGTCAGTTCAGGAGACACCAGCTGGGATTATGAGAGCAAAGACCCTGATAAGGTAAAGTTACCTACTAACACACCCGCTTGGATGGTACAGGGCTCACACCCATTGTCTTTAAACCAGTCTCAGCCCATGACCCATACAGGTAAATGGACTGCACTTATATAGGTAGGTGTCAGTCACGTGACTATCATGACGTTGTGATTTCAGCTGGAGGGCAGGAAGTAGCCATGGAGACTGTTGCTATGCAGGAAACCATTGAAGAGACTTTACTTTATGAATTTAGATCCAGTGTCCAAACACAGATACATAAGTTAGTTAAAATATTTAATGGACGTGAGTCGTATCTGACGAAAATTTATGAGTTTTGGACAGAAGCCAAAGATTTTCCAATAATCTGTGTTGTGGATATTACTAACTACCTGGTCCTGCAGACATCCTACTGCACCAGCAGCAGATGAAAGACGAGAAAAATTTGGAGACAGTGGGTGGGTCCACAACCTTGGTACCAAAAGGCTCAGACATAATTAGGGTTTGGTCGTCACCAGGATGAGTGTTTTATTTGTAAAGCTGTGACATCCAGATGTGTTGCATGTTTATCTACATTAGTTGTTCTGCTAGCTGCTCGCAGTAGCGAATAATGTAAACAAACATGTAGCTCCTCTTGATGTGTCTACTTAAACCATATTACAACAGTGTGAATGAGCATTTAACCACAACCTAATGACACATGTGACCCTCCACCACGAAACCAGGCATAAGTCGCGCTGAGCCGTTCAGAGCTACAGCCAAATTTAGGCTGGAAGGTGATTTCTTATTTGTGTTTACACCTTATCAAAAAACGGTACCTTAACACCTCTATGTTCACTTCCTGTGGTCATTACATTGAAATCCAATCAATAAAGGTGTTTATTAGGTCAATTATTTAAGCGGTGACAAAAGTTTAGGGATTGCTGAGCAAAGACAAAGACGACTTCCACCTCTTTTCGCCAAACAAACCGATCTCCGTTCCGTGGGTAAACACCCAAGTGTTTGGTACGAGGTAAAAGCTTATATTGAATGTTCTGTCCAATGGTGTAAGCCAAATGATTATAATACGTCACACTTCTGTCCTATTATTATAATATATAAAACTTCTGTGACATGTCCATCAGAGTGTCCTTTAACATCTGTGAATATTTTTTGTCAATCGGATACAAATTATTATGCGTTGCTAAGGACTTCCTACCCCAAAACAGTCCAAAACTTTAACGGACAATATCTAAAAATATGCAAATTGCATAATAGGTCCAACTGTGGATATTAAAATGACCATAACTTTGGTTCTACTTATGATAGAAACATAATTTTTTCACCATCTTAAACCTTAGTTTCCACTCTACCAAGATACACACATAACTCAGTTTTGATTTCCAGACACTTATGCCTGGTTTCGTGGTGGTGGGTCACATATAGCACATCCATAAAAAAAAGTTAGCTTTGGAACATACCTCTGACCAAGTGGTCGCTGCAGACACGGACATTAGCAACAGCATTAGCAGACTCTGCTCCTCCCAACTGCAAATGCAGATTTAAAATCCACTTTTTACTGTATCTTTCTGTGACCTTTTTCCATTTCTCACCTTTGTGAATGACAACTCTAAAAAAATCACTTTTCTTTCTCTGGATTAGAACGATTGTCGCAGCTGTAAACTACACAAAACAGACATTTTCCCAACTGAAAACTCACTTTGCTTCACTTCCTGCCCTCCATCTGAAAGTTGCGTGCTGACTATATAGCAATGTGACGTCACGTGAAACCAACCTATTCAGGTTTCAGTGTCTTTGCCCAAGAACACTTCAAAATGTGGACACCAGAGCTGGGACGCGAACTGGCAACCTTTTTTAATCATTGGATGACCTGGTCTAACAACTGAGCCACAGGCTCCATTAATAAATAAATATGGGTCTATAAATATATTTATTTTTATACCAGTCTTAGCCCATGACTGATACAGACCACTGATAGCTTAGTAAACTAGCCTCGAGTGGTGAAAAATATTTTTGCCTGAATCATTAGTCGAGTGAATCTCCACAGAGCCTCAGTTAGGACTGGTTCCAGTTAAACAATCCAATCACAATGCTCCATTTATGTAGCAAGATTGTAGGGTGGGACTTAGCACAGCGACGACAGGGTTGAAGAAGTAGGAACTTATATATAGTTGGATAGTTGGATAAGCAGCATGTAACAGAGCCGCTTGGATATTTTTCCTCCACTGTTAGCGGTGTGTTAATGTTAATTAGTGTAGCCTATAGGATGTTAAAACAAGCAGATAGACTGTTAGCGGTGTGTTAACGTAGGGCTGGGCGATATGGAGAAAAAAAGGATCTCTGTTTTTGCTATATATGGTTATACGAGATATAAATGCGTCAAATTCAGTAAGATATTTTTTATATTGAAATGCAAACAGGTAGGCAGCCAAGTGCCTTGAGGTAGACAGGTACTAGAGATAGACAGGTACTAGTAAGAAAGTGCTTGTACTTTTTAACATCATCAAACCAAGGAAGGAACCAAAGGAATATTGTCTTATTTTAATTGCGTGCGGGGGAAGTTTCAACCTGTGCAAAGATCAACTACGCATCTATGTGTTGTCAGATAGTCAACAAATGATGTGTATTTGTTCCATACATGATCTGTGTCAACTGAAGAACATCAGCCAAATGATACATCTTCAGATTTAGTTTTTGATGTTCAGACCTAATAAATTACAGGAGATTACCGGGAGAAATTACAAAACGGGAGGGGGGCAGGAAATGGGTCTGAAATAGTGGACAGTCCCGGAAAAAATGGGAGATTTGTCATCTGTGTGTAAATGGTTGACGAGGTTCGTAGTACTGACATGATTTCTTGCATTAAATCTGAAATATCGGCATATAACAGAGCAGTTCGTTTCTGTGGGACAAATTCCATGTTTAATGAGTTATCACACACACACGCCGCGGACACACGACGGACAGCTGCACAGCACAGTGGAGAGCGCAGAGTGGTTAAATCTTATTCATTTAGAGCATTATCTCGAGATATTCGATATGCCAAATTCTTTCTCGATTTCATAAAACATCTCGTGATATCGCAAATCACCCAGTCCTATGTTAACATTAATTAGTCTAGCCTATAGGATGTTAAAACGACCAGATAGATGCTAGTTTAGACTTGTTTTCGTCACTCTGTACACCTCACATTGTTCATTGCTCTGATTGGTCATAGCACTGGCCCATTACGGCAGAGCAGTTTGAAAGACCGTCGTTGATCCCACCCGTACGCTTAAGCACAGTCTATGGATCGTCTCCAGACTATGAATTCACATCATAGTCAGGCTTGACAGGCTAGGCCACTGATATTTATAAACCCATATTTATATGTGTATTTTATTTATTTTTCTTCTGTCAAACGAAAACAAATGTCAGAACATCTTTAATTATAATTAGAAATTAAAAATAACAATTAAACTAATAAATATGCTAAATATGCATTTGCTGTTTTGTTAATCTCTTTTTCTTCTTTTCCCCTAATTTTTTCTCTATTTTTGCCCCCCTCCCCTGTTTTTCTTGTAACCCCCCCTCCCTTTTTGGTGTTCTTTCCTTGTTTTTCTTTTTACAGGTTTCCACTTCTTTTTTCCCCTCTTTTCCCTTCACCTGTCAGGGAAAAAATAGCATATCGGCCGACGCAATAGGCCGATACCAAAAGAAGAAAAAAAAACAGAAATGTGGGACACTGACATTACATTATTAACAATCAACTTAACACATTATGCTTAGTATCACTAGTTCTATACGTTTCTTTAAAATGAATAAATAGTGATGTTTCTAGTGAAGGGGGGCTGGGTGGTCTATAATGCACTGGGGGAAAACACTGTATGCATCTTTAACCTGTGTTGTTTTCTAAACTGTCCAGTACCTGAAGAAGCTGCACACCCAAGAGCGTGCAGTGGAGGAGGTCAAGCTCGCCATCAAACCTTACTATCAGCGAAAAGACATCAACAAAGATGAATACAAAGATATCCTGAGGAAAGCTGTGCATAAGGTGAGCTCCACTCTTACCTTTTTACTGCCACAGGTAGCATGCAACGGCTTAACTAACTTTAAAACCAAGACTGTGTTTGTTTAACCAGTATCTTAGCAGTTTTCTCCTGCCATGCCACAGCTCCCCCAACTCTGATTTATCCACAAATGTTGATGGGACAACTAACGACTATTTTAACAGTCGTCTAGTCACCGAATGTTCGCCTTATTCACCTGGCGGCCATTTTTACCCTCGAGGGGTAGGAAGTTAAACAGAAGTACACAGTTCCATATGTTGTCAATCACAAGCTTCAGTGAACGTTTGGGTGGCAACATTCTTTGTCACAGATGTGTTTAGTCCGGGTGTCTTTTTGTCACAGATGTGTTTAGTCCGGGTGTCTTTTTGTCACAGATGTGTTTAGTCCGGGTGTCTTTTTGTCACAGATGTGTTTAACCCGGGTGTCTTTTTGTCACAGATGTGTTTAACCTGGGTGTGTTTGTGTCACAGATGTGTTTAACCTGGGTGTGTTTGTGTCACAGATGTGTTTAACCTGGGTGTGTTTCTGTCACAGATGTGTTTAACCTGGGTGTCTTTTTGTCACAGATGTGTTTAACCTGGGTGTCTTTTTGTCACAGATGTGTTTAACCTGGGTGTGTTTTGTCACAGATGTGTTTAACCTGGGTGTGTTTTGTCACAGATGTGTTTAACCTGGGTGTGTTTGTGTCACAGATGTGTTTAACCTGGGTTTGTTTTGTCACAGATGTGTTTAACCCGGGTGTCTTTTTGTCACAGATGTGTTTAACCTGGGTGTGTTTTGTCACAGATGTGTTTAACCTGGGTGTGTTTTGTCACAGATGTGTTTAACCTGGGTGTGTTTGTGTCACAGATGTGTTTAACCTGGGTGTGTTTTTGTCACAGATGTGTTTAACCTGGGTGTGTTTTGTCGCAGATGTGTTTAACCTGGGTGTGTTTTGTCGCAGATGTGTTTAACCTGGGTGTGTTTTGTCGCAGATGTGTTTAACCTGGGTGTGTTTGTGTCACAGATGTGTTTAACCTGGGTGTGTTTGTGTCACAGATGTGTTTAACCTGGGTGTGTTTCTGTCACAGATGTGTTTAACCTGGGTGTCTTTTTGTCACAGATGTGTTTAACCTGGGTGTGTTTGTGTCACAGATGTGTTTAACCTGGGTTTGTTTTGTCACAGATGTGTTTAACCCGGGTGTCTCTTTGTCACAGATGTGTTTAACCTGGGTGTGTTTTGTCACAGATGTGTTTAACCTGGGTGTGTTTTGTCACAGATGTGTTTAACCTGGGTGTGTTTGTGTCACAGATGTGTTTAACCTGGGTGTGTTTTTGTCGCAGATGTGTTTAACCTGGGTGTGTTTTGTCGCAGATGTGTTTAACCTGGGTGTGTTTTGTCGCAGATGTGTTTAACCTGGGTGTGTTTGTGTCACAGATGTGTTTAACCTGGGTGTGTTTTGTCGCAGATGTGTTTAACCTGGGTGTGTTTTGTCGCAGATGTGTTTAACCTGGGTGTGTTTGTGTCACAGATGTGTTTAACCTGGGTGTGTTTTGTCACAGATGTGTTTAACCTGGGTGTGTTTTGTCGCAGATGTGTTTAACCTGGGTGTGTTTGTGTCACAGATGTGTTTAACCTGGGTGTGTTTGTGTCACAGATGTGTTTAACCTGGGTGTGTTTGTGTCACAGATGTGTTTAACCTGGGTGTGTTTTGTCACAGATGTGTTTAACCTGGGTGTGTTTGTGTCACAGATGTGTTTAACCTGGGTGTGTTTTGTCACAGATGTGTTTAACCTGGGTGTGTTTTGTCGCAGATGTGTTTAACCTGGGTGTGTTTGTGTCACAGATGTGTTTAACCTGGGTGTGTTTTGTCACAGATGTGTTTAACCTGGGTGTGTTTTGTCACAGATGTGTTTAACCTGGGTGTGTTTTGTCACAGATGTGTTTAACCTGGGTGTGTTTTGTCACAGATGTGTTTAACCTGGGTGTGTTTGTGTCACAGATGTGTTTAACCTGGGTGTGTTTTGTCACAGATGTGTTTAACCTGGGTGTGTTTTGTCACAGATGTGTTTAACCTGGGTGTGTTTGTGTCACAGATGTGTTTAACCTGGGTGTGTTTTGTCGCAGATGTGTTTAACCTGGGTGTGTTTGTGTCACAGATGTGTTTAACCTGGGTGTGTTTTGTCACAGATGTGTTTAACCTGGGTGTGTTTGTGTCACAGATGTGTTTAACCTGGGTGTGTTTTGTCGCAGATGTGTTTAACCTGGGTGTGTTTTGTCACAGATGTGTTTAACCTGGGTGTGTTTTGTCACAGATGTGTTTAACCTGGGTGTGTTTTGTCACAGATGTGTTTAACCTGGGTGTGTTTTGTCACAGATGTGTTTAACCTGGGTGTGTTTTGTCACAGATGTGTTTAACCTGGGTGTGTTTTTGTCGCAGATGTGTTTAACCTGGGTGTGTTTTGTCGCAGATGTGTTTAACCTGGGTGTGTTTTTGTCGCAGATCTGTCACAGCCGAACAGGAGAGATCAACCCGGTCAAAGTCAGTAACCTGGTCAAACTCTACGTCCAACGCTATAAGTACTTCAGGAAGCACGGACGCAAGATGGACGAAGAAGACAGGGATGACAGGGAATCAGGAACCCTGCATTCCTCTGCCTGATTAGCTGTTTTTTTGTTTTGTTTTTTATTCTTTTTTAATCCCACCCCAGACATTGCCTTCTGTAACCACCTGGACCGTCCAGACTGTCCACACATGGTTCTTCTTCTTCTTTTCATACTCTACCTGCTCTTTTTGCCTTCATGTGGTCTTCCACAGGTCGCTTCTTTTTGTCTCCACCATCTCAGTGTAAATACGTCACACCAAACTCCATCATGTACGCAGATTTTTTTTTTTTCACACAGTCGACGCCATCATGAATATCCACGTGACCTAATAATTTTAGAACTGTGCAATAAAACAGCTCCTGGTGACGCTTGGTGTTTTTCGTCTTCATTTTTACAACAGAGCTCTTTTGATTTCCTCCATTTCCACGGTCCTGAAGTGTTAACCAGGGGTCCTGAAAATTTAGAGCATCCTTTTCCAGTCATGGAAATGATCTGGACATTGATAAAAATGGCTAAATGTCCTGGAAATAATCTTTCTTGTCCTTCTGTGTTTTTGCTTTTTACTTTTTCTGTTTGAAACCATTCACTGTTTATAAGCCCAGGACAAGTAAGTTCAGTCGTGACATCTGCTGCTCAATGTCTCCACCCACTGCACCTACATTGATAGACAGTTTGGTTTGGAATCTTAGCCCAAATGTAGCCTAGATTAAAGGACAATCTAACAAGTCAGTCCATCAGTTCATATAAAAGTCTGACCGCAGTGGATAACTAATGGTACGGCCACACCGAACATGAATTTTCACATTCACACGTCGAGATTACATAAAAAGTCAACAGAGAGACACATTTGGACGCAGATTCACTGCAGGCGTTGGAGCAGCACGTTTTGCCACAAATACATGTAAACGCTGCAATTGAAAAAGTTAAACTTTCCTGGTGAATTCGTGTGACGCCGGGCCACGAAAGCCAATTAGTATTGAGATGCTGCCAACGTCATGACGGAATGATGTATGATGCTCGGTCCGACCCAGAAGGCGACAGAAAGAAAAAGTGAGCCTGAAATACCGTTGAAAGCAGACGTCATCCAGACTACAGTTCCTGGAGGATGTGGTGGAATTCCTGGTCTGGTCTTCCCATGTATCTGGGACCTCCAGAGCAGGAACAGAGCAACAGTCCAACTGATCTGAGCCGTAGTTGAGGAGAGACTTGAAGTAGAGAGAAGCGGGCGGCTGTGGCTCAGTTGGTAGAGTGGGTTGCCCAATGACCGAGAGGTTGGCCGTCCTTGTCCTTGGGCAAGACACTGAACCCTGACTTAAGTCTCTCAGTAGGACTGACAAAAACCGTAGAAACCTACTCGTGTATGAGTGTGTGTGAATGTGAGGCTGATTCAATTTAATTTTATTTATAAAGCCTCAAATCACAACAAAGTCGTCTCACAGGGCTTTACAGAAACACAATCAACTAAAGAGATATATGAACAGTCCCAAGCATCCCCTGTCCTTAGACCCTCCTTCTCGGCAAGAAAAAACTTCCAAACCCAGTGGGAAAAATAAGAAATCTTGAGAACCACACTGAAGGACAGATCCACTCCCATGGACGGACAGGCTATAGATGAACGTCCATTCATAAATGAAGGAGGGGGGCGCTGGTCCAGACACCAGACAGGCAAAGGAGGGGGTCCGGGGTCACAGGTCAGCATAGGCAGGTCACTGTAGATACTGTCGTCCATGGCTCCCGTGCAGACACTGTCAGGAGAGCCACCACTCCCCCTGGGGGGGGGGGGGGGGCACACCAGGTGACTAGTCATGAACAGACTTGGTATGAAAGATATGTTATAAAAATGACAGAAACAGGTGTGAGAGAGAGAAAGAGAAGAAAGAACTCAGTGTCTGTACTTCCCCCAGCATTCTGACTCCTAGAGCAGCCTAGACTGAACTGTGACTCATACATCACATAATTTTTAACTAACCTGATCATAGGCTTTCTCAAACAGGAATGTTTTAAGCCTAATTTTAAATGTAGAGACTGTTTCAGCATCTTTAATATTAAAGGGAAGATGATTCCATCAGACAGTAACCATGGTAACTAAAGGCTCTAGCTCCTACTGTACTTTTAGAAACCCTAGGAACTTTCAATAAACCTGCATTCTGAGAACGAAGGGTTCTATTGGGCTGGTACGGAACCAGATCATCTTTAAGATAAGAGGGACCCATACCATTAACCCCTGACCTCTGACCCCTAACCCATACCATTAATGGTTTTATATGTAAGGAGGAGGATTTTAAATTTAATTCTAAACTCAACTGGTAGCCAATGAAGGGTTTGGAGCACAGGGGTGATAGGGTTAGGGGTCAGAGGTCAGGGTTTGGAGCACAGGGGTGATGTGTTCTCTTCTATTTGATCCTGTTAATAATCTTGCTGCTGCATTTTGAACCAGTTGAAGCTTTTTAGGGAATATTTAGGACACGCTACAAGTAAGGAGTTACAATAATCTAATCGTGATGTAACAAATGCATGAATTAATTTTTCTGCAGTAGTTTTAGACAGAATATTCCTAATTTTGGCTAATGTTGCGCAGGTGAAAGAAGGCTGTTCTTCATGTTTGCTTAATGTGCCCTGACCTCTGACCCCTGACCCTTTGAATGAAAGATCTGGATCAAATAAAACTCCTAAATGTTTAACTGTGTCACTGGGTGTTACACTTAAGTTGTCTACAGTAACTATCTGGTCAGTTAGGGAGTCTGTGGCATTTTTAGGACTAATCAGGCATGAAAATCTCTCACCTTTCGGCGAAATTCGCCGTTTTGAAGTAAAAAAGGGTGACCCATGTGAATCGTGTAGATCCGAGGAGTTTTTTTTGGGGGGGGGGGGGGTCTGATCGGTCGAATTATTTATTTATTTAATCATATCATATGATTGACTTTAATATGCAAAATGAAAACACTTTAAAATTTAACTTGGACAGCGATCCACAAATCCCCCTGACTGTTTTGCTGCCAAAAACATATCTACGGAACGTAGGCAGGGGAGCTAGTTTGACTGACAGGCTGCCTCTCCAATCCTAGCGCTTAAGGTAAGCTAACTTACGTTTCTGCTAGAAGAACTATCAGGAAAAGCGGTCAGCGACAAGCGAACAGCATCTACATTTTGCTGCCGGATTGAATTAGGTCAGGTGAATAATAGCTTCGGTCTTTTTCATGTTTTCATTTTTCGTATTTATATCTGTGCTAGGCTGCTACACCAGAGTCCTGCACGCGTTCGGGTAACCGCAGGTGACCCGTGAGTGAACCGCAGATTTTCACGAAACGGGTGAAAAATGTTGTGCTGTGTCGGATACGGGTTCGGTTCGGGTCGGACGTGGGTGATCGCGGGTCTAATTTGCGGTTCATAGGCTAAAAACTGTTCTTTAGTTTGGACTTGTATAGCTGCCTCCTGTCGGCTTCCTTCTTGATGCGTTTTTAAAGCATGTGTGTGTGTGTGTGTGTGTGTGTGAGCTCACATATAAAAATAGTTTTTGAATTTATTATTTGTCTGCTACTGTTTAACAACATTTTTATTTGGCTCTGCCTTGGCTATGTCACTGTTCACTATATTCATGGCAATACATTTTGTATTTAAGTTTGACATTTTCTTCCGGGTTCGGGTCGGATATCGGGTTCATTTATAGCGGGTCGGTTCGGGTGCGGATTTGTATTTTTTTTCGTCGGAAAACGGGTCGGATACGGGTTTGAACATGAAGGGTACGGGCGGTTGCGGTTTGTCAAAATCAGAACCGTGCAGGACTCTGTGCTACACTGCTACAGCAATTTAGTTGAACACTACCAGAGCTGAGGTGAAAAATGAGCTCCCATTAACTAGGTATTAGCTCATTGACATGTATTTATTAGACGGTATCTGTAGTATTATCCCAAGGTAGCACCAAACTTGTGAAGTTAACAGTGACATAAAAAGAACCAAATGTTTCTTTACAATACCTCTGTAATTGGTTTTTGGGACGTGTGTATAGTAGTCGTGTGAGGGTCTACTGAGCAGGTTGTAAACGTACTAGAACTTGTTAAATTGGTATACATGATTGAAGCCTTTTGTGACTAAATAAAAACACGTAATAATTGGTATTTTATTACACTCCTTTTCGCCTCTGATGTTGTGTATTGCAGAATGAGTGTGTTAGGTGAGGAGGATGCTGCATCAGTGAAGCAGGTAGATGCAGGAATGAAATGCTTCTGGAAATGGTCCTGACTGAAGATGGAGGGAAAAGTAACAGTGAAGGGACACGAGCTTTCCTTTCATATAGGGGATATTTTCCAAAAAATTGAGGAAAGATGTCAAATTTGGGGAGGTGGACAGGAAGCTATGCAGCAGCAACCTACAGGCAGAAAGTGAAAACAAAAACAGTGGACAGAGAGGTGCAGCAGAGAAGATTTGGTTTAAAAAAAACTGGGGAGTGCTCAGCAGGTCAAGAAAGAGGCTGCAGAAACTGAAAAGCAGGCGAGGCTGAGGCATGCAAAAGGGCCTTTGTGACACTGGTGGCCCAGGCAAAAAGGAAAAAGAAATGATTAACTGGACTTGGACATTGGGGTTTTTATCTTTAAATGATATTGTTGTTGTCAACAGCATGTTTTACTAACACAGTGTTGACCTTGTGGTATGTTGTGTTGATTATGGTTCAGGCATAATGATGAGTGATGAGAGGATGATGACTTAGCCTTGTGTCATTCCACTACCTAATTGGTCAGACATTATTCATTTTAATTCATTCATTTTTTAATAAAATGGCCATTACAACATAGATATGAGGTCATTGTGTTTGTGTCTGAGAGAGCTGTGTGTTTTGTAGTGCCTCCTGCAGAAGACTGAAACAGAGTGTTGGTGGACAAAGCGCTGAATATTTTTCTTCATAGTGTACACGCACTACCCCCCCCCTCGCCGCCGCCGTGCGGGTTATGTCTTGGACACATGTACTTAGTTTATCTATTTGTCTGGTCTGATCAGGTTTAATCGATAAATATAGCTGTGTATCATCTGCATAACAATGAAAATTAATGCCATGATTTCTAATGATGTTACCTAAAGGGAGCATATATAGTGTAAACAAAATAGGCCCAAGGACTGACCCTTGGGGCACGCCATAATTAACTCTGGAGGACTGCGATGATTGTTGATTAATGTTAACAAATTGGTAGCGATCAGATAAATATGATTTAAAGCAGCAGAGGGCTGCTCCTCTAATACCTATATCACATTCTAATCTGTGCACTAAGATACTGTGGTCAATGGTGTCAAAGGCTGCACTAAGGTCTAATAACACCAGGACCCATATTAATCCCATGTCAGCGGCTAATAATAAGTCATTAGTAACTTTAACTAACGCTGTTTCAGTGCTATGATGGGCACGAAAGCCAGACTGAAACTGTTCAAATAAACTATTATCCTGCAGGAATTGGCACAGCTGTTTAACTATTACTCGTTCTAAAACCTTTGACAGGAAGGACAAATTGGATATAGGCCTATAATTGGCTAAAATGTCAGGATCTAAGGTAGGCTTTTTCAGAATTGGTTTAATAACAGCATATTTAAATGACTGTGGCACATATCCAGTAATTAATGAAGTGTTAATTATATTTAGGACAGTGTTAATAATTTCTGTTACAAATTGACCCCGGCCTCTCATCTGAGAAGGGAAAAGTTATGTGGCCCTCACAGGAAATAGTTTGGGGACCCCTGCTCTAAACAAAATCCTGGAGACAACCCCACACTCTCTGCTTCATTAATAATGAAAATAGTTCAGAACTAAGGAACATTTTATTGTAAAAGTCCAACTTTGTTATCAAATACAAATACACACATGTAAAAAAAATAATCTAAATGGTCTCTGGTATTGTTCAGGGGGCCGGACCAAATGTATGCGGCCCGCGGGCCGTAGTTTGGGGACCACTGGTTTAGAGTGACAAGGTGTGGGTTGTGGTTCTGATTAAAGAACACAGACACAGATGTCGTCATTAAAGGTTTATTTACTGTGGTCTGTAATAATACAGTAACACTCACTATAACAATATATACATACAATAATAAATGAACTAAGACCCACTATATGAGTCACTCACATGTATTACATGGGTCATGGAACACACACATCACTCACAGAAATCACAGATGACAGCTAGCAATGCTAGCTGCTAGCATATTATCATATTAGCTTCAACAGCACACTGGTGCTAAACAGCATTAGCTTATACAGTACAACATGCTAACATCTACCTGAACTGTACTGTGTTATTTATCTGACCTTATGGCATCTACACACAGTAATAAACCAGGAATAGATGAATAAAAAAGAGAAAAAGAAGCAGAGATGGTGAACTTAGCACAGTTACCTACAACACAGAGGCTAATAAAACACAACGACGTTCATAACCATTATAACATCAGTGGTGCGTTCAACAGTGTGGGACATTTGAAAACTTACAGAAAAGGAGTTATTCCTGAACAAATATAACCAAACAATCAAATAAACAATTAACTATTATTAACTAGTTTAACACAATAACTTTGACAGACGCTCATATGAGTCATTTAAGTCACAGATTCTGCTCTGAACTTTGACCTGTTAAGATGAAGAAGTTTATGTTCTATGGACTTTTATTCTGTGAAGAACCCACAGAAGGTTATTTATTTCATAAATAGTTATTATTATTATTATTAATTTTCTGACTTTTGTTCTGTGAAGAATCCAGAAAGGGTTGTGTCTTTCTGGAAAACAATATTTTTTTTACATTTATCCACTCCTGCATTCGTCACACTTTTTCTGTTACAATCTGACCCTGGCCCCTCATCTGAGAAAGAAAAGTTATGTGGCCCTCACTGGAAATAGTTTGGGGACCCCTGGTCTAAAACTTGGAATTATGTCAGAAGTCCATAAGAAGAACAGATGTGAATGTTCTGAGAGGGTGGTCTGGAGGTTCTGGATGCTTGGACCCATTTGAGCCGTCACTGGTTCTGCTGTGTTCTGTGTGCATGTGTTACCGAAGTTGAAAAAGCTGAAAAAAATCTTTACACTTCATAAAGAGTTTGTTTTTCTGTTTCCCTTCTTACGCTGTAAGCCTGGATAAGTAGAGGACTTAAAAAAAAACTGACACAAATGATTGCACTTAAGTGATTTCAGTAATGATCAACTAATCAATTATTAACATTAATATTAATAGAAAAGACAACAATAATTATGGATTTGATTTCTATAGTGTTTTACATTAGTGTTCCATTATTCATTCACTCTCACATGCTGAACCAGTTCTTTGCCCGCTTTGAGGTGGAGGACACAACTCCCATCAGTCCAACCCCAGACACCAGCAGCCAGGCCCTCGTCCTCCGCGTCGCAGACGTCATCCACACACTCCGCAGAATCGACATAAGGAAAGCAGCTGGTCCTGATGGTGTTCCAGGGTGGGTCCTCAGAAGCTGTGCTGCAGAGTTAGGTGAAGTATACACCAAGATCTTCAACCTCTCTCTATTGCAATGTACTGTCCCCACCTGCCTGAAGACATCCACAATAGTGCCAGTTCCTAAACACACCACAATAACATCCCTTAATGATTACAGGCCTGTAGCACTGACACCCATAATCATGAAGTGTTTCGAAAAACTGGTCCTTCAAAACATCCAAACTGTCTTACCACCCACCCTGGATCCCCATCAGTTTGCATATAGAGCCAACAGGTCTACAGATGATGCCATCTCCATTACTCTCCACTCCGTCCTGCACCATCTGGAACTGCGGGGGACCTACGCACGGCTACTGTTTGTGGATTACAGCTCTGCATTTAACACTATCCTCCCAAGCAGACTGTTTTCCAAAATGTCCACCCTGGGGATACAGACCAACCTCTGCCTTTGGGTAAAGGATTTCCTAACTCACAGACCACAGGCAGTTAGAATGGGTCCACATCTCTCTCCCACTCTGACACTCAGCACAGGAGCCCCACAGGGCTGTGTGCTGAGTCCTTTCCTCTACTCTCTGTACACACACGACTGCATTCCATCTCACTCTAACAACATTGTGAAATTCGCAGACGATACAACTGTGGTGGGTTTAATCACCAAAGGTGATGAGTCTGCCTACAGAGAGGAGGTTCTGAGGCTGACAGAGTGGTGCTCAGAGAACAACCTGAGCCTCAACATCAAAAAAACAAAAGAACTAATAATTGATTTTAGGAAAAAACAGGACACACACACACCACTATTCATCAATGGGGAGAGGGTGGAGAGAGTGTCCAGCTTCAAATTCTTGGGAATATACATATCAGAGGACTTATCATGGACAATAAACACCACAGCAATAGTTAAGAAAGCACAGCAGCGGCTATACTTTCTCCGTACACTCAGGAAAATCAATCTCTCACAACAGCACCTGTACTCCTTCTATCGCTGCTCCATTGAAAGCATCCTCACATATGGCATTCTGTCCTGGTACGGTAGCAGTTCAGCTGCAGACAAAAAGACACTGCAAAGGACCATAAAAACTGCCCAAAACATCATTAATCAACAGCTACCTACCTTGGACACCATCTACAACTCTCGAAGCTTACAAAAATCACATAACATTCTCAAGGACCTGTTCCATCCAGCCAACCACCTGTTTGAACTGTTACCCTCAGGAAAACGTTACCGGTCCATCAGAACACACACTACAAGATTCATGAACAGTTTTTATCCCAAAGCCATCACCATACTAAACGCTGATATGAAGACGTAATCCATAAATCACATCTCATGCAATGCAGCACTTTATCACTGTATCTCTTGCACTGTATGAATGAGAATGGATGGGGGTTTTTATGGTTTTGTATTTTTATGCTTTTGTATTTATTGTTGTGTATTTTAATGTATTTTAACTACTTTTTATTATTATTCTGCCTTTTATGATCCAGTATGCGAGTGCACTGAATTTCGTTGTATACTGTACAATGACAATAAATTTCTATCTAATTACATGCTCCCTCTGGTGGTGGTAAACTACATATGTAGTCAGACTGACAGAAGGGTGGCAGCCATTTCACGTGACAGAGGAGGATTGGAACCATCACTTGAGCTCATAGGACTAGATGGTAAATGGTAAATGGACTGCATTTATATAGCGCTTTTCCACCTTCATGGTGTTCAAAGCGCTTTACATTAGCCTCTCATTCACCCATTCACACACACACTCATACACCAGTAGGTTTCTAAGGTTTACAGTAAGTCCTACTGGGGGCCTAAGTCAGGGTTCAGTGTCTTGCCCAAGGACACTTCGACATGTGGACAGCCAGAGCTGGGACGCGAACCACCAACCTCTTGGTCATTGGGCGACCCACTCTACCAACTGAACCACAGCTTTAACCTTTGACCCTAACGACCCACTCTACCAACTGAACCACAGCTTTAACCTTTGACCCTAACGACCCACTCTACCAACTGAACCACAGCCGCCTGGTACAATGGGATGGGGGGTGTTAGCAGATAAAAATTCACTATGATGAGATAAAGCCACAATTATGCAATAAAAGTCACGATAATTAGATAAAATAAAGTCAAAACAATTAGATTAAAAAGTCATAAAAAGGTTAAAATACTGAAATAAAAGCCATAATAATGTCATAATTATGAAATAAAAATAATAAGATAAAAAGTTAGGTAAAAAGACAAAACAACGAGATAAGAAGTCACAACAGTGAGATAAAAAGTCAGAATACTTAAAAGGTAATAATAAGCTGAAAAAAACAAAACAAAAAAAAAAGTTAACACAATTAGGTAAACTCCACTTGGGCTCACAGGACTAGCTGCTACAGTCCCTTAGATTAGGGTGGGATCAGGGGGGGTTTTAGCATCACTGGGGTCATCAGGTGGGCACCCCCCTTCATCGGTGTTTCGTTGATGGGCCCACGACACCTCCAGAGGGCTCAACGGCAACACCTGGCATCCCAGGTGTGCCCCCCTCCGCTTTTTCCCCTCTATGGTCCTTTGTTTGCAGCCCAGCTTGGGTCCCTTCTCTTGATCCATATCCATCTGCTACTTCGCTCGGCAGCTTCTGATAAGGATCTGATGGCTTGTCTGTAGGCTTGTCCTCGTACTCCCATATCCTTTAACAGCTTGGTTGTAGTCCTAGCAATGAAGCCTCTACACCCGACTTCTACAGGAAATACCCGGGCACGCCAGCCACGTTGGTCTGCCTCAGCTGCTAGGTCTGTATACCTCAGTTGTTTGCGTTCATATGCCTCACCAACCTCTGTCTCCCATGGTACAGTTAGCTCAAAAATGACCACGATCTTCTGGGAGCTTGACCACATGACCAGGTCAGGCATGAGACTAGTTGACAGAATCTCCGGCGGAAAGACTAGTTTCTGATCTAGGTCAACTTGCATCCTCCAGTCCCGGGCAGCATCAAGGAGGGTTTTTTCCCTTCGTGCAGATGGCTTTGCTGGAAATTGTCCTGCTCTTACAAACACAGTGGTGTTTGGGGTTCCAAGCATTAGGGGAGAGAGGGCATTGTTGGTCATTCTCCTCCCTTCCAGGGCGATTGCCAGTTGTCTTAAGACCTGGTTGTGTCTCCAGGTGTAGCGGCCTTGGGACAAGCTTGTTTGGCAGCCAACAAGAATGTGCTTCAATGTTGCAGGGGTTTGGCAGAGTACACAAGAAGGATCTTCTCTGAACCATTGGTTTAGGTTCTTGGGTGAAGGAAGAACAACGTAGGTGGCTCTGATGATGAAGCTGATTTGGCTTCCTTCCATTTCCCAAAGATCCTTCCATGTGAGCTTACGATGCTCCAGGTTTTCCCAGGTGGTCCACTGTCCCTGCTTGGACTGTACCACTGCCTTTGTGCATCTGTCCGATTCCTCTTGTTTCCAAACCTGTGCAACCACTAGCTTTCTTTTTTGGCTTGGCGTAGCCTTGTGCCACGTGGGTTGACTTGTCTCAAGTCCGAGTCCACCTCTTCCGTGCTGCACCTGTCCCACGATGTCCCCATGCCTGAGGGCAGATTTGCTTTGCTGTACTGCCTCGGCTGGGGTCCATTTCCTTCCAGTTGTCAACCTGGGAGCAGCCGCCCGGATCGCCTCATCTTGAGACTCAGTCAGGGTCATGTTTAGCCTCACCTTGTTGCACTTGTACTCCTCTATTAGGCTCGAGATGGGCAGCTCCAACGCACCATGTCCATACAATCCGATGTTACTGAGGCACCGTGGGAGGCTGAGCCATTTTTTAATGTATGAGCTGACTGCTCTTTCCAGTTTCTCAATTTTGTTCATGGGGATCTCATATACTGTTAGGGGCCACATCAGGCGGGGGAGCAATCCAAACTGCAGGCACCACAGTTTCAACTTTCCGGGAAGCATTGTCTTGTCTATGCTGATAAGACCTTTGATGGTTTCTTCCCTCAGTTGATTACTCTGGTCTGAGTCTTTGAGGCGTGCATCGTACGATCGTCCCAAGCTCTTGACTGGTAGTTCTGACACCAACGGAATGGGTGTGTCCCCGATGTGGAACCTCTGGTCATTGAGTTTCCCCTTGACGATGGATATGCTCCTGGATTTGCTGGGTTTGAACTTCATCCGTGCCCATGTAATGTTGGCATGAAGCTTTCCCAGCAGGCGCTTGGTGCAGGCAACGGTTGAGGTTAAGGTGGTCATGTCATCCATGTAGGCGTGGATGGGAGGTAGATGCTTTCCACACCTCAACCATTCTCCCCCCACAACCCATTTGGAGGCTCGAATGATCACCTCCATTGCCATGGTGAAGGCTAGTGGGGAGATGGTGCATCCAGCCATTATTCCCACCTCCAGGGTTTGCCATGATGTTGTGTACTGTGTTGTTTTAACACAGAACTGCAGATCCTGGAAGTAGTTTTTTACCAGGTTTGTAATGGTATTTGGGACGTGGAAGAAGTTGAAGGCTGCCCATATGAGTGAGTGAGGGACGGATCCAAAAGCGTTGGCCAGGTCCAGAAATAAGACATGTAAGTCTCTTCCTTCCCTTTTGGCAGATTGTATTTGGTGCCATATCATGCTTGTATGCTCCAAGCATCCTGAGAAACCAGGTATTCCAGCTTTCTGCACAGATGTATCGATCAAGTTGTTTTGTTTCAGGTATGTTGTCATCCTTTTTGCAACAATGCTAAAGAAGACTTTTCCTTCAACGTTCAACAGGTTGATCTGCTGGAATTGATCGATGTTTGAGGCAACCTTCTCCTTGGGGATTAATATTCCCCCGGCTCTTCGCCACGCTTTTGGGATGGTTTGCTTCGTCCACATCACTTTTACTTGCCTCCAAAGGAACCGTAAGATGTTTGGGGAGTTTTTGTACAATTGGTACGGTACTCCATTTGGTCCTGGAGCTGAAGCTGCCCTTGCCTTCCTCACTACTTCCTCAACTTCACTCCATCTTGGAGGACTGTCATCCAGTTTGTGTTCTGGTAGGGGAATTGGTGGCATGTCTGCTGGTATCTCTCTCTGTTCCAATCTTCGGTTGTCTGTATGGGTGGTTTTGAGGTGTTCCGTCTTTGTTACCTTAAGTTCCGTCTTTGTTACCTTAAGTGACCCGCTCTTTTCCTTGGTAAATAGTCTCTTCACAAATCTGTAGGGATCCCTGTAGAAGGACGTCCTCATCCTTTCTTTCTTCTTGCGTCGTATCCTGATGTTTTCAGCTCTCCGCAGTCTTCCCAGGTGTCCCTTCAGTTCCATTTGCAAGAGGTCAATGCCTGCCCTTTCTTCGGGTGAGGCTCTCTTCCATTGCTTCCTCAAGTCCCTGTTGTCTCTGTTGTTCCAAATCTTTCTGCTCCATAGGAGTAGATGAGGTCTCCCATCTTCTCCAGTTTCTTCTCCGCGGTTCCTTTGGTTCCATGTTCTTCTCCAATGTGGGTTGCAATTGGCTCGGTTCCAAGTTCTCTGATGTTGTGCTTGAAGATCTTTTGGCCTCTAGGGTACTGATGCCCGGTGGACTGTGGGTTACATCCTGCCACTGGGCTTCACTCGCCTGACTTGACCTTTCTCTCAGCAGATATTGATCAATGCGAGGTCCTGGGCTCATTTTCTTCAAGCATTTCATCCGGCCTTGATGTATTTTTAGGCCTCTGATGGAGGTTACTTTGGACCAGCCACAGCTACATACTTGGCATTCTTTTCTTTCAGTTGATGTTGCTTGTCCTGTGCTGATTATCTGATTCGTCGTCGTATTCATTCCAGGGTCAATTACCGAGTTGTCATCCAATGAGTCCTCTTTCGCCCCCGCTCTCGCAGACTCTAGGGGTGTTTTCCTCTCTGAACTTTTAGTAGCAATGAGGGGTTGGCCGTTGTCTACGTGTTCAAGTGACTGAGCCTGCCATCACGGATAGCTAGTCCGTGACAGCCCCGTTGGGGTCTTTTCCTCCTGTCAGCTGTCTTTCCAAGCCGTCACATGGTCTTTCCCTAGTTGTCAGACACTGTCCAAGGAATTAACTACAAATGGGGATACATTTGTAAAAAGTGGTGCTGACAGGACAGTACTGGCATTACCAAAGCATTTTAGGATGAATGTTTAAAATATCAGCCTTGTAAACATTTGTGACCTGTCACCACGAAACCAGGCATAAGTCGCGCTGAGCCGTTCAGAGCTACAGCCAAATTTAGGCTGGAAGGTGATTTCTTATTAGTGTTTACACCTTATCAAAAAACGGTACCTTAACACCTCTATGTTCACTTCCTGTGGTCATTACATTGAAATCCAATCAATAAAGGTGTTTATTGAGTCAATTATTTAAGCAGTGACAAAAGTTCAGGTATTGCTGAGCAAAGACAAAGACGACTTCCACCTCTTTTCGCCGAACAAAACGATCTCCGTTCCGTGGGTAAACACCCAAGTGTTTGGTACGAGGTAAAAGCTTATATTGAATGTTCTGTCCAATGGTGTAAGCCAAATGATTATAATACGTCACACTTCTGTCATATTATTATAATATGGGTCATTCCATGCTAATGTGTAAATTTTAATAAAAAAAATAAATTATTTTTTTCAGGAATCTTTTTTCCTCTCATTGTAAACAAATTATTAAAGTTTCAGAATATATATCTGAAAAGATAACTTTTGAATAACCAACCTCAAAATTTTGAAATTTTGAATTACCAAATAGTATTGTAACGGACATCATTTGGACGGAATTCCAGAGGAGTTTTAGGAACTTTTTCACCATCATTCCTATATTATTGAACAGAAACACTTCTAAAAAGCTTTAGAAACAAAGATTCTAGATAATAAAAAGAAAAAAATACTTCCATATTGACTTTGTCAATAAAAATGTAGAAAATCACCATGCGGTTATAAGCATACACACACATATTATTTTCCTTATTCTGGTAAACTGAAGTGAACAAGCCAAGATAAGAGTTATTATCAAAAATAAACTTTGAAACTTTAATTAATAATGTGTGGTGGAGTTGTTTTGCCCCACTGTTTGTTTTAACACCAAGGACCATGCTGGAAATAAGCCCCGTGCTTTTGCATGCCATCCTTTGGATTGCCTCTTGTAAGGTTCCAGAATAAAATCAATCAATCAATCAATCAATCAATCAATTTCAACGTTTAAAAACTTCAAAATTTTCAACAAAGTCTGAAAAATAGACAAGTAAATGCATGAAGTGAGTAATGTAACGGACATCACCTTGGACGGAAAATATTGAATTAAGATTAAAACTTTTATGAAAACATTAAAAAACTTCAACAGTTCATAAAAATTGTCCATTACATGGCATGGGTGGGAGGGGAAAATAAATATTATTTTGTTCGATTACCAGAAATATCTTTTGTTTTTGTTCATATTTTTTCAACTTGAATTGAAATTTCCAAGAATCATACAGGAAGTCCTCCCTAAATATAATTCCTACACGTCCTAGATTATTATTGGCATATAGGGGGCAGAAAATTAGGCTATTTTTCTCAAATATTTCATAATTAGTAGGGGTGTGTTTTACACTCCGTCTTTCAGTGACGTCCGTTACCATGGTTACGAAAAACGATGTCAAATCACTTTAAATCTCATTAACATTGCGTGTAGATGAAATTTGTACAGTTTTTTTAAGACTTTGAATTAATTAACTGAAGGAATTTTACATATTAACAGACATACAATCATATTTTAATAGAATGACGAGCGTTACAGAAAATTTCCGTCTTATTCTGACGTCCGATCATAGATTTTCTGTCCAAAACAGCGGCATTTTGAAAACAAAAACATTGTCGCTGTAGAAATGGAGCTGGCATCGTGTCTACGTGAATCCAGCAATCATATGCTATATACCAGAGGAATCCTGACTTATTCATTCACTAAATCACCAAGTATCCTTCATTTATAATGATCGGACGTCATGTAGTAACGGACGTTATTAACCTGGACGGAGCTGGAATATTCAGTTCTCCTCGTCATGTTGCTGGCTTCTCCACAGAGATCGCTGACGTAGTGCGCTGGTTGGAAATACCCAGAATGCTCTATAAACGTCATCACTTCCGGGGCACAACAAATTGGGTTTTCCCACTCTTGTCACGGACGTCAGTGGATGGACGGAAAATGCAGTGGTTGACTTCGAGTTCGATTTACAGCCAAAGCCTTTGATTAATACTGATTTATCTGCCCTTATCGTGTCAATATACGAACTAGAATAATTCCTACGTATTTAGTGTGTATTTCACAATATACGTTCGTCAGTAGCAGGCTGTGTAACGCCCGTCATTTTTCTGGACGGAATGACTGACGTCCGTTACTTGATATTATTTCTTATCTCAAACCACAGAAACTAGTACAAAAACTCTACAGTTTTCTCCAGAACATTATTTTTAATTATAACTTCAGGATAAAAAATAAAAACATGAATATTTTCAAAGGAATAGGTTGTTTATTCAATACACAACCAAGCATGACTAAAAAAATTAAATTGTTCCTACCTTTCCGTCCATCAACCTGGAAATGATTTTTTTCTAATTCCGTCATTTATTGGACTATCTTTCCAAATTTATCATATTTATGTCAGGACTATGAGAGAAATAAGACTCAATAAAAGTTTTGTCCATATCTATCATAATTAAGGCTGTACGTCTATCAATTGTCGGCACGAAAAAATTTACACATTAGCATGGAATGACCCATATATAAAACTTCTGTGACATGTCCATCAGAGTGTCCTTTAACATCTGTCAACAATTTGTGTCAATCGGATACAAATTATTATGCGTTGCTAAGGACTTCCTACCCCAAAACAGTCCAAAACTTTAACGGACAATATCTAAAAATATGCAAATTGTAAAATATGTCCAAATGTGGATATTAAAATGACCATAACTTTGGTTCTACTTGTGATAGAAACATCATTTTTTCACCATCTTAAACCTTAGTTTCCACTCTACCAAGATACACACATAACTCTGTTTGGATTTACACACACTTATGCCTGCTTTACTGGTGGGGGGTCACATTTGTGTTTTGAACTTTACTTGTTGGGAAATGTGGAAACTCTGGGACCAAAAAAGGAACATGATTTGGTTTTACTGACAAAATAATGTGACAATATTTAGATTTGATGTCCCACAATTAACAGAAATGGAAACATTTGTTACATTTTCTGCTTCAGCGACAACATTCAAATAGACATAAAAATGACTCCAGAAAGTGAAGAATTCCCAGCTCTCTGTGCACAGCAAATAAAACACTTCATCCAGAGAATGAAGAAAAACTGACACAAAGCAGGGAAATGTTAGCCTAGCCACGCTATCCCCAGCCAGGAAAGGCAGAAGTAGAAGGAGGGACAGAAGAATGTTGACTTTTGGAAGTCAGTCAGAATGACATTTATTTGACAGAATTAGATTAAAGCTTTCGCTAGCTAGCTGGTTAGAGTTGACACTTGTATGAAATAGTGATGGTTTGATCAGTTTATTGACATTATGATTACACAGAAAATGACAAAAGTACAATAAATAAAATAGAATAAAAATTAATTATACATACATTTTAAGATTTAAAAAGTGCAAGAATATGACATTTTCACAGATTTGCATAAGACTGGAGTGAATCAAAGTAAAAGTCCTGTGTAAACCAGAGGCGAGTTTAGGCTATTTTTAGGGGGTGCTTCAGCCCCCCTAAAAATGTGCTCAGTACCCCCTGGTTGCTTCCTTTAAAATAAATAAATAAATAAATAATGAAAAATCTCTGCAGCCTCAGAGTTCTCCTATCCTAGTAGAGAACTGTCATGTCACCATGTGATTTGTCTAAACCAATCAAATCCTTCTACTTCCAGCCTTTTCTGATTGTTTTGACAAATGGACATTTGATGGTGGTTCCACTGCAGATGAGTGACAGTAAGATGTGAAGGTAGGCCTGTGCCATTACAATTAGTGAACAATTAAATCCAATAGTAGTGTTCCCTGGTCTGTGGACAACTATAAAAACCACCTTCACCATCATTGATCTCATTTTGTCACAACTGGACATTGTGAACAACCACCATGTAGGCTTGGTCATTATTGATCTAAAATTATCTGTTTGATTGGATAATCATTCAGGTAAGAATGAGTACAGTACTAGTATAGTTGTATCTGTGCTGATTTCTGCACTGAACAACTGTGTTATGTATATTTACGTCCTCTTTCATGGTAGGAAATGTGACCTGTGTGTGAAGTTATGGTTTATAAAAGTTGTTTTTGTAGGATTTTAACTTTGTCATGTCCCGTCTACAATGAATATGTTCCTACCCCTTTATTACTAATAAATGAAAGTTACATGTTTGTGTTAAAAATAGATGTATTGTTGTGCATAAGTGCATTGTCATAATAGTGTGTAGTGTGCAGGTGTTCATGGGGACAGTTCACACACATTATTTACTAGATGTTTAACTCTGTTACCCTGACTGTTGGTTAGCATAGCCTAATGCTAACACATGATCAATCAGGTTAGAACTCTGTAGCTTTACATGTTAAACCATCTTGTCCATTTCTGACAACAGGGTTTGAATCATCTGTAGAGAGGGGGCGTGGCTTTGGGGATTTATGCCCCGGATCTTTTTTTTTTTTTTTTTTTTTTTTTATCTTGGCAAAAAAAAAAGTCACCTGTGTACTCCGCTCCAAACAACACATATTACAACTGATATTTGGGCAGAAATCCTACATCAAAACCCAGATTTCCCTCATTTTAAAGTTTTTCTTTTTTCACTCGACCCCCCCCCCCAACCTGCTATAGGGAGTTTCTCCATCATACTGTCTATATGTTTATGTCTCTGCTCAGTCAATAACCCACCTCCACCTGACCCAGTTGACCCACACCTCACTTTTCTTTGAATAGGATGGTGAGGAAAATAAAATATATGAAAAAACTAAAACCAAACATTCAGAAAAAAAACTATCAAACCTGCTCAAAAGACACATTAAAACTAAGTGAATTAGAGGAAAAAAGTCCAAACTAACTAAAACAAAACTATAATGAAAAATCCAAACTATTCTAACCCTGATCCTTAGTTTACATTTCTACATTCTACTATTTTATTTATAATATTGTGTTAATATTTACTCAGTGTTAAATATGTTCATTAAATATGGACTCATTTACATTTTCTGGGAAACCTTTCAGTGTCTTCATTTAAAAATGTTTGTCTTCATGTCACAGGGTCACAGATATAGAAGACATTACATTAACCTCTTCCACCCTGAGCCTATTTTCAGAGAAAAACACCTAAAAAAACATACCCAAAGTAAATGAAGAATTGCTCCACAATCCTAAGGTTTATATGGATGTTCTTTGTATCTATGGACATCTACAGGCTTCACACAATCTATTCCCATTGTCAAAAATAGTGTAGCTACTACTATGACTGAATAAACTGGAATAAACTAAAAGATAAAATAGAATTTTTTGGTCTCGCCTGAATTTATTATTTTTTTGACAAAAGAAAACACTCTGCTAACAATGATTCCATGAATATAGACACTATTGATCACCTTCAGTAACTCCTTTCCAACACAGGAACAAAAGTTGATAGAATTAGAGCAAAGGACAAAGCCTCCAGAAAGGTTTAAGTCCAGATAACACTAGGCGGACAGTGCATTTGGCACAGTTTGGCACACTGTTGTGCCAAACTGTTCCAAATACATTATTTTAATTTTCCAGTAAAATCTGTCTGGAAAATACAACTCATATCCATTACAGAAGTCTATTACTGTCTACTGGAGCTTTTAGAAATGAAATTTACCTTGTGTTTCATCAACTTCTACCTTTGTGCACAACTAAAATGAATAAAACCATATAAACATGGATTATTTTGTCTCCAAATGGAGTAGTTTTATTAAGAACTTACTCCAAACAATATAATAATATATTAATAATAATAATAATAATAATAATAATAATAATAATACACTTCAGTAAAAATCTAATATAAAGTTGAACAAATGTGCAAAAATATATGATAAATTCAATTAGAATAAATATAAATATCAAAATTAGTGCAAATTTACTAAACAAAATAACTAATACAAACATTCAAAACACAAACAATTGCAATAAAGTCCAAACATGTCCATGTGTTATCATCAGGTGGGGGCTGGTTTATCATTAGGTTGGGGGGGCTGGCAGCAGACTGAACTGGTCCATGTGTTTCTGCAAAAAGCACTTTTATTTGTGTCAAATAAGGCTGTCATCCTCCAACCTATGAAAAATGAAGACAATCATGATTTGAGACTTTTTCCTTCTCATGAAATGATAGAATGTTATTTATTTTTGACAGAGAAAGTGAATAAATCCTCAAACAATCATTGATTAATTATAAACTTATCTACTTATGTGTAGAAATAACAATACAATGAGAAATGAGACTGAAAAAATACTACTATAGTCAACAGTGTTTGCATGTGTATAGTATAAAATGTAGTATTATTGTTATTATTATTACTATTAGTTTGTAAAAAAGATATCAGTAAGATACAACAACTTACTGGGTAGATGTTCATCCTGTTTTGAGTTCATATCCACAGTCAGATCTCAGTCAGATGTTGAACATTCAGCTGCTTCTCTGTAGTGTCTCTGTTGTTTACACGCTAGCACGCGGCTAACAGCTAACACTTCACAAAGCTTACCACAGTCAGTAACATTCAGGAAAATACACTGTCACTCACTGTTACTCACTAAAACTCTCCAAAATGACTTAAAACTACGAGTAAAGTCGGGAAATATAACTATAACCGGCACACAGATGTCTCTGCCGTAGCGTGTGTGTCCCAGGCCAGTATGTGCATGCGCCCGACGTGCGCAAAGATGCTAACCTTTCACCTTTTACGCATGCATTTCCTGTCCACAGGGAAATGTAGTTCATGGAATGTGAGGTGTCATTGGATTCAGAAGAATCTCCTCTTTCAAACGCCTACAAACATGGCCGCCTTATCGCTCGCCAGATCAAGATATTGATGAATTAATAGCGCGTATCGGCGATTAAAAATAACTTATATTTCACCACACACACATTAAAGATCATGTTTAAAGGTGACTTTTATCACTAAAGTACACTTTATATGTATTTTTATGAACATTAGGGTCTTAACTTTGAGTAAAAGTTGAAACAAATTTCCATTGTCCAGATTTATTATATGTTAATAATTAATGAAAAATTACACAATTTTCTCGGCCCACGGGTGGGCCGAGAAAATTGTGTAATTTTTCATTTTTCGGGCTAAAGGAGTTAACTATCTCTGTCAATTAGAATGAATGTTTCACTTTAATCAGTGCCATCTTTATATGGGGGTAACACTTCTTACCTGATCATCACTTGACAATATCTTCCCTGATAGTGTGACAAACATAGGGACCTTGTACCAAGATGGTGGCTGTGGCACCTGAGGCTGGACATGCTAACATGCTAACATGCTAACATACTGATATACTGTATAGTGTTCTATATCTATGTCATGAGGTTAGGATTTGTCAAACAGCTCACCTTAACATGCACTAAAATACAGAAAAATTGCATTTAAGACATCTGTTTTTCTCTGGGGGAGGCCCCCCAGACCACCCTCTGGGCTAAGACCTGGTCTTCATAGTGTCTGGCTAGTTTGAATCACAATTAGACCAAATTAAAGACCTTTAAGAGTTAGTATGGATGTTTATTTATATTTGAACAGTATACTATTCATCTGTACATTTTTCTTGTATGAATTTTATCCAGACACTCAATTTGATTTTTATATTCAATTGTTTGTATTTACGTCACCTAGAAGTTCTGGGTAGAGGCTAATTAATCATGCTTTGGTGCCAACACTGAGTGAGGAATGGGTGATTTCACCAATTATTTCTGATAAAGTGACAAAGACCTGCAACCAATAACTACTGAATGATGGACAGCTCCAAACATGTGCACAAGGTTTGCATTGGACTGTTGACATGTGTCCCAGGTATGAGTTCTACCATCATACATTTGAGCCAGTCTAGCTTTGGTACAATAGACACCATGGACCAGTTTACATTGAGCTCATGCCTGGCACAGATGGAACATTTATGGATTCGCTTCAATATTTCTGTCCAGATATCTGGTTAAAAAGTCACCCTTAAATCCTCTTCCCCTGCATTTTTATGGAGTTTAGAGGTTCAGAATGAAGACTAATATTATTATAAATGTAAGATATGGAACTTTTAATGGACTAAAAAAAACCTCAAGGGCTGTGTCCTCTGGTAAAGTGGGACACCCAGGGAATGTAGAATGAACTAAACTACGGACCTGTAAATACCTAAAGGCAGTGAAAAACTTTGCACACCTTCCCGAAATGACGCAAACGCTCCACCCCAAGTACATTCTAAACAGTAATGTATCATAGAGTTTTCTCATTTGTCAGAAGTCCTCAAGCATTGATAAAAAAAATAGTGGTGATAATCAAGGTTATAATCAATGAAAATAAAAGAAATGATGAGACCCCCCCCCCTCTGAGCTAAGTCCCAGATCTGGGCAATGTCTGGCTCCACCTCTGGCAGAAGGGAGATTTTTGTTAGAACTGGACCAGTATTTTTCTGTTGATTGATTGATTGATTGATTGATTGACATAGGCTTTATTACATAACTTGCTAAATGTAAGATGTATGTGATTGTGTCTTATCATTAAAGGAAGCTCTCTTAAAAAGGTGACTGTCATTATTAAATAAATTAAATGGTAAATCTCCCCCCACCTGTTGTAGAAGAACTGTTGCATTTAAGTACCTATGTGTGTGAGTAGGCCAGAAGTTGACCTGCAGTGAGCTAACACACTAGCAGCTAATGACAAACAGCCTAGTGGTCTATGACAGGGGTTCTCAAACTTTTTTGGCCCAGGTCCCCCTTGGAGGGGTGAAATTTTTCCATGTCCCCCCTCATCCTCGCGATACTGAAAATGATAAAAAACCACTTCAACAATGATTATTATGAAACAATGATAACCTTTTTTAATAGTGCTTTTGTGCAAACCAGCCACATTTTCAGGTATTATAATATAAATGAACACTTCAGAAACAACAATTTTAAATAATTTTAAAATAATAAACGGAACAAAAGACACACAAAACCGTGTGTGTGACAGACAGACAGACAGACAGACAGACAGAGACTTAATGAGAGGGATGATCTTGTCAAACTCAATATAACTATCAATGTACTTTCTCTTTTTAGGGTTAGGGCGTTTGTTTTTGCCATTGTCATTTTCATTGTCATTTCTTTTACCACTTCTTGAGGAACTTGGCGGACACAAAAATCGATCCATGTTCGCTGCATGTTGGCTAAAAATAGCCTGTGACTCGCTCCGTCTCAATTTAGTCAAGCTGGCGTCAAACAGCGCTGTTACTTCCGCCCGCTCGCTACAAAATAAAACTTCCGCATTTCAAAATAAAACAGCAAAAAAAACAAAAAAACAAAACCGTGAATAATTTCGCGTACCCCCTGGACATGCGCCACGTCCCCCTAGGGGTCCGCGGACCCCAATTATAGAACCATGGGTCTATGGGTCATTTGTTTTCCTTGCCACCTTATCACCACCACCACACTTCACCAGAACATCAACACCCACAAACTTTTCTCATCCAATAAGCCTCCATATTGACATGAAACTTGTAAGTTTTTAAGCTACATTTTAATTTCAGTGCTTGTGGATGGGTAGATAATAGTTTATTGGTGGATTAATAAAAAAGTTTAGAAATCGATTCAAGTCTTTGTTTCAAATCGGTGTCACTGCCGCTGTCAGCACTGGGGGCTGAGCACCCCTAAAGGTCAGAATCGCCCCTGGGTTCATCTTTTTGAGGGGTTATTGTTTTTGAGTTTGTTTGTTAAAAGCAGCTTTACACAAAAACTACTGGACCAGTGATTGGAAACAGTTTATGTTGTTTTCATGAAATATTGAAAAACAAAAAACAGTCACTTTTTATCTTTCAGAATCTGATGGTCACTCAGAGTTACCAACACATGCTGTCTTTCAGTGGTGGTCCGTGCATTTCAACATTAATTCAATTCAATTTTATTTATAAAGCCCTAAATCACAACAAAGTCCTTTAGTCCTTCAGTGACCCCCATACCTTAACTTCACCTCAGTATAGACTAGTCCAGCAGCACTTTATTTCAGGAACATTTAAAACCATCATGTATTAATTCACAATTAAGATTAAGAAACTAATTACAGATATTGTAAAAAATAAAAAGGTGATTGAAAAATACTGAACAAAATGACTGTGTGTGATCTTAAACAGTCTGTCTAATAAACTGCACAATGTTAGCGTTTCATATCAGACACCAACCAGACAATAACAAAACTAACTCATTCGTCATCTGAACCCGCTTTATCCTCAGTAGGGTCACAGGGGTCACTGGGGGTCTAATCCAGCTACAATGGGTGAAGGCGGGGTCAGAGGTCACCCTGTATGAGTCTCCAGTTCATCTCAGGACTGAACATATATAGACAAACAATCACTGTCACATTCACACCTATGGGTGATTTAGATTAACCAGTTAACTAGTTAACTAGTTAACCAGTTAACCTATCAGTGCATGTGTTTGGATGGTGGGAGGAGCCAGAGTACCTGGAGAAAACCCACACAGACACGAGGAGAACATGTAAACTCCACACAGAAAGGTTGAACATGGGTCTTTCTCACTGTGAGGCATAAGTGCTAACCACTGCACTACCGTGCTAACCACTGCACTACCGTGCTAACCACTGCACTACCGTGCTAACCACTGCACTACCGTGCTAACCACTGCACTACCGTGCTAACCACTGCACTACTGTGCTAACCACTGCACTACCATGCTAACCACTGCACTACCGTGCTAACCACTGCACTACTGTGCTAACCACTGCACTACCGTGCTAACCACTGCACTACCGTGCTAACCACTGCACTACTGATATACAACAACAAATAACTTCACATGTTACAATGACAAGAAGAAATGAAAAATAAAATGCATTTACTCACTAACATAGTTCTGCACAGTATCTGCTTATTTAAAATAAAGTGGAACCTCCTTTCTTTTGTCTAGAACACTTCAGTGGTTGTTGAACAGTTTATCTGTGAGTTTCAGCTCCATCAGTCAGTTCCTTTTCTATGGACATGGAGGCTAATCCTAACGATGTTTCTGTCCGCTAGCGTTTCTGACATAAATGTGAATACACTTTAACTCTGAAAATGACTGTTGATGACTGACAGCCAAAACAGTAACAGTTAAAACAGTAACAGTTAAAACAGTAACAGTCAAAACAGTAACAGTCAAAACAGTAACAGTTAAAACAGTAACAGTCAAAACAGTAACAGTCAAAACAGTAACAGTCAAAACAGTAACAGCCAAAACAGTAACAGTTAAAACAGTAACAGTCAAAACAGTAACAGTTAAAACAGTAACAGTTAAAACAGTAACAGCTAAAACAGTAACAGCTAAAACAGTAACAGTTAAAACAGTAACAGTTAAAACAGTAACAGCTAAAACAGTAACAGTTAAAACAGTAACAGTTAAAACAGTAACAGTCAAAACAGTAACAGTTAAAACAGTAACAGTTAAAACAGTAACAGCCAAAACAGTAACAGTCAAAACAGTAACAGTCAAAACAGTAACAGTCAAAACAGTAACAGTCAAAACAGTAACAGTTAAAACAGTAACAGCCAAAACAGTAACAGTTAAAACAGTAACAGTCAAAACAGTAACAGTTAAAACAGTAACAGTTAAAACCGTAACAGTTAAAACAGTAACAGTTAAAACAGTAACAGTTAAAACAGTAACAGTTAAAACAGTAACAGTCAAAACAGTAACAGTTAAAACAGTAACAGTCAAAACAGTAACAGTCAAAACAGTAACAGTTAAAACAGTAACAGTCAAAACAGTAACAGTCAAAACAGTAACAGTCAAAACAGTAACAGTTAAAACAGTAACAGTTAAAACAGTAACAGTCAAAACAGTAACAGTTAAAACAGTAACAGTCAAAACAGTAACAGTCAAAACAGTAACAGTTAAAACAGTAACAGTCAAAACAGTAACAGTCAAAACAGTAACAGTCAAAACAGTAACAGCTAAAACAGTAACAGCTAAAACAGTAACAGTTAAAACAGTAACAGTTAAAACAGTAACAGTCAAAACAGTAACAGTCAAAACAGTAACAGTCAAAACAGTAACAGTCAAAACAGTAACAGTTAAAACAGTAACAGTCAAAACAGTAACAGTCAAAACAGTAACAGTTAAAACAGTAACAGCTAAAACAGTAACAGCTAAAACAGTAACAGTTAAAACAGTAACAGTCAAAACAGTAACAGTCAAAACAGTAACAGTTAAAACAGTAACAGCTAAAACAGTAACAGTTAAAACAGTAACAGTTAAAACAGTAACAGTTAAAACAGTAACAGTCAAAACAGTAACAGTCAAAACAGTAACAGTTAAAACAGTAACAGCTAAAACAGTAACAGTTAAAACAGTAACAGTTAAAACAGTAACAGTTAAAACAGTAACAGCTAAAACAGTAACAGTTAAAACAGTAACAGCTAAAACAGTAACAGTTAAAACAGTAACAGTCAAAACAGTAACAGTCAAAACAGTAACAGTTAAAACAGTAACAGCTAAAACAGTAACAGTTAAAACAGTAACAGTTAAAACAGTAACAGTTAAAACAGTAACAGCTAAAACAGTAACAGTTAAAACAGTAACAGCTAAAACAGTAACAGTTAAAACAGTAACAGTCAAAACAGTAACAGTCAAAACAGTAACAGTTAAAACAGTAACAGCTAAAACAGTAACAGTTAAAACAGTAACAGCTAAAACAGTAACAGTTAAAACAGTAACAGTCAAAACAGTAACAGTCAAAACAGTAACAGTCAAAACAGTAACAGTTAAAACAGTAACAGCTAAAACAGTAACAGTTAAAACAGTAACAGTTAAAACAGTAACAGTCAAAACAGTAACAGTCAAAACAGTAACAGTCAAAACAGTAACAGTCAAAACAGTAACAGTCAAAACAGTAACAGTCAAAACAGTAACAGTCAAAACAGTAACAGTTAAAACAGTAACAGTTAAAACAGTAACAGTTAAAACAGTAACAGTTAAAACAGTAACAGTTAAAACAGTAACAGTTAAAACAGTAACAGTCAAAACAGTAACAGTTAAAACAGTAACAGTTAAAACAGTAACAGTTAAAACAGTAACAGTTAAAACAGTAACAGTTAAAACAGTAACAGTTAAAACAGTAACAGTTAAAACAGTAACAGTTAAAACAGTAACAGTTAAAACAGTAACAGTTAAAACAGTAACAGTTAAAACAGTAACAGCTAAAACAGTAACAGTTAAAACAGTAACAGTTAAAACAGTAACAGCTAAAACAGTAACAGTTAAAACAGTAACAGTTAAAACAGTAACAGTCAAAACAGTAACAGTCAAAACAGTAACAGTCAAAACAGTAACAGTCAAAACAGTAACAGTCAAAACAGTAACAGTCAAAACAGTAACAGTCAAAACAGTAACAGTTAAAACAGTAACAGTTAAAACAGTAACAGTTAAAACAGTAACAGTTAAAACAGTAACAGTCAAAACAGTAACAGTTAAAACAGTAACAGTTAAAACAGTAACAGTTAAAACAGTAACAGTTAAAACAGTAACAGTTAAAACAGTAACAGTTAAAACAGTAACAGTTAAAACAGTAACAGTCAAAACAGTAACAGTTAAAACAGTAACAGTTAAAACAGTAACAGTTAAAACAGTAACAGTCAGACCAGTGTGTAACATTGTCCCAGACTCTCACTCATATTTTTGCTCAGAAGACTCTTGGTTCTTAAATTTCCGTGTTCAGTTTGTTTAGATATTCTCCAGATTGTCTCTTGCCAGGTCCTAGCAAGTGTTAATCCAATCATTGAACACATACTGAAGGTATATAAATATGCTTGAATTCACAATCAAGTTTTATTGATCACTTAATCACTTATTAATTATACTCACATTCAAGTTCTATTGTTTACTTAATTAATCCCTCATTTCTTTGTATAACCATTACATAATAATATGTTGTCTACCTCAACTAACTTCTCACACATGCTAACCTGACCATGTGCTACATGACTAACCTTGCATTCCTCTTCACCTCTAAATCATTTTGTTATACATCACACCACCAGTTTAGACCGGGGGTGAAGTTCCATTCTGGTTTTGAACAAAAGTCTCCAGTAAACAGGTTGAAGGACACCTCTCCCTGTCCTGAGTGCAGCTGTGTTCCTATGGCAACGAGGGCGTACATCATCAACTTCAGCCTGCAGAAGATGACGTAGTTTTTTTGTGTGTTCTCTTCTCTCTGTAGCGCCCCGGCTCTCAAGTCCGGACCAGAACAGAGAACCCAGATATCTGTCGCACATTTTTCTAGATTTCTTTGTTCAGGTAAATGGTTATAAAACTTTGTTTTTGGATCTTGGTGGTTTCTTCCCGATAAAAAACTAACACGAGTAAGAGGAAACTAAAAGCCTAAGTTTTCCGACAGTACATGTCTAGTTTAGCGTCAGACCTGCTAGCTTACCTTGGTTCACAGACTCCAGATGTGATTGTCTATTGTAACCGGACTGTTCCATTCACTTCCAGTGCAGAGGACCTGCTATGAGTGCTCTGAAGGTCTGAAGCTAATGTCATTTACCTGACAACATATGCTAACTGAAATATAATTGGTTAAAAACTCTACTGTAAAGAAACACCATTGGAAGTCACTGGACTAAGTGGAAATAATATGACATGAAGAACAGAGACAATCATTAGTTTACATATTTATGAAAATAAAATTAATTAAAATAAAGAAATTTAGTTTCCAGGGCATGTTTAGGCCCACAGAGAAGGCCTTACTGGGCCCCGACGGCCCACCACTGCTGTGTGGTGTGTCCCCTCCACTGGATGGATCTACCGTCATTCATAGAAAACAGAGAAACCAGACACTCAGAAAAAGTCTGTCCACTACAAAAGAACAATCGGCTGGTATGGTTTTGGCTGGACATGTGGCAGAGGACGATTCTGGAACGCTGAAAACTGGGGATGTCATTGGACTAGAGCTAGATGGATGGATGTTCAGGGGGCGGCTATGGGTCGCCCCATGACCCAGAGGTTGGCGGTTCACGTCCCAGCTGGCCAACATGTCCTTGGGCAAAGACACTGAACCCTTAGTGTCCCAGTAGAACTGACAGAACCTTAGAACCTACTGGTGTATGAGTGTGTGTGAATGGGTGAATGTGAGGCTAATATAAAGAACTTTAAACCATGAAGGTGGAACAACTATAGAAGTGAAGAACATTTAAAGAAGAAACGGATGCAGCAGTTTTCACTTCAAACCACATGTTTACTTCTGCATTTAAAACAGCAGCAAAAAAAAACAGCAAAACATCAACTTCCTCCTTTTGACACTGGGGAAAAAAATATATACACACATACATACCATATTAATATAAAATATACATAGAATTTAAAAGGGGAGTTTTTCTGTAGAAACTTGTAGATTTAAACCTCCAGTCACACCATCAGACACTCAGATATTACTGCTAAAATATTCTAAAAAATAAAAATATTCTAATCATCGTAAAACACACCTGAACTGCAGTGTTTCAAACGCAGCCGCCATGTTGTTTAGTTGTTCATGTGCCACAGCTGCTCTCTTCAGATTTGCTATAGTTTACATACAAGGGGAGTTGACTTCAACAGCCAGATGTCCCCAGACAGAATGACCTTTGACCCTCCAATGCAGGAACCATTGACACAAAGTTTGCCAGTTGATTTCACGTCACTAACCCCGGTAACACAAACCCCCGGTAACACTAGCCAGTGCATCTCCATCATAAAGACTTCTGTCACATATAGATACAATCAGGGTGTGATTTATCAAATAAAAACAGAGGGGGGGGGGTTCCACAGAAAACAGTTTTCATTGGATGTTATAACCCTCATTCCCACATTAATAACATATGAGGCGTAAATCACTAAATGAACATTTCAAATCAACAGTTTTTTCTGATGGTGCAGTTAATTTGGTCTTTTCTTTTTCCCTGTTGGGGGGGGGGGGGGGGGTCAGCTAGGTCCATATACGTGGTGTTCATCCGCTCATAAATGGGCAGTTTTTCACTGCTTTCATCTGCCAGTGTGTGAGGGCAGGGTATGGCGACAGGGTTCCCTGTCCACATCCGCCCCCCGGGACAGAAGGTGGCTCGGGGCTCTGGCTGCAAACATCCCCCTCCGCCCGAAATTCACTGCAAGTGAAGTTCCTCTTTCAAGCATTTGTGTTCTCACCGTCACAAAGACTCGAGTACAGGAGGTCAGAAAACCAGCAAATCGCACCCAGGATACAGGTGTGCTTTAGGCTGGACCTGTTCCCAAACAGGCTAGACCTGCTCTCACTTAGCATTTCACTACTAACATAATGTCCTTTGGTTCAATATAAAACAGAGGCCAAAACTCACTTCATGAAAACACACAAGTACAGATGCAATAATAATAATAATAATAATAACAACTAGGGGTGCGTAGTAATTTGGCGAGATTTCTTGTCACGTTAAAATTCTGTCTTGCTAAGCAACTGGAAGTCGGACGTTGGAAAATACTGGTATTACCTGGGTGCAATTTGCTGGGGAATACCCCCCTCTGGTTTTGAACATTGGGTTCGTTATGGTCCACGTGTGTCTGGGCCACGCCGAGTTGGGATCCTACCTTTGTTGGCTCATGCCAGTCACCGCAGGGTTTCTGGGAGACCCTCTGACTCGCGTGTACATTAAACTCCGGTGTTTTCAAGATGGGTCGCCAACGTCGCAGATGACCACTGGCACCGGTTATACATGGCCCTGTCCCTGCCCTGGTGATGCTGTTGGTGCATCGGGGGACAAGGCTCATGAGTCCAGGAAGTGGCAAAGTTTGGGCGGAGGATTCTGTAAAGCCCGGTGAGTGTTACCGTCCAACCACTGAGACGATACCGTCCAGCCGCAGAGTGATAATGTAACGATTCATGAATTTCAGCAAATATTTAAAGGTTTGATGGGTTAGGGTAGAGAGCTAGAACCAACCAACCATACCAAGGCCGGCTGTGGCTCAGTTGGTAGAGTGGGTCGCCCAATGACCTAGGTTGGCAGTTCGCGTCCCAGCTCTGGCTGTCCACATGTCGAAGTGTCCTTGGGCAAGACACTGAACCCTGACTTAGGCCCCCAGTAGGACTGACCTTTGACCTTAGAAACCTACTGGTGTATGAATGTGTGTGTGAATGGGTGAATGTGAGGCTAATGTAAAGAGCTTTGAACCATGAAGGTGGAAAAGAACTATATAAGCACAGTCCATTTATCTCCTCTGAATGTTAGCATGGAATGCTGCAGCGCTAACAGCCCACATCTGTGCCAATATCCATACTGTCACGAGTAGACTTACACACAGTATACTTTCAGTATTTACCAAGTACATATTTCAGCAAGTAAGTACTGTTCCAATTCCAGTACTGTAGGTGCACTTACTGGAAATGACGATCATGAATACTGCCCATGAAAAGATATTCAAAAATGCAAAAATGCTCAAATGTTAAAATTCTCCAGTCTGATGGTTTGCCCCCCGATTAAAAAATGAAATGCAATTACAGTGGTACCTCAACTTACGAAAGACCCAGCTAACAAATAATCCAAGTTACGAAAAACCTGTCTCTGGACACAAAAGAAAATTCAATTTACAAAATGAAACCCCCGAGATGTAAATACAGTGCTGTACATAGTGTAGGTAAATATGCACTGTACGTACTGTACGTAGCATCCCATTGGCTATGAGGGAGCTACCCCTGATTCTTTTGGTGGGCTGCGTTATCAATAGAAGTCAAGAAGGAGATGATTAGAAAGAGGAGGAGTCATCATTCCATCAGCACCTATAAAAGACATGCTGGACACAATTCATCAGATTTCCCAATTCCCGGAAAAAAAACATCTCGAAAAAATTTTCACAGTCGTACTATCGCCCACTTTGACGACGCATGCCTTGCACATTTTAGGAAGATTATGAAAAGTGGTCAAAGTCAAGTGTCTTTGGGTCGATATTTCACCAAACATTCGTCAAACACTGTTTAAGGTGAAAGTGACAAAACAAACCCAATGGTATGAAAAGGACCCACATGTCTGGTATGAAAGTGACCCACATGTCTGGGATGAAAATTACCCACATGTCTGGTTCATTTGAATGGTTTAATGTTCAATGTTCAGTCAGTGACACATTTACTCACTGACACCAATACGTTACATCTAAAATATACTGTTTATAAAACTGAAAACACATGTGTATACTAAATGTGTGTACTTTGATCATTTTTAAAGGATTTAGGGGGTAGTATTTGGGGCCTTGGAACCAGTCAGGCCATTTACATGTAAAGGGTGACTATTTACGAAAAATTCACGGTACGAAACCACTTCTGGAACGATTTATTATTTCTTAAGTAGAGGTACCACTGTATATGTATAAGAAATGACAAAACTTCCATTTGCACAGGCTTCCTTCGTCATCTTTACTATTTCAACACTGCCATGGTTCAAGTGTTAAAGTAGAAGAGGTTCAAGTGTTAAAGTAGAGGAGGTCCAAGTGTTAAAGTACAAACCGGATTCGGTTGAAGTTGGGAAATTGTGTAAAATGTAAATAAAAACAAAATACAATGATTTTAAAATCCTTTTCAACCCATATTCAATTGAATACACTACAAAGACAACATATTTAATGTTCAAACTGATAAACTTTATTGTTTTTTGCCAAATAATAATTAACTTAGAATTTCATGGCTGCAACACGTGCAGTAGAAGTTGGGAAAGGGCATGTTTACCACTTCGTTACATCACCTTTCCTTTTAATAACAGTCAATAAACGTTTTGGAAGAGAGGAGACTAATTCTCTTAGCTTCTCATGTGGAATTCTTTCCCATTCTTGCTTGATGAACCGCTTCAGTTGTTCAACAGTCCGGGGTCTTCTCTGTCGTATTTTACGCTTCATAATGCGCCACACATTTTCAATGGGAGACAGGTCTGGACTGCAAGCGGGCCAGGGGAGAACCTGGACTCTTTTACTTGGAAGCCACGCTGTTGTAACACGTGCAGAATGTGGCTTGGCATTATCTTGCTGAAATAAGCAGCGGCGTCCATGAAAAAGACGTCGCTTGGATGGCAGCATATGTTGCTCCAAAATCTGTATGTACTTTTCAGCATTTATGTTGCCTTCACAGAAATGTAAGTCACCCATGCCATGGGAACTAATGCACCCCCATACCATCACAGATGCTGGCTTTTGAACTTTGCGTTGATAACAGTCCGGATGGTCCGCTTCCTCTTTGGTCCGGAGGACACGACGTCCAGTGTTTCCAAAAACAATTTGAAAAGTGGACTCATCAGACCACAAAACACTTTTCCATTGTGCATCAGTCCATTTTACATGAGCTCGGGCCCAGAGAACCCGGCGGCGTTTCTGGATGTTGTTCATAAACGGCTTTTGCTTTGCATGGTAGAGTTTTAACCCGCACTTACTGATGTAGTGACCAACTGTATTTACTGACAGTGATTTTCTGAAGTGTTCCTGAGCCCATATGGTGATATCCTTTACACACTCATGTCGGTTTTTAAGGCAGTGCCGTCTGAGGGATCGAAGGTCACGGTCATTCAGTCTTGGTTTCCGGCCGTGGTGCTTACGTGCAGTGATTTCACCAGATTCTCTGAACCTTTTGATGATATTATGGACCGTAGATGTTGAAATCTCTAAATTCCTTGCAATTTTGTTTGAGAAATGTTGTTCTTAAACTGTTCAACTATTTTCTCACGCAGTTGTGGACAAAGTGTTGAACCTCGCCCCATCCTTGCTTGTGAATGACTGAGCATGTTTGGGGAGGCTCCTTTTATACCCAATCATGGTCCCCACCTGTTCCCAATTAGCCTGATCACATGTGGGATGTTTCAAATGGGTGTTTGATGAGCTTTTCTCAGCTTTCTCAGTATTTTTTGCCAACTTTCCCAACTTCTACTGCACGTGTTGCAGCCATGAAATTCTAAGTTAATTATTATTTGGCAAAAAACAATAAAGTTTATCAGTTTGAACATTAAATATGTTGTCTTTGTAGTGTATTCAATTGAATATAGGTTGAAAAGGATTTTAAAATCATTGTATTTTGTTTTTATTTACATTTTACACAATTTCCCAACTTCAACCGAATCCGGTTTGTAGAAGAGGTCCAAGTGTTAAAGTAGAAGAGGTCCAAGTGTTAAAGTAGAAGAGGTCCAAGTGTTAAAGTAGAAGAGGTTCAAGTGTTAAAGTAGAAGAGGTTCAAGTGTTAAAGTAGAAGAGGTCCAAGTGTTAAAGTAGAAGAGGTTCAAGTGTTAAAGTAGAAGAGGTCCAAGTGTTAAAGTAGAGGAGGTTCAAGTGTTAAAGTAGAAGAGGTTCAAGTGTTAAAGTAGAAGAGGTTCAAGTGTTAAAGTAGAGGAGGTTCAAGTGTTACATTTGACAACATTTCAAAGCAGAAAAATACAAACCAGAGCAAAAGAGGGAACATTTCTGCATCACTGTGAGGTTTAATATATCTGAATGAAAACAGGAGGAATTTAAGGATTAGCCCTAACCTGAACCCTATAAGAGTGAGCCAAATGTATTAGGCTAACCTTAGCCCTACTATGGGTTGGGGCTAACAGTATTAGGCTAACCTTAGCCCTACTATGGGTTGGGGCTAACAGTATTTGGCTAACCTTAGCCCCACTATGGGTTGGGACTTACAGTATTAGGCTAACCTTAGCCCCACTATGGGTTGGGACTTACAGTATTAGGCTAACCTTAGCCCCACTATGGGTTGGGGCTAACCGTATTAGGCTAACCTTAGCCCCACTATGGGTTGGGGCTAACAGTATTAGGCTAACCTTAGCCCCACTATGGGTTGGGGCTAACAGTATTAGGCTAACCTTAGCCCCACTATGGGTTGGGGATAACAGTATTAGGCTAACCTTAGCCCCACTATTGGTTGGGGCTAACAGTATTAGGCCAACCTTAGCCCGACTATGGGTTGGGGCTAACAGTATTAGGCTAACCTTAGCCCTACTATGGGTTGGGGCTAACAGTATTAGGCCAACCTTAGCCCGACTATGGGTTGGGGCTAACAGTATTAGGCTAACCTTAGCCCGACTATGGGTTGGGGCTAACAGTATTAGGCTAACCTTAGCCTGACTATGGGTTGGGGCTAACAGTATTAGGCTAACCTTAGCCCTACTATGGGTTGGGGCTAACAGTATTAGGCTAACCTTAGCCCTAGTATGGGTTGGGGCCAACAGTATTAGGCTAACCTTAGCCCCACTATGGGTTGGGGATAACAGTATTAGGCTAACCTTAGCCCCACTATTGGTTGGGGCTAACAGTATTAGGCCAACCTTAGCCCGACTATGGGTTGGGGCTAACAGTATTAGGCTAACCTTAGCCCTACTATGGGTTGGGGCTAACAGTATTAGGCCAACCTTAGCCCGACTATGGGTTGGGGCTAACAGTATTAGGCTAACCTTAGCCCGACTATGGGTTGGGGCTAACAGTATTAGGCTAACCTTAGCCTGACTATGGGTTGGGGCTAACAGTATTAGGCTAACCTTAGCCCTACTATGGGTTGGGGCTAACAGTATTAGGCTAACCTTAGCCCTAGTATGGGTTGGGGCTAACAGTATTAGGCTAACCTTAGCCCTAGTATGGGTTGGGGCTAACAGTATTAGGCTAACCTTAGCCCTACTATGGGTTGGGGCTAACAGTATTAGGCTAACCTTAGCCTGACTATGGGTTGGGGCTAACAGTATTAGGCTAACCTTAGCCCTACTATGGGTTGGGGCTAACAGTATTAGGCTAACCTTAGCCCTAGTATGGGTTGGGGCTAACAGTATTAGGCTAACCTTAGCCCTACTATGGGTTGGGGCTAACAGTATTAGGCTAACCTTAGCCCTACTATGGGTTGGGGCTAACAGTATTAGGCTAACCTTAGCCCTACTATGGGTTGGGGCTAACAGTATTAGGCTAACCTTAGCCCTAGTATGGGTTGGGGCTAACAGTATTAGGCTAACCTTAGCCCTACTATGGGTTGGGGCTAACAGTATTAGGCTAACCTTAGCCCTACTATGGGTTGGGGCTAACAGTATTAGGCTAACTTTAGGCTGAAACTCCATTTCCCAGTGAACCTTTAAAAGTTGTCACTCTTGAAAGTATTTTCCAGAGCTGAATCGACAAGGAGGTGTTTCAGGATCCTGCAGCAGGAGGAGGAGTCTGCTGGGATGAATGTTGGGAAAAGGAGGTGGTGGTGTTGAAGGAGTCCGGCAGCTTGGTGGCGTACTCAACCAGATCGTAGGAATCTCTGAGATCGTTGAGACCAAACCAGAAAACTGTCCAAACACCATTAACGAAACTGCCGTCACAGTGTTTGAAGTACCTGAAAAATAATAAACACACAGACAACTCTACATGTGTACAAGTACCTGAAAAAAACACAAAATACTACATGTGTACAAGATATACCTTAGCCCAAATGTAATATTCAAATTTAATTTGAAAATTGATGGATATTCGAATAATATTTGTTAATTATATTACTCTGAAAATGCCTCAGTAACATCTCCGCATGAAAATTAAATATATTCAGTCCATTACTGTTACCTGCTCACTTTGTTAACTTATGACACTGACACATTTTCCAGAGTGTGAATCTCAGAAGTGACTCAGTTATTGTTCATGAATGAGCAGGACTGACCACTGACCACTCTGCTGTTAGTTACATACCAGCTGGACGCTAACATCTATAGGTGTCTGTAAATAAATAAATAAATATATATATATATATATATATATATATATATATATATATATATATATATTTACATAACAAACAGGCCAAGATCCTGTGGGACTTCCAGATTCAGACTGACAAGATGGTGATGGCCAATCAGCCTGACATAGTGGTGGTGGATAAACATGAGAAGACAGTGGTGGTGATAGATGTAGCAGTCCCCAGTGATAGCAACATGAGAAAGAAAGAACATGAGAAGAGAAGAGAAATACCAAGGGCTGAAAGAGGAGTTAGAGAAAATGTGGAGTGTGAAGGCAACAGTGGTACCAGTAGTGATGGGGGCACTAGGGGCAGTGACCCCCAAGCTGGGACAATGTCTCCAGCAGATACCAGGAACAACATCAGAGATCTGTGTCCAAAAGAGAACATTGCTAGGAACAGCTAAGATCCTGCACAGAACCCTCAGGCTCCCAGACCTCTGGTAGAGGACCCGAGTCTGAAGGAAACACCGCCCAGGTGGGAGGGGCCTCTGGTAGAGGACCCGAGTCTGAAGGAGACACCGCCCAGGTGGGAGGGGCCTCTGGTAGAGGACCTGAGTCTGAAGGAGACACCGCCCACGTGGGAGGGGCCTCTGGTAGAGGACCCGAGTCTGAAGGAGACACCGCCCACGTGGGGCGAGAGGAAGATTTTTTTTGTATTTATTTTTTAAATCGCGGCCTGAAAACATTTACAACCACATTCACAAAAAGACAAGAAATAGTCGTAATGATACCATACACAGGTTACAGTATTAACAACTGCCTAATATTACCTTGAACGTTTCTCTTTTTTTAAAACAACATTCGAATTATGTTCAAATGTCAAAATTCTAAGTCAAAGCCCTAGTACAAGTACCTGAAAAAAC
>CM035790.1:2478871-2573871 GCA_020466265.1 Siphamia tubifer
AGGAAACCGGAGTGCCCGGCGAAAACCCACGCGGACACGGGGAGGACATGCAAACTCCACACAGAAAGGTCTGGTACGGGATTCGAACCAGGGTCCTTCTTGCTGTGAGGCACGAGTGCTAACCACTGCACCACCGTGCTGCCAAAAAATAAGCTGCAGTCCCACAAAAAAAAAAAAAAAAAAAAAAAAAAAAGGTAAGTGTTCTTCACTTCATGGTTCAAAGCTCTTTACTTTAGCCTCACATTCACCCATTCACACACACACCAGTAGGTTTAGAAGGTTCTGTCAGTCCTACTGGGAGACCAAGTCAGGGTTCAGTGTCTTGCCCAAGGACACTTTGACATGTGGACAGCCAGAGCCAGGACGCAAACTGCCAACGCTTTGGTCATGGGTCTACCTACTGAGCCACAGCTGCCCCGCGTAACATGTTTAAAATAAAAGCTATAAATCATTAATTTTGACTATTATATATATATGCGAGATGGGGGGGGAGGCGGCCGACCCTGCGACCCGCCGATGTTGCATCCCCCTTAAGCTAGGCTACTTGTGGACTATCCTGCTGGTATTTAGCCTTAGTTTACCATCTGCTGTTGCACTTCCAAACAACTCAACGCCAAGAAGACCGGACCCCGGCATGATGGGGGCCGTTACTGGGCTCAAAACATCCATGACCTGAGCTGAACCTCAAGCAGAAGGACTCACACCCCCGAGCGACACTAGGCAAGTGGTCTTTGGTATGCCACATTTCAACTCATCTCTGAATCCTGCGGGACTTACAGGTGGGAGCAGGTGCAGGCCTGAAAATCATAATTCTTTGCGGGAGTGGGACTGGAAATTGTGTCCCGCACAGACCTCTACTGTGAACTTTTGGTTGGTTGGAACAAAAACCTGCAACCACAATGGCCATTTGTGGAATACTTTGGCCATGCCTGGTTTAGGTTTTCTGTGCTATAGTGTATTTAGTTGTAACTACACTTCAGTGCAGATCGGTTCCTTCACAGTTCAACCATTTGTAAAAGCGTGTCCAGTCTGTCCCGTAATGAAATGCGGCTGGTGAGGGCGTCTTACCTCTGTGGCTGAACAGTTCTGTGAGCAGCGTGTCTGCAGACGTGATCACCGCAGATGACTCGCTGGACAGATGGTTAAGCAGAGTGGCGATGGAGGCGACTCGGCGCCGTTCACGTGCACTCAGCCAAGGTCCTGTGGACAAAAGGGGCAGGTCGCTAGGCAACGACACTGTCCCTAAAACCTGATGAGACAAAAGTGTTAGTGGGTTAGGGTTAGTAAATTAGGGTTAGTGGGTGGGTGGTCTTCAGTTTGTACCTTGTGGTCTTGGCTGTGAAGACCTCCGCTCCTGTTCAGGTACATGACTTTGTGCGGTTGCAGGACTTTGGAAACGGCTGCCGTCACCTCGGTGGCATCTAATAGGACAGAGCGGTGCTGTTGGTCCCTCCCTATGGGACACACCAATGGGATCATCCCACAGTCCAGACTCCACTGGAGCAGGTCTACATCCACAGAGATGGAAGGATGGGTGCTGGAGGAGCAGGAGGTGGAGGACATTAAAAACTAACCCTAACCAACAAAACCCACGTTTTTGTATAGTTTATGATGAGTGATAAACCCCGCCCTCCCCAGGCACACACCATAGAACCTACCGGAAAAACATTTACAAAAATCTTTCACCCTTAATAACTCAAAGTACACATTAAAAATAAGTGAAACACCTAAGGGATAGTTCACCATTTTTCACATCAATGTGAATGTCATCGCCGTCTTTACTTTGGTGCACCCACAGTGTCCTAAGAATTGAGTTCTGGTCCGGTTTTGGTCAAAGCCAAAGTAGTCCTGGTTAGGTTTCCTGTGGTCACGAAAATAAAACTTGTTTCTTCTCAAAACAGTATGTGTTGGAATGAGTGATTTATTTACATAACAAAACCATCACAGAACAAAAACTCACACCTCGTAATTGTTTGGAGCTACTTTCTCTCAATAGTGATCAATGCGCTAGCGTTGTCACTGCTAACAGGTGTGCACCTGCACTTAGCAGCCGCTAACACTGACCAACAACTGATGGAAGTAGTTTGATAAGACGCACAGTTGTTAGCAGTGACAACGCTAGCGCATTGATCACTATTGAGATAAAGTAGCTTCAAGCAATTACGGGGTGTGAGTTTTTGTTCTGTGATGGTTTTGTTATGTAAATAAATAATTCATTCCAACACATACTGAGAAGAAACACATTTTATTTTGTTGACCCCAGGAAACCTGCCGGGACTACTTTGGCTTTGACCAAACCTGGACCAGAACTGGGCTCACAGGACAGTGTGGGGGGTAAGTCAGTGTGGGTGCACCAGAGTAAAGACACTGATGACAAACATATTCATCTGAAAAATACTGAACTGTCCCTTTAACAAGTAAAAGACAAAATAACTAAAAAATAATGTGCAGTCTATTTTAACATCCGAGTGGTTTTTGAGTTTTGTTTTATAGCCATGATGGTCTGTGTACCATTCGTTCTTTTGAATTTTAATTAACAAAAAAAAATTGGAAAACAATTTGTCATTTCATTATTCTGTTTTAGTGTCAGAAAATAAAGCAGATTTTGACCTTTATTTCCAATATTTAGGCTAATTTAACATTTCAAAACGGCAGTCATCGTGCCCATTTCAATTTGGTTATTTTACTCACTGGTTTATTCACACGTTTCCTGGGTGCGTTTATAAATGCATGGAACTTCTGGGTGAATATCAAAGTTAGGGGCTACAGCTGTGTTTGTGTACATGTGACCCACCACCACGAAACCAGGCATAAGTCGCACTGAGCCGTTCAGAGCTACAGCCAAATTTAGGCTGGAAGGTGATTTGTTATTAGTGTTTACACCTTATCAAAAAACGGTACCTTAACACCTCTATGTTCACTTCCTGTGGTCATTACATTGAAATCCAATCAATAAAGGTGTTTATTGAGTCAATTATTTAAGCGGTGACAAAAGTTCAGGTATTGCTGAGCAAAGACAAAGACGACTTCCACCTCTTTTCGCCGAACAAAACGATCTCCGTTCCGTGGGTAAACACCCAAGTGTTTGGTACGAGGTAAAAGCTTATATTGAATGTTCTGTCCAATGGTGTAAGCCAAATGATTATAATACGTCACACTTCTGTCCTATTATTATAATATATAAAACTTCTGTGACATGTCCATCAGAGTGTCCTTTAACATCTGTCAACAATTTGTGTCAATCGGATACAAATTATTATGCGTTGCTAAGGACTTCCTACCCCAAAACAGTCCAAAACTTTAACGGACAATATCTAAAAATATGCAAATTGTAAAATATGTCCAAATGTGGATATTAAAATGACCATAACTTTGGTTCTACTTGTGATAGAAACATCATTTTTTCACCATCTTAAACCTTAGTTTCCACTCTACCAAGATACACACATAACTCTGTTTGGATTTACACACACTTATGCCTGGTTTACTGGTCGTGGGTCACATATGTGATCAGCTGGTGGATTAACTAACAGGTTAGCAAATAAAGCTGGTGAAGAACAAAGGGTTTAAAAAGTTCAGGAACAACATGTAGCGTGTGGCATAATGATGCTAATCGTAGTTGCGGCCGTCACATTTGAAAGTACGATGGATAAGACCAATTGTTTGTGTACCTTCTACAAATGAAAATCCATGTCATTAAAATGTAATATTGACATGAACCTTGTGCATCAAACTTTCATCGACATAACCGACGTCATATGGACTTGTTGGGAACCAGCTTGAGACACATACCTGAAACATGTCTAAAGTTATAGGCTAGTTATTTAACATTTGCATATTTCCACATCTCAGTTCTAACAGGATGAATAGACCTTTTACACTAAAACCGGAAATACGCAACAGTACTGTATCCGAACTTCTTGTAAAACGTCCAAACAGTAGAAAGTCGGTGAGACGGAGAGTCTTCTCAACTTCTTTAAGGGATTTGACACTTACTATGTTTGTGGATGTCAGAGGAATTCTGGAGGAAAACTCAGAGAATAAAACATCAAAATTTAAATAGTTTCAATGACTGTGTTTTTGAAGGTAGTATTTGAAATAAACTTTCAATTAAGTATTGGAAATAGAGGTTGAATTCTGTTTTTTTTTCTTTGACACTAAAACAGAATAATGAAATAAACAGTTCTCACATTTTATTGTTTTTCATTCTTTGAAATTCCAAACAACAAATGGTAAACAGTCCCATGACAAAAGAAGAATTAACGTTTTTACTTAGAACAGACAATTAATTTACCCATTTCAAAAATAGCAAAACGCAAAGGTTTAAAATGCCTTTATTTTATGGGCTAAAATACTTCGACACATTCGTCAGGAAGTCTGTGTAGTGTGACAAATTACATTTAAGAAGCATCACCTCTCTGAGTGTCGTCAGGTGTGCAGGTGGGACTATCAGTCAGTGGTAAACCAATGATTCACTGCATTTCCAATACCCTTGGAAATTCGCAAAATGTGAATATCTTTATAAAAAAACTGGTAACGGAAACTCAAATATTGATAAAAAGTTTTTAGGCTTTCATGAGGTGGTTTTTCAGATATATTTTATTCTAATATATTGGCAAAGTGCAATTGAAACACTTTTTCCGCAATTATATGTCACATGACGTTTGCTTCTAGTGATGCGCGGTTAGGGGGTTTTACAGAAAGCCGCCCCGCCCAAACCCAAGACGTGGCTAGGCCCGCCCCGCCCAACCCGCATGATGTCACGTATCGATAAACCCAACCCGCCCGCTATCAACCCGCGAGCTTAAATTTGTCTCTAAACTCACATAGTACATTCGCAGCATCTTTACCTTGTGCTTCTAATGTTAAAAGTCATGAAGCATCATTTTTGCCTCCTTTCTAACGTCTCAATATGCACTCCAGCACATAAAATAGACTCCACCCACATCATCACTCTATAAAGCCAACACATACAACGTTTCCGTACAACCTTCGCATCGCCTGTTTTAATCTTCTCCCTGATCAAGTCCCACATTTTCACTCTTATCTCTGAGTGTTCAGGGAGATTTGGCGCTAATAACAAATAACAAAAAGTTGGGATAAAAAAGCATTCAAAACAGGAAGTGACGGGCTTGCACATGCGCGAGCCGAGCACACACACACACACACACACACACACACACACACACACCTCAGCGGGTATTGATCGTCTCTGACCCGCCCCACCCGCATCCGCAATATGTATTAATACTGCGACCCAGCCCGCCCGACTCGCAGGTCACCCGCGGATATCCGCTGGCCAGTGGGTAGCCCGTGCAACACTATTTGCTTCCTATTACCCGGTACTTGGAACAGGTTGTGGGTGTAGAAGGCAAGAAGAACACGCTTTTTAGTAGGCGCTGGCTCCTGAGGGCATGAAAGTCAGGTTCAACAAGAGGCTCAATAGCATCAACACAGCTCATTGAATGTGGCTCGAGTCATTCTGAAATTTTTAATCCATCATTCACTATCCTCTCCCAGAAATCCGTGACTCGTGCCCTTTGCCAGACATAAGGACTTCACCTATGAAGCATCGCCCGTAGTCTGCATCTCCTGGTTGAAACTGACAGAGCAACCGCCGCCGCTGTAACCAAAGAGACACCTAAACGCAACAGGTTTTGATCGTCCATCTTCCAGCAGTGAAATCTCGTGGGATGATATTTTATGAGTTATGACACTCCTGCCTAGAACAACCATTAATGGAAACATGTTCAAAGGCGCAAATATACTTTGTTGAAGTTTTAGGAATATCGCTATTATTTTGCGAAAAACTGTAATGGAAATGCAGCTGCTGACAAGGTAAAACCAGAACCAAACGCAGACTGCAGGATAGAATCTGTGAACGTTAGTCCACTATCAGAACAAATAACGAAAATTATCCAATGGCTTGTCACTTCAAAGATCTCCATAATAGTGAGCCTTCCATTATAAGAGCAAGAATAAACTTAACCAGTGGATGTTTAAATTAAAGGCTATACTATATTCTGGGTTAAATTAAGAAGTAGAATACAGGCATTTTAAATATGTAAATATGTGCAGCTTTACTGTCTTGTGTGTGCTGATGTGGTTTTTCTCACTCTTGATGTGTTTGGTTTTTACCTCGTCAATGATTGGTTTACCACTGACTGATTGATAGACCCACCTACACACCTGAGGACACTCACAGAGGTGATGTTTCTTAAATTTAGTTTGTCACACTGCACAGACTGTTCACTTCCTGGTGAAGGACACGTCAAAGTATTTTAACTAGGATTTGTCCATAAAATAAAAGCATTTTACATTTATAGAAGACGAGTGCCTTGGTATTTTACTCTTTTTGAAATGGATTAATAAGCCTGTCACTAAAGAGCACCAGGTAGCACTCCAAACAAACTTTATTATTAAGTTCTCTACCTTATATTACAGTCACATACTCCAGAACTAACCCTAACTGGAAAAGCCTCCGCATTAGTGTTGCGCGGGCTACCCACTGGCCAGCGGATATCCGCGGGTGACCTGCGAGTCGGGCGGGCTGGGTCGCAGTATTAATACATATTGCGGATGCGGGTGGGGCGGGTCAGAGACGATCAATACCCGCTGAGGTGTGTGTGTGTAGTGTGTGTGTGTGTGTGTGTGTGTGCGTGCGTGTGTGTGTGCTCGGCTCGTGCATGTGCAAGTCCGTCACTTCCTGTTTTGAATGCTTTTTTATCCCATCTTTTTGTTATTTGTTATTAGCGCCAAATCTCCCTGAACACTCAGAGATAAGAGTGAAAATGTGGGACTTGATCAGGGAGAAGATTAAAACAGGCGATGCGAAGGTTGTACGGAAACGTTGTATGTGTTGGCTTTATAGAGTGATGATGTGGGTGGAGTCTATTTTATGTGCTGGAGTGCATATTGAGACGTTAGAAAGGAGGCAAAAATGATGCTTCATGACTTTTAACATTAGAAGCACAAGGTAAAGATGCTGCGAATGTACTATGTGAGTTTAGAGACAAATTTAAGCTCGCGGGTTGATAGCGGGCGGGTTGGGTTTATCGATACGTGACATCATGCGGGTTGGGCGGGGCGGGTCTAGCCACGTCTTGGGTTTGGGCGGGGCGGATTTCTGTAAAACCCCCTAACCGCGCATCACTACTCCGCATGCTCTTGTGGCAAAGTGTTGCAGTTAATTCATCATAGATATTTGTCATTTATGCCAGTGCAGAGAGTACATGGTGTGCGATATTCATAACACGGAAGTGCGTGACGTCTGTGTAACTTAACACACATTCTCAGAAAACAAGGTTTTTAGCTCTCGGCGCAAAAAAACACATCCTGTGAACACAGGCCTTTACGTGTAACAATGCGAGGGGCATTCTCACAAACCCGCTAGGATGTCCCACCTGGACCCCCATTCCCCACATCAGATCCTTTCATTTGTCAAACAAACTTGTCTCACAGATTCTTCCACCTCCTCGTGCACTCGGCCGAATCCATATTCACACCAGTCGTCTTCCAACAATGACGTTCATGTTCACAAAACAAGACAGAAAAGTAGGGAAGTGGAAGTGCATTTAGTGTGGATGTAGAATGGACCAATCAGAGGCCTCTTTGCTGCGACACTGTCTGCGGTGGGTTACATTTTCTGGGAGGGGCACACAACTCTCTGCGACCGAGGCTAAAGAGTCTGTGACGTAGCTGCGACACGTCACAGATGACTTGGCTTCGGAGTATAGACCCTTAACCCCAACACTAACCCTAACCCTAACACCATAACACCTAGACCCTGACTCCAAGACCCTCAACCTCAGCCCCCGACCCTAAGACCTTTAAGGGCAACACTCGCCTGCTCCCATGCTGCAACAGGAGTGCCTCAGCTGAGAAGAAGGGCAGGACGGTGGCCGAGTGCTGCTGTAGTGCCTCCGTCAGCTGTTGGCTCCTTCTCACCAGCCCTCGACTCCGCCCCATCAGCCCCAGGGTGCATCCAGTCCCAGGGTCCGCCTGGGGCTCCTCCTGTTCCTCCTCAGACCAACCGATCACCACCACCGGCTTCATGTCCATGCGCTGTAAGAAGGAGAGTCCGAAGGCCAGACTGTAGACCGAGTCTCTGCTGGTGAAGACCGAAGAGTCCACCTGGGCGGAGCCAAAAATATACTTAGACAGGGAGCGAAACTAGGAATCCTACTATGGCGACGCCACTGTTCAGAGGTAGTCAAAGTACTCCCATTCTGCACTGCAGTACAAGTATAGATACCCACGTGAAAATATACTCTGTTAAAAGTAAAAGTACTGATTCAACTCCTTTACTGAAGTAAAAGTAAAAACAACTACTGAACTGTAATAAAGTAAAAAGTAAAACTGCACTTTTTTTCATGGATGAAATAATACTTATTTAACCAGGAAAAAACATAAAGGTTTCAAAAATATCCAAAAATAAATCCTTTAAAAGTGAGCTGTGTGTAGATGAAGTGCTTTATTGGGTCGTGGTTCTAAGTTTAATGGGTATGAACAGAACATTTAGGAAAAATAGACAAAATAAATTATTATTATTACAAAATGTCACATTTTGACCACATTAAAAAAAACTGAATTATGAAATAAAAAGTAAAAATTTTGAGATATAAATTTGAGATCATGAATATCATATTAAATTGTATTAAAATAGGATACATCATTAAGCCATGTATATTCACAGTCTATTTTCATGCTATATCCTAATTTAATATGTATAATACATATTTATGAATTTTCATAGTTATAGCGGAAACAAATAATTGTAACATTATTTTTAATCACGTAGGCTAATTAAATACCAGTTCTTGTGTTCAGTGTACTAAATGTAGCTTGGGTTTACAGTTTTAGTAGAACATTACTTTTTCAAACTAGACAAATGTAACGGTATGAAAAATCAGTCGTAAATCAGAAATTGTGACTATCATAACTTTGACTGTCTCAGAATCTTGACTTTTTATCTCACAATTTAGATTTTGTTTTCTCATAGTTGTGTTTTTTTAAATCTCCTATTTATGACCTTTTAATTTTTCCTAAATGTTCTGTCCATACCTATTAACAATAAAACAAATCATTTACACACTAACTCACTTTTAAAGCCTTTATTTCTTGATATTTGAGACATTTTGTTCTGTTTTTCTTGCTTAAAAAAGTATTATTTCATCCATAGCAAAAAATAAATAAAAATGCAATGTTAGTTCTTACTTTATTACAGTTGAGAAGTTGTACTTTTTTACTTTTACTTAAGTAAAGGAGTTGAATCAATACTTCTACTTTTACCAGAGTATTTTCCCACACTGTACCACAGCTGTACTTTACTTAAGTACAGAAGGGAGTAGTTTGAGCACCTCTGGTAAATTCATATCAGTTCATCAGATCCTTCATCACTGTCTGACATCGTCAAACCAACTCATTTTTTTCATATTGTCCAGTCGTCTCAGTCACCAGAATGTTTTACCTACAAAAACTAGTTATTGATGATGGTGAGTGGTATAAACATACAAGACAAGAAATGTAACAATAAAGATAAGAACTTTTTTTTCCAAGATAGAAAGAGATTTTCTCCACAAGGAAAGTGTTACAGGCCCCGCCCTTATCTGGTTTGTTGGTCATTTCCTCCTGGTGATTCTCTGCTGTGCTAATGAGTTATGTCTTGTTTGTAAAACCTGCTGCTCGGAGTCCTGCACGTGGTTGGTCCTTGGAAGTCACTGGGAAAACTAAAGTCCGTCCCTCTGGCCCCTTCCCCGTTCTGATTGGCTCCTGGATTCCCGCCTCTCCCTTTTCCGTCCTGTTCCTGCTCCAACCAATCAGACTCCTGCCACTCGATTGAGCCGCCTTCTATAAAACTGAACACCTTGGAGAAGCTCGTGTGCTGGGATCACTGTGTCCCAGTCCACCACCACCACTCGTCGTCTGTGTCTCTTTAGTCCTGTCACTAGGCTAGCGTTATTTGTGTGACTTGTTTATTTATTTGAGACACTCGTTAATTTAGTCTTCTTTAGCTTTTGTTTGCCTTCAGTTAAAGAAGCTAAATTTAGTTATTTAAGTTTGTCATTCCATACTTCGTTACCCGTATTTAAAATTTGTACCTTTTGTTTCCTCACATTGTATTTCCCCTTTTGGAACACTTTTTGTTAATTCACTTTATCAATTATTACATTTACAATTTTAGTTCCATTTTACATCTTGGTTTTTGTGTCATTTCCTGCACACACTCCTAGATGCCACCTGCAGGACGTAATAAAAGTTTTCTTGGCGCTCTCACTTAGAGGATGTAGACTGAGGAAAAGCACGCCTCTTACCTTATAAATACTGTATTCATAACAATAACACAAACTCACTTCAAAAGTCTCCACAAAACATATCCTGTTAACTCCCTTATTTCACAATGTATAGATATGGATAGCTCCTTTTTTTGTGGTAGAAACTTTAAATCATATGTTTTTTAATGTAATACAACTATGAAATTTTGGTCAGACTTGTGTTCTTATATTTTCTTCCATGCAAACATGTCATGCTGCTTCTCACTGAAAGACAGTATATGCTATTACAAAAATAAGAACAAATGTCTCCAATATTTAGTTACATTTCTTCATATTATTTGCTAAATATTTTATTCATAAACAGGAGATATTATATATAGCCAATTTAAAATGAATATAAATATACTTAAATTGGATTGTGTGAGGTGACTTACAAAACTGTGTATGTAAACTGTATGGACACTTTGTATAAATGGACATTAAAAAAGCATGTTAACGCATAGAAAGCAGAATGCATTTGATTATTAGTTTGTAAAACGTGTTTGGGAGTCTAAAAGTTTTACTTTTCTTACGCCCTTTCGATTGTTGGTGACCATTTTGATGGATGCCTTGATATTTAAAAAAAAAAAATTGAACATTTAGAAAATAAAAAAAAACAGTTATTGATGGTGAAGCTGAGTTTAATGACAAACACCTGCCCAGTAATGGCTCCACCGCCACATGGCGACCTACACAAACCTACTCAGATGGCTCTGTGGTTACCTTAGATGAAAGACGCACGCGCATTGCGCACCTCTTGTGTTTACTTTTGTGTTGCCTTCAGGGACTGTGGGACATTTCCATTTGTCACAGAATAGTTTCCACTTAAGTCATTTCCGATAAAACAACTTTTAATAAAAACGGTTTAGGGGTCAACCCGGGTCTAGCCCTAAACCCAAGTGGTCCAGATCTAACCCGAGTATAGCCCTGGCCCTTCTTACCTCCAGTCCTGGTCTAGCCCTAGTGGGGCTCACCCGGGTCCTTCTTACCTCTAACACGGCGAAGGCAGGGTTGTGAGCGGCAGCCGCCCTCTGGAACTGAGTCAGCCAGTACCGGGCCTCCCGGGGGTCTCCACCTACTTCACTGAGGAAGGCTTTCACGTCCCGGTAGATGAGGTTCCGGTTGGTCAGGACGTGCCGGTCCGCGACAGAGGAAAAGCCCGCTGGGTCCGGATGGGCCGAAGCCGCGGCTTTTCCTGGGATGCCGACCGCGCCAGAGTTCACCATCCGCCGCTGAGGACCGAACACTTTCCGCTGCTGCCGACCGGAGCTGGAAAGGTACTTCCCGGCCATTACCACGGCCCGACAGCCGGGGGAGCCGCTGTGGACCCTGGCCATGCCGCCGGAAAAGCACAACCGGCACTGACAGCCTCTGCCCGCACATGCGCACTGATGTCAGGCCAGCTGCTGCGTCAGCACTGACGCCTATTGGCCCGGGATGGGGTGGGCGGGGTCAGGGGTCATAGACTCATGTGGCTCTGACAGTCACAGTTCGTGTTAGGAGGAGGAGACGGGAATAGAGGTGGACAGAGGAGGAGGAGAGGAGGACACAGAAGGAGGAGAGAGGAGGAGACAGGAGGAAGAAAGAGGAGGAGATGGGAGCAGAGAGGAGGAGACAGAAGGAGGAGACAGGAGCAGAGGAGGAGAACCGAGGAAGAGAGAGGAGTCAGGAGCAGAGAGGAAGAGAGAGGAGGGGTCAGGAGCAGAGAGGAGGAGGAGAGAGGAGGAGTCAGGAGCAGAGAGGAGGAGAAGAGAGGAGGTGACAGGACGAGAGAGGAGGAAGAGAGAGGGAGCAGAGAGGAGGAGGTGAGAGGAGGAGACAGGAAGAGAGAGGAGTCAGGAGGAGGGAGGAGGAAGAAAGAGGAGTCAGGAGCAGGGAGGAGGAGAGGAGGAGGAGTCAGGAGCAGAGAGGAGGAAGAGAGAGGAGTAGACAGGAGGAGAGGAGGAGAGAGGAGGAAGAGAGAGGAGACGTCAGGAGCAGAGAGGAGACAGGAGGAGTCAGGAAGAGAGACGAGGAACAGAGAGGAGGAGACAGAAGGAGGAGAGAGGAGGAGGAGAGAGGAAGAGAGAGAAGGAAGAGAGAGGAGTCAGGTGCAGAGACCAGGAGAGAGGAGGAGGAGTCAGAAGCATAGAGGAGGAGACAGAAGGAGGAGAGAGGAAGAAAGGATGAGAAAGGAGGAGAGAGGAGTCAGGAGCAGAGAGGAGGAGAGACGAGGAAGAGAGAGGAGGAGGTGAGAGGAGTCAGAAGCATAGAGGAGGAGACGGGAGGAGAGAGGAGTCAGGAGCAGTCTTCACTGTCACCTTGACCTTTGGAGCTGGTTTCTTCCTTGACACATTCATCTCTGAAAGTTTAATCAGAATTCATTATTTTACTGACAAACATCAAATAAAACATAACCTTCCTCACACAGGTGTTAAATGTAACAAGAGTTACATTTAAGGGAGGGGAGGGAGAGGTTGATGTAAGGAGTTTTGATGTAAAAAAACAACAACAAAAACAGAAGAAACATGTTTAAAGTTTTTTTTATTCGCATTTCTCTGTTTTATCGTAAACAGTTGAATCCTTACAAAATAAATTCCCAGTAATTTACAGGTTGATTTTCAACTATACAGCCCCGCCTCTTTTTCAGCAAACCAACCAATCATGTCATTGTGTAGAACTGTCATTCAAACAGGGGTGTCTCACAGGTTGATTCTGTTGCCATGACGATGACCACAGGGTGAATACAACAGGCCTTGACGACCACGGGCCCCTGGCAACAGTAAATACAAACACTTAGTGGATAGAAACTTTCTTCACTTCTACAGTTGTTCCACCTTCATGGTTCAAAGCTCTTTCCATTAGCCTCACATTCACCCATTCACACACACTCATACACCAGTTGGTTTATAAGGTTCTGTCAGTCCTACTGGGAGACTAAGGGTTCAGTGTCTTTGTCCAAGGACATGTGGACACCCAGAGCCGTGACGCCAACCGCCTCCGCCTACCTGGGTGACCCAATGACAGACATCAGTTCACCCACTCTACCAACTGAGCTACAGCCGCCCTGTAGTGGGAGGGACCAAATCAGATCCGCCCTTGGCAACAGTAAATACGAACAGGAAGTGGACATAGTGGAAGGGACCAAAGCAGACCCGCCCCTGGCATCCGTAAATACAAACAGGAAGTGGATGTAGTGGGAGGGACCAAAGCAGACCCGCCCCTGGCATCCGTAAATACAAACAGGAAGTGGATGTAGTGGGAGGGACCAAAGCAGACCCGCCCCTGGCATCCGTAAATACAAACAGGAAGTGGATGTAGTGGCAGGGACCCAAAGCAGACGTGGCCCTAGCAACAGTAAATACAAACAGGAAGTGAATGTTGTGGGCGGAACCAAATCAGACCCACCCTTTAGCGCCATCACATCTTTTCTGTGTGGTCCCCAGAGGAGTGAACAGCAGGTCCCCAGGTTGGTCCACCAATCCCACAAGGCAATGTGAGTGGGCGGGAACTCGGGTGTGAAACAGGTAAGGGAGGGGTCAAAGGTCAGTCAGGTGGGGGGTTGTTAATCCAATGACACTGTGTATGTTGACCCCTCCCCCACTACGATTTTTTTTTTTAATACAGATATACGTGTAAAATCCATGTATGTACAAGTCCACTAAATCAAATCAGACCTGTGCCCAGGTTAGTTCAGTGGTCTGTGGTCCAGTGGGTCCCACCCCCCAGGTCAGAGTAGACCATCAGTGATGACAACATCCCCTGTTAATCCTGGACGGACCAAACGAGGGTTGACCCCACTCTGCAGAAAAAGGACACAAGGAGAAGAAACACTTTAACAAACCAGTCCCCCAGAATTCTTCAGAGTCCTCCAGAGTCCCTCAGCAGGCACGTGCAGAGAAGGGGTGCTACAGGGGCTCTGGCACCTGCCCCTTTGCTGATCGACACCCAAAGTGCCCTTTTGACAGGGACTGTTTATTTTTTACTCTTTTGTATTTTTTTTAAAAATAAATTAGTTCCAACAGCAAAGTTCTCCACAATGTGTCCTTGATCATATGTGAAATTATACATTTGGAAATTAACATTTTGTATGTAAATACCTTGCTGTAACTTAAAAATCCCACGGTACTTCAACACATCGGTGACGTGCCTCTTTTGCACGCACTCCCCCGGAATTGGCATGTCTACCGTTTAACAATCAGCAGAAAGTTTTAAAATAGAGAAACATCCCTGTAATTGAAGATGACGGCAGCTCATAGACACTAGAACACAGGTGTCAAACTCCAGTCCTCGAGGGCCGGAGTCCTGCATGTTTTAGATATTTCCCTCTTCCATGTGATTCAGTTTAACTCTTTAACTCCTGAGAACTAACAAAATAATTGATAACATAACATGAGCAAAGTAAGACACAAATGGCAGAAAAATCTAAGAAAAATACTACAATTAAAAAAAAACCAAAATGTAGAAAAATAAACAAAATGAGCAACAAAAATTAATAAATATTTACAAAATGACAAATAATGTGGAAACAAAACTACTATTGAAATGTGGTCCCAGCAATTTAAAATTTGCCTTTAAAAATTGTTTAAATAAAATAAAAAGAAACTCTTGCTTTTTGCCACCTTGTCCATGCACGAAACTAAAAAGAAAATGGTTGAATTTTTCTGAATATTTAAACTAAATCATCCATTCAGAACACATCAGCACTGACATTTAAAGAGTTAATAATCAGCTCCTCATCAGACTGATAATGATGTAATGACCTCCAGGTGGAATGGAAGAGGGAAACATCTAAAACATGCAGGACACCGGCCCTCGAGGACCGCAGTTTGACACCCCTGCACTAGAATGTTCTGCACTTAAACCAGAAAACTACTTCCAAATATCACACCATATCGCTCCCAGATCCTTATCATCTCATCGTTTGTCATCTCACCATCCTGTCAGATCCCAACCATAATTCCAACAGATTCCATCCTGAAGCAGATTCCTGACTGGACTATTTGACTACATAAGGTGACCTGACTTCAGAGTCAGGTCACCTTATGTAAACCCATTTTTTTCTCCCTCTTTCTGGACTATGGAATTGAACTTGTGTTTTTTTTACCATCAAGGATGAACTGATTTTTTTTCCTTTTTTTTGCAGAATCGAACCTCAAGGTGTTTTTTTTTTCTCAATGCTGGCCTGATTATTTACTGTAAAAAGTAAAGAAAACCCAGAGTGGAGTTTTTGTTAGGAATGAACTGAACAATGTTTGTATGAGAATATAACAAACAAAAGCCAAGGTGGACATTTTAAGTTGATTTGGTTTTTTATGGTTTTGTGGTAGTTTGGACTGAAGGGGAATTGGGCAATTTTGAATGTGTGTGAATTTGTATCTGAAAACAGTGACAGTATGATATTTTTCTTTTTAACATTTAATGTGTAGAGTGTGTTTAACACGTCCTTTGTCTACATTATTGAGCGATCAGGAAAATCTTACATGTCAGGACAGAGACCTGGCTGGTGCCCCCAAACTCATCTAATAGAATTCATTCGAAATAAATAAATCACTCAAACTGTCACATTGCGGCCATGATTCATGAGTCACATGTTCAGTGAACCCTTAGAAAGCACATGCGTAGACACGAAAACTGCCGCTTTGAAGACCAATATGCAGCATCAAAAGAGGGACCACAACACACGCACATTATTGAGTTATTGAAAATTTAGGTTTCCGTGCCCTTTTAAAGAAATTAAGCCCCTGCCTCACTAGAGGTCTCTGCACGGCCCTGTCCCCCATAGTCCTTCAGAGTCAGGTCACCTTATGTCAGCTTCTTGGCTTTGTTGTAGAGCGCGTCCACCACTTTACTCATGTTGTGGATGGTCTCCAGTGCCGCCTCGTACGTCTTATCAACCAGCGGCTCTTCAAACACAATCAGAACTCCTTCGCCTTGATCCAAAATACCTGCAGTTTAGAACAAAGAGAGAAGCACATGAGAACCAAGGACTGGCCACGCCCACCCATGTGGAGAAAGGGTTAGGACAGACTGGGTTAAGGTTAGGACAGACTGGGTTAAGTTTAGGACAGACTGGGTTAAGGTTAGGACAGACTGGGTTAAGGTTAGGACAGACTGGGTTAGGGTTAGCACAGACTGGGTTAAGGTTAGCACAGACTGGGTTAAGGTTAGAACAGACTGGGTTAAGGTTAGCACAGACTGGGTTAAGGTTAGCACAGACTGGGTTAAGGTTAGGACAGACTGGGTTAAGGTTAGGACAGACTGGGTTAAGGTAAGGACAGACTGGGTTAAGGTTAGGACAGACTGGGTTAAGGTTAGGACAGACTGGGTTAAGGTTAGGACAGACTGGGTTAGGGTTAGCACAGACTGGGTTAAGGTTAGGACAGACTGGGTTAAGGTTAGCACAGACTGGGTTAAGGTTAGGACAGACTGGGTTAAGGTTAGGACAGTCTGGGTTAAGGTTAGGACAGACTGGGTTAAGGTTAGGACAGACTGGGTTAAGGTTAGGACAGACTGGGTTAAGGTTAGCACAGCCTGGGTTAAGGTTAGGACAGACTGGGTTAAGGTTAGGACAGACTGGGTTAAGGTTAGCACAGACTGGGTTAAGGTTAGCACAGACTGGGTTAAGGTTAGGACAGACTGGGTTAAGGTTAGGACAGACTGGGTTAAGGTTAGCACAGACTGGGTTAAGGTTAGCACAGACTGGGTTAAGGTTAGGACAGACTGGGTTAAGGTTAGCACAGACTGGGTTAAGGTTAGGACAGACTGGGTTAAGGTTAGGACAGACTGGGTTAAGGTTAGGACAGACTGGGTTAAGGTTAGCACAGACTGGGTTAAGGTTAGGACAGACTGGGTTAAGGTTAGGACAGACTGGGTTAAGGTTAGGACAGACTGGGTTAAGGTTAGCACAGACTGGGTTAAGGTTAGGACAGACTGGGTTAAGATTAGGACAGACTGGGTTAAGGTTAGGACAGACTGGGTTAAGGTTAGGACAGACTGGGTTAAGGTTAGCACAGACTGGGTTAAGGTTAGGACAGACTGGGTTAAGGTTAGGACAGACTGGGTTAAGGTTAGGACAGACTGGGTTAACGTTAGGACAGACTGGGTTAAGGTTAGGACAGACTGGGTTAAGGTTAGCACAGACTGGTTCCTGTTCCTCCAGAGCCAGTAAACTACATATGTTAGATGACTGATCATTTGAATCAGGTGTGTTCAGACACTTGTCGGATAGGGTCCTGGAGGACCTAGGCTGGGAAGCACTGGTCCTGGAGGACCACAGTTAGGAACCAGTGCTGTAGAAGACTGAACATTCGGAAGGAGCTCAACAAACCTACCGTCAAACTTCTTGTCTAGAATCATTTGTGATAATTTCCTCTCGACATCTTCCTGAAAAAACACATACAGTTTAATGGAAGCGGGTCTACATAGATTAAGTCTATATAGTCTAGCTCTATATAGACTTAGTCTACATAGCAGTGGTTCTTAACCTGGGTTCGATCGAGCCTCGGTCTCAGGGGTTCGGTGGAGCCTCCGCTGCAGAGGTCCACCCCTCAGTCTAGTCTGCAGTTAGTGTGCACAGTCATCGAAAGCGTCCTGAGTGAGACTCCCTCCCGGTCGCTTTGAGAGCGCTGGATAAGCAGCAGAGTGAGACCTCCTTCTCTGTCGGGGCCACACACCGGAATTAGCCTGTTATCTCCAGAGCGCAGATCCAGGCAAATAAGCTCCTGCGGCCGGTGATCTAAAGGGTCAATCGCCGTGCGGACACACGATGTGGCGGCGGGGAACTGGTACTTTTACCCATTGCGTGCACCAGTAAAAAAATCTGATTTTATTTTTTACTAAAGAAGATTTCGGTGAATGAGCATATGAAACTGGTGGGGTTCGGTGCCTCCAACAAGGTTAAGAACCACTGCTATATAGGTCAATATAGACTAGGTCTATAATATAGACTAGGTCTATAATATAGTCTAGGTCTATAATATAGTCTAGGTCTATAATATAGACTAGGTCTATAATATAGTCTAGGTCTATAATATAGTCTAGGTCTATAATATAGACTAGGTCTATAATATAGTCTAGGTCTACATAGTCTAGGTCTACATAGTCTAGGTCTATAATATAGTCTAGGTCTATAATATAGTCTAGGTCTACATAGTCTAGGTCTATATAGTCTAGGTCTATAATATAGTCTAGGTCTACATAGTCTAGGTCTATATAGTCTAGGTCTATAATATAGTCTAGGTCTACATAGTCTAGGTCTATAATATAGTCTAGGTCTATAATATAGTCTAGGTCTATAATATAGTCTAGGTCTACAATATAGACTAGGTCTATAATATAGTCTAGGTCTATAATATAGTCTAGGTCTATAATATAGTCTAGGTCTATAATATAGTCTAGGTCTATAATATAGTCTAGGTCTACAATATAGACTAGGTCTATAATATAGTCTAGGTCTATAATATAGTCTAGGTCTATAATATAGTCTAGGTCTACAATATAGACTAGGTCTACAATATAGTCTAGGTCTATAATATAGTCTAGGTCTACAATATAGACTAGGTCTATAATATAGACTAGGTCTATAATATAGACTAGGTCTATAATATAGACTAGGTCTATAATATAGTCTAGGTCTATAATATAGTCTAGGTCTATAATATAGTCTAGGTCTATAATATAGTCTAGGTCTATATAGTCTAGGTCTATAATATAGTCTAGGTCTACAATATAGACTAGGTCTATAATATAGACTAGGTCTATAATATAGACTAGGTCTATAATATAGACTAGGTCTATAATATAGTCTAGGTCTATAATATAGTCTAGGTCTATATAGTCTAGGTCTATAATATAGTCTAGGTCTACATAGTCTAGGTCTATAATATAGTCTAGGTCTACATAGTCTAGGTCTATAATATAGTCTAGGTCTATAATATAGTCTAGGTCTATAATATAGTCTAGGTCTATAATATAGTCTAGGTCTATAATATAGTCTAGGTCTATATAGTCTAGGTCTATAATATAGTCTAGGTCTACATAGTCTAGGTCTATAATATAGTCTAGGTCTACATAGTCTAGGTCTATAATATAGTCTAGGTCTACATAGTCTAGGTCTATATAGTCTAGGTCTATAATATAGTCTAGGTCTACATAGTCTAGGTCTATATAGTCTAGGTCTATAATATAGTCTAGGTCTATAATATAGTCTAGGTCTATAATATAGTCTAGGTCTATAATATAGTCTAGGTGTTTAATATAGTCTAGGTCTATATAGTCTAGGTCTATATAGTTCCATTCCATTATGTTCAGTTAGTTTACTTCTAACTGGATCTATACTGATGCACTAAATATTTAGTTACACATTATTACATTGTACTTCCCTTAAGACATTCCCAATGTTTCATATTTGTTCTGATTGAGATTTTTGTGAAATTATACTTCGTTTTAGTGTCAAATGAAAAAAATTACATTTACAAAAAGAAATGTTTTAACTTGTTAACATTTATAGGTTATTAGAAGACTGTGTACCATGAACTACAATTATTTAAATCTTACTGTAATTTTTAGATTTCATAAATTCATCCAAACGACCAGATCGGACCTTTAGGCGGGCCAGATTTGACCCTTAGACCGTGTGTAGTCTAGATCTATACATAGTATAGATCGATATATATAGTCCAGGTTTATATATAGTCTATAGACTTACCTTGGGCAGTTTGATGATGGATGAGATGTGTACAATCTGGAAGTGAAACGAATCAGGTAAAATGAAGACCAGACTTATGAGGGTCATTTGTAGACCACATGTAGACCGCATGTGGGTTTGGCTCTTGGATCTGGGGATGTATATGGGTCTGGGCCCGTATGTGGGTGTGGGTCCATATGTGGATCTGGGTCATGATAGTGTTGGTCCATATGTGGGTCTTGGTAGTCTGGGTGGTGTTGGTCCACATGCAGGTCTTGTTGGCCTGAGTCTATACATTGGTCGTGGTTGTCTGTGTCCATATATGGGTCTTGGTAGTCTGGGTGGTGTTGGTCCATGTGTGGGTCTTGGTGGTCTTCATCTGTATGTGGGTCATGGTGGTGATGTGGGTCTTGGTGGTTTTCGTCTGTATGTGGTTCATGGTGGTGTTGGTTCATATGTGGGTCTTGGTGGTCTGGGTGGTGTTGGTCCATATGTGAGTCTTGGTGGTTTTTGTCTGTATGTGGTTCATGGTGGTGTTGGTCCATAGGTGGGTCTTGGTGGCGTTGGTCCATATGTGGGTCTTGGTGGTCTTCATCTGTATGTTGGTCATGGTGTCGTTGGTCCATATGTGGTTCTGGGTCTTTGTGGTCATGGTGGTCTTGGTGGTGTTGGTCCATATGTGGGTCTTGGTGGTCTTTATCTGTATGTGGGTCATGGCAGTGATGTGGGTCTTGGTGGTTTTCGGCTCTATGTGCGTCATGGTGGTGTTGGTCCAGATGTGGGTCTTGATGGTTTTTGTCCATATGTGGGTCTTGGTGGGATTGGTCCATATATGGGTCTTGGTAGTCTGGGTGGTGTTGGTCCGCTTGCAGGTCTTGTTGGCCTGAGTCTATACATTGGTCGTGGTTGTCTGGGTCCATATGTGGGTCTTGGTGGTCTGGGTGGTGTTGGTCCATATGTGGGTCTTGGTGGTCTTCATCTGTATGTGGGTCATGGCAGTGTTGGTCCATATGTGGTTCTGGGTCTTGGTCCATTTGTGGGTCTTGGTGGTCTTGGTCTGTTGTGGGTCTTGGTGGTTTTGGTCCGTAAGTGGGTTTTGGTCCGTATGTGGGTCTTGGTGGGGTTGGTACCTATGTGGGTGTTGGTGATGTTGGACCATATGTGGGTCTTGGTGATGGACTCAGACCTACCTGGACTCTGGAGAAGGGCTGGATGACTCTGATGAGGTTCTGCTCCAGCAGATTGTCGTACAGTTTGGTCAGGTGGGTTCTGATGACGGGGTCGTCCCTCAGTTCACCTTGGAACTCTGCGAGTGCCTTTGGGGGCGGAGTCAAACCACAGCTTTAATAACATTTATTTATGGCCAAATGTCTGTTAGTTCCTTTGGGGGCGGAGCCAAATTAGGCAAATACAAACCTTTTGGAAGTGGGCGAGCGAGCGCTTCTTACTGGCTAAAGCCACACACTTCAGAGAGTCAGTCTGTCGACCACAAAAGACAACAGAGGTTAGAGGGGTGGAGTTTACCCCCCACTATCATAGGCTGAGGGCGGAGTTAATCCACTGTACCATTTTAGAACCCATAGACCATCCATGACCCTCACCCAGAAGCACTGTCCTGTTTTACATGCAACACCTGACTCAGATGATCAGCCTGTCATCCAAGTGTCGAACACATGCATACAGAGCAGCTCTCCAGGACCAGTGTTCCCTACCCCTACCCTGTCCTAACCCTTAAACTATTATAAGCCATTATGCCTTATGGCTTATGGCTATGGGGTAGCGGGGGTAGACTACTATCCATGTTGCTGTGCTGAGGGGTCCCCGGGAGCTGGGGGCTGTGGTTGGGGGGGGGTGCTCCTGCTTGCCCGTCGGGTCCAAGCTGGTGCGATGGCTCTTGGCGGGCCAGGGGTTGGATTGGCCAGTCTGGTAGGTGCTGTGGCTGGTGGCGTGCGGGGGCTCTGTCCTGGTGGGTTGTCGGGGCGCGTTGTGGGGAGGCAGGGGCCCTGGGTGTACTGTGCTTGCCTGGGGCCGGGTGCGGGGGGTGTGCGGGGTGCTTCCCTGTTGGCGTTGCCGGGACCCAACACACTGTCCATTTTTGCCTTCTGGACTCGCGTTGGGTCCGGGCTCCGATGTCGGCCTGCCTTGTGATGGGCTGGTCACCGCCCCCTCGGTGGGCCGCTCGCTCCCTGTGTCTGGCTTCCTGGCTGCATGGGGCCATTGGCCCCCTCAGGGGTGGGCAAGGGGGTGGGTGGGTCGGCTGGGCGGGTGGTGGGGTGGGGGCTGGGGTTGGGGTGGCGGGTGGGTCATTGTGCCCCAGGTCGCCTGGGTCGGTCTTGTTGCGCTGGGGTGGGGGGTGGGGGGTGGGGGGTCTGTAGCTGCTCCCTCTTGTTCTCCGGGTTTGTGTCGTTCACAGTGGCCCTGGTGGCTCTCTGGGAGTGGCGTCCTGTTGCTCCTACAGCCCGGGGTGGGGGTTGCCCTGTTGGCTTGACCCTGCCTTGTCGTGATTGCTGTTCTGGGCTTCGGGCTCCTTCACACTTGCATGTTTGATCGGGTCTCGCCCGCTACTGCTGAGTCCCATTTCAACGAATGATGGGACTCGCCAGAATGTGCTGAGAATCTCTCCACAATCTCTACACTAAACTCATTTTCTTCTGCACTAGTGTCTTCTTCTGGCCTATTCTATTACATTGGATTCTATTTTGTACTATCAGGATATCCATGGTTGTGGTGCTCGGTGCGGATTGTTTGTTTGTTGAATCTTTTTTTTTTTTTTTTCCTTTTGTGCTGGTTTGGTTTTCTCTTTTTGCGATCTACTTATTTATTTGTTTTTATTGATGGACAGTTGGTGGTTGTAATAACACATCACCTTACAGTCTTTAATTACAATAGCACCGCCTGTTGGTTTCTGTCCGTCCTGTCCAGTCTTTGTTTCCTCCTCACATCACTGAGGTGTAGCACTGCACTCACTGGCTTGTAAGGGAGAGTTCTAATGGGGGATGTCTGCTCAGCTTTCGGGGAGGACCGATGATGGTCACACACATGCACTAAATAGTCTAGTATATGTCTGCAAGACTGGAATATGTACTGATCTGAAACAATGTTGACTCCCCCTCTGTGGGGTTAAAAGATATAAAAAATAAATAAATAAATAAATGAATAAAATAAGTGAATGAATAGAAAAATAAAATAAAAAAAATTAAATTAAAACAATAAGAACAAAATGCAGACAAATTAGAGAAAGGGAAGAAAAAAGAAAGGGAAAAGAAGAAGAAGGAAGCAAAGAAAAGGGGAAAACAAAACAAAAAAACCTTATTTGTTACCTACTTTCCTATCTGCTCATTTTGCTTTTTGTATATATTTAACAGAATACATCACCCCTGTGCTCCAAACCCTGACCCCTGACCCCTAACCCTATCACCCCTGTGCTCCAAACCCTTCACTGGCTACCAGTTGAGTCTAGAATTGAATTTAAAATCCTCCTCCTTACATATAAAACCATTAATGGTATTGGTTAGGGGTCAGGGGTCAGGGGTTAATGGTATGGGCCCCTCTTATCTTAAAGATGATCTGGTTCCGTACCAACCCAATAGAACCCTTCGTTCTCAGAATGCAGGTTTATTGAAAGTTCCTAAGGTTTCTAAAAGTACAGTAGGAGCTAGAGCCTTTAGTTACCATGGTTACTGTCTTATGGAATCATCTTCCCTTTAATATTAAAGATGCCGACACAGTCTCTACATTTAAAATTAGGCTTAAAACATTCCTGTTTGAGAAAGACTATGATCAGGTTAGTTAAAAATTATGTGGTGTATGAGTCACAGTTCAGTCTAGGCTGCCCTAGGAGTTAGAATGCTGGGGGAAGTACAGACACTGAGTTCCTTCTTTCTTCTCTTTCTCTTCCTCACACCTGTTTCTGTCATTTTTATAACATATCTTTCATACCAAGTCTGTTCATGACTAGTCACCTGGTGTCCCCTTTCCCCCCTCCCCCCCTGGGGGGAGTGGTTTTCCTGACAGTGTCTGCACGGGAGCCATGGACGACAGGATCTGCAGTTTCTCGCCTGTGCCAACCTGTGACCCCAGACCACTGCCCCTGCCTGTCTGGACCAGCCCCCCTTCCTGCATTTATACATGGACGTTCATCTATAGTCTGTCCGTCCATGGGAGTGGATCTGTCCTTCAATGTGGTTCTCCTCGAGATTTCTTCTTTTTCCCACTGGGTTTGGAAGTTTTTTCTTGCAGAGAAGGAGGGTCTAAGGACAGGGGGAGGGTCTAAGGACAGGGGGAGGGTCTAAGGACAGGGGATGCTTGGGACTTTTCATGTATTTCTGTAGTTGATTGTGTTTTTGTAAAGCCCTCTGAGACGACTTTGTTGTGATTTAGGGCTTTATAAATAAAATTGAATTGAATTGAAAATTGAATTTATATGTTTAGTACTTCAGTTATTTATTATTGGTATTGTTATTATTGTTATTATCATCATTTTTGTACTATGCACTATATTACTATAAGATGAATTCAGGTTATTGGGGAAGTGAAGAAGGGGTAGGATTAAATAAGCTTATGCTTCATCCTACTCCTTTTCGGACATGTCATTGTGTATTATTATTATTATTATTATTATTATTGTTGTATTGATTATTGTTGCACTTTGCACATGTTCAAAATAAATAATTCAAATCAAATCAAATTAAATCAAATCAAATCAAACCCTAACCCACCCATGACCCTAATGGTGCATTCACACTGAAAGTGGGGGGAAAAAAATTAAGAAAACTAGAAAATCGCCTGTGGTCGCTCAGTTGGCGTCTTCTGTGGCAGTTCATGAGCGTTGGAAGTGACGAGGGGGCAGGGCTTCAAGCTGCAGCACAGGTATCAGTCCAAGCAGACACATCATGACAGTAGTCATTGTTGTTTCTCATGTTTCTCATGTATTTCATTCATTTAATTTATGTGTTTATTCAAACAGGTAAAACAAAGTAAGTAAATTATATAAAGTATTTAAGCATAAATTAAAACAACACCTCTTTATTATCCTAGATAATTATACCTTGTTTGAAAGGGTCCTAGTCCTACCCCTTTGTTTTACTCAGTCAGTGCATGTATATATACAACCAAAAAGAAAAGTGCATCAGAAAAAGGGAAACCTGTTCTTTACTCGAAACAGGTTTTCAGTTCTTCACTGCATTTTAAAGTTTGTTCGTACTGGCGGTTTTTTTAAACATATAAATTCCTCTCAGATTGTGTTTATTTTCTTTCACTTGAAACAACCCTTGGACACTTTGTGGGAACTGGTTTAGATTGACTTTGTGCATTATTTGAATTGTTTTAAGGTCGACCAAATCCTTGAATTTTAATGCCTTTAATTTGATAAACAGTGGCTTTGATGGTTCTATAGGTGCTTTTAGTTACAATATTTATTGCTCTTTTTTGATGTTTGAATATTATTTCTGTGTTTGTTTTGTGAGTGTTCCCTCACACGTCCACACAGTAGGTCATGTATGAGAGAATGAAGGAACAGAACAATGTGTAGTAATGACTGGTTTACAAGGTATTTGACTTTGTTTAATATTGCAATTGATTTTTCTATTTTGGATGTAATGTACTGTATGTGTGACTTCCAGGATAATTTACTGTCAATAATAACTCCAAGAAACATTATTTCATTTATTCTTTCTATTTCTATGTTATTTATCATTAATTTCTTTTGTGACTTATTTGTCTGATTTCCAAATATTGTGAATTTGATTTTGGTTAAATTTAATGTGAGTTTATTTGAGTCAAACCAGCTCTTCAGTTTACTTAATTCATCTGCCACTGTGTCCAAGAGTTGTTCAAATTAGGTCCACAGCAAAGTAAGTTAGTGTCATCTGCAAATAAAATTATTTGAAGTGTATTTGAAACCTCACATATATTATTGATGTAAAGGACGAACAACAATGGTCCCAGGACTGAGCTCTGGGGCACCCCTCACTTCACTGTCTGTAGTTTGGATTTGCTGTTATTGATCTGCACATATTGATTTCTGTTGCTTAGGTAACTGGATACCCATATTTTTGTAGTGTTACTAATAATAGGTCATGGTCAACTGTGTCAAAAGCTTTTTTTTTTTTTTTTTTTTTTTTTTTTAGATCGAAGAATACTTCTAATGCATATTGTTTGTTTTCTACAAATTCCATGGTTCCTTTTCACAACTTACTGTAATAATTTATCTAAACTATATAATTAATAACTAAATGAGTGATTATAATAAATGAACAACCACTCATAAACAACCATGTGATCGTTAGAAGTCATCAGATCGTCCTATTTAATCATTATATATTTACCTATTTAGTATGTTCCGACAAATAAGTTGGAGTTTATTTTGGAGGGAAAAAGGTGTAGTCTACATATAGGTGTTGTATGTATGACTTGGTTTCCTCCCTCACCATGATCACTGTGGTAAGCCTTGTTTGTGTTGCTTCAGCGTATATGCTGCATAAACCTAGAAGCGCTCTCTCTAAAGGTAAAGTACAATGACATTTGTCCTCTGCAGTTAACCCATCCTTCTGTAAGGAGCAGTGGGTCCCTAATGTCCAGAAAACACCTCAACAAACCAGAGATCGCAATTACCACTTTCACCTCCATGATTTGCTCTCTTCTCCTCCCATATTTTTTCTGCCTTGAGAATCCAGATTGGCTCGCCATTGGCTGCCGCTGCGGTCACGCTGCTCCTCCTCACTCAACCAGATCATCAAATGGTCGACTGATTGGAGAGACACAGCTGAGCTTGGAGTTGCTGTATTCTAATCAGTTGTGGCGACTATCCGGCTCTGTCCCTGATGATGTGTCCCATCCACTTGATTTGATTTGATTTTGATTTGAATGATTTATTTCGAACATGTGCAAAGTGCAACAATAATCAATACAGCAATAATAATAACAATGACATGTCCGAAAAGGAGTAGGATGAAGCATAAACTTATTTAATTCTACCCCTTCTTCACTTCCCCAATAACCTAAATTCATCTTATAGTAATATAGTGCATAGTACAAAAATGATGATAAATAAAATAATAACAATAACAATAATAACAATACCAATAATCAATAACTGAAGTACTAAACATAGACATATATACAAAAAACAAACAAAAAAAAAAAACCAACTAAAAACAAATGAGCAGATAGGAAAGTAGGTAACAAATAGAGGTTTTTTTTGTTGTTTGTTTTCTTTTTTTCCTCCCTTCTTTCTTCTTCTTTTCCCTTTTTTCTTCTTCTCCTTTTTTTTCTCCTTTCCTTTTTCTAAGTTGTCTGCATTTTGCTCTTATTTTTTATTTTATTTTTCTATTCATTCACTTATTTTATTCATGTATTTATTTTTATATCTTTTAACCCCACAGAGGGGGAGTCAACAGTGCTCGAGATCAGTACATATTCCAGTTTGGCAGACATATACTAGACTATTTAGTGCATGTGTGTGACCATCATCGGTCCTCCCCGAAAGCTGAGCAGACATCCCAATTCACCTTGTGGGTGAATTTCAGCTCCTGTCCTCTGGCAGACATTTCACAGTCCCAAGGTCCAGGACCACACGATACAGGAACAGCTTTGTCCCTGCTGCCATTTCCCTTTTAAATCAGTCTTAATGCACTTCAGTTTTATCTTATTTATGTATCTATTTATCGACTTCATCGTTTTATTTGGAGACTTTTTAGTGGAAATGGGTTTTTAATTTTCAATTATATCTATTGTCCCTTGTATTGTATTTTATTTTGTGTGAACATGTCTACTCATGTCCTGTACCGTGTCCTGTCATTGCTGTTTATGTGATGCCCTCTCTCTCTGACACTGCACAACAAATCTACCTATGGGTACCAATAAAGTTAACTGAACTGAACTGATTTGCATGGAGTTGAAATTTTTCAACTGTTCCTCGTTGCTCAATTCGCTCACTTCGCATCACTCGCCATCACCTGGATCGCCTCTCATTGCCAGCAGTCATTGAATATGAATGACAGCTCGTCGCTCAGAAGCCTGTGTTGCGTTCAGTGTGAATGCACCATAACACTTAAGCAAACCTGGACAGGAAGGCCGTACCTGTCGTCCAGTGTAGCGCAGGGCTAGCTTCCCGCTGATGAGAGCCTGCACGTCCTCTGGTCTGGAAGACACAAGACAGTCTGGACTGAGTGGGAGGGGCATGGACCTACAAACAGCACAGACAGAGTTACAGTTGGGGTCACGGTTAGGGTCAGGTCACTTACGCGTTGAGCATGACTTTGCAGAGCAGCATGTATTTGAGCGCTGTGACGGCTCTGGGGCTGTCGATGGAGTCGTAGCCTTCAAAGGCTTCGTAGAAGTAGGAGTACGCCGTCTTCCAGTCCTTCTCCTCTGCTGCATGGATGATCCCTGAAAAACACAAGGGGGGGTGTCCTGAAGATTAGGAGAACATGAGGGGGCGTGTCCAGTGTCCTGACTGCATGTCCAGTGAGTGGGGCTGTCCCTGACTGCATGTCCAGTGGGTGCGGCTGTACCTGACTGTATGTCCAGTGAGTGGGGCTGTCCCTGACTGCATGTCCAGTGGGTGGGGCTGTACCTGACTGCATGTCCAGTGAGTGGGGCTGTCCCTGACTGCATGTCCAGTGGGTGGGGCTGTACCTGACTGCATGTCCAGTGAGTGGGGCTGTCCCTGACTGCATGTCCAGTGGGTGGGGCTGTACCTGACTGCATGTCCAGTGAGTGGGGCTGTCCCTGACTGCATGTCCAGTGGGTGGGGCTGTACCTGACTGCATGTCCAGTGAGTGGGGCTGTCCCTGACTGCATGTCCAGTGAGTGGGGCTGTCCCTGACTGCATGTCCAGTGAGTGGGGCTGTCCCTGACTGCATGTCCAGTGGGTGGGGCTGTACCTGACTGCATGTCCAGTGAGTGGGGCTGTCCCTGACTGCATGTCCAGTGGGTGGGGCTGTACCTGACTGCATGTCCAGTGAGTGGGGCTGTCCCTGACTGCATGTCCAGTGGGTGGGGCTGTACCTGACTGCATGTCCAGTGAGTGGGGCTGTCCCTGACTGCATGTCCAGTGGGTGGGGCTGTACCTGACTGCATGTCCAGGGCTGCCTGCAGTTTGGGAGGGCAGTAGATGGCGTTGGCAGTGGTCCTAGCAGAGGTTAGTGCTGCCCTAGCCTTGGGCAGGTTACTTAAGGCATGGTAGGTCTTACTCTCCAGAAGCTGCACCTCCACCAGCAGAGCCTTGTCATCCAGCTTCTTCAGTTCCTGCAGCAGCTGGGACCCTAAAGGGTCAAAGGTCACAACATACCATACTGTGAGTTCAGGTTCTGCCCCAGGACATGGATTAGGGTTAGTCCAGGGTTAAGGTGAGTCCAGTGTTAGGGTCAGACGTACCTAGTTGCAGAGCCTCCTGGTAGCACTTAGTGTCAAAATACAGTGAAACCAGACGAGCCTGAGTAAAAAAAACAAAACATCATTAAAAGCTGTGGTTCTACAGAACTGGTCCACCTTCTGTTCAAACAGGGGTTCTACAGGTTCACAGACCCTCATCCTGTAGACCAGGGGTAATAGAGAGCCACTGTCCTGCATGACTTTCATTGTTTCCCTCATCCAGGAAACGTGAAGGTATGATCAGTCTTCTGTAGAGATGGATCAACCCTAACCCTGTAGACCCCATAAGGACACTGTAGACCCCGTAAGGACACTGTAGACCCCGTAAGGACACTGTAGACTCCGTAGGGACACTGTAGACCCCGTAGGGACACTGTAGACCCCGTAGGGACACTGTAGACCCCGTAAGGACACTGTAGACTCCGTAGGGACACTGTAGACCCCGTAGGGACACTGTAGACCCCGTAGGGACACTGTAGACCCCGTAGGGACACTGTAGACCTGTAGGGACACTGTTTTTTTTATTTTATTTTTTATTTTATCTCGGTCAAAATGCAAAACAAAAAAACAAGCGCAAGGCAGGTAGACACATTTTCACACATAATGAATATACTGCTTGACCGAAAAGGTTTAGGGCTGAAGCCGAAGCTTATTTATCCACCATTACCAATACCTTACTGCAATATGTTCTGCAGGAAAAAAAACAAACAAAACAACAACAATGATCAAATACCCACAATGCAAGAGTCAAACACAAAAACAACTGTCCAAATAAAAGTTTTTTTTAGTTTTTTTTTCTTTTCTTTTCTTTTCTCCCTCCCCCCCTCCCTTTAAACCCCGTAAACCACTGTAGACCCCGTAGGGACACTTTAGGAACACTGTAGACCCTGTAGGGACACTGTAGACCCTATAAGGACACTATAGACCAGACATGTCCAAACTATTCCACAAAGGGCCAGTGTGGCTGCAGGTTTTTGTTCCAACCAAGCAGCAGCACACCAGACTTCAATCAATTATTCAACTCATCTCAGTCTGTAGTGAATCAATTGGTCAAACTGTGTAGTCTTGGTTGGTTGGAACAAAAACCTGCAGCCACACCGGCCCTTTGTGGAGTAGTTTGGACATGCCTGCTGTAGACCCTGTAGGGACACAGTAGACCCTATAAGGACACTGTAGACCCTTGTAGGGACACTGTAGACCCTTGTAGGGACACAGTAGATCCTATAAGGACACTGTAGACCCTTGTAGGGACACTGTAGATCCTATAAGGACACTGTAGACCCTTGTAGGGACACTGTAGATCCTATAAGGACACTGTAGACCCTTGTAGGGACACTGTAGATCCTATAAGGACACTGTAGACCCTTGTAGGGACACTGTAGATCCTATAAGGACACTGTAGACCCTTGTAGGGACACTGTAGACCCTGTGGGAACCCAATAGATCTGGACCCCTGCCTAAAGTGGCCAGTGATGAGATGTAGTCTAGGTTGTCATCATTTAACCACTGGTTGTCTCGGTGGTTCCCAAACCTGGTCCTCTAGTACCACTATCCTGCATGTTTTAGATGTTTCCCTCTTCCAACACACCTGACTGTTCTTTCTCTCTCTCACACCTTTTTTTTGTCATTTTATAACCTATCTTTCATATCAAGTCTGTTCATGTCTAGTCACCTGGTGCCCCCCCCCCCCCCCCCCGGGGGGGGGAGTACTGGCTCTCTTGACAGTGTCTGCGTGGGAGCCATAAACGACAGGATCTGCAGTGACCTGCCTGTGCTGACCTGTGACCCCGGACCCCCTCCTTTGCCTGTCTGGTGTCTGGTGTCCTCCTTCATTTATAAATGGACGTTCATCTATAGTCTGTCCGTCCATGGGAGTGGATCTGTCCTTCAGTGTGGTTCTACCCAACATTTCTTCTTTTTCCCACTGGGTTTTGGAGTTTTTTCTTGCAGAGAAGGAGGGTCTAAGGACAGGGGATGCCTGGGACTTTTCATATATCTCTGTTTCTGTAAAGCCCTGTGAGACGACTTTGTTGTGATTTGGGGCTTTATAAATGAAATTGAACTGAATTGAATTGAATGTCAAGATCCTGCAGAACTTGATGACAGGCTGATCATTTGAATCAGGTGTGTTGGTAGAGGGATAGACCTAAAACATGCAGGATAGTGGTATTAGAGGACCAGGGTTGGGAACCACTGGTCAAGATCAGTGGTCTTTTAGGGTGACAGGGTTACCTCCAGGGCCTGTCATAGGTTTAGGGTTAGGGTCCGGTTTTAGGGCGAGGGTCTTACCTCCAGGGCCTGTCGTAGGAAGGTCCGGTTGTGGTCCTGGGCCCAGTGGATACAGTCCACACACAGCTCCACCTCGTGGCCTGTGGACGCCTCCATGTCCAGGAACAGATCCAGCAGAGAGCGCAGCAGACGGGACGCTTTGGCCTTTGAGAGGGAGGTGAGGAAGGGCTGCACAAACTGCAGCAGACCCCCCAGTTCTGAGAAGCACAGACAAGGAACCACACTTAACTCCATCCAAACTAACCACTGTCCTTGTTTCCCCATGACTGAACTGAGACTAGACATGTTCCTCTACTGTGCTCTGAAAACTTGTACCCCCCCCCCCCCACCACCACCCACCCACCCACACGAGGCTCCTGTACTCTTCCTCCTCACCCTAGGGGTGGCTGTGTCTCAGTTGATAGAGCGGGTCGTCCAATGACTGAAAGGTTGGCGGTCCCGGCTCTGGCTGTCAACATGTCGAAGTGTCCTTGGGCAAGACACTGAGCCCTGATTTAGTGTCCCAGTAGGACAGAACCTTAGTTCCTACTGGTATATGAGTGTGTGTGAATGGGTGAATGTAAATGCTCTGCACTTCTACAGCATTTTTCCACCTTCATGGTGCTCAAAGCACTTCACATTCACCCATTCACACACAGCCGCCCTGTGTGAATGTGAGGCCAATGTAAAACGCTTTCAGCACCATGAAGGTGGAAAAGAACGATATAAGCGCAGACCATTTACCATTTAGCCGACTATTAAAATAGTCAGTAGTTGCAGCCCTAACTGAGACCAGTCTATTGATCCAACACATAAGGTGTGGGTCAAAATCCATGGTGGTCAGTTTGTCCTGGAGAAGCTGGACGATGCTACCCTAACCCTAGGAAGTAGAGGATGGTGTTATCAACCTGCAGCTTGTTATCTTTGTCAGTTACATAATGACTCGAACACACATATGACCCCACCCTTTACCTGCAGCCTGTCCAGTCTGGGCTAACAGCCCCCCCAGCTCCAGGATGCTCTGTTCTTTAACACGTACCGCCTCCTCATCACTGGCCTGGATTTCCCGCTTCACTACAACACACACACACACTTACTTTGAACCCTCTTAAACTCCAAGAATGTTTATTATTATGGGGTGTGTCTGATGATAAGAGTCAAGACACTAGTCCAACTATCTAACTGTTAGTTAGCTTTAGCCATTACATCATAAAACACCGACAGGGTTAGCTTTAGCTATGACATCATAAAACATTGACAGGGTTAGCTTTAGCTACGACATCATAAAACACAGACAGGGTTAGCTTTAGCTATGACATCATAAAACATTGACAGGGTTAGCTTTAGCTGCGACATCATAAAACACAGACAGGGTTAGCTTTAGCTATGACATCATAAAACACCGACAGGGTTAGCTTTAGCTATGACATCATAAAACATTGACAGGGTTAGCTTTAGCTATGAGATCATAAAAGATTGACAGGGTTAGCTTTAGCTATGACATCATAAAACACCGACAGGGTTAGCTTTAGCTATGACATCATAAAACACCGACAGGGTTAGCTTTAGCTATGACATCATAAAACATTAACAGGGTTAGCTTTAGCTATGAGATCATAAAAGATTGACAGGGTTAGCTTTAGCTATGACATCATAAAACACCGACAGGGTTAGCTTTAGCTATGACATCATAAAACACCGACAGGGTTAGCTTTAGCTATGACATCATAAAACATTGACAGGGTTAGCTTTAGCTATGACATCATAAAACATTGACAGGGTTAGCTTTAGCTATGACATCATAAAACATTGACAGGGTTAGCTTTAGCTATGACATCATAAAACACCGACAGGGTTAGCTTTAGCTATGACATCATAAAACATTGACAGGGTTAGCTTTAGCTATAAGATCATAAAACATTGACGGGGTTAGGGTTAGCTATAAGATCATAAAACACCGACAGGGTTAGCTTTAGCTATAAGATCATAAAACACCGACAGGGTTAGCTTTAACTATGACATCATAAAACACCGACAGGGTTAGCTTTAACTATGACATCACCAAAAAACACTGACAGGTTAGCTTTAGCTATGACATCATAGAACACTGACTAGCTCAAAATATAACGAGTTGTGGTCCAAGAATAGAACCAGTTCTGGCCCAGGACTAACCCAGGTCTTCCTTTGTCTGTCTGACATTTTGACATTTGACAGACACAGGCTAGCGGCTAACGTTGATTGTCATTCAAATGAATGAATCCGGGTAGCCAATATTACATTAAGATAGCCGGAGTGTTGCTAACCCACTGCTGCTGACTCACTGTGTAAGTAGTAACACACAGAAAGCTCCGGGCTAGCAGCCCTTAGTTTGTCTGCTAATAGTATAGTTTAGTTGTGTTTCAAACCCACCTATAGAATGTAAGATGTCTATGGAAGCGTTCCGGTCCGAGCCCACTAGAGACTGAGCTCTTTGAAACTCAGCCACCGCTGCAGCTGCCATCTCTGCTCAGCTCCTCCTACCTGCAACATTTCCGTTTACACTTACACTTCCGGTCCCAGAGTCAGATCACATGAACAGCGCCTTCTACTGGCCGCACTGCAAACGGTGTCATTTATTACCTCCGTCAAGGAGTCATTAAAATTCGGGTCCGTTTGTCTGTCTGTCAGCAGGATTACGGAAAAAGTTCTGAAAGGATTTTGATGAAACTTTCAGGAATGATAGATAATGGGTCAAGGAAAAAACCCATTAGATTTTGGGCAATGAAGGTCAAAGGTCAACGGTCAACAGCTAAAACACATCGGTGGTAATATTTTTGGATTCAGACAAGATAGAATCTGGTGTTTTATTCATTCACATGGTCTGACCTTCAAACATCAGATGGGTCAACACTTACGGCTCCATCACGTCATGTTTTGACGTCACATGACGCCATATCAAGCCTTGGCAGAGTCTGCTGTCTTTGACTTGTTTGGGATTCATTTATTTCAGTTTTGCCTTGGAGTGAAAAGGATTAGGACTAACAACAATAAAAATAACTGTAGTAAAATTAATAATTAACATAAACATAAAAACATTGCTGATTATAATAATTATTTTTATTATTACTATTATTATGTGTTAGTGTGAAGACAGAACACTGTTGTTTTCTAATCCAGTTCCTGAGACTAGAAGGTGTTCTACTGAAGCTGTTTAGTTACAGTTTCACGTCAGTGTAAATACATAAGTGGAACATCTACAGAAACAGAAGGGTTCAGGGTTTATGATGTACACATTAAAAAAAACAGACATTTGGAGCAGATTAGTCTGGTCTAGAGCTGGGAAAATTTGACTGAACCCCAAACCCACCGGAGGTTTGGCCATACATGTTATCATTTGAATCAGGCCTGGGTGGTTCAGTTCTGACTTTTAAGACCCTGTTTCACTTCACATCTACACGGGTTGGATTAGGAACATCTGAGGAACATCTGAGGAATACCCGAGGAACATCTGAGGAACATCCGAAGAACATCTGGGGAACATCTGGGAAACAGCTGGGGAACATCTGAGGAATACCCGAGGAACATCTGAGGAACATCCGAAGAACATCTGGGAAACATCTGGGGAACATCTGAAGAATACCCGAGGAACATCTGAGGAACATCCGAAGAACATCTGGGGAACATCTGGGAAACATCTGGGGAACATCTGAGGAATACCCGAGGAACATCTGAGGAACATCCGAAGAACATCTGGGAAACATCTGGGGAACATCTGAGGAATACCCGAGGAACATCTGAGGAACATCCGAAGAACATCTGGGGAACATCTGAGGAATACCCGAGGAACATCTGAGGAACATCCGAAGAACATCTGGGGAACATCTGGGAAACATCTGGGGAACATCTGAGGAATACCCGAGGAACATCTGAGGAACATCCGAAGAACATCTGGGGAACATCTTGGAAACATGTGAGGAACATCTGAGGAATACCCGAGGAACATCTGAGGAACATCCGAAGAACATCTGGGGAACATCTGGGAAACATCTGGGGAACATCTGAGGAATACCCGAGGAACATCTGAGGAACATCCGAAGAACATCTGGGGAACATCTGGGAAACATCTGGGGAAAATCTGAGGAATACCCGAGGAACATCTGAGGAACATCCGAAGAACATCTGGGGAACATCTTGGAAACATCTGAGGAACATCTGAGGAATACCCGAGGAACATCTGAGGAACATCCGAAGAACATCTGGGGAACATCTGGGGAACATCTGGGAAACATCTGGGGAACATCTGAGGAATAACCGAGGAACATCTGAGGAATACCCGAGGAACATCTAAAGAACATCTGGGGAACATCTGAGGAATACCCGAGGAACATCTGAGGAACATCCGAAGAACATCTGGGGAACATCTGGGAAACATCTGGGGAACATCTGAGGAATACCCGAGGAACGTCTGAGGAATACCCGAGGAACATCTGAAGAACATCTGGGGAACATCTGGGAAACATCTGAGGAACATCTGGGAAACATCTGAGGAATACCCGAGGAACATCTGAAGATTATCTGGGGAACATCTGGGAAACATGTGAGGAACATCTGGGAAACATGTGAGGTACATCTGGGGAACATCTGAGGAACATCTGGGAAACATCTGAGGAATACCCGAGGAACATCTGAATAACATCTGAGTAACATCTGGGGAACATCTGAGGAACATCTGAGGAATACCCGAGGAACATCTGAGGAACTTCTGAAGAACATCTGGGAAACATCTGAGGAACATCTGGGAAACATGTGAGGAACATTTGGGGAACATCTGAGGAACATCTGGGAAACATCTGAGGAATACCCGAGGAACATCTGAGGAACATCTGAATAACATCTGAAGAACATCTGGGGAACATCTGAGGAACATCTGAGGAATACCCGAGGAACATCTGAATAACATCTGAAGAACATCTGAGTAACATCTGAGTAACATCCGAGGAACTTCTGAATAACATCTGAAGAACATCTGAGGAATACCCGAGGAACATCTGAAGAACATGTGGGAAACATCTGAGTAACATCTGAGGAATACCCGAGGAACATCTGAGGAACATCCGAAGAACATCTGGGGAACATTTGGGAAACATCTGGGAAACATCTGGGGAACATCTGAGGAACATCTGGGAAACATCTGAGGAATACCCGAGGAACATCTGAGGAACATCTGAATAACATCTGAAGAACATCTGAGGAACATCTGAGGAATACCCGAGGAACATCTGAAGAACATCTGAAGAACATCTGAAGAACATCTGAGTAACATCTGAGTAACATCCGAGGAACATCTGAATAACATCTGAGGAATACCCGAGGAACATCTGAAGAATATCTGGGAAACATCTGAGGAACATCTGAGGAATACCCGAGGAACATCTGAGGAACATCCGAAGAACATCTGGGGAACATTTGGGAAACATCTGGGAAACATCTGGGAAACATCTGGGGAACATCTGAGGAACATCTGGGAAACATCTGAGGAATACCCGAGGAACATCTAAGGAACATCTGAATAACATCTGAAGAACATCTGGGGAACATCTGAGGAACATCTGAGGAATACCCGAGGAACATCTGAAGAACATCTGGGAAACATCTGAGTAACATCTGAGTAACATCTGGGGAACACCTGGGGAACATCTGAGTAACACGTGAGGAACATCTGGGGCACATCTGAGTAACATCTGGGGAACATCTGAGTAACATCTGGGGAACATCTGAGTAACATCTGGGGAACATCTGAGGAATACCCGAGGAACATCTGAGGAACATCTGAAGAACATCTGGGAAACATCTGAGGAACATCTGAGAAACATCTGGGAAACATCTGAGGAACATCTGGGCAACATCCTGCAGGATAATAGTTTATTTGAACAGTTTCAGTCTGGCTTTCGTGCCCATCATAGCACTGAAACAGCGTTAGTTAAAGTTACTAATGACTTATTATTAGCCGCTGACATCGGATTAATATGGGTCCTGGTGTTATTAGACCTTAGTGCAGCCTTTGACACCATTGACCACAGTATCTTAGTGCACAGATTAGAATGTGATATAGGTATTAGAGGAGCAGCCCTCTGCTGCTTTAAATCATATTTATCTGATCGCTACCAATTTGTTCACGTCAATCAACAATCATCGCAGTCCTCCAGAGTTAATTATGGCGTGCCCCAAGGGTCAGTCCTTGGGCCTATTTTGTTTACACTATATGTGACCCACGACCAGTAAACCAGGCATAAGTGTGTGTAAATCCAAACAGAGTTATGTGTGTATCTTGGTAGAGTGGAAACTAAGGTTTAAGATGGTGAAAACATGATGTTTCTATCACAAGTAGAACCAAAGTTATGGTCATTTTAATATCCACATTTGGACATATTTTACAATTTGCATATTTTTAGATATTGTTCGTTAAAGTTTTGGACTGTTTTGGGGTAGGAAGTCCTTAGCAACGCATAATAATTTGTATCCGATTGACACAAATTGTTGACAGATGTTAAAGGACACTCTGATGGACATGTCACAGAAGTTTTATATATTATAATAATAGGACAGAAGTGTGACGTATTATAATCATTTGGCTTACACCATTGGACAGAACATTCAATATAAGCTTTTACCTCGTACCAAACACTTGGATGTTTACGCACGGAACGGAGATCGGTTTGTTCGGCGAAAAGAGGTGGAAGTCGTCTTTGTCTTTGCTCAGCAATACCTGAACTTTTGTCACCGCTTAAATAATTGACTCAATAAACACCTTTATTGATTGGATTTCAATGTAATGACCACAGGAAGTGAACATAGAGGTGTTAAGGTACCGTTTTTTGATAAGGTGTAAACATAAATAAGAAATCACCTTCCAGCCTAAATTTGGCTGTAGCTCTGAACGGCTCAGCGCGACTTATGCCTGGTTTGGTGGTGGGGGGGTCACATATATGCTCCCTTTAGGTAACATCATTAGAAATCATGGTATTAATTTTCATTGTTATGCAGATGACACACAGCTATATTTATCGATTAAACCTGATCAGACCAGACAAATAGATAAACTAAGTACATGTGTCCAAGACATAAAGACTTGGATGAGTGCCAATTATCTTTTATTGAACCCTGAAAAAACTGAAGTCATTATAATTGGTCCTAAAAATGCGAGAGACTCCCTACCTGACCACATAGTTACTCTGGACAACTTAAGTGTAACACCCAGTGCCACAGTTAAAAATTTAGGAGTTTTATTTGATCCAGATCTTTCATTCAAAGGGTCAGGGGTCAGAGGTCAGGGCACATTAACCAAACTTGCAGAACAGCCTTCTTTCACCTGCGCAACATTTGCCAAAATTAGGAATATTCTGTCTAAAACTACTGCAGAAAAATTAATTCATGCATTTGTTACATCACGATTAGATTATTGTAACTCCTTACTTGTAGCGTGTCCTAAATATTCCCTAAAAAGCTTCAACTGGTTCAAAATGCAGCAGCAAGATTATTAACAGGATCAAATAGAAGAGAACACATCACCCCTGTGCTCCAAACCCTGACCTCTGACCCCTAACCCTATCACCCCTGTGCTCCAAACCCTTCACTGGCTACCAGTTGAGTCTAGAATTGAATTTAAAATCCTCCTCCTTACATATAAAACCATTAATGGTATTGGTTAGGGGTCAGAGGTCAGGGGTTAATGGTATGGGCCCCTCTTATCTTAAAGATGATCTGGTTCCGTACCAACCCAATAGAACCCTTCGTTCTCAGAATGCAGGTTTATTGAAAGTTCCTAGGGTTTCTAAAAGTACAGTAGGAGCTAGAGCCTTTAGTTACCATGGTTACTGTCTTATGGAATCAGCTTCCCTTTAATATTAAAGATGCCGACACAGTCTCTACATTTAAAATTAGGCTTAAAACATTCCTGTTCGAGAAAGCCTATGGTCAGGTTAGTTAAAAATTATGTGATGTATGAGTCACAGTTCAGTCTAGGCTGCTCTAGGAGTTAGAATGCTGGGGGAAGTACAGACACTGAGTTCTTTCTTCTCTTTCTCTCTCTCACACCTGTTTCTGTCATTTTTATAACATATCTTTCATACCAAGTCTGTTCATGACTAGTCACCTGGTGTCCCCCCCCCCCCCCTGGGGGGAGTGGTGGTTTTCCTGACAGTGTGTGCACGGGAGCCATGGACGACAGGATCTGCAGTTTCTTGCCTGTGTCGACCTGTGACCCCAGACCACCGCCCCTGCCTGTCTGGACCAGCCCCCCTTCCTGCATTTATACATGGACGTTCATCTATAGCCTGTCCGTCCATGGGAGTGGATCTGTCCTTCAATGTGGTTCTCCTCAAGATTTCTTCTTTTTCCCACTGAGTTTGGAAGTTTTTTCTGCTGAGAAGGAGGGTCTAAGGACAGGGGGAGGGTCTAAGGACAGGGGGAGGGTCTAAGGACAGAAGGAGGGTCTAAGGACAGGGGATGCCTGGGACTTTTTCATGTATCTCTGTAGTTGATTGTGTTTTTATAAAGCCCTTTGAGACGACTTTGTTGTGATTTAGGGCTTTATAAATAAAATTGAATTGAAATTGAACATCTGAAGAACATCTGAAGATTATCTGGGGAACATCTGGGGAACATCTGGGAAACATCTGAGGAACATCTGGGGAACATCTGGGGAACATCTCAGGAACATCTGGGGAACATCTGGGGAACATCTGAGGAACATCTGGGGAACATTGTGGAAGGAGACAATACTGTATGTATTTACTGACCACTTAACAGTTTAAGAAGGGCTTAGCTAACACTGAGCTAAGGTTGCGTGAATGCTGAGCTAACACTGAGCTAAGGTGGACCAAACGTTGAGCTAAGGCTGAGCTAATGCTGAGCTAAGGCTAACCCTTTGAAATGAGTGAATACGAAATTAATATAAAATAATCTTTATTTACAAACACATACAAAAGACAAAGTAAATTAGTTCCATGTGAGTGACAGCCGCATCAGGAGGAGGAGCTACAGTTCATCAGGAGGAGGAGCTTCAGCTCCATCAGGAGGAGGAGCTACAGTTCATCAGGAGGAGGAGCTTCAGCTCCATCAGGAGGAGGAGCTACAGTTCCAACAGGAGGAGGAGCTTCACAAAACCACAGACAGAAAGTCACAGGCCTAGATATAGAACAAATACAGTTACACTGAACCCAACTAAAATTACAACTACAACTAGAACTAGGTTTAGGTTTGGGGTTCTTACCGAACAGCTGATCATCAGGGTGGGGGGGCCATCAGTGGATGGAGTCACAGAGAACACTGGGTTCTTTAAACACTGTTCCATATGTTCAGACACTGATGATTCTAGAAGATTCTGGAGGAACTGAGGAGTCACTGCATTCTACAGACAGGAAGTAGAGTTACAGACAGGAAGTAGTTTGTACCCATCCATGGTGTTTTATCCACAAAATAAACAGACCTGTGTGTTCAAGTTTAGGCCACAACAGCAGGAGATGAAGGAACTGTTGATGCTGAGGTTGTTTCTGTCAAACATGAGAAAAAAACAGATGAAGGAACTGTTGATGGAACTGTTGATGCTGAGGTTGTATATATATATATATATATATATATATATATATATACAGGGCTCTAAATTAACACCCGTCAAATGCGGGTGAAAATCCATTTTGGTGGGTAAGAAAAAAACCTTGCGAGCCACTTTGGCTGGTGGCGAGTGCAGACCCGGTTGTAGCTATGAGCAGGCTGGGCGACGGACCAGGGCGCAATCCTCTATGGGGCGCCAGCATATGACCGTCCTATTTTTTTTTAATCAATCCCCTGTCTCTATTTTTTTTCGTCTTGCTTGCTTCGGCCCAGGATCGGCCATTCTAGCACCGCGTGCTAGAACGCGTGCTCGAACGCGTGCCATTGCACGTGCCAGAACGCGCCCTGTAACGCGTGATATAATAAACACAACACGTGGCTATGTGAACACCTTGGCTTTGCCATAGGGGCGCTGCCTGGGCCGAAGCAAGCAAGACGAAAAAAAAGACAGGGGAAGGATAAAACAAAATAGGACGGTCATATGCTGGCGCTGTGCACTCAATGGCACTGCGAGAACGCGTACCATTGGGCGCACCAGTGCACGTGCCAGAACGCGCCCTGAAAGCGCGCCAGGCTGTAGGGATGCTTGTGTGTTTCACAGGATTGCTAATAAGCCCAAATGAATTGATCATAACGGGCCCATATGGGGGTTTGGTGCTATCTTTGGTCAGTTGGTGAGTCCACAAATAGGTTAAGGAAATGAGACAGTGAGTTTAAGAAAGTTTATAAAGTGATTAACTAAAAAGTAAATAAATAAATGGGACGTGTGCTGTTAAATGTGTTTACTTTTTTAAATCTGTGGGGGTGAGAAAAGGGCAAAGGCTGGAGGGGATGTTGTCGAATAATTTAAAGAAATTCGAAGTTGTATGTCAGGGGAAAAAAATGGCTAATTGAATTTCTGATTGGCTAGTAAGACAAAAAATCTACTAGCCACATTGGCTGGTGATGAAAAAAGTTAATTTAGAGCCCTGTATATATATATATATATATATATATATATATATATATATATATATATATATATATATATATATTAGGGGTGGAATGAGACACCAGAATGGGTTCACAAGATCGAGACGAGATTTTAATAAAAGTAAATTACAAATGATATGAATGTACATCAGAGTCTTTTAACTGAGTTGTACATGGATTTTATAACTCCATAAGCGTTAACGACCTTCTTAATGAACATATTCCTCTACAAATCGAAACTAAAATAAAATGTGATGAAAGTTAAAATGAAATAAATAAAAATAGAGATTTCCTCCTTTGTTTCAAGTGCAAACATTATGTGCAAAAAAAAAGTACTTCTCTTTCAAAACAGACTGAAAATGGTTCAAACACAGTGTAGCCAAAGTAGAGTATATTTGGGAACTAATGTTTGAAAGGATAAATAATTTAATTTGATTTTGTAATTTCATAGATAAGTATATGTCATGATTAAAATGATAAATATTATATATGACAGTTAAAATAATTAGAATTCATATGTATAGATTATCTGTTATACATAGACTAAAAATAAGTACTTTTGTTTTAAGAACTGGACAATTCAGTTTGCCGGTGTAAGAGGAACTGTGGTTAGGGTTAAAGGTCAAAGGTTAGAGAGTACTGAGCTGTGGTTAGGGTTAAAGGTCAAAGGTTACCAAGTACTGAGCTGTGGTTAGGGTTAAGGGTCAAAGGTTACCGAGTACTGAGTGTGGTGGAGCTGGAAATGTCTCTGTCTCTGCTCGTATTAGCTGCGATGTACAGCATCGTTTGTGCCTGTGTTGTGGACACCTGATGTCTACTATAGTAGTACTATATACTGAGGGTTATAGTTAGACCAGGGTTATAGTTAGACCAGGGTTATAGTTAGACCAGGGTTATAGTTAGACCAGGGTTATAGTTAGACCAGGGTTAAAGTTAGACCAGGGTTATAGTTAGACCAGGGTTATAGTTAGACCAGGGTTATAGTTAGACCAGGGTTATAGTTAGACCAGGTTTATAGTTAGACCAAGGTTAAAGTTAGACCAGGGTTATAGTTAGACCAGGGTTATAGTTAGACCAGGGTTATAGTTAGACCAGGGTTATAGTTAGACCAAGGTTAAAGTTAGACCAGGGTTAAAGTTAGACCAGGGTTAAAGTTAGACCAGGTTTAAAGTTAGACCAGGTTTAAAGTTAGACCAGGTTTAAAGTTAGACCAGGGTTATAGTTAGACCAGGGTTATAGTTAGACCAGGGTTATAGTTAGACCAGGGTTAAAGTTAGACCATGGTTAAAGTTAGACCAGGGTTATAGTTAGACCAGGGTTATAGTTAGACCAGGGTTATAGTTAGACCAAGGTTAAAGTTAGACCAGGGTTAAAGTTAGACCAGGGTTAAAGTTAGACCAGGGTTATAGTTAGACCAGGGTTATAGTTAGACCAGGGTTATAGTTAGACCAGGGTTATAGTTAGACCAGGGTTATAGTTAGACCAGGGTTATAGTTAGACCATGGTTAAAGTTAGACCAGGGTAAAAGTTAGACCAGGGTTATAGTTAGACCAGGGTTATAGTTAGACCAGGGTTATAGTTAGACCAGGGTTAAAGTTAGACCAGGGTTATAGTTAGACCAGGGTTATAGTTAGACCAGGGTTATAGTTAGACCAGGGTTATAGTTAGACCAAGGTTAAAGTTAGACCAGGGTTAAAGTTAGACCAGGGTTATAGTTAGACCAGGGTTAAAGTTAGACCAGGGTTATAGTTAGACCATGGTTAAAGTTAGACCAGGGTTATAGTTAGACCAGGGTTATAGTTAGACCAGAGTTATAGTTAGACCAGGGTTATAGTTAGACCAGGGTTATAGTTAGACCAGGGTTATAGTTAGACCAGGGTTATAGTTAGACCAGGGTTATAGTTAGACCAGGGTTAAAGTTAGACCAGGGTTAAAGTTAGACCAGGGTTATAGTTAGACCATGGTTAAAGTTAGACCAGGGTAAAAGTTAGACCAGGGTTATAGTTAGACCAGGGTTATAGTTAGACCAAGGTTAAAGTTAGACCAGGGTTAAAGTTAGACCAGGGTTAAAGTTAGACCAGGTTTAAAGTTAGACCAGGTTTAAAGTTAGACCAGGTTTAAAGTTAGACCAGGGTTATAGTTAGACCAGGGTTATAGTTAGACCAGGGTTATAGTTAGACCAAGGTTAAAGTTAGACCAGGGTTAAAGTTAGACCAGGGTTAAAGTTAGACCAGGGTTATAGTTAGACCAGGGTTATAGTTAGACCAGGGTTATAGTTAGACCAAGGTTATAGTTAGACCAGGGTTATAGTTAGACCAGGGTTATAGTTAGACCAGGGTTATAGTTAGACCAGGGTTATAGTTAGACCATGGTTATAGTTAGACCATGGTTATAGTTAGACCATGGTTATAGTTAGACCAGGGTTATAGTTAGACCAGGGTTATAGTTAGACCAGGGTTATAGTTAGACCAGGGTTATAGTTAGACCAGGGTTATAGTTAGACCAGGGTTATAGTTAGACCAGGGTTATAGTTAGACCAGGGTTATAGTTAGACCAGGGTTATAGTTAGACCAAGGTTAAAGTTAGACCAGGGTTATAGTTAGACCAGGGTTATAGTTAGACCATGGTTAAAGTTAGACCAGGGTAAAAGTTAGACCAGGGTTATAGTTAGACCAGGGTTATAGTTAGACCAGGGTTATAGTTAGACCAGGGTTATAGTTAGACCAGGGTTAAAGTTAGACCAGGGTTATAGTTAGACCAGGGTTATAGTTAGACCAGGGTTATAGTTAGACCAGGGTTATAGTTAGACCAGGGTTATAGTTAGACCAAGGTTAAAGTTAGACCAGGGTTAAAGTTAGACCAGGGTTATAGTTAGACCAGGGTTAAAGTTACACCAGGGTTATAGTTAGACCAGGGTTATAGTTAGACCAGGGTTATAGTTAGACCAGGGTTATAGTTAGACCAGGGTTATAGTTAGACCAGGGTTATAGTTAGACCATGGTTATAGTTAGACCAGGGTTAAAGTTAGACCAGTGGTACTCACTTGTGACAGACAGGACAGATGACAGTTTCCTCCATGTGTTCAACCACAGACGATAAAAACATCTGTTCACACTGAAGGTTCTGTTCAAACTCTGAGATTATACACTGTTCTAAAAATAAACAATAAACAACAATAGATTATACACTGTTCTAAAAATAAACAATAAACAACAATAGATTATACACTGTTCTAAAAATAAACAATAAACAACAATAGATTATACACTGTTCTAAAAATAAACAATAAACAACAATAGATTATACACTGTTCTAAAAATAAACAATAAACAACAATAGATTATACACTGTTCTAAAAATAAACAATAAACAACAATAGATTATACACTGTTCTAAAAATAAACAACAATAGATTATACACTGTTCTAAAAATAAACAATAAACAACAATAGACTATACACTGTTCTAAAAAATAAACAATAAACAACAATAGATTATACACTGTTCTAAAAATAAACAATAAACAACAATAGATTATACACTGTTCTAAAAATAAACAATAAACAACAATAGATTATACACTGTTCTAAAAATAAACAATAAACAACAATAGATTATACACTGTTCTAAAAATAAACAATAAACAACAATAGATTATACACTGTTCTAAAAATAAACAATAAACAACAATAGATTATACACTGTTCTAAAAATAAACAATAAACAACAATAGATTATACACTGTTCTAAAAATAAACAATAAACAACAATAGATTATACACTGTTCTAAAAATAAACAACAATAGATTATACACTGTTCTAAAAATAAACAATAAACAACAATAGACTATACACTGTTCTAAAAAATAAACAATAAACAACAATAGATTATACACTGTTCTAAAAATAAACAATAAACAACAATAGATTATACACTGTTCTAAAAATAAACAATAAACAACAATAGATTATACACTGTTCTAAAAATAAACAACAATAGATTATACACTGTTCTAAAAATAAACAATAAACAACAATAGACTATACACTGTTCTAAAAAATAAACAATAAACAACAATAGATTATACACTGTTCTAAAAATAAACAATAAACAACAATAGATTACACACTGTTCTAAAAATAAACAATAAATAACAATAGATTATACACTGTTCTAAAAATAAACAACGATAGATTATACACTGTTCTAAAAATAAACAACGATAGATTATACACTGTTCTAAAAATAAACAACGATAGATTATACACTGTTCTAAAAATAAACAATAAACAACAATAGATTATACACTGTTCTGAAAATAAACAACAATAGATTATACACTGTTCTAAAAATGAACAATAAACAACAATAGATTATACACTGTTCTAAAAATAAACAATAAACAACAATAGATTATACACTGTTCTAAAAATAAACAACAATAGATTATACGATGTTCTAAAAATAAACAATAAACAACAATAGATTATACACTGTTCTAAAAATAAACAACGATAGATTATACACTGTTCTAAGAATAAACAACGATAGATTATACACGGTTCTAAAAATAAACAATAAACAACAATAGATTATACACTGTTCTAAAAATAAACAACAATAGATTATACACTGTTCTAAAAACAAACAATAAACAACAATAGATTATACACTGTTCTAAAAATAAACAATAAACAATAGATTATACACTGTTCTAAAAATAAACAACAATAGATTATACACTGTTCTAAAAATAAACAATAAACAACAATAGATTATATACTGTTCTAAACATAAACAAACAACAATAGATTATACACTGTTCTAAAAATAAACAACAATAGATTATACACTGTTCTAAAAATAAACAATAAACAACAATAGATTATACACTGTTCTAAAAATAAACAACAATAGATTATACACTGTTCTAAACATAAACAATAAACAACAATAGATTATATACTGTTCTAAACATAAACAAACAACAATAGATTATACACTGTTCTAAAAATAAACAACAATAGATTATACACTGTTCTAAAAATAAACAATAAACAATAGATTATACACTGTTCTAAAAATAAACAATAAACAACAATAGATTACACACTGTTCTAAAAATAAACAATAAACAACAATAGATTACACACTGTTCTAAAAATAAACAACAATAGATTATACACTGTTCTAAAAATAAACAACAACAATAGATTATACACTGTTCTAAAAATAAACAATAAACAACAATAGATTATACACTGTTCTAAAAATAAACAACAACAATAGATTATACACTGTTCTAAAAATAAACAATAAACAACAATAGATTATACACTGTTCTGAAAATAAACAAAGAGTAAACAACAAACTGTAACAGTAAATAAACAGTAAACAATGAACATTAAACAAACAACAAACAGTAAACAATGAACATTAAACAAAACATCAAACTGTAAACAACAAACCGTAAACAAACAACAAACAATGAACAGTAAATAAACAACAAACAATAAATAAACAATAAACAATAAACAATGAATAGTAAATAAACAACAGTAAACAACGAACAGTAAATAAACAACGAACAGTAAACAATGAACAAACAGTAAACAACGAATAGTAAATAAACAACAGTAAACAACGAACAGTAGACAAACAACAAACCATAAACAATGAACAGGAAATAAACAACAAACAGGAAATAAACAACAAACAGTCAGCAGATCCTCACCCTGCCTCATCAGCTCCTGTTGGATCTGCTCCAGTTCTGACAATTCATCCAAGTCCTGACACACACACACACACACACACACACACACACACACACACACACACACACACACACTTCTATTATAAACATGTTTGTTTGTTTGTTATGTCACTGCTGTTACACTTTATAAACAAACTAATGTTAACATTTGATTGACATGAAACTCGTTATCTTTGATATTTTAGTTGTAATTCACTAGTTTAACCATTTTCCCATTGGGCATGGAATTATGGGATGTTTTCTCTTCTGTGGGCGGAGTCACAGAGGAACTCAGCATTTCATTTGATACTTTTATATGTCGTTTGATTCTGAATCATTTATTAAGAATAAAATAATTCAGAGTTAAAGCAGTTTCCTTCATGTTTACATGGACATGTTAATACAGAATGAAAGTTTCCATGGAAACGGATGTATTCTGCTCTGGTCTTTCAGAGCTGAAGGTACAGAGGGTTCTGATTGGTCAGAACGGCCACTTAACCTCTGGATGTCTACTGGAAGAAAACCATGGCGTCCACTTCCTGTTTTGCATTGGTTTCAACTATCAACATGTTAGAGCAGATACTTCATGTGATGTTGGACTTTATTGTTGTCATAATTACGAAGCAACAGCTTCATTCAACCTACCATAAGAATTAAGGATTGACTGATACAGGTTTTTTTAGTAACAGTAACAAATAAAAACAGTAACAAATTTAAAAAAAAAAAGTTGAGGAAGAACTTAAAATACTTAATATTTTAAATACTTTATTATATTTTAAACAATTGCAAACAAGCAACATTGTGCACATTACACTTTCCATATTTTAGGCGAGTTATTTTCACTTTTAAATTCAGTATTGTTTCCATTACATTTTTTTTACAAAACAATAGTGATATTCCTAAACTTTCAACAAAGTATATTTGTACTTAGAACGTGTTTCCATTGGTGGTTATTCTAGGCAGGAGCGTTATAACTCTGGTGAAATATCATCTCACGAGATTTCAGTGCCGTCACCTTCAGGGCTTCAGATTGTCCATCACCCTGATAACATCAGAATGAATGACTCGGCTAATTCTCTGGTCAGTAAAAGTCACTGGCAAACTCTTTTAAGGCACCGACATGTCAAACAAAGCAGCTGGTTAATATTATAAGTGCGCCCATTTCACTCTCATTTGCAGCAAATATTTCAACGTGCGAACGAGGAAAACAAAACAGTGGCACATGTGCAAGTGCTTGTTGCAGCAACAATAAACACAGACCTGAGGAGTTAATGAAAACCTACTAGAAATGAATTAAAAGTGTGTGAACAGCTCCACATAGAGACGAACACGCCACATAACATTGAAAGGGTTAATCATTCTAAAATGGATCTAATAACAAGGCAGCCAATACAACGTTCTAAAATGGATCAAAGGACAAAACATCCCATAATACAAAGTTATGTTATGGTCTGCTCTAAATTAACACAAATGACAGCAGTCATTCAACAATGTTGGTATCTGTGCGTAAGTACTGCACTGTAAATAAATAAACATTTAAAACTAAAACCGACTTGTGCCCCTATTTTTTTTTGTGTGCTCCTAAATTTTTTAACTTAGGGGCACGTGTGCTCCTGGAAAAAAAAGTTATTGTAGAGCCCTGGTTATAAGGGTCTGTACATGTGGTCCCTACATTGTCAGGTTGAAATATTAAGTGTAAATATGCTCAACACTTAACAACAACAATGTATATTTATGTCGTCCTTTTTACACAGTGCTTGCACTTGACACTTTATAGAACAGAGAATATATTTATCTGTAAAAACAAAAAAAAAATTTAAATATTCATAAACTAACAGAAAACAAGGCAGTCACAGACCCTGAGATATTATCACTGATGTGTTTTAGCGCAGTGACCATTAATATGACCTTGACCTTTGACCTTCATTGCTCAAAATCTAATGGGTTCTTCCTTGAGCCATTATCTATCATTCTTGAAAGTTTCATTAAAATCTTTTCAGAACTTTTTGCGTAATCCTGCTGACAAACAAGCTGACCCAAATTTAATACCTGCTTGGCGGAGGAAATAAAATGAAACGTTCACTGTGGCTGTGTTTGAAATCACTCCCTCCCCCTCTAGAGTCACTATATAGGGATCACGCCATTTTGTAAGGGTCTCCGAATCTTTAGTGAACTATTTATAATCACAATAACTCATTGTATCCCACAATCCACTACGAAATGTAGTGGACATCAATGGTCACTAACCAAAGCACTATATCCCATAAAGCATTGCACGAATCAAAAAATGGCTGAAAGACGGAGAGATTGAGATTGGACAGCATACCAGCGGAACTACAACTGTTCAGTAACGATAAACATTAACTCTGCCTGTTGGATGACAGGCACCAGACAAGACTTGCTTAACAGTTAATAACCATTGTGAGCCAATTAGATTGTTTTTATTTTATTGCAGACAGTAAAAAAAATTAAAAAGCCTTTGAATTTTGTTAGAGACGACACTGTTATGTTTTAATTGTTCGATGGTTATGACACTGTAGTAGTGTCTGAAATGTTTTCAATTGAGTTCACTATGTAGTGCACTACATTTATTTCCCTATACGAAACTTCAGGTTGACGTCACTTCCTCTAGTAAAAGGGGAAAACAACATCGTATCAACCACTGCATGAACTGCACCGACCTGCACAGTGAAAACTTGGTGTAAAATGACCAAATCTTGTGCAGCCTTCAGGTGCAATAACCATGATTGGATGGAAGAGAAGATGTGTTTTTGTGCGTACCGACAGAAAAGGGTCAAAAATGTGCAGCATGGCTTCAGGCTCTGAGAGGAATATCTGATGATGACAAGACCTGGAGTCTGAAATAAAAGTGGAAGTAAAACTAAAGTAGTGGAATGTTCTGGAGGCTGTAACCTGTAACCTACCTCAAACTAAACATATGTTTTCAGCCTCTTATAAGTTTGCATTTTTTCTCATTTACATATGCCAGGACTTTTGAGGAGATAGTCGTAGATGTCTGGACACTCGATATTAGGACACGTCGTGGGGTCATTTCACCAAGAACCTGCCTTTAATTTATACAGACAGCTCTCCAGTTGATCCATGCTAATTTCCGCTCATATGGGTCTTTTGCGGAGGGAAGACGTTTATCAAAATAGTCGTAGGACATCATAACAGAGCTATCTGTCTAGTGTTAGTACGCTGTTGTTTTCTCCTTTTAAAATGGCGATGTGTGTTACTAGGTGATGCGTTGACATCACACGAAGCTATGTATGTAGGGAGTAGGGGGTAAGAAGTGAGTGAGTGATTTAGGGCTGTGCCCTAAATCACTCACTCACTCTAGTGTAGGAGTCACCCTAATCACCATTTTCACTCCCAGAGAAGTGATCATGTGACCATGTACATCGCGTCCTCTGACATATCATTGCAAAAAGGTGTTTCCGTTGCTCTTTTTGCGATATATTGGAATATCGAAACGTCTGAAAAAACACCTCATGGAAGCGTGAAAAGTTTTTTATCAATATCTGAGTGTTTCCATTACCACTTTTTTATAGAGATATTTACATTTTGCGAATTTCCAAGGGTAAGGAAACGCAGCTTGTTACTATGGTAACTGGCCGAGAGTTGAAGTTACCCGTCTTTGTAAAACAGACCCCAGTTGGCAGACCCACCTGTGCCATGCCCTCTGACCCCAAGAAAGAGGGTAGTTCCGCCCACTCTGACCGCAGGGCGCTCCACTCCTCCTCCATCACTTCCTGCACCATGACGGAGGCGCCACCATGGCTCCGCCCCATCTGGCGGTACTGTTCCAACAGCCTGGAACGACTGTTCTTCAGTCTGTCCAAACAGCGCTAAGGAACGGAAAAAAATTTAAAGTCTGACCAGACGGTAAACAACAGACAGTAAACACAACAGATGGTAAACAACAGATGGTAAACACAACAGATGTTAAACAACAGACAGTAAACACAACAGATGTTATACAACAGATGGTAAACACAACAGACGGTGAACAACAGATCGTAAACAACAGATGTTAAACAACAGACTGTAAACACAACAGACGGTAAACAACAGATGGTAAACACAACAGATGTTATACAACAGACAGTAAACACAACAGATGGTAAACAACAGATGGTAAACACAACAGATGTTATACAACAGACTGTAAACACAACAGATGGTAAACAACAGATGGTAAACACAACAGACGGTGAACAACAGATCGTAAACAACAGATGTTAAACAACAGACTGTAAACACAACAGACGGTAAACAACAGACTGTAAAAACAACAGATGGTAAACACCACAGACGGTAAACACAACATACGTTAAACAACAGACGTTTAACAACAGACTGTAAACACATCAGACGATAAACACAACAGATGTTAAACAACAGAGAGTAAACAACAGACGTTAAACAACACACTGTAAACACAACAGACGGTAAACAACAGAAGTCAAACAACAGATTGTAAACAACAGACGTTTAACAACAGATTGTAAACAACAGATGTTAAACAACAGATGGTAAACACAACAGATGTTAAACAACAGAGAGTAAACAGAACGGATAGTTAACACAAGAGATAGTTAACACAACAGATAGTTAACACAACAGATAGTTAACACAACAGACTGTAAATAGAACAGACAGTAAATAGAACAGACTGTAAATAGAACAGACAGTAAATAGACACATGCTAGCTTAGCTTTAGTCACAAAATTAGCTTACTTACTTTCCTGTAACTTTCTTTCCATGGCGGGGTTGTTCCTTTATAAAGTGAACGGTGTTTTTCGAAGCCGTCCATTTTACCTTTAATTACTCAAATTTAATGTTTGCTTTAATTTCCCTGTTAATTTTCTCTTACATAGATATTCACAAATATAACATGTCTGAAAACAGCCGTCAAACCTTCATTTACGTTTGGGCTTTTCACCTTTCACACCGGAAGTAGATGTCCGTTACAGCGAACTGTCCTCTGGGTAGTGTAGTTTGATTGTGCCGATAGACTCTTCTTATCTATACGCTTATTTTTAGTTAAGTGTCATACTGCTGTTAAAGGAGCGTAACAGAGTCTTATCGTTCTACAAGTAAATGCAAAATATGAACGTTTTGGTTGTAAAAGTTAATATGAACATTAACAGTGTTACGTGTGAATGTTTCCGCTCTAACCAGCTGCAAACAAAATGGCGCCCCCCGTGGCAGACGTGGTTGTTCCTTCCGCTCCTGAAAAATTGCTTTTTTTCTTCTTTTTTACATGTCCGTTGTAAATTAGTAAAATCGTACATTTCTATTGTATATTTCCTTTAGATTTAGTACATGTAAGGCATTTTGCAGACAGCAAAGTAATAATTTCATTGTACAGGGGAAACATGTTTCCATGTTGTGCACATGACAATAAACACTAATCTTGAATCGAGGTGGAGACCAGGGAAATGTTCACTATATTTATTTTAAAAATCCAACCAGCAGGTGGAGATAGTCACCAGGGAAATGTCCACTCTAAAAACTTCAAACACTCACCAGGGTAGACCCGGACTGGTTCCGGGTCACAGTGGGTTATCGAATCCACTCATATAAACAAGCTCCATCTGTAAAACATGATGGCAGACGGTGGAGCAGGAGGTGCAGGAGGTGCAGGGGAAGTAGCAGCAGGAGGAGGAGGTGCAGGAGCCGGGGAGCCGAGCCCAGAAGGCTTTGGTCCGCACCAGAATGGACCTAGACTACTGGAAGAACAAGCACCCGGGATTGTTAAGATGGTTTATAACAGTTAACACTTTAACCCCTGAGAAGGAAAAAAAATACCTTCCATCCAACAGGGTCCATGTGGAGTCAGAAGGTGGACCCATAAGGGTCACATTTGGACTGAATAAAGGGTCCCACATGTGTTAGTCACTTTGTAACCCTTTCTTGTCCAGTTGTTCATCTTTAACTCTTTATTGTCCAGTCACTTACACAATCATGTCAGTCAAACAGGAGAGAATCATGAATGAACTGAACGATGAAGCCACAATCCAGATCATCCGAGGACCATGGACTGGAGTCAACTCCTAGAGCCACCCTACATGGTATCTGCTGGGCTATGTTGGATCCTTTTGGATTCTTGTGTACTCTGCTCAACTCTTGTGGACTGTTATGGACTCTGCTGGACCCTTGTGGACTCCTGGGGACTCTGGTGGATTCTACTGGACTGTTGTGGTCTCTGCTGGACCCTTGTGGAGTTCATCACCCTCTTGTTTGCCTTGTATGTGGGCGGGGCCTGATCAGTTACACTTCCACAGATAAGGTGCTGAAATCCAACCTGGGGCTCGTTAAGGTTCTGGTCCAAATGGTCCTGAATGTGGTGTTCCAAACGGTCTAGGTGTTTGTTGTTCCTGAAGGATCTGGTCCAAAGGGTCCTGAAGGTTCTGGTCCAAACGGGCCAGATGTTCATCTAATCTTCCTCCTTCAATAACTTTTTTTCTGTTGAAACTAGGGGTGTGACAAGATCTCAGATGTAATTTGGCCAGATTTCTCGTTGTGTTAAAATTCTGTCTCCCAAGATTTGTTATCCAGCAGCAGTCAAAATGATGTCGGAAAACACAGGTTTTACTATTGACCACGCCCCCTCCACTTTAAATGGTTTGTTTGGCAGCATTTTGGCTTCTGACAGAAATGATAAATGACAAGAGAGTGAGTGATAAGACACGAACAATATGTGACGGTGCAACATTAAACGCTCCGTCATCTCCGAGTGTGGAAAGCGCATCTCTCCTGCGATGCACTGTTTAAACTGGACATTATTAGGCCTTCGGCGCAAGGCCTATTGAGTCTGCTGTGATGGCCAGGTGACGAAATATGCCAGGGACGCGGTCGCCAGGGACGCGGTCGCCAGGGACGACTCGCACCACTCACACACACTCACACATTCACGGTAGCGAGCCGTGTCCGAGCATGTGCTCGTCACACACACACACCGCATACTTGTTCCTGCTCAGAATGAATGGGAGTCTATGGGCCACGCCCACTCAGGGTCACTGACATGAATGGAAGTGTGTCAAATGTGACCTCTGACCCCATAGTGACGTGGGGAAAGTCGAAAGAGTTTATTTGAGGGCGAGTTCGGGGGGGTCAGAAAGATGCTATATTGTTCCTGCTCGGTTTCTGAATTTTTCTTGATTATTATTTATTATCCTTCGCCGCATACCACGTCGGGCGCAAGGCCTATTGATACTGCTTGCAGTTTGTTCTGATTCAGCCCTAAGAGCTCTAATTTGACCCCCTGAACATACATGAAAATTTTGCACACACCTCAGAAGTGTGAAAAATTGCGAGTATTTATAAGTTTCATAAAAGTCAGTAAAGAAAAGTGTCTACAGCGCCCCCTAGAAAAGGTGAAATAGTTTGTATTAGGCCAGATCACACCCTAGTGAAGTTAGAGCTTCAAAAATCGGTACACATGTTCGTCATATGATGAACAAAAAACCTAATAATGACCAAGCCCATAAACCAACAGGAAGTCCGCCATCTTGGATTGAATTTTTTTAAATTTTAAGTCGGCATTTTCGCTATCATTAGAATTTATCTATCTCCTCCTAGGCCGTTGGACCAAATTAGCTCAAAATCGTTGAACACGATCTAGACAAGTGGGACATCAAAAGTTATCCAATTTATTTGTAAAGGTTTGGTCGTTTTTGTGCTACGCTGTCACAAAATTTGCTGAGTTTCAGCTAAAAAATTACCAGTGCATTAACTGCTTCAGCTCAGACATACAAACACTGATTTGGCTTAAATTTGACACAGACGTCTATCTCCCAGGTCTACATCCATTTAAATAAAGACATTCTGATTTTGTACCAAAGCGCCCCCTAGAAATGTACTTTTATCAAAATGGCTGTAGTTTGTGTGACGATCTGAGGTTGGACCCAAATGCAGACAGCACACAATATAACAGTTCGATCTCTGTTTTAATGGAACAGTAATTAAATACAGAGTTCACAGGGAAAAAAGGCACAAGAGAAAACGTAGTCCAGTCCAGGGTTCGGTAACGGGGATTCAGACACGGCAGGCAGGGTGAGAGGTCTAAGTCCAGAAATGTGGGTAGGGTACCGGGGAAGCAGACTGGAATGTAGTCGGGGACAGGCGAAGGCTCAGATCCAGACAGAGACTTGGTCAGACGGAAGCGGGTCGAAGTCGGAGGCAGGCTGGAACGGAGTACAGGTAAGAGCACGGGAAAACAGACAGAAACAAAGCTGGAAGGTCTTGACAGTACAGAAACCATCTGATCAATGAGCAGGCTATATACAGCCACCTGATTACCCACAGGTGTGGGATCTCAGGTGGCTGTGATAATAATTAGGACAGAGGTCAAAGACAGAGAAAAGCAGAGAAAACAGAAAAGAGACAGAGTACAGCACAGGTGTCAAACTCCAGTCCTCGAGGGCCGGTGTCCTGTATGTTTTAGATATTTCCCTCTTCCATGTGATTCAGTTTAACCCTTTAACTCCTGAGAACTAACAAAATAATTGGTAACATGAGTAAAAATAAGACACAAATGGCAGAAAATCAAAGAACAATACTAACATAAAAAAAAAAAAATGTAGAAAAATAAACAAAATGACCAACAAAAACTAATAAATATTTACAAAATCACAAATAATGTGGAAAATTTTGGAAAAAAAAAATTCCCAAAAGAAGAAAACTAGTATTGAAATTTGGTCCCAGCAATTTTAATTTTGCCTTTAAAAAATGTTTAAATAAAATAAAATACAAATAAAAATCTTGCTTTTTGGCACCTTGTCCATGCACAAAACTAAAAGGAAAATAGTTGAATTTTTCTAAATATTTAAACTAAATCATCCATTCAGAATCCACGCTGACATTTAAAGAGTTAATAATCAGTTCCTCATCAGACTGATAATGATGTAATGACCTCCAGGTGAAATGGAAGAGGGAAACATCTAAAACATGCAGGACACCGGCCCTCGAGGACCACAGTTTGACACCCCTGGAGTAGAGAGAAAGAACAGAACAATACACCATACAGACATGACAGTTCGGACATACGAACACCGATTTGGCTGAAATTTGACTCCAATGTCTGTCTCCCAGGTCTACACCTGTTTATTAATAGAAATTGTTATTTTGCTCTATAGCGCCCCCTACAGATTGGGCAAATACACTGTTAATAAAATGGCGGTAGATCGGACATACAAACACGGATTTGGCTGAAATTTGACTCAGACGTGTGTCTCTGGGTCCTACACCAGTTTATCAATAGAAATTGCGATTTTGCTCTATAGCACCCTCTACAAAATTGCCTTTACCAAAATGGCTACGAACACCAATTTGGCTGAAATTTGACTCGGACGTCGCGTGGGGAGGCAGTCGCCAGGCGAGGCGGTCGCGAGGGATGGCGAAGGCCTTTGAGACTGCTTGCAGTTTTAATTTATTATTATTTTATTATTCCAGCCCTTTTTCTGTGTTGTGGACACCGGGTGTGCACCCCCAGGCACAAACAATGCCGTACATCTCAGCTAATATGAGCACAACACAGAGACATTTCCAGCTCCACCACAGCTCAGTACTCAAATCAACAACTGCACCTGCCAACAAACAACAACAAACCACACAACGATGACAAATACATTCACACCTCAGTCAAGAGCCACATTTGATTTTGAAAAAGGAGAAATACATTTCTGTTATTTAAATTTTTTTCATATTTTCTTTGAGTTCAATTTGTAGACATGAAGAAATTCATGAAGTCAGTGCTTACAAAGTTATAAAATCCATGTGTAACTCAGTTAAATAAAAGTCTGTTGACCATTCATATCATTTGTAATTTAATTTTATTAAAATCTTTTATTAAAATCTATTAAAAGTCATTTTGGTGAACCCAATCTCATGTGTCATCTCATCTCTCTCTCTCTCTCTCTCTCTCTCTCTCTCTCTCTCTCTCTCTCTCTCTCTATATATATATATATATATATATATATATATATATATATATATATATATATATATATATATATATATATATAAACTAAACCAAAAAAACAATATATTGTGGCTGAAAACAGTTTGATATGATGTTCTGACCCGGTATTGTGGTTCTCATACATCTGGTCCAGGTGGTTCCAGTGGCAAAAGCTACTGTTGGTTCATTACACATGGATGCTAACCACAAGGATGCTAACTACATGAATGCTAACCACAAGGATGCTCACCATATACCTGTTAACCACATGGATGCGTACCCAAACAGCACTAAACAGTGTTAATTCAGGTACTGGGAGGAGTTGGGTGGGGGGTTCTCCACCAGGGTCCATACTAGACTGGTTCTTGTTCTAGTTCTGGTCCTGGTTCTCCACCAGGGGTCCACATTAGACTGGTTCTTGTTCTAGTCCTGGTCCTGGTTCTCCACCAGGGGTCCATACTAGACTGGTTCTGGTTCTAGTTGTGGTTCTCCACCAGTGGTCCATACTAGACTGGTTTTGGTTCTAGACCTTGTCTTGGTTCTCCACCAGGGGTCCATACTAGACTGGTTCTGGTACTAGTCGTTGTTCTAGTCCTGGTCCTGGTTCTCCACCAGGGGTCCATACTACTCTGGTTGTAGTTGTGGTTCTCCACCAGGGGTCCACACTAGACTGGTTCTGGTACTAGTCCTTGTTCTCCACCAGTGGTCCATACTAGACTGGTTTTGGTTCTAGACCTTGTCCTGGTTCTCCACCAGGGGTCCATACTAGACTGGTTCTTGTTCTAGACCTTGTCCTGGTTCTTCACCAGGGATCAATAGTAGACTGGTTCTGGTTCTAGACCTTGTCCTGGTTCTCCACCAGGGGTCCACACTAGACTGGTTCTGGTTCTAGACCTTGTCCTAGTTCTCCATCAGTTGGTAGAGTGGGTCGCCCAATGACCGAGAGGTTGGCGGTTCGCGTCCCGGCTCTGGCTGTCCACATGTCGAAGTGTAACATGTCGAAGTGTCCTTGGGCAAGACACTGAACCCTGACTTAGGCCCCCAGTAGGACTGACCTTTGACCTTAGAAACCTACTGGTGTATGAGTGTATGAGTGTGTGTGTGAATGGGTGAATGAGAGGCTAATGTACAGAGCTTTGAACCATGAAGGTGGAAAAGCGCTATATAAATGCAGTCCATTTACCATTCACACTAGACTGGTTCTGGTTCTAGACCTTGTCCTGGTTCTCCACCAGGGGTGCATACTGGACAGTTAAGCTGACCCACACACAGGGGTCCTGACCTGGCTTAGACGCCGCCCCTAGTTAAACCCACTCCCCCTGCCCGTGCGTTAGGATTGTTGATGTGTGATGATATACATTTAAAACAGTATAGAAACTGGGTCAGATTTTGTCATGGATAGAGTCAGGGTCAGAGGTCAGGGATCGTCAACCCTAACTCAACATAACTCACAGACTTATGGACAGATTTTGATGACGTTTTCAGAATGTGTCAGAAGGAACAAATGATTATATTTTGGCGTAAAACTTCAAAGTGATTCAAAATCCAGGATCTCTAGTTCAGACCCTTTAGGGCCAGGTCTAGTACAAACCCTTTAGGTCCAGGTCTAGTTCAGACCCTTTAGGGCCAGGTCTAGTACAAACCCTTTAGGTCCAGGTCTAGTTCAGACCCTTTAGGACCAGGTCTAGTACAGACCCTTTAGGTCCAGGTCTAGTTCCGGCCCTTTAGGACCAGGTCTAGTACATACCCTTTAGGTCCAGGTCTAGTTCAGACCATTTAGAACCAGGTCTAGTTCTGACCCTTTAGGTCCAGGTCTAGTACAGACCCTTTAGGTCCAGGTCTAGTTCAGACCCTTTAGGATCAGGTCTAGTACAGACCCTTTAGGTCCAGGTCTAATACAGACCCTTTAAGTCCAGCTCTAGTTCAGACCCTTTAGGTCCAGGTCTAGTTCATACCATTTAGAACCAGGTCTAGTTCAGACCCTTTAGGATCAGGTCTAGTACAGACCCTTTAGGTCCAGCTCTAGTTCAGACCCTTTAGGTCCAGGTCTAGTACTGACCCTTTAGGTCCAGGTCTACTTCAGACCCTTTAGGTCCAGGTCTAGTTCAGACCATTTAGAACCAGGTCTAGTTCAGACCCTTGAGGTCCAGGTCTAATACAGACCCTTTAGGTCCAGGTCTAGTTCAGACCCTTTAGGTCCAGGTCAGGTACAGAACCTTTAGGTCAAGGTCTAGTTCAGACCATTTAGGACCAGGTCTAGTTCAGACCATTTAGAACCAGGTCTAGTGCAGACCCTTTAGGACCAGGTCTAGTTCAGACCTTTTAAGACCAGGTCTAGTTCAGATCCTCTTTAGGACTAGGTCTAGTTCAGACCCTTTAGGACCAGGTCTAGTTCAGACCATTTAGAACCAGGTCTAGTGCAGACCTAGTGCAGACCCTTTAGGACCAGGTCTAGTTCAGACCCTTTAGGACCAGGTCTAGTTCAGACCCTTTAGGACCAGGTCTAGTTCAGACCATTTAGAACCAGGTCTAGTTCTGACCCTTTAGGTCCAGGTCTAGTACAGACCCTTTAGGTCCAGGTCTAGTTCAGACCCTTTAGGATCAGGTCTAGTACAGACCCTTTAGGTCCAGGTCTAATACAGACCCTTTAGGTCCAGCTCTAGTTCAGACCCTTTAGGTCCAGGTCTAGTTCAGACCATTTAGAACCAGGTCTAGTTCAGACCCTTTAGGATCAGGTCTAGCACAGACCCTTTAGGTCCAGCTCTAGTTCAGACCCTTTAGGTCCAGGTCTAGTACAGACCCTTTAGGTCCAGGTCTAGTACAGACCCTTTAGGTCCAGGTCTACTTCAGATCCATTAGGTCCAGGTCTAGTTCAGACCATTTAGAACCAGGTCTAGTTCAGACCCTTGAGGTCCAGGTCTAGTACAGACCCTTTAGGTCCAGGTCTAGTTCAGACCCTTTAGGTCCAGGTCAGGTACAGAACCTTTAGGTCCAGGTCTAATACAGACCCTTTAGGTCCAGCTCTAGTTCAGACCCTTTAGGTCCAGGTCTAGTTCAGACCATTTAGAACCAGGTCTAGTTCAGACCCTTTAGGATCAGGTCTAGTACAGACCCTTTAGGTCCAGCTCTAGTTCAGACCCTTTAGGTCCAGGTCTAGTACAGACCCTTTAGGTCCAGGTCTAGTACAGACCCTTTAGGTCCAGGTCTACTTCAGATCCATTAGGTCCAGGTCTAGTTCAGACCATTTAGAACCAGGTCTAGTTCAGACCCTTGAGGTCCAGGTCTAGTACAGACCCTTTAGGTCCAGGTCTAGTTCAGACCCTTTAGGTCCAGGTCAGGTACAGAACCTTTAGGTCAAGGTCTAGTTCAGACCATTTAGAACCAGGTCTAGTTCAGACCATTTAGGACCAGGTCTAGTTCAGACCATTTAGAACCAGGTCTAGTGCAGACCATTTAGGACCAGGTCTAGTTCAGACCTTTTAAGACCAGGTCTAGTTCAGATCCTCTTTAGGACCAGGTCTAGTTCAGACCCTTTAGGACCAGGTCTAGTTCAGACCATTTAGAACCAGGTCTAGTGCAGACCCTTTAGGACCAGGTCTAGTTCAGACCCTTTAGGACCAGGTCTAGTTCAAACCATTTAGGACCAGGTCTAGCTCAGACCATTTAAACTGTAAAACTTCAAACAGTGGAGGTTCAGTATTTTACCCATAATGCTTTGCTAACATGGCTACGTGCTAACAGAAAACAGCAGTGTGCAGGGGTTGGGGGGTCTGTTAATTGGGGTGGGGGGGTTCGTTAAAGCATCATTTAAAAAGTGCTGAAGGAAAAGTGATGAAGATGAAAGGAGAGGAAGAAGGCCCCCCCAACCCCACTAGTGAAGGCCCCACCCCCCCACTGCTGCCGCCGTGGAAACGCTGGAAGGGGGTGCTTTTAAAGGCACTCCATAAAGACTTTAGTGTGAGGGGGGGGGGGGGGCACCGACGTGGCAAACAGGTAACGGATGGTGTTTGTGCAAGAACCTGGACCTGGAACTGAATCTGGTTCAGGACCTGAACCTTTTAGCGGGCGTCTGTCAGAACCCTGTTGCCTAATAAGAGGATGAGGTGTTCTGTGTGGAACAGGAGAACATTAGGGTTAGTCCATCAAGTGTCCACACCTCAGCAGACCTGTTGACCTAATACTGTTGACCTTCTATTGTTTACCATCTGCTGCTGACCTTCTACTGTTGACCTCTACTGTTGACCTTCTACTGCTGACCTTCTACTGTACCTCTACTGTGTTATTAGACCTTAGTGCAGCCTTTGACACCATTGACCACAGTATCTTAGTGCACAGATTAGAATGTGATATAGGTATTAGAGGAGCAGCCCTCTGCTGTTTTAAATCATATTTATCTAATCGTTACCAATTTGTTAACGTTTATCAACAATCATCGCAGTTCTCCACAGTTAGTTATGGCATTCCACAAGGGTCAGTCCTTGGGCCTATTTTGTTTACACTATATATGCTCCCTTTAGGTAACATCATTAGAAATCATGGTATTAATTTTCATTGTTATGCAGATGACACACAGCTATATTTATCGATTAAACCTGATCAGACCAGACAAATAGATAAACTAAGTACATGTGTAAAAGACATAAAGACTTGGATGAGTGCCAATTATCTTTTATTGAACCCTGAAAAAACTGAAGTCCTTATAATTGGTCCTAAAAATGCGAGAGACTCCCTACCTGACCACATAGTTACTCTGGACAACTTAAGTGTAACACCCAGTGCCACAGTTAAAAATTTAGGAGTTTTATTTGATCCAGATCTTTCATTCAAAATGCACATTAACCAAACATGCAGAACAGCCTTCTTTCACCTGCGCAACATTTGCCAAAATTAGGAATATTCTGTCTAAAACGACTGCAGAAAAATTAATTCATGCATTTGTTACATCACGATTAGATTATTGTAACTCCTTACTTGTAGCGTGTCCTAAATATTCCCTAAAAAGCTTCAACTGGTTCAAAATGCAGCAGCAAGATTATTAACAGGATCAAATAGAAGAGAACACATCACCCCTGTGCTCCAAACCCTGACCTCTGACCCCTAACCCTATCACCCCTGTGCTCCAAACCCTTCACTGGCTACCAGTTGAGTTTAGAATTAAACTTAAAATCCTCCTCCTTACATATAAAACCATTAACGGTATGGGTTAGGGTTAGGGGTCAGAGGTCAGGGGTTAATAGTATGGGTCCCTCTTATCTTAAAGATGATCTGGTTCCGTACCAGTCCGATAGAACCCTTCATTCTCAGAATGCAGGTTTATTGAAAGTTCCCAGGGTTTGTAAAAGTACAGTAGGAGCTACAGCCTTTAGTTATCAGGCCCCTGTCTTATGGAACCAGCTTCCATTTAATATTAAAGACGCCGACACAGTCTCTACATTTAAAATTAGGTTGAAAACATTCCTGTTTGAGAAAAACTATGGTCAGGTTAGTTAAAAATAGACTGAAGTCACAGTTCAGTCTAAGCTGCCCTAGGAGCTAGAATGCTGGGGGGGGGGGAGTACAGACACTGAGTTCTTTCTTCTCTTTCTCTCTCTCACACCTGTTTTTGTCATTTTTCTAACCTATCTTTCATACCAAGTCTGTTCATGTCTAGTCACCTGGTGTCCCCTTTAACCCCTCCCCTCCTGGGGGGAGTGGTGGCTCTTTTGACAGTGTCTCCGTGGGAGCCATGGACAACAGGATCTACGGTGACTCGCCTGTGCTGACCTGTGACCCCGGACCCCCTCCCTTGCCTGTCTGGTGTCTGGACCAGCCCCCGACTCCTTTTTTTTTTAAATGGACATTCATCTATAGCCTGTCCATCCATGGGAGTGGATGTGGTTCTCCTCAAGATTTCTTCTTTTTCCCATTGGGTGGGTGTTTGGGACTTTTCATATATCTCTGTAGTTGATTGTGTTTCTGTAAAGCCCTGTGAGACGACTTTGTTATTATTTAGGGCTTTATAAATAAAATTGAATTGAATTCTACTGTTCACCTTCTACTATTGACCTTCTGCTGTTGACCTATGATTGCTGACCTTCAACTACTGACCTACTGCTGATGACCTACTATTGCTGACCTTCTAGTGTTGACCTACTGCTGTTAAATGGTAAATGTTCTGCATTTATATAGTTCTTTTCCACTGTCATGGTGCTCAAAGCGCTTTCTCATTCACCCATTCACACACACACACTCATACACCAGTAGGTTTCTAAGGTCTAAGGTCAGTACTACTGGGGGCCTAAGCCAGGGTTCAGTGTCTTGCCCAAGGACACTTCGACATGTGGACAGCCAGAGCCGGGACACGACCCACTCTACCAACTGAGCCACAGCCTACTGTTGACCTTCTACTACTGACCTTCTACTGCTGACCTCCTACTGTTGACCTTCTACTTCTGACCTCCTACTGTTGACCTTCTACTACTGACCTTCTACTGCTGACCTCCTACTGTTGACCTTCTACTTCTGACCTCCTACTGTTGACCTTCTACTGCTGACCTTCTACTGCTGACCTTCTACTGTTGACCTTCTACTGCTGACCTTCAACTGTTGACCTTCTACTGTTTCCCTACTGTTGACCTAATACTGTTGACTTTCTATTGTTTACCATCTGCTGCTGACCTTCTACTCTTGACCTTCTACTGCTGACCTACTATTGATGACCTTCTACTGTTGACCTTCTACCGCTGACCTTCTACTGTTGACCTTCTACTGCTGACCTACTATTGATGACCTTCTACTGTTGACCTTCTACCGCTGACCTTCTACTGTTGACCTTCTACTGTTTCCCCACTTCCGTCTGCAGCAGACACTTTACATCAGAACAGAAGGAGCCAGTATATTCAATTTAATTAAATTTTATTTATAAAGTATATGAACGGTGTCAAAAACGGCAGCTGTTAACGTCGCTATGAGTTGAGATAAAACAAATGTCCATGGTTTTAAAGTTATGGTGAACACAAATAAGTAATGTTGTCCTTAAACTGTAGTTGTGACCTTTAACCTTTCCATGCCAGTACATCAGTGTCAGCAGCAAACAACAGTAGTATTGGAAGGACAGAGTGTAAATAGTGATAGAGCTGCAACTGCAGCCAGTGAACAGTAGTTAGTGCAACAGCAGTAAGTCACAGTAAATGTATGAACACTGATCAAACTTGGAGTTTGGGACCATCCTCTTTTTTTATTTGCCATGGGTAACATCTAGCCCTCACAAAAACCTGCCCATCTACTACATTAGATATTATGACAAACAAACACTAACATAAACACACACTGCCAGAGAAAAATGGGAACGGATTGTGATAGCATTGGGCTAACATTAGCATTATGCTAACGAGACGTTGACTTAAATCATAGACAGAACAAATAAATAGTCAAATAGTCCATGTCCTCTATACTATGAATACATAATGAATACATGGGCGGCTGTGGCTCAGTTGGTAGAGTGGGTCGCCCAATGACTGAGAGGTTGGAGGTTCGCGTCCCGGCTCTGGCTCTCCACATGTCGAAGTGTCCTTGGGCAAGACACTGAACCCTGACTTAGGCCCCCAGTAGGACTAACTGTAGACCTTAGAAACCTACTGGTGTAAGAGTGTGTGTGTGAATGGGTGAATGAGAGGCTAATGTAAAGCACTTTGAGCACCATGAAGGTGGAAAAGCGCTATATAAATGCAGTCCATTTACCATAACCTTAGAACCCTAGTCCAAGGCATAAGTGGACAGACTAATGATTTGTGAACGTAGTTATCAGTTCAGTACCACTCATCTCTCCTCACTTTGGTACTTTTTCCTCTGGGAAAAAAATTTAGCCTTTATTAAGTTTTTTTTCGTTAGTGAATTTTCCTCCACTATTCTCCCAATATCTGCAAATGTTAAAAGTGGCAAATTTCTTAAGGAACTTGAAAAGACTCTTTCAATATTACTGGCTTTCTACTGTCTTGACGTTTAACAGGAAGTTCGGTAACGCTCCTCTGACATATGTCCGCGTTTTGTGAAAAAGGTCCATTGAGAGAAAGTTGCTCGAAGCAATTATGAGGTGTAAGTTTTTGTTCAGTGACGGTTTTGTTATGTAAATAAATCACTCATTCCAACACATTGTCAGGATCGGGGTGAGGTGAGTGAGGACTCCAATGCACAGTGCTGAAGGGAAAAATAATTTAATAACAAACTAAGCAACATAAAGACAAGACAGAGACAAAACCAAACCAAAACCTGGGCATAGAACAGCCAGAGTCCGTGGTGATGATGAATGTCCGGGTTATGGTGACTGAGGAGATGGAAAACTGTCCGGGTTATGGAGGTGACAAAATAGAATGGTCCTGCACTGGCAACTGCAAGCCTCACTGCTTTTATAGCCACAGATGAAGAACAGCTTGCAGCTGCGCAGTGCGGGGCCAGGTGAGTGGGGAGATGACTGGGAGAAAGGTCAACGGAGCAGAGGTCATGACAGAACCCCCCCCCTAAGGGGACAGACCCCTCCCCCATTGTCCGGAGCTCAAAAAATAGTAGTGTGTCTCCAGGCTGGGCAACATGGAAACCCCCTGGTTGGAGTACTCTCTAGGCAGAGCGGTGTGGAATCCCTCTGGGCAGGGTGGCATGGAAGCCCCCTGGGCGGAGTACCCTCTGGGGAGAGCGGTGTGGAATTCCTCTGGGTAGGGCAGCGTGGAAGCCCCCTGGGCGGAGTACCCTCTGGGCAGAGCGGTGTGGAATCCCTCCGGGTGGAAGACCCTTTGGGCGGACTGGCCTGAGTGGTCTGGGGTGGTAGCAGGAGCAAAACTGATTGGGTGGGGTCACCACGGACTCTGGCAAGGAGCGACAAAATGGAACAGAGACAAGGCACTAAACAAAGACAGGAAAAAACGAGGAAACAAAAGGACCAGGCCGACATGGGGGCACAAAGGAACAGGTCCGGGTCGATACCGACCCAAACACCGCAAGCAGCTCTGGGGCGATACCGGGTTGAACATGGGGAAGAGGTCCGGGATGAGACCCGGCCAACAGGGCAAAAAAAGGTCCGGGGGAGACCCGGCCAACAGGGCAAAAAAGGTCAAGGGTGAGACCCGGCCCAACACGACAAAAGGTCCGGGGTGAGACCTGGCCAACACGACAAAAAATTTCCGGGGCGAAACCCGGCCAGACACGACGAACAAGCCCGGGGAAAGGAAGAGAGGGGATGTCTGGACCCGATAATCAGTACCCATTCCTTAAACCAGTATTCCCTAAACGACCATTGCCACCATAGGCAACTGGTAATAAGGGCAACCGGCCCTGGGCGGACTGGAAACAAGGCCCAGACCCGAGAGGGAAAAATTCGAGGGGGAGAAAAGCAACAGGCAGAGACAGACAACAGGCAGAGACGGGCAACAGGCAGAGACAGGCAACAGGCAGAGACAGGCAACAGGCAGCCATAAACGGGCAACAGGCAGGGAAAGGGGACAGAAACCAGCAACGGGCAATAGGCAGGGACAGGGGACAGAAGCCAGCAATGGGCAACAGGTAGAGACAGCCAGAAACAGGGAAAAGACAGTGAAGACTCAAAACCACTAGACAGAGAAGACTTGAAACCCTACGCTGACTACAAGCTAGACAAGAAAACAAGCTAGACTGAAAAGACAGAACCAGAGACAACCGAAAAGACAGAACCAGAGACAACCGAAAAGACAGAACCAGAGACAACCGAAAAGACAGAACCAGAGACAGCCACAGACAAAAAAGGACTGAAGACTAACTAGGCAAAAAAGGACTGAAGACTAACTAGACGAAAAAGGACTGAAGACTAACTAGGCGAAAAAGGACTGAAGACTAACTGGACGAAAAACGACTGAAGACTAACTAGACGAAAAAGGACTGAAGACTAACTAGGCAAAAAAGGACTGAAGACTAACTGGACGAAAAAGGACTGAAGACTAACTAGACAGAAAAAGACCAAAGACCCAACTAGACAGTCCATGGTGATGATGAATGTCCAGGTTATGGTGACTGAGGAGATGGGAAACTGTCCGGGTTATGGAGGTGACATTACTGAATGGTCCCGCACTGGCAACTGCAAGTCTTACTGCTTTTATAGCCACAGATGAGGAACGGCTTGCAGCTGCGCAGTGCGGGACCAGGTGAGTGTGGAAATGACTGGGGGAAAGGTTAACGGAGCAGAGGTCATGACACACATACTGTTTTGAGAAGAAATATGTTTTAGTTTGTTGACCCCAGGAAACGTGCCGGTGCTACTTTCACTTTGACCAAAACTGGACCAGAACTTGGCTCACAGGACATTGTCGGGGGCGAAGTCACTGTGGGTGCACCAGAGTAAAGACACTGATGACATACACATTCATCTGTAAAATACTGAACTGTTCCTTTAATACAGAAGCTGCAACATATTTAAAAGCTTCTGTGATAAGTAGCCTAGCACTGTTCTAATAGCACTAGCCTAGCACTGGGCTAATAGTACTAGCCTAACATTGTGCTAATAGCACTAGCCTAGTGCTGTTCTAATAGGGTGGCTGGGGCTCAGTTGGTAGAGTGGGTCGTCCCAGCTCAGGTTGTCCACATGACGAAGTGTCCTTGGGCAAAGACACTGAACCCTGACAGAACCTTAGAAACCTACTGGTGTTTGAGTGTGTGTGTGAATGGGTGAATGTGAAGCTAATAATAGCACTAATAGTATGTAATAATAGCACTAGCCTAGCACTGTTCTAATAGCACTGTGCTAACAGCAGATCATAAATGTAAATTGTCAGTGTGTGAATATCAGACCCAGTTGATAAATGTTCAGATCATCTACTGCAGATACTGGACCATGACACTGATAGTATGAGTCATTTTAATGACAAATACAAAATACAATTCTGTGTATCATTCATTCATTCATTTTTCAAATTTAGACCAAATATAAGACAATGAAAAAACAACTTGTTTCTTCATTATTTGTTTCCAAAACCAACATGAGAAATGTGTTTTTTCAGTTTTCCATTCTTGTGTAATAATAGAAAAAACAGATAATAGCCGTTTCCCGTTTTTTCCCATTTTGACCGGAAGCAAATTGAATAAACATTAAATTAATCTTAACAACTGAAAGAAACATTTCCACTTTAAGATCAGTATGGTGTGATATGATACTAATTTTCTCTGTGGTTATATCTTCAGGTCTGAGGGTGACCTTCTTAGTTTCCACAAATAGGACGTAGGTTTACATCTTTATCACTGAGGGTCAAAGGTCATTTCTGGTTTATTCAACTTGCTTCAGGTCAAAATTGGATAAAACAGAAAAAGGCCATTATCTGTTTCTTCTATTATTTATTTAAACACAAAAATGGAAAACTGTAAAAACGCATCGTTGTCCATTTTTTTCATGTTGGATTTGGAAACAAATAATGAAGAAATTATTCGTTTTTTCAGTCTTATTTTTGTTTTATTTTGAAAAAAAATATTTTATTTTTAAAAATATAATAAAAAAAAGAATATATAAACCACACGGGCTTATAAACCACAGATATATATGTTGAAATTTGCTGCATGTACAAAAGGATTTTAAACTGTAAATAGAGTTACATGTTTGTACCTGAACCGATTTTTTCATGACCGTGACTTTTTACCCTATTTATATTAATTTGTCCCGTGTTTTAAAACACAAATCACTTTAATTATCTTCACTGAAACCCATGAAGTCGTCTCCTTCTGTGTCACAGTTGAACAACCTCAGAAGGTCTTCATCACATCTGTCTGAGGATGAAGGGATGAGGATTTAAAAAATAATTAACACTCATCCATGTTCGATCTGCTAACAAAAAAGAAAAAGTAGTGTCTCGTCATCTGAACCCACTTTATCCTCACCAGGCTACAGAGGTCACTGGGGGCCTAATCCAGCTCCAGCAGGTGAAGGCGGGGTCAGAGGTCACCCTGTATGAGTCTCCAGTTCATCTCAGGACTGAACATATATAGACAAACAATCACTGTCACATTCACACCTATGGGTGATTTAGATTAACCAGTTAACTAGTTAACCAGTTAACCTATCAGTGCATGTGTTTGGATGGTGGGAGGAGCCAGAGTACCCGGAGAAAACCCACGCAGACACGAGGAGAACATGTAAACTCCACACAGAAAGGTCTGGTGTGGGAATCAAAAGTAGATATTATTCTTTACATTGATGGTTCTTAGAAGTTTTGATTCTAATTCTGGTTAAAGTGCCCCTAGTGGTGGAATACACAGAATAGCTGCACCTTTGTATAAACCTCATGGTTCAAAACATATGAAAAAAAGAAGCAGCTTATAGTCCAGAAAATATAATAACAATAATAATAACAACAACAACAACAACAACAACAACAACAACAATAATAATAATAATAATAATAATAATAATAATAATAATAATAATAATAATAATAATAATAATAATAATAATAATAATAAGTTAATCAGTTGTATCAGATGTGTGTCAGTTTGTGTGTTTGTCAGACTCTGGTAAAAGTTACATTTTGATGTTATGGAGCAATCACATATGTCTCTGGTTGTAATTGATTTGTTTTCTCTTTTTAAAGTACCAATTTAAATACCGTTTTAGGAACGGATACTGTTTTGAAAATACTGATTTGGTATCGATTGAAACCCTATTGATACCCTAACCCTAGCTTTCGGGGGTTAGGGTTAATACTTTTCTTTTAGCACTTCCTTTTCTTTCCCTGAACTCTGGAGCCAAACACACATTTATGTCTGTGAGCATCTGAAAATACACACACACACACACACACACACACACCTCCCCCCAGTACATGGTCATTAATCTGCCAGACTCAGGGTTCCTCCAAAGCTCCTCCTCCTCCTCCTCCATTCGGACTCTGCTCAACGTGGCATGGTGACGACGCAGACACTTCAGAGAAAAATCCAGAGAGAAAAAAAAAGAACAGAAACCAGAGAAAAAATAGAAAAGAAACCAGAGAAGAAATGGGTTTTCTGAGCCTCTGCAACACAGACTGAGAAAGGAGGTCAAAGAAGGTAAAGAAATAAAAGGAAATAAAGAAATGAAACCCAGAGGAAACTAGTATTCACAGAATGTTTAATCTCCTCCCTATTTTGTTCCAATCTCCAGTTTCTATGAAACCTTATTCTTGAATTAGAGCTAATAATGTGATTTTGACCTTTCTGCTAAATTTGACATTGACCTTTGACCTTTTGCAATATTGATAATTTCATTATATGTATATATGTGTCAGTGTGTGTAATATTATGATAATATATCCAGGATTGATTAAGTTATAGTGTGATATGTCTATGTTTGACAGTGTTACACAAGTTAATTTGGACACATGTCACCTTTGACCTCCAGAGATCTGAAAAACTATTGGTCGTAGGTGATAACACTAATTATGAGAATTATAAAAAATTTTATTCCGCATTGTTTGGTACCAATCTGAAAGTTCTGGGACCCTCTGTTCTTGAGTTATAACCCATGAGTGGGTTATCTAACCTATGAAATTGTTTAAGCTAAAATTAACAATCAACTATGTTTACACATTTGACTAGGATTATCCTGTTAGCATTAACATAATATCCAACTAGCTAACTTTGTGTAACGTGTGCCATATTCCATTAAATATTTCCATTAAGGTAAGTTTGAATATTTATTTTCACTGAAAATACCTATTCATTCCATGTATGGGTCTAGTGGTGCTTCATAGTCAGAGGAGGCGGGGCTAAAAGGTTGTCTTTCAAATCCTCTGTATGTAATAGGACGGTACTACAACCAATCAGTGTAATCTTTAAGATGACGTAGTTAGAGCGCCTGAAAGTTGACGGAGGAGTCTGGAGAAAGTTAGGAATGATTAAACAAAATGGTGGATTATGGAGCTGAACGACTGTTGTCGCTTCTGTAAAAAGAATTTAAAGATTGTTGACGTTTTCTCACATTCTTCACTCATCTGTGATAAAAGGAAATCTACACCTGTTGTTGTTCTTCTTCTATGGTTGTTTACGCTTGTTTCTCTACCAATTGTCGCAGCGTCACTTTGTTAGGCCCGCCTTCTGACTCTATACTTCACTGTGATTGGTCGACCAGTTTCAGGGAAATCTAGACAAAAGTTACATTGAGCGAAACTCGACTACAACGGTCACATCTTAAATTTGCTGCCACTAAGGAGGGCTGGTGCAGCTAGGCTAGTTGAAGTGACCAATTGGAACGAATGCTTCAACAGCGTGGAACTGGCCCCAAAACACGCCCTCCTGGTATCAAACTGTAACATAAGGTAACGTGCGAGTGGTCCAAAATATTAATATGTTTGATTCCTCCCAGTTCAATAGTGAGAATGACGTGCCAGAGAAAATTGTATTAAAACTGAAAAGCATGAGACTTGATAGCTCTGTGTACAGTAGCTTATGTTAGCCTACCGCTATCACACAGGAAACAAATACACGTGTGGGGGTGGACCCGAAAACCTTGGTCTGCACCCTAAAGCCCCCCCCCCCCCCCCCAGTCTTCACTGAGCTGGCCAATCAGAGAACAGTGAGATTGGTCAGGAGCCAAAACCGACCATTTCAGGCAAAGGCAGAAATCGGCTGAAATCTGGACTTTTGTGAACGCTGGTATGAGATAACTGCTGAAAACTCACATAATGACAGTTAATACTGACTATAATAGGTCTGCTTCAAAATCGGGGAATATTCCATTAACAACATATCGATCCAAATCACGTGGACTGAAGTGCAGTAACCATAGTAACCAATTAGCTTTTGTTAAATCACTGAACTTCTCTGGAGGGAGAAGATATGGATCCCTGTGTAATCTAGCTAGATTTATTTTATATAAATAACTATTCTTTTGGACACCTTCAAGGTGACCCCCCTCCAATGACAATGGAACAGACATATCTCTCTAGTAAAAAACTACAAATGAAGTATGTTTACTTCATTTTCCTGTCAGGACTGGATCTCTCTCCATTAGCTGTTTATAATTCTGCACTTCCACTCGACAACAAATCTTCTACCAGTCTGTTGTGGCCAGAGGCCTGTTTTCCTCTGTGGTCTATGGGGGGGGGGGGGGCAGCATTGCGGCCAGTGACACCAACAGACTGAACAAACTGATCAGGAAGGCTGGCTCAGTCATGGGCTGCAGACTGGACACTCTGGAAACAGTAATGGAGAGGAGGACACTGAACAGGCCGTAACCCTGACAGCGGAGCTCCTTTTCCAAAAGGCTCACACAGCTTCACTGCCTCAAGGACTGACAAGTACAGGAAATATTTCCTGTCACACGCTATTAAACCGTTCAACTCATCAGTAACATGAGTGACTGTAGTAACTGGCAGTTTTTGCACTAATTAGGTCTGTACAGTCCAACTCTCATCTTGTCTTTGATAACATTACTCAGTTAAGGAACTGTTTTACTAATTCTTGTAGATACATTTAACATTTCATGTCCTTGTTCTGATACAACATAAGCGCAACCGCTAATGTCTGAACTGATGCAACAACTACATTTACCAACTTGGGATGAATGAAGTACATCTATCTATCTGTCTGTCTGTCTATATATAGTGTAAAGTGGTCACATGGTATTGTGATGCAGAACATCAATATGAAACTGCATTTGGTTTTTGTTTGGTCAATGTCACTGAAATGACTCCAAATTTTGCTGCATTTCCTGTTCTCACTCATTCTATCAACTTTTTTTTTAAACCTTTCCAGTCAGTTTTCGTTGTGATCTCTGCTCTCTCCCTCCCTCCCTCCTGTGTGTGTGTGTGTGTGTGTGCTTGTTGTGTGCTACAGTAAGTGTGTAACTCCGCCTCTGCTCAGCGCAGAAACAGACAACGCCCCACACTGACCAATCAAGTGCAGAGTGTGTTGTGTAGTGTATAGTGTGTACTGTACTGTAGTGTATAGTGCGTACTGTAGTGTATAGTGCGTACTGTAGTGTATAGTGTGTACTGTAGTGTATAGTGTGTACTGTACTGTAGTGTATAGTGCGTACTGTAGTGTAGTGTGTACTGTACTGTAGTGTATAGTGCGTACTGTAGTGTATAGTGCGTACTGTAGTGTATAGTGTGTACTGTAGTGTATAGTGCGTACTGTAGTGTATAGTGCGTACTGTACTGTAGTGTATAGTGCGTACTGTAGTGTAGTGTGTACTGTACTGTAGTGTATAGTGCGTACTGTAGTGTAGTGTATAGTGTGTACTGTAGTGTAGTGTATAGTGCGTACTGTAGTGTATAGTGTGTACTGTACTGTAGTGTATAGTGCGTACTGTAGTGTATAGTGTGTACTGTACTGTAGTGTATAGTGTGTACTGTACTGTATAGTGTGTACTGTACTGTAGTGTATAGTGCGTACTGTAGTGTATAGTGTGTACTGTACTGTAGTGTATAGTGCGTACTGTAGTGTAGTGTATAGTGTGTACTGTAGTGTAGTGTATAGTGCGTACTGTAGTGTATAGTGTGTACTGTACTGTAGTGTATAGTGTGTACTGTAGTGTATAGTGTGTACTGTACTGTAGTGTATAGTGTGTACTGTAGTGTATAGTGTGTACTGTACTGTAGTGTATAGTGCGTACTGTAGTGTATAGTGTGTACTGTACTGTACTGTATAGTGCGTACTGTAGTGTATAGTGCGTACTGTAGTGTATAGTGTGTACTGTAGTGTATAGTGTGTACTGTACTGTAGTGTATAGTGTGTACTGTACTGTAGTGTATAGTGCGTACTGTAGTGTATAGTGTGTACTGTACTCTAGTGTATAGTGCGTACAGTAGTGTATAGTGTGTACTGTACTGTAGTGTATAGTGTGTACTGTACTGTAGTGTATAGTGCGTACTGTAGTGTATAGTGTGTACTGTACTGTAGTGTATAGTGTGTACTGTACTGTAGTGTATAGTGCGTACTGTAGTGTATAGTGCGTACTGTAGTGTATAGTGTGTACTGTAGTGTATAGTGTGTACTGTACTCTAGTGTATAGTGCGTACTGTACTCTAGTGTATAGTGCGTACTGTAGTGTATAGTGCGTACTGTACTGTATAGTGCGTACTGTAGTGTATAGTGCGTACTGTAGTGTATAGTGTGTACTGTAGTGTATAGTGCGTACTGTAGTGTATAGTGCGTACTGTAGTGTATAGTGCGTACAGTAGTGTATAGTGTGTACTGTAGTGTATAGTGCGTACAGTAGTGTATAGTGTGTACTGTACTGTAGTGTATAGTGTGTACTGTACTCTAGTGTATAGTGCGTACTGTAGTGTAGTGTATAGTGCGTACTGTACTGTAGTGTATAGTGTGTACTGTAGTGTAGTGTATAGTGCGTACTGTAGTGTATAGTGTGTACTGTACTGTAGTGTATAGTGCGTACTGTAGTGTATAGTGTGTACTGTACTGTAGTGTATAGTGCGTACTGTAGTGTATAGTGTGTACTGTACTGTAGTGTATAGTGCGTACTGTAGTGTATAGTGTGTACTGTACTGTAGTGTATAGTGTGTACTGTACTGTATAGTGTGTACTGTACTGTAGTGTATAGTGTGTACTGTACTGTAGTGTATAGTGTGTACTGTAGTGTATAGTGTGTACTGTAGTGTATAGTGTGTACTGTACTGTAGTGTATAGTGCGTACTGTAGTGTATAGTGTGTACTGTACTGTACTGTATAGTGCGTACTGTAGTGTATAGTGCGTACTGTAGTGTATAGTGTGTACTGTAGTGTATAGTGTGTACTGTACTGTAGTGTATAGTGTGTACTGTACTGTAGTGTATAGTGCGTACTGTAGTGTATAGTGTGTACTGTACTCTAGTGTATAGTGCGTACAGTAGTGTATAGTGTGTACTGTACTGTAGTGTATAGTGTGTACTGTACTGTAGTGTATAGTGCGTACTGTAGTGTATAGTGTGTACTGTACTGTAGTGTATAGTGTGTACTGTACTGTAGTGTATAGTGCGTACTGTAGTGTATAGTGCGTACTGTAGTGTATAGTGTGTACTGTAGTGTATAGTGTGTACTGTACTCTAGTGTATAGTGCGTACTGTACTCTAGTGTATAGTGCGTACTGTAGTGTATAGTGCGTACTGTACTGTATAGTGTGTACTGTACTGTATAGTGCGTACTGTAGTGTATAGTGTGTACTGTAGTGTATAGACCAGTGGTCCCCAAACTACATCCCGCCTCCACATTAGGTCCGGCCCCCTGAACAATACCAGAGACCATTTAGATTATTTTTTTTACATGTGTGTATTTGTATTTGATAACAAAGTTGGACTTTTACAATAAAATGTTCCTTAGTTCTGAACTATTTTCATTATTAATGAAGCAGAGAGTGTGGGGTTGTCTCCAGGATTTGGTTCAGAGTGACAAGGTGTGGGTTGTGGTTCTGATTAAAGAACACAGACACAGATGTCGTCATTAAAGGTTTATTTACTGTGGTCTGTAATAATACAGTAACACTCACTATAACAATATATACATACAATAATAAATGAACTAAGACCCACTATATGAGTCACTCACATGTATTACATGGGTCATAGAACACACACATCACTCACAGAAATCACAGATGACAGCTAGCAATGCTAGCTGCTAGCATATTATCATATTAGCTTCATAAGCACACTGGTGCTAAACAGCATTAGCTTATACAGTACAACATGCTAACATCTACCTGAACTGTACTGTGTTATTTATCTGACCTTATGGCATCTACACACAGTAATAAACCAGGAATAGATGAATAAAAAAGAGAAAAAGAAGCAGAGATGGTGAACTTAGCACAGTTACCTACAACACAGAGGCTAATAAAACACGACGACGTTCATAACCGTTATATCAGTGGTGCGTTCAACAGCGTGGGACATTTGAAAACTTACAGAAAAGGAGTTATTCCTGAACAAATATAACCAAACAATCAAATAAACAATTAAACTGTGTGGGCTTTCTAACAATTAACTATTATTAACTAGTTTAATAATAGTTAAACTAGTTAAACTTTGACAGGCGCTCATATGAGTCATTTAAGTCACAGATTCTGCTCTGAACTTTGACCTGTTAAGATGAAGAAGTTTATGTTCTATGGACTTTTATTCTGTGAAGAACCCACAGAGGGTTATTTATTTCATAAATAGTCATAATAATAATTATTATTAATAATAATTTTCTGACTTTTGTTCTGTGAAGAATCCAGAAAGAGTTGTGGCTTTGTGGAAAACAATCTTTTTTTTTTTTTACATTTAGACACTCCTGCATTCGTCACACTTTTTCAGTTACAAATTGACCCCGGCTCCTCATCTGAGAAGGAAAAGTTATGTGGCCCTCACAGGAAATAGTTTGGGGACCCCTGGTATAGTGTGTACTGTAGTGTATAGTGTGTACTGTAGTGTATAGTGTGTACTTTAGTGTATAGTGTGTACTTTAGTGTATAGTGTGTACTTTAGTGTATAGTGTGTACTTTAGTGTATAGTGTGTACTTTAGTGTATAGTGTGTACTGTACTGTAGTGTATAGTGTGTGCTGTAGGGACCATAGAACCTTAGATTGGAACCTTGAAGTGACATCAATCCCATAATAACAGCCCAAAAACCCACAGGTTCACAAACAGCTGCAAAAGCATTTAGTGTTATATTGAGACACTGCTCTGCCCCCACCAATACTTTACCACCTGTGACCTTTGACCTCTGGACCAGGGGATGAGCGCACTCACACTCACATGGATGGACGGATGGTCACTCCAATAATTTTCCCATCATGCTTTTCACTTTCTGGGGACAGCCAAGATTGGCTGGTGGTAACATCTGACTGTTTCCAGATGTTCTACAAAAAGAAAAGAAAAAAAAAAAAACAAAACAAAGTAAAGGCTGTGGTGTTTGGTCTGGAGAGAAAAAAAGAGGAAACGAAAAAAAGAAAACAGAAAAGAAAATTAAGACTGACTGACGCTCTGCGCAAGATCTGTGACCACACATCACCTGATCAGGTTAACGCCAGGAAGAGACGCACTGACGACAGGTCAACGTATGCTAAGAAGCACCTGTGACGTGTGGCAGTTACGTCGCAGACGACTTTAAAGGGACAGTTCAGTGTTTTTCAGATGAATGTGTTTGTCATCAGTGTCTTTACTCTGGTGCACCCACACTGACTTACCCCTCACAGTGTCCTATGAGGTCCGGTTTTAGTCAAAGCCAAAGTAGTCCCGGCAGGTTTCCTGGGGTCAACAAAATAAAATGTGTTTCTTCTCAAAACAGTATGTGTTGGAATGAGTGATTTATTTACATAACAAAACTGTCATGGGATGAAAACTCACACCTCATAATTGTTTGGAGCTACTTTCAATAGTGATCAATGCGTTAGCGTTGTCACTGCTAACAGATACATAATAAGGTTAGGGTTCAGTGCTTTAAATTAGCTTCACATTCACCCATTAACACACACACACACACACACACACAAGTAGGTTTCCAAGGTCTAAGGTCAGTCCTACTGGGAGACTAAGTCAGGGTTCAGTGTCTTGCCCAAGGACACTTCGACATGTGGACAGGCAACCTCTCTGTCATTGGGCAACCCACTCTACCAACTGAGCCACAGCCGCCCATTTAGCCATATTAGGGTTAGGGTTCATCCATAGTGGTATTGGTCTACGTGGACTACATATCCAGGATAGTGTTTGGAGTTCAGTTTGACCTCATTGACAGAAAAGAGAGTGGGCGAGAGACTTAGAGCAAGAATTACAGCGTAGAGGGAGGAGGAGGAGGAGGGAGGGGGGTGAGTCATACTGTGGACGTGGCTTCTCTGTCTGAGCTGTGTCGTCTGGATCTGCAGAGAGAGAGAGAGAAATGGAGAGAGAGGCAGTGAGAGACACTCTTCCTTGTCCTAGTTCAATGTGGTTTTAAATGAAGAGGAATGGATCTTTACTCCTGGAGGGAGTCCCCCCCCCCCCCAACATGAAGCCAGTGTCCCTCTGAGACACAGAAGTGAATCCAACCAGAGTGACGGCAACTGCAATTCACTGCTCCTCCACTAGAGGCTGGATTCAAAAGGGATCAGTCCCATAGACTCTAAAGGCCCCTGCATGATGCTCTTGGGGCAAAGTGTCAGTTAATTCATCGCAGATATTTGTAATTTATGCCAGTGCGGGGACTACATGCCGTGCGCTATTCACCACCACAACGCAAGGGGTATTCCCACAAACTGGCTAGGATTCCCCACCTGGATCCCCATTCTTTTAGGATTTATCACCTGGATCCCCACCTCAGACCTTTTCATTGTCGAACAAACTACTAGGGTTAGGGTGTTTTTTTTTAACCACACAACCAGGTAAAAATGTTATTCATTCATAATGAGAGGATTATTGCTCCTTGACTCCACATTGACATTGAGTCTTCTCTTGCATATGCTGACCCAGTTGTCACAGGCTGAATCAGCATCTGGAGCCTCTATTGATATCATGAGGAGGTTGTCCAGCGTCTTCTCCTTCACTTGGTTCAGGGGAGTCCTCACTGTCTTCATTGTGGAAACTCCCCTCTCACAGTCTGAAACTTCAATATGGTTAAAGGTCAGTTCCTGTAGATGATGTTAAATGATCCATTCAAAAATTTTAAATGATGAACAGTCATAATAACTTAGTATCTAACCTGACTCGCATCATCTTGCTGCGTTTAGCTCCGCTCATGCAACCATCTGAGTACCATGCGGTTCAGGTTTTCTTCAAAACGAAGAAGCCAATCAGTGTCACTGGGTGGGACTACCCCATGACTGGGTGGCGTTGTGGCTGGTGTGACGTAAAGCATCACAGCTTTAGTTCCCATCTGGCAACAGTCAGGTTATTTAGTATCTGCCAGATAATCCAAACAGCCTAGTTACAATAAGAATATTGTTAAAATACAATCATTTTTTTAATGAAACTGTTTGCCAGATACTTGCTGTTGACACAGACATGACAGTAATAGCTGCTGTCAACTTGGCAAGGTTGGGCATGGTGTTGGCATGCACCTGCAGCACTTTCTTCAGCACCTATGGTGTGATCAGTGAGGCTGAGAGCACTTGGTTCATAGAATGGACATCCACAGAGCTCTGTGCTGTAGTGCTCACAGAGTAATTGGAAAAAAAGGTCACAAGATGAATTATTTGAAAGGCAAGACAACCTCAGAAATTAATGATAACATTCCAAGATCAGAGATGTAACAGGTGTCCAGTGGGAAAAAAAAACATGAGAATTAGGCAAAACCAGTGTTGCACTGATCAATTGGCTGCCAAACATAATTGGCCGGCATTGCCTAAAAATAGCCTGATCAGCGATCGTAAAAAAAATACTGATCAAAAAGCTGATCACGTGACTTAAATTACTACCCACCATTTTCAAATCGGCAAACAAGCTACAGAACAGGTGCATCTGGTCTGGACAGTTTCTGTACTTTTAAAAATATAGTTAGTTAATTAATAGTAGAAATTTTGGACCATTTTACACTGCGTAAGGCAGATAGTGTGCCTTACTTTGTCAAAGACTCTTCTATGCTTTGCTAACTGGTGAGTACTAGCATCTGTTAGCATCCAGTCTCACTGGTTCAATTCGATTTTTTATTCTCTAAATGCGACCCTTCTCAGGGTAGTGGAGAAATACAAACCAAGTACAGAAATATATATATATATTATATATATATATATATATATACACACACACACACATATGCATGCATACATACATACATACACATAAACAAATATATATACACATATTCAAACATACAGACATGCATATATGAAATCAGAGTGCCCAAGGACACTTCGACATATGGACAGCCAGCCAGAGGCAGGACAGAAACTGCCAACCCTTAGATTATTGGACCCACTCTACCAACTGAGCCACAGCTGTCCACTGTGGCTACTATGCTAATAGTAACTAATGCTACTAATTAAATTTATCCATGACTACTCTAATTTAGCAAGTCTCAATTGAGTTTTAATATTAGAGTTGAAAAGTTGACTCATTTTGAGACTATTTGGTCAATTGTAATAATATTTGGACAGAAGTTTTTCTATGTGCAGTGAAATGAGGACAAAAAAGTGCATAATGGAATTCATCTCCCACTTCATCAAGATGACGTCCTAGTCTCTCACTTATTCGGGTCCGGGTCACGGGGGCAGCAGCCCCAGCAAAGAAGCCCAGACTTCCCTCACCCCAACTACCTCAGCCAGCTTCTCCAAGGGAATCCCTAGGCGTTCCCAGGCCAGCCGAGAGATAAAATCCCTCCAGCGTGTTCTGGGTTGGCCCCGAGGTCTCCTCCTGGATGGACATGCCTGGAACACCTCCCCAGGGAGGTGTCCAGGAAACATCCTCACGAGATGCCCGAGCCACCTCAACTGGCTCCTCCCGACATGGAGGAGCAATGGCTCTACTCAGAGTCTCTCCCAGATGTCTGAGCTTCTCACCCTATCTCTAAGGCTGAGCCCGGCCACCCAATGAAGGAAAGTAATTTTGGTCACTTGTACCCGTGATCTCATTCTTTCTGTCATGACCCAAAGCTCATGACCATAGGTGAGGGTCGGAACATAGATCGACCAGTAAATTGAGAGGCTTCTTCTTCTTCTCGCTTAGCTCCTTCTTCACCACAACGGATCGGTTTAATACCCGCAATACTGCAGATGCCGTCCCAATCTGCCTGTCAACCTCCCATTCCATCCATCCTTCACTCGTGAATAATATCCTGAGGTATGTAAACCCCTCCACCTGAGACAGGGCCTTCCCCCCCGACCGGGATGGGGCACTCTATCCTTGTCTGGCTAAGAACCATGGTCTCAGACTTGGAGGTTCTGATCTTCATCCCAGCCGCTTCACACTCTGTTGCAAACCGCTCCAATGAGAGCTGGAGGCCACTGCTCAATGGACCCAAGAGGACTACATCATCTGCAAAAAGCAGAGATGAGATCCTCCCGGCACCAAACTCGTCCATAAAGGTTATGAACATAACGGTATAAGGTCTGTTCATAACCATATATGAAATCATTGGAAATTTATGAGCACCACAGCGAAAGTTTGATAACGTGATTCTAGGTTAATTAGATAAGGTTCAATGTTAACATTAGCTTTGAATATTCTAAAATTTGCACATCTTCTATTCGAAGTTATATCTGACTGAATATTCTGACTAACAATATCCATCAACTTTTGTTTGACAGCAACTTTGAACCAACTAACATTAATATCAGTACCTTGTGTGATGGAAAAATTTACCTTGACTAGGTCACTATATCTCACTGATGTCGTTTGTCATTAAGTTCTGTGTGAAAGTCTCAGTGGCATTGTAAACAGTAACTTCGTACATTCCTGAGGAGAGTTTCTCACTCTCTCCAAGGACAGACAGGGTCTGAGAAAGACAGTCTTATATCTTTCTCCCTCTCCACCTGGGGAATGGCTAGGGAGCATAAAGAATCTGTTTGTTACACTGGTCATCAGAACATCTGACCACAGCTCGTTCTGTTCATGTTCTCACTTGCATGCAAGTTCCAAATTAATGTTCATTTCTTCAATAAATAATTGTTTTTGACTTGAACAGTTTTCTCTCCTTGTGTGATACAAAACATCCACAACACTTGATACCATAAATTTGAGAATCCATTAATGTCTAACAATTCCTTGATCTTTGTAATCCATTTTGACTTCAAGACATTTTGTTCAAACATAACCTTTAACAAGTTGTAAATTCTGCTAACTTACATTCCTTTCCAGTAACAATATTTAACCAGAAATTAAGCATACGACTATGTACAATACTTGATAAAGGACGTTTACCTAGTTCTCCATAAACCATACAATTGGAGGTAGTCTTATGGACCTTCAAAATACTTCTCAGGAAATTCCTATAAAAAAACGTATATACGAGTAAGATCTTGAAAGCCCCATACTTCAGATCCATATAACAAGATTGGAATCAGTTTTTTTCAAAGAGTTCACAATGAATATTAAAAGGTAATTTATGTTTTTTGGCTTTTGAGTTAAGAGTAAACATGGCTCGTCTGGCTTGAGAAACCCGTTTACTAATTTCCTTATGAAAAAAACCATTGAAATTGAACACAGTTCCAAAATAAGTGTAGTCAAACACAACTTCAAGAACATAATTTCCATACTTAAATTCAGGGAGTCGTCTGATCTTACCCTTTGAAAAAAACTACGACTTTTGTTTTACTGCAATTTACCTGTAGAAAACCTCTATTACAATAATCAAAAACTGAATTTAGGGGTAACTGAAACTGATTTTGCCATACTTATAGTATCATCTGCATAAAGTAAAGCATGTACCCTCAGAAAAATAATTTGCTAGCATATCTAAGCCATTGTAATTTCTACTGATGGTGAATTCAAAATCATTTAAAAAGATCACAAAAAGTAAAGGAGACAAGTTCTCCCCCTGATGAACTCCAATATTACAGGTAAATAATTTAGAAATATCACCAACTCTGACACAACATTTAGCATTATGATAAAGATTTTATATATATATATATATATATATATATATATATATATATATATATAACATTAAAGGTTTTTCCGTTAATACCATTTGATATCAATTTCTTCCATAATAAACAGCAACTAAATCAAAGGCTTTCCTGTAATGAATGAACGCACAGTATAGATTTTTTTTATGAAATAGATAAAGGTCAATCAATGAATGTAATAAGAAAATGCAGTCATAAGTAGAATAACCCTCTCGAAAACCAGCTTGTTCTTCACCTAAAATGCCAAATGATTCAACAAAGATTTAATCTGAAGTTTAAACAAGCAGTAAAAAGTTTCCCCAAACAATTTAGGAGAGTAATTCCCCTGTAATTATCTGGAGAGTCAGGGGATCCTTCGTTCTTGTATAGGGGCTTAATAATACCAAAACACCATGAATTTGGAACAAAACCAGTCAGCAAAACAACATTGAAAAATCACCACCATCAGTTCTTCTGGAGAGTTTTTGATAAATTCATTAAGATTATCAATTGTCATATCCCTAACTCTGTCAGCTTTCCCATCATTCTGTCTTTTTCACTCTGCACCCTGTCACCGTTCACCTCATTCATTTCACCTGGTCCTTGCACACCTGTCCTCATCACTTCAGCCTATTTCCTTTCCTGTGCTCCTCGTCAGTCCCCCCCCCCTCCATATCTTACCTCAGCGGAATGTCCAGCTTTGAGTAACTGCACCAGCGGAATCTTGGACCGGTTGTAAATTTCTGTCTATTTGAGTGAGTTTTGGAACAGCCCGGCTGTCATTATTGTTTCCCGACCTTTTTGTCAGGACGAGGGTGAGGTGAAGATTTAATAACAAAAAACCAACATAAAGACAAGACAGAGACAAGACCAAACCAAAACCTGGGCATAGAACAGCCAGAGTCCATGGTGATGATGAATGTCCGGGTTATGGTGACTGAGGAGATGGGAAACTGTTCGTGTTATGGAGGTGACAATATAGAACGGTCGCACACTGGCAACTGCAAGCTCACTGCTTTTATAGTTGCAGATGAGGAACGGCTTGCAGCTGCGCAGTGCGGGACCAGGTGAGTCTGAGAGCACTGGGGGAAAGGTCAACGGAGCAGAGGTCATGACACTTTTCCTGTCAGAGCTCAGAATAAAGAGCCTTGTGAAGCTTGGAGTCTACATTTGGGTCCTTCACACTACACAAGCCGTAACATCAATGCCACATGCTTTGTTGTTTTTTAGCTTGGCAACAATTTTTGACATTTCATCAATAGTAAATTCTCTTTTAATGTTGTCATTTGTTGAGTGATTTATATTTCAAGGATCAAAACCAGAATTACCAACTTTTCAATCTATTTTCGGATCAAGACTTAATTTTTGAAAATGAATCTGAAAAGTTGGCAGATTGATGTCCCTGAGTTAAGGCCGACTGGGCTATTCAGAATGTTCCAATAATCCTTAGGATTGGAAGAAGGTATATCTCTAAGTTGTTTATGAAATAATTCTGTATAACTTTTTTTAGACTTCTTTACCAATCCTTGTAATTATTTACCATACTCTTCAATTTATTGATATTATCTGGGTCATTATCTATTCTAACTCCCCTTTAAAACTTGATATATTCAGCTTTCATTTTCCTACATTCTTTGCTGTACCAGGGGTGATGAGGACCAATTCTAGTAACACGTTTGTAATTAGAAGGCTTAAAAGATTTACAAATACCAATTATCAATATACATATTACAAAGGGTGTCAGAGAGTTAATCAATTTTAGACTGACAAATATCCTCATTGCTTACATTTTCAATATCAGAAAGTAAACCATTAATAGCAACTAGATCAAAAGCTTGTGTATAATCATTTCTAAGAGCAGGGTTCCACTTAGTCCTTGTAAACTTTTCAGGTAAGGGGGCTGAGTTAGGATTAACCTTTGACAGGATTTTCAACATTTAGTAAATTAATGGGCAGTGAGTAACAGAGAGACGTTTATCCAGAATATCTACGTTAAAGTAGTAAATGAAAGGCAATAGGGAAGGGGACATAATATAATCTACAATGCTTTTACCATTATAATTATGACAAGTTATGTTACCAATACCAGAATCATTTCCAAATTTACCATTTACACTTTTCAGGTCAACAGCTTTACAGATATCCAAAAGATTTCTCCCATTGTTATTAACAACACTGTCTAAGTTAAATCTGTCAGTGGAGAGACCAAGACTTTCGAGATACTGATAAGAGTTATAGAAATCATGCACTTCACTATTTAATCCTATATTATTTGCAATACGGTCATCAACCTTAACCATGTCACTGACCCTACCAGTCCTGGAGTTGAAGTCCCCAGCTAGTATGATTGGCATATCGCATTTTGCATTTAACTCCACACAATCATCCAGTAAATTATCAAACATATATTCGTTATGATAAGGAGAGCTTTCATGAGGCAAGTACACAGCACCAATAATAAATTCAGTACCAAAGGCTTCTTTCTGTATTTGTAACCATAAAATTGATTAAGATTGCAGTTCATTAATTTCATTAAAATATTTTCTAAGAGATGATCTAACAAGTACACACAAACCATTTTACTCCTTACTGCTATTACCAAAAGTAATAGCAGTAAAGAGCATAGAGGAGCTGGATAAACTGACATGAAGCCTACAGGTAGTAGCCTACTCAACACACACAAACCACAAGCAGCCATGCAGACAAGACAATCACAAGCAGACTTGGACACTTTGCAACCAATCACTCTTTACCAAGAAAGGGAACTATATCAAAATACAACTGATCCACTGACAGACATGGATCCTGATAACTTTATGAGTCAGAGTATTAACTGCAACTATCTCACATATGAAGAATATAATATAATCAATACGAAAGGGAAACTATCCATACTACATTTTAATAGTAGAAGCATGTATAAACAATTTGACTCAATTAAGGAGTATTTGGAATTGTTTTCACACCCCTTCAGTGTCATAGCCATTTCAGAAACATGGTTCAATCTTGAAAGAGGTATGTATTTTCATCTGGAGGGTTATCAATTAGTATATGTAAACAGGAACAACAAATCTGCTAGAGGGGTTGCTCTATATGTTCATAATTCACTACAGTTTAATACTGTGGAAAATATGACTATAGCAGTTGATGGGTTAATGGAATGCATAACCATTGAAATACAGATGGAAAATACGAGAAATGTTATTGTGACTTGTATATATTGGGCTCCTGGGTCAAGTGTGGAGCTATTCAGTGAATGGATGGAGAAATTATTCTCCACTATAAACCAAAAGGTGTTATTTATATGTGGAGATTATAACATTGATTTATTAAACCCAGATAAACTTAAATCCACTGATGATTTTGTTGATACAATGTATAGTCTGTCTCTGTACCCAATGATAACAAAACCAAGTAGAATAACTGCGCACAGTGCAACAATTATTGACAACATATTTACCAATATCATGGATGCACAAATAACCAGTGGCTTACTCATTTGTGATATATCTGACCACTTACCTGTCTTTTCTGTCTATGATTGTTGTCTAAAAAAATCGTCCAATCCCGAGACAATGTTCTCAAAGAGAGTGAAAAATGAAAAAACTATAAATGCTCTGAAAAATAGTTTGGCGAGCCAAGATTGGAGTACTGTGTATGCAGAAGGAGATGTTGATGGTGCATACAATAGATTCCTAGACATATTTATGTTATTGTACAATATGTACTGCCCTGTTAAAAGTTTCTACTTGGGAAACAAGCGCGCAACAAGCCCATGGCTGACAAAAGGAATCTTAAATGCATGTAAGAAAAAAATAAATCTCTATAAGTCATTCATCAAACTTAAAAGTCCGGAAGCAGAAACTAGATATAAAAGGTATAAAAATAAACTTACAGATGTTATAAGAGCAAGTAAACAATCATATTATAAAAGGAAAATATATGAAAACAAGACCAACATTAAAGGAACTTGGGATGTACTAAACAGTATGATTAAAAAAGGGTACTCAAAATCAGAGTATCCTGAATATTTTATGGACAACAATATTGAAAACTATAATATGAGTAAAGTAGTAAACAGCTTTAATAAGTTTTTTGTAAGCATTGGTCTTGAGTTGGCTGCAAAAAATCCCAGACCACACATCTGATCTCTGCTACAAACAAAATCCTGTATCTTTTTTTCTCTCTGCAACAAATGAGGAGGAAGTTATAAGTGTTGCTCACAATTGTAAAAGCAAGTCTTCTAAAGATTGCCATGACATAGATATGGAACTTGTAAAAAAGGTTGTTTCAAGTATTGCTGAGCCTTTCACATATATATGTAATTTGTCTTTTCTGTCTGGTCGTTTTCCCCAGAAAATGAAAATTGCCAAAGTGTTACCGCTATTTAAGGATGGATGTAAACACATATTCTCAAACTACAGGCCAATTTCACTTTTACCTCAATTTTCCAAAATACTTGAAAAACTATTTAACTCCCGCCTGGAAAGTTTCTTGGTAAAACACAATATAATAAATGAAGGTCAGTATGGGTTTCGTGAGAAACGAACCACATCAATGGCAATTCTTGACGCAGTTGAAAAAATCAGAAATGCTCTAGACAATAAAAAATATATAGCAGGTATTTTCATTGATCTCAAAAAAGCATTCGACACAATCAATCATCAAATCTTATTCAGGAAGCTAGACCACTATGGCATTCGTGGAGTGGCGGGTGAATGGTTACAGAGTTACTTAACAAATAGAGCTCAGTATGTCACAATAGGGCAATATACATCTGATTATCTTGACATTACCTGTGGTGTCCCCCAGGGGTCAGTGTTGGGGCCTAAACTATTCAATATTTACATAAACGATATTTTTGATGCATCACAATCCTTAGAACTTATTCTCTTTGCAGACGATACTACAATTCTTTGCTCTAGTGACAGTCATAGCAATCTGGAGGCTACGGTGAATGAGGAAATGACTAAGATAAAAAAGTGGTTGGACACAAATAAACTTTCTTTAAACCTAAAAAAAACTAAATCCATGGTGTTTGGTAATTTTAGCCCCGAGTTTGAATTTAAATTAGTCATCGATGATGTCCAAATTGAAACTGTCAATGAAAATGCATTCCTCGGAGTGCAAATAGATGATAAACTATCATGGAAAGCCCACATCAGACAAACAAAAAAGAACATTTCTAAAAGTCTCTCAATCATAAATAAAGTTAAGTTTTACTTGGATGAATATTCTCTCCGAATGTTATACTGCACGCTAGTACTTCCCCACTTCACTTGTGTTGAAGTATGGGGGAATACTTATCAGTGTACAATTGATCCATTAATTAAGTTACAAAAACGAGCCGTGCGAATTATACACAAGGTGTGATTTCTGGATCATACTAATCATTTGTTTATTCACTCACAATTGCTTAAGTTTCCTGAGCTTGTAGAATACAGTACCCTAATCATCATATATAAAGCACATAATAATATTTTGCCACTCAACCTGCAAAAATTTTACACAAAAAGAGAATACACTCATAAACTGAGAGGAGAGGAGAATTTCAAACTCCCTCGTGCTCGAACCAAGCGTAAACAATTTTGTGTGTCTGTCTGTGGAGTAAAATCTTGGAATAAACTAGCAACCAATTTTAAGCAATGTCATAATATTCATCAATTCAAACGGTTATATAAATCCACGGCCCTATCTATGTATGAAGTCAGTATGTTCTAAATAATTTTGTTTTGTATTACTGCTTGTATTGTCAAATTCGGTATTTCATTTTTTTTTTCTCCTTTATATGTATATGTATATGTATGTGAGTGTGTATATGTGTGCATGTAAATATGTGTATGTGTACGTGTATGTGTGTACATATGTTTGTACATACATGTATATACATTATTGCATTACACATGATGTACAGTAAGCTCTGCTCTACAAATTGTTTTGTTCTGTCATGTGTCAGAATACACAGAAGTTAAAATAGATAATTTGACAGAAATTGTATAAAAGGGGGTGGGATTAAATAAGTTCTCTTCCTCCCACTCCTTTTCAGGTACTTTTTTTTTCTTTCTACATTTTTTTTTTTAAATTTGGAGTTTGTAAATTTGATTTTGTAACTATGTATGTGTATGTGTATATATATATATATATATATATATATATATATATATATATATATATATGTATATGTATGTATATGTATATATATATGTATATATGTGTATATATATATATATATATATGTGTGTGTATATGTATATATGTGTATGTGTATGTATATGTATATATATATATATATATATATATATATATATATATATATATATATATATATATATATTTATTTTTTCTCTTTTTTTTAAAAGATGTATGCTATATCTATGGCTATGCTTTGATGTATTTCACCTGAAATAAAAATAATCAAATCAAAATCAAATCATTGATACCACCTAACTTGTGGCTATTGCACATTTTTGGTTTAATAATAATAAAGTAATTTGGGATGAGACTTTCATCAAGTCAGATTTTGTTTCAGAGAAACAGATGAAATCATATTCAGGAATAAGGTCATTTAGCCACTGTTGGTCCAATTTACTTTCAAGTCCACACATATTTAACAATAACAGTTTCAAGAGTTTGGAACCAGGGTTCAAAGAGTAGTTGTGCTCAAGTAGATTGCTGCTAGTCATTTCATCATGAAGAGGGCTGAGAATTTCCTATCTGAAGAGACCAGTGTCCTTCAGTTGGCCTTTGCTCCATCCACATCAATAGTTTTTAAAATTTCCTTTCCATTTTCATCCTGAAGACAATAGATCTTTCCATCAATGGTCCAGGCTCATTTCATCTTTTTTATCACTCTTCACATGTTGGAGTAGCTTGGCCCACATGGAGGTTAGATCATCTCGTATTACAATGTCACCATAGGTAGTGTTACCATCAAAAGTCTTTTTATTCTCCTTTAGCTTTTTTTTTTTGTTTCTCATCAGGTTGGTTTTGATGTCCCTCCTTATAAATTTGGCAATGATTGTCTTGGGCTTACCTCGAGGGCCTGGGAGGCGGTGGCTTACACTGATGTCGCTGTCAGTAATCATCACTCCACATTCACTGGCAATATCCTTAATTATTTTATTCACATTTTCATCAGGCGCCTTAGGTACACCAAAGATTCTGACATTCTCTCTACGGCCATATTGCTCTAACCTATCTATCTCAAACTTGTTAGTCATGATTCGGTGTTCCATATTTTTTTTACAGTCGTGGTAACTTCTTCTTGTTCCAACTCCAGGTCACAGATTTTCTCATCATATTCATTTTTAAGATTGTTCCAAATTTTCTGTGTAGTGGAGTAGACAGCAACGGCAATCAAGTTGGTCACCATGGGCTGGATTGCTTAGATCACCTTAGTCAATAGCTCAGAGACAGTCTATTTGCTGGCCACCACCACCACGCGGTGTGGTGCGGCCACCGCTACCTGCATTACTTGAACTCCCAGTGTTGTTAATGATATCACCTTGTCTGCTGCATTTCTTACTGCTTCACTAATCATGTCCTGTAGCTCTGTGGCAAGGTCATCATGGTTATATTCATTGGATTTTCCATGATCTTGTCCAACACTTTCTTTCTTCTGTTCTGCCATAAACAAAGGAATAAATGGAGCTGGCACTTCCGGGAACTCCTGGTGAATACTAGCACCTGTTAGCATGTAGCCTCACATGTAATTATTTTTAGCAAGTGTACCAAGGTAGTGTAATTATTAGGCTACAACTGCCTCCACACATCCAGGTGCATCCAGGTGCGCAGGTGCACACACAACTTAAAACTTCTCACTCATCTCTCGTCCCCATTTATTGATTGATATAGTTTAACACTTTAACTGCTGAGACATTATTTCAGGTAAATGTGCTGCTGGGAATTTGTCCTAAAAGCTGCTGTGAATCTGTGTTCCTTTTCTTCAGGGGTTTATTTTTACTGTGTTTTAGGGTCAAAACAGGTGGAAAAAGAAAAGCACTCTGACAGCGCAAACCTCTGCCAAGGCAGACCTACCCCCTTTGAATGAAGGGGTCCGCAAAGGAGGAATTAAATTTGAGTCTGTTTGTTTGAGTGTGAAATTTTACATTGTGGTAAAAGGAGAATACATTTCAAAGTGACTCAGGATCCAGTATTGCTTCCGAATCACCACCAAAATGTAATCATTTGTTCCTTGTGACACTCCCAACACATCCTGAAAATTGTATCAAAATTCGTTCAGAATGTTTTGAGTAATCCTGCTGACAGTCAGACATACAGATAAACAAACCAATGGACTCAAATTTAATACCTCCTTGGTTGAGGTAATAACAGAGAAAAGACAAAGACAGTGAAAATTGAAGACACTCAGAATGTCCATCAGTTTAGGATGTTGAACATTGACTGTGAACTGGAACACATTCAACAATTATTTGAACTTTGACCCAGCAGGTTTTGTTTTGGGTTCTTAAAAAATTCAGTTGAGGTGGTTTATGGCACTTGGTTTGATTCCAAACAATAATTACACAGTCAAAAATTTCTAAACATACTGTGGGGAAAAAAAGGAAAATCACAACAAGTGTAAACCATAATAAAAACAAACTCTGCTTTGTTTTGCTCCATCGTATGTTCAGAATTATGAATAGAATGACTCATACATATAGAAGACTCACCAATGATGCGTCACAAGTTAAAGGTTTTTTAAAAAAAAAAAAAAGGAATTCATCTGATTATTTGATTAATTGCTGAAAAAAAACCGACAGAATACTCAATTACAAAAATATTTCATAGTTACAACCCTAGATGTAACTATCCATAGCTAGATGAAAGGTATGAACATTTAAAATGGCTCAGTTGGTAGAGTGGGTCAGTTGGTAGAGTGGGTCAGTTGGTAGAGTGGGTCGGCGGTTTGCGTCCCAGCTCTGGCTGTCCACATGTCGAAGTGTCCTTGGGCAAGACACTGAACCCTGACTTAGGCCCCCAGTAGGACTTACCGTAGACCTTAGAAACCTACTGGTGTATGAGTGTGTGTGTGAATGGGTGAATGAGAGGCTAATGTAAAGCGCTTTGAGCACCATGAAGGTGGAAAAGAACTATATAAGCGCAGTCCATTTAAAATTCCTCCCCTGATCGGCAGTGATCAGCAATCAGCAGATCAAGTTTTTTGGTGATTGCGACAAAAAATGCTGATTTCTGCATCACTAGTTCAAATGAACCAGTGTTTTCAGTGTCCCCAATCTACCATACACTATCTATAGAATTAACTATAGGTAGATAGGAAGTGTGTGTGTGGGTTCTTAAGTACACTGACAGTCATTAAAAACTTTGAGGGGAAAAGTTGTGGAACAGTTTTTATTATCTTGCCGCAAGATTAATTTGCTATTAACAGAAAATAGCACTGATATATCAGCAAACAATAACATTAAAAAACAAGTGTCCAAAATTACTTCTGTCAACAAAGAAAAGCCAAAAAGATGGCGGCTGCCAAAAAACTGTTTTACACAAGTCAGTAGCGGGTGTGACCACCATTAGCGTTTATACAGGCAGTGATGTGCTCATGCATGCTCTTCACTAGGCACCGTATTCTGTCCTGGGGGATCTGGAGCCAACCCTCCTGCAGGGCCTGGATCAGTTGTTGCCTATTCTGAGGCTACCTGATTGGCCACTGGCCTACCAAGTTGATCCCATAGGTGCTCAATCGGGTTCAAATCTGGCAAGTATGCAGGCCAGGGTAACACATTCACTGCCTGTGCCTTCAAGAATGCCTGAGTCATATGTGTGGTATGTGGACGGGCGTTATCCTGCTGGAACATCCCCAGGTCTTGGTGACGCTGTAGGAACGGGAGGACATGTGGCTGCAGGATCTGGTCGATGTAGCGCTGTGCAGTGATGTTGCCTTCCACAACCACCAGATCTGTTCGACGGTTAGCCCAGATTTCTGCCCACACCATCACACTGGCAACTGGATGTGGATTGCACTGGCGGACACAGCACTGGGCGTCGTGTTCTCCACGTCAACGCCACACACGTTCCCGACCATCTGGGTGACCAAGACAAAAACGACTGTTATCGGAGAACAGCACACCAGACCATTGTTGATGAGTCCACCCGAGATGTTCAGCTCACGACTAGTGGTGTGACGACCCACCAAATTACGGATTGTGGGTTGACTGCAGCTCATACGTTTCGCCACTTCACTCTACGTCAAGCCTGCCGGCACCATCCCAAAGGCCCTCAGTCTTTCTTCACGTATGAGCCGTGGCATTTTGACGTGGACTGGAATGAAACAGGTGTCCTTCTGTTCTCCCATACATAGGCTTTCTAGACCACTCCTTAATTTGTACAGATTCATTGTGTTTATTGCTCAAGTTGCATGTGCTACACTTTTCTCCAATAAGCCCCGAGATGTACAGTCAGTCATGACCGGGACGCAACTCATCAATATCAAGCAAACTCACACAACCCACAAACAAACAAAACAAATGGAAAAATCCTCTGTCCTGTATAGACTCCGAAAATTCAAAACTTGTCCCTCAAAGTTTTTAATGACTGTCAGTATAGTTCATAGTTCAGGAGGAGAGCTTTGTGGAGTGAGGGGAAAAGTGCTCCATTCCTCAAAGCCGTGGGAGTGAGGGGGGGGTTGATGTCGGTCCATGTCAGAGTGTACGTGGGTGTGTTTCGGATTGGCGAACAACCGTGCGCAGGGCAGTTTGGCGTGGGGGATGAGTATGCGCAAGCTATTGGGATTTCCGATTGGGGGAGTAGAAATGTCTAGTTATCCATGTGTGATTTCAGATGTGTGGGGGTGACAGGCTGATTGTCAGGGCAGACATAAAAGCAAAACTGACACACTAACTCTGAAAACAGTGATCACACGCACACAGGAGCAGCAAGGGACAGAAACTCAGCAGCAAAAAAAAGTTAATAAATCAGCTACATATTGACCAATGCTGCTTAATTGGTGAAACCCTATAATCGGCTTGATTAAATCAGCCGGTCGATTAATCAGTCGGGCTCTATTATACACATTAACCAGGCTTGGTTGGCTGGGGGTGTGGTCACTGCCCTCCTGTCCCCCTCCCTGGGTGTTACCGCAAAACAATTTGGATCGTTGAAGGATGGAGGGTGCAGCGAGCCTGAGATGAACCAAGCCCTGCCTAGGTCAGACTCAGTGGCGCTCAGACCTAACCAGCACTTGGGCTTCGTCTCTGTCATGCAGGGTTTATACAGAGGTTCTTAAGTTGAATTTACTATCTTTTTACTGCCTTTTTCACTACCTCCACAATATTTTTTACTTCCAACATGTAGCAAACTGTAGCAGCCAAGTAAAGTGACGGGTGAAATAAAATCAGGGTATTTAAATTGGAAGAAACATAATAATAAAATACAATTTTATACTGTAAAAACAGTATCTCATTAAAAAATAAATTAGGAACAAATAACTTAAATTTCAATACTGGACAATAAAATTGGCTGAGAGAGAGAGAGAGAGAGAGAGAGAGAGAGAGAGAGAGAGAGGCCTTAAGTTAGCCCTGTCCTCTTAGACGTGTGTCGATGACGTCATTATATTGCATCAGATGTTATGGTAACATCACTAACAAAAAATGCCAAAACAAAGCAGCAGAAGAAGAG
>CM035790.1:2581371-2881371 GCA_020466265.1 Siphamia tubifer
GCAGATGACATTAGCCTGGTCATTTTATACCATTATCGGCACAAGCATGTTATATAGGCTGTTATCTGGATAAAACAACTACATTACCACTGTGAAAAATGACAGTTTTTGTAACGTTAGCTAACTTAAACGATAGCTAGCTTGTCCGCACCAGCCGCTATTGACAAAAGATCGTAAAATAAAAAATACCTGTTATGCAACAATGAGGTACATAATCCATAAAATGGACCTAAACTAAGATGATTTTTGTAATTGTTATATCTCCATTAACAAAGAAAATACTTACATTTGTAGTTCGACTTCTTTGATGTCTGTTGCTGAACATACGCAATGCATTCTGGGTAACCCCTGCTCCCAAGGGTGGTGTTGAGGAATCTCAGTATTGCCCCTCAACTTAACGTTCTTAGAATTGGGACAACACTTGCACTTCGCGGGAGCACACATTTTTGAGATTGAGGATTAAGGGTGAAATTGGAATTGGCCCTAAGTCAAGGTTTAGTGTCTTGCCCAGGGACACTTCGATATGTGGACAGCCAGAACCGGGACGCGAACCCTTCACTCATTGGACGACTCACTCTACCAACTGAACGACAGTCGCCCCACAGCTTGGGCCTATTTTGTTTACACTATATATGCTCCCTTTAGGTAACATCATTAGAAATCATGGTATTAACTTTCATTGTTATGCAGATGACACACAGTTAATTTATCGATTTTAACCTGATCAGACCAGACAAATACATAAACTAAGTACATGTGTCCAAGACATAAAGACTTGGATGTGTGCCAATTATCTTTTATTGAACCCTGAAAAAACTGAAGTCATTATAATAGGCCCTAAAAATGTGAGAGACTCCCTACCTGACCAGATAGTTACTGTAGACAACTAAAGTGGAACACCCAGTGACACAGTTAAAATGCAGGAGTTTTATTTGTTGAAATTAATGACCTCGTTGTTTTTACCCATAATCCCATACTCTCAGATCACTTTTTAATGACCTTCCAGGTTTTGTTTGAGGATATTTCTACCTCAGTGATTAAAACACAAATGAAAAGGATACTATGTGACCATGCTGTCTCAAAGTATAAAGAGTTAATTCAGTCACTATTTGTGTCTATGTCATGTGATTATGTAAAGGACACATTTAGTCCCAGTATAAGTGATGAGTTAGTCGATAGTACCATGCTCACACTACAAACTACGTTAGATATAGTTGCCCCCCTTAAGTTAAAAACTACTAAGATTAGATGAACCTCCCCATGGTACAACGCTGACACTCGCTCCATTAAACAAACAACACCTAAATTAGAGGCAATGGAGGCGATCCAACTTAGAAGATTCTCTCAATGCCTGGAAAAATAGCTTAATAAAGTATAATCCATCTTTGCGTACAGCCAAAACTAGATATTACTCATCCATAATAGAAGAAAACAAGAATAATCCTAGATTCCTGTTCAGTACTGTAGCCAGACTGACAAACAGACACACCTCCGTGGAACCAGTTATTCCATCCACGCTCCATTCTGATGATTTCCTGCAGTTCTTTAACAATAAAATATCAACTATTAGAGACAAAATAGACACATTTCTCCCAAATATTAGATCAGAAAAAGCAGTGGTTTCAAACCTAGGCCTTTTTATAAATCCCTCTGTAACACTAAATAATTTCACCACTGTAGACCAAACTGATGTCATATCTATTATCATGTCTTCCAAATCAGCCACCTGCCTCTTAGATCCAATTACAACTAAACTCTTTAAAGAGATTCTGCCCCTAATTATTAGCACTGTCCTAAATATAATTAACACTTCATTAACTACTGGATATGTGCCACAGTCATTTAAATATGCTGTTATTAAACCAATTCTGAAAAAGCCTACCCTAGATCCTGACATTCTAGACAATTCTAGGTCTATATCCAATTTGCCCTTCCTGTCAAAGGTTTTAGAACGAGTAATAGTTAAACAGCTGTGCCAATACCTGCAGGATAATAGTTTATTTGAACAGTTTCAGTCTGGCTTTCGTGCCCATCATAGCACTGAAACAGCGTTAGTTAAAGTTACTAATGACTTATTATTAGCCGCTGACATGGGATTAATATGGGTCCTGGTGTTATTAGACCTTAGTGCAGCCTTTGACACCATTGACCACAGTATCTTAGTGCACAGATTAGAATATGATATAGGTATTAGAGGAGCAGCCCTCTGCTGCTTTAAATCATATTTATCTGATCGCTACCAATTTGTTCACATCAACAAACAATCATCGCAGTCCTCCAGAGTTAATTATGGCGTTCCCCGAGGGTCAGTACTTGGGCCTATTTTATTTACACTATATATGCTCCCTTTAGGTAACATCATTAGAAATCATGGTGTTAATTTTCATTGTTATGCAGATGACACACAGCTATATTTATCGATTAAACCTGATCAGACCAGAAAAATAGATAAACTAAGTACATGTGTCCAAGACATAAAAACTTGGATGAGTGCCAATTATCTTTTATTGAACCCTGAAAAAACTGAAGTCATTATAATTGGTCCTAAAAATGCGAGAGACTCCCTACCTGACCACATAGTTACTCTGGACAACTTAAGTGTAACACCCAGTGACACAGTTAAAAATTTAGGAGTTTTATTTGATCCAGATCTTTCATTCAAAATGCACATTAACCAAACTTGCAGAACAGCCTTCTTTCACCTGCGCAACATTAGCCAAAATTAGGAATATTCTGTCTAAAACGACTGCAGAAAAATTAATTCATGCATTTGTTACATCACGATTAGATTATTGTAACTCCTTACTTGTAGCGTGTCCTAAATATTCCCTAAAAAGCTTCAACTGGTTCAAAATGCAGCAGCAAGATTATTAACAGGATCAAATAGAAGAGAACACATCACCCCTGTGCTCCAAACCCTGACCCCTGACCCCTAACCCTATCACCCCTGTGCTCCAAACCCTGACCCCTGACCCCTAACCCTATCACCCCTGTGCTCCAAACCCTTCACTGGCTACCAGTTGAGTCTAGAATTAAACTTAAAATCCTCCTCCTTACATATAAAACCATTAATGGTATGGGTTAGGGTTAGAGGTCAGGGGTCAGGGGTTAATGGTATGGGTCCCTCTTATCTTAAAGATGATCTGGTTCCGTACCAACCCAATAGAACCCTTCGTTCTCAGAATGCAGGTTTACTGAAAGTTCCTAGGGTTTCTAAAAGTACAGTAGGAACTAGAGCCTTTAGTTACCATGGTTACTGTCTTATGGAATCAGCTTCCCTTTAATATTAAAGACGCCGACACAGTCTCTACATTTAAAATCAGGCTTAAAACATTCCTGTTTGAGAAAGCCTATGGTCAGGTTAGTTAAAAATTATGTGACTCATATATCATGTATACATGATGTATGAGTCACAGTTCAGTCTTGGCTGCCCTAGGAGTTACAATGCTGGGGGAAGTACAGACACTGAGTTCTTTCTTCTCTTTCTCTCCCTCACACCTGTTTCTGTAATTTTTACAACCTATCTTTCATACCAAGTCTGTTCATGACTAGTCACCTGGTGGGGAGTGGCAACTCTCTTAGCAGTATCCGCATGAGGACCCATAGACAATAAGATCTGCAGTGACTCACTTGTGTCCTGTGCGGACCTGTGACCCCAGACCTTCTCCCTCACCCTCACCTATCTGATAGATGGACATGCCGCCCCCTTCATCTACAAATGGACGTCCATCCATGGTCCGTCCATCCATGGTCCGTCCATCCATGGTCCGTCCATCCATGGGAGTGCATCTGTCCTTCAGTGTGTTTCTTCCACTGGGTTTGGGAGTTTGTTCTTGCCAAGAAGGAGGTTCTAAGGACAGGCCATGCTTGGGACTTTGTATCTATTTCTGTGGTTGATTGTGTTTTTGTAAAGCTCTGTGAGATGACATTGTTGTGATTTGGGGTTTTATAAATAAAATTTAATTGAATATTTTACACTACAATGCAAAATAGTTTGTGCAGTGGAATGACTGATGCAGGCTGTTTTGTGTGTTTGTTTGGTTTTTAACTGACAACAGAAAATTATAACCAGACAATATTGATGCTTTAAAGGAAAAAATGAATGTTTGAAACTTGTTTGCAGAAGTGAGATACTGTATTACAGAGTAAACTATTGGGTAAGTGTACTTCCCAGTACTGTACATGCCTGTTCTCCCGACGAAATGTTTGAATTATAGAATTCACTGTGGTCCGTCCAACATTTGCTTGAACCCAGCCTCAAAAAACTTCATTTTTCATTCCATTTCAATATAGAAGTTTGCCATATTCCTTTGCGATAACACTCAACCACGTGCCACTTTCTCCAGTCGCTTCTTCTTTTCATTCGCAGCAGGAGGAGGATAGAGGTAAAGCCCTAACTCTCTCTCTCTCTCTATATATATATATATATGTATACACACACACACACACACCCATGACTACTGATCCAAGTCCATGGGCTCCACTGCTAAATCAATATAGTGGATGGTTTCCGTGGTAACTGAACTGAACGTAACTGCGTAACTCCAACTATCGTCATGTCTGATGATCATAAAAAGATGAAGAACTGTATTTTACATCAGTATTTTGAATGAATGTATTTTTAAATTTTGGTTCCAGATAAAAACACAAACATATAAAACATACAAGTTGTGGAGCCATTTATAGTGTAACATTTAGAAACAAACCCCAGTTAGTTTAACCCTAAAACCCAGGGTTAGTCTAACCTTAACCCTTACCCTAATCCCAGGTCTAAAGCAGGTTTTTTCTTTCTGTTATTATTGTGGTTCAGGCCAAAAGCAGGTTTTTTCCTCCTGTAGAAGAATTCCAAACATTTCCAGAGTTTGAGTCCAAACTCAGACTGACTTTTAGTAAATTACAGAGTACTGGACTCACAGCAGTAAAAATAGTTCAAGCTGGAACTGCCCAAAATGTAACTGTTAGAACTGTCCTAACTATTAAAACTGTCCTAACTATTAGAACTGTCCTAACTGTCCTAACTGTCCTAACTATTAGAACTGTCCTAACTGTCCTAACTGTCCTAACTATTAGAACTGTCCTAACTGTCCTAACTGTCCTAACTATTAGAACTGCCCTAACTGTTAAAACTGTCCTAACTATTAGAACTGTCCTAACTGTTAAAACTGTCCTAACTATTAGAACTGTCCTAACTGTTAAAACTGTCCTAACTATTAGAACTGCCCTAACTGTTAAAACTGTCCTAACTGTTAGAACTGTCCTAACTGTTAGAACTGTCCTAATTGTTAGAACTGTCCTAACTGTTAGAACTGTCCTAACTGTTAAAACTGTCCTAACTGTTAGAACTGTCCTAACTGTTAGAACTGTCCTAACTGTTAAAACTGTCCTAACTGTTAGAACTGTCCTAACTGTTAGAACTGTCCTAACTGTTAAAACTGTCCTAACTGTTAGAACTGTCCTAACTGTTAAAACTGTCCTAACTGTTAGAACTGTCCTAACTGTTAAAACTGTCCTAACTGTTAGAACTGTCCTAACTGTTAAAACTGTCCTAACTGTTAGAACTGTCCTAACTGTTAAAACTGTCCTAACTGTTAGAACTGTCCTAACTGTTAGAACTGTCCTAACTATTAGAACTGTCCTAACTGTTAGAACTGTCCTAACTGTTAGAACTGTCCTGTTTAGAACTGTCCTAACTGTTAAAACTGTCCTAACTGTTAGGACAGTTCCAACAGTTCTAACAGTTAGGACAGTTTTAACTATTAGAACTGTCCTAACTGTTAAAACTGTCCTAACTATTAGAACTGTCCTAACTGTTAAAACTGTCCTAACTATTAGAACTGTCCTAACTGTTAAAACTGTCCTAACTATTAGAACTGCCCTAACTGTTAAAACTGTCCTAACTGTTAGAACTGTCCTAACTGTTAGAACTGTCCTAATTGTTAGAACTGTCCTAACTGTTAGAACTGTCCTAACTGTTAAAACTGTCCTAACTGTTAGAACTGTCCTAACTGTTAGAACTGTCCTAACTGTTAAAACTGTCCTAACTGTTAGAACTGTCCTAACTGTTAGAACTGTCCTAACTGTTAAAACTGTCCTAACTGTTAGAACTGTCCTAACTGTTAAAACTGTCCTAACTGTTAGAACTGTCCTAACTGTTAAAACTGTCCTAACTGTTAGAACTGTCCTAACTGTTAAAACTGTCCTAACTGTTAGAACTGTCCTAACTGTTAAAACTGTCCTAACTGTTAGAACTGTCCTAACTGTTAGAACTGTCCTAACTATTAGAACTGTCCTAACTGTTAGAACTGTCCTAACTGTTAGAACTGTCCTGTTTAGAACTGTCCTAACTGTTAAAACTGTCCTAACTGTTAGGACAGTTCCAACAGTTCTAACAGTTAGGACAGTTTTAACTATTAGAACTGTCCTAACTGTTAGAACTGTCCTAATTGTTAGAACTGTCCTAACTGTTAGAACTGTCCTAACTGTTAAAACTGTCCTAACTGTTAGAACTGTCCTAACTGTTAAAACTGTCCTAACTGTTAGAACTGTCCTAACTGTTAAAACTGTCCTAACTGTTAGAACTGTCCTAACTGTTAAAACTGTCCTAACTGTTAGAACTGTCCTAACTGTTAGAACTGTCCTAACTATTAGAACTGTCCTAACTGTTAGAACTGTCCTAACTGTTAGAACTGTCCTAACTGTTTAGAACTGTCCTAACTGTTAAAACTGTCCTAACTGTTAGGACAGTTCCAACAGTTCTAACAGTTAGGACAGTTTTAACTATTAGAACTGTCCTAACTGTTAGAACTGTCCTAACTATTAGAACTGTCCTAACTGTTAGAACTGTCCTAACTGTTAAAACTGTCCTAACTGTTAGAACTGTCCTAACTGTTAGAACTGTCCTAACTGTTAAAACTGTCCTAACTGTTAGAACTGTCCTAACTGTTAAAACTGTCCTAACTGTTAGAACTGTCCTAACTGTTAAAACTGTCCTAACTGTTAGAACTGTCCTAACTATTAGAACTGTCCTAACTGTTAGAACTGTCCTAACTGTTAGAACTGTCCTAACTGTTTAGAACTGTCCTAACTGTTAAAACTGTCCTAACTGTTAGGACAGTTCCAACAGTTCTAACAGTTAGGACAGTTGTAACTATTAGAACTGTCCTAACTGTTAGAACTGTCCTAACTATTAGAACTGTCCTAACTGTTAGAACTGTCCTAACTGTTAGAACTGTCCTAACTGTTTAGAACTGTCCTAACTGTTAAAACTGTCCTAACTGTTAGGACAGTTCCAACAGTTCTAACAGTTAGGACAGTTTTAACTATTAGAACTGTCCTAACTGTTAGAACTGTCCTAATTGTTAGAACTGTCCTAACTGTTAGAACTGTCCTAACTGTTAAAACTGTCCTAACTGTTAGAACTGTCCTAACTGTTAAAACTGTCCTAACTGTTAGAACTGTCCTAACTGTTAAAACTGTCCTAACTGTTAGAACTGTCCTAACTGTTAAAACTGTCCTAACTGTTAGAACTGTCCTAACTGTTAAAACTGTCCTAACTGTTAGAACTGTCCTAACTGTTAGAACTGTCCTAACTATTAGAACTGTCCTAACTGTTAGAACTGTCCTAACTGTTAGAACTGTCCTAACTGTTTAGAACTGTCCTAACTGTTAAAACTGTCCTAACTGTTAGGACAGTTCCAACAGTTCTAACAGTTAGGACAGTTTTAACTATTAGAACTGTCCTAACTGTTAGAACTGTCCTAACTGTTAGAACTGTCCTAACTGTTTAGAACTGTCCTAACTGTTAAAACTGTCCTAACTATTAGAACTGTCCTAACTGTTAGAACTGTCCTAACTGTTAGAACTGCTGTAACTGTTAGAACTGTCCTAACTATTAGAACTGTCCTAACTATTAGAACTGCTCTAACTTTTTAGAACTGTCCTAACTGTTAGAACTGTCCTAACTGTTAGAACTGTCCTAACTGTTAGAACTGTCCTAACTGTTAGAACTGTCCTAACTATTAGAACTGTCCTAACTATTAGAACTGCTCTAACTTTTTAGAACTGTTCTAACTTTAGAACTGTCCGAACTGTTAGAACTGCTCTAACTTTTTAGAACTGTTCGAACTGATCTAACTGTTTAGAACTGTCCTAACTGTTAAAACTGTCCTAACTGTTAAAACTGTCCTAACTGTTAGAACTGTCCTAATTGTTTAGAACTGTCCTACCTTTTAAAACTGTCCTAACAGTTAAAACTGTCCTAACTGTTAGAACTGTCCTAATTGTTTAGAACTATCCTAAGTGTTAGAACTGTCCTAACTGTTAGAACTGTCCTAACTGTTAAAACTGTCCTAACTGTTAGAACTGTCCTAATTGTTTAGAACTGTCCTAATTGTTTAGAACTGTCCTAATTGTTTAGAACTGTCCTAACTGTTAGAACTGTCCTAACTGTTAAAACTGTCCTAACTGTTAGAACTATCCTAAGTGTTAGAACTGTCCTAACTGTTAGAACTGTCCTAACTGTTAGAACTGTCCTAACTGTTAGAACTGTCCTAACTGTTAGAACTGTCCTAACTGTTAGAACTGTCCTAAGTGTTAAAACTGTCCTAACTGTTAGAACTGTCCTAAGTGTTAGAACTGTTGGTACCCACAGGTTGGTACTGGGTTGGCTGTGGCTCAGTTGATAGAGTGGGTCGCCCAATGACTGAGAGGTTGGTGGTTCGCGCCTGTTCACATGTCAAAGTGTCTTTGGGCAAGACACTGAACCCTGACTTAGGGTGAGTGTGTGTGTGTGTGAATGGGTGAATGAGAGGCTCATGTAAAGTGCTTTGAGCACCATGAAGGTGGAAAAGAACTGACAGCAGGTTAGAGGTAGGGCTAACCCTAACCATTTTCTCATCATTAACATGTTACTATTTAGTGATGTATAATGACTGTGAAGAAAGTCGGAATAATGACCTTATGAATATAGTTGAAATAATGACTGAACAAATTTGCAGAAGGAAAAGTATGTTTTTTTTTGTCAGATCCTTTGGAACAAAAATCATTATTTCAACTTCATTCACAGTGTGTGTGTGTGTGTGTGTGTGTGTGTGTGTGTGATGCTGTGCTGATGAACCAGGCTGTGATGAGGTGGCGCTTTTCTTCCTTTCTTTCTTTCCACTCTTTTTCTTCCTCAAAGACAGATTGCATTCCATCGTCAGCCTGTAAAAAAAAAGCAGACGCATGGATAATGTGAAGGTGTGTGTGTGTACGTGTGTGTGTGTGTGCGTGTGTGTGTGTGTGTGCGTGTGTGTGTGTGTGTGTGTACATGTGTGTGTGTGTGTGTGTACATGTGTGTGTGTGTGTGTGTGCGTGTGCATGCAGTAGTGAATTAGAGGTTTGCCTGTCCACATGTAGCCTGTGCTACGTGTCTGTTCTGCCTCCTCCTCCTCCTCCTCCTCCCGTGGATCAGATGTTCTCTGCTGCTCCTCCTCCTGCTCCTCCTCCTCCTGCTGTGGTTCAGATGTTCTCTGCTGCTCCTCCTCCTGCTCCTCCTCCTCCTGCTGTGGTTCAGATGTTCAGTGCTGCTGCTCCTCAACTCCATAATGTCTGTTTTCTGCTTAATTATAGCTCCTGTGCGCCTGGACGGCGCTGCACACAGCTTTCTGAGGGGGAAACAGGAGAATATAAACCTTTAGTTTTACTGTGAAGGGGGTGGGAGACTAAAAAGGACTGGTATTATTACTATCATAACATCTGCAAACCCTTTAATTGTACACTTAACAGGTATGTCCACACACAAACACCTGGAGCACACTATATATTATCGAAATATATATATATATATATATATATATATATATATATATATATATATATATATATATTATTGGAAAAAATAAATAAATATATATATATATATATATATATATATATATATATATATATATATGAATGAATATTTTGGAATGAACCTTCCCAGTTGGTATTCAAAAAACAGCATCTCTATGAAAACATGGAAGGACACCACTATCAGTTCATCCCAATCATAAACAAGCAGTACCAGGGACAACAAACCCCACCCCCTCACAAATATTTGACCTTTAATGGACATCTTCTATGGGTTTGACCTATTAAGATCACTCGAGGTCAAAGGTCATGATGTCATTTTGAAAACCATGCCAGGTTTCCCCATCCATCAATGGTAATGAAGACTCTGGCTGTTTCTCAATACCAAGTCTGCCGGGTTCGGACTTACGTACTTGGCAGTTTGGACTTAGCAAGTTTGAACTAGGAGTACACTGTAAGCACAAATAAGTTGGCAGAGCTAAAAAATATAAAGGCAATTGATTGCCTCAATTATTTTAAGTTCATTCATTATCTGAACCCGCTTTATCCACACTTGGGTCACGGGGGTCACTGGGGGCCTAATCCAGCTACAATGGGCGAAGGCGGGGTACACCCTGTATGAGACGCCAATTCATCTCAGGGCTGAACATATATAGACAAACAATCACTCTCACATTCACACCTATGGACAATTTTAGATTAACCAATTAACCTATCAGTGCATGTGTTTGGATGGTGGGAGGAAACCGGAGTGCCCGGCGAAAACCCACGCGGACACGGGGAGGACATGCAAACTCCACACAGAAAGGTCTGGTACGGGATTCAAACCAGGGTCCTTCTTGCTGTGAGGCACGAGTGCTAACCACTGCACCGCCGTGCTAACCACTGCACCGCTGTGCTAACCACTGCACCGCCGTGCTAACCACTGCACCGCCGTGCTAACCACTGCACCGCCGTGCTAACCACTGCACCGCCGTGCTAACCACTGCACCGCCGTGCTAACCACTGCACCGCCGTGCTAACCACTGCACCACCGTGCCGTGCTAATTTAAGTTGATGAACTTAAAAAATAAAATGTAGATGCTTATTAAAATATAATTAAACTAAAACATTGCTTATTAACTATAAAATACTTAGTATTCTATGGTTCTGTCAGTCTTACTGAGAGCCTGAGTCACAGTTCAGTGTCTTTGTCCAAGGACACTTTGACATGTGGACAGCCAGAGCCGGGACACGAACCGCCAACCCTTCAGTCATTGGACAACCTGCTCTACGAACTAAACCACAGCCGCCCCTGAATAAAACATAAAATTACATCCTGTAACACTAAAATACTTGTATTTGCATACTTTTAAGTTACAGTTGTGGGTCCTCTCCTCTGCCATTGTTGGTGCGAAATGCATTCTGGGATAGGAGGCTCCTCCAAGTACACACAAGTCACCATCCATCCTCGATAAAATGGTGTGTCGAGAACACATCCGGGAATTTCAAGCATTCTCAGCGATATACGAATAGATGACATTTCAGGATAGGAGAACACAAGTACAGACAAGAACGCATAGTGAGAAACGGCCTCTATCTCCACTGGTTTTTCTGTTATAGTTCATTTGAGTTTTTTAGGTGTTGACCTCTGACCTTCTTCAAATGTGTCCTTCAATGTTGTGATGTTAATGCACATCAACAGTGAGAGCAAAAAGAAGCTATATGCTAAACTGAGTATACAGGATCTCTTATCATTATGAAAACACATTTTGGTGAACTTGACCTTTGACCTACATTCACCAAAATTGAATGGGATCTATTCAGGACCACTTCACACCTTTAACCAATTTGTTTTTTTTTTCACTTTTAAGGCATATCATTTTATCAGTTGAGTCCCTCTGAATCATGTTATGTATTTATTTTTTCCATTTTGTACTTTAGCATAGGCTACACTTTCTCGCCAAAAACAGATTAACGTCTCATTTCATTTGTTCGACATTTTAGTATATTTTCATTTCTTAAGCCACATTTTGTCACAACATTTACTTCTAGGCTTGTCTTATTTTTGTCACATGATAAAGGTTTGTTAACAATATTTAGTATTACCCTGACACTAGTCTGGACTGGACTAGACTCTTACCCTGACACTAGTCTGGATTAGATCCTTACCTTTACACTGGTAAATGGTAAATAGTCTACACTTATATCGCGCTTTTTCACCTTCATGGTGCTCAAAGTGCTTTACATTAGCCATTCACACACACTCATACACCAGTAGGTTTCTAAGGTCTAAGGTCAGTCCTACTGGGGGCCTAAGTCAGGGTTCAGTGTCTTGCCCAAGGACACTTCGACATGTGGACAGCCAGAGCTGGGATGCGAACATACAAACCTCTCGGTCATTGGGCGACCCACTCTACCAACTGAGCCACAGCCGCATGGGTCTGGACTAGACCCTTACCCGGACAGAAGGCTAGACTGGACTAGACCCTTACCCTGCCACAAGTCTGGGATTAAACTAGACCCCTGCCCTTTCACTGGTCTGGACTGGAGTACAGCCTTACCCTGACAGGGGTCTGGTAGTGGACTAGACCCTTATGCTTAGACATGTCTGGACTAGACCCTTACCCTGACACAGGTCTGGACCCAACTAGACCTTTACACTTACGCAAGTCTGAATGGGACTAGACCCTTACCTTAAGGCCTGCCATGGGACAGGACTCCACGGGAAAGATGGGATGCAGCACAGAGGCATGCTACGTGGGTCATTATTTGACAGCCTTTTGCAGGAATGGGCAGGAATGGAGAGATGTGGTCACAGGAGCGAGGCATAGGCATGTTCTTTGAAGTACTCCAAAGTATATATTTGCATTAAATACATTTCACAAATGGGCGACATGGTCGTGTAGCGGTTAGCACTCGTGTCTCACAGACAGAAGGACCCTAGTTCTATTCCCACACCAGACCTTTCTGTGTGGAGTTTGCATGTTCTCCTCGTGTCTGCGTGGGTTTTCTCCAGGTACTCTGGCTCCTCCCACCATCCAAACACATGCACTGATAGGTTAACTGGTTAATCTAAATTGTGCATAGGTGTGAATGTGAGAGTGATTGTTTGTCTATATGTGTTCAGTCCTTTCAGGGTGTACTCCACCTTCACTGTAACTGGATTAGGCCCCCAGTGACCCCCATGACCCTAGTGAGGATAAAGCGGGTTCAGATAACGAGATGAAACATTTCACAAAATTATTAAAGTGTGTTTTAAAAAGTGCCAAATGCTGTGGGTTTTTTATATGGGGAAGATCCAGTGGTGGATCCAGAAAGCAGTTTTTGGACATGTCCAGGTGAAATCGGGGTGGGCCAGCCACCTCTCTCCCCCCTGCCAGCGAATCTCTGTTAGGCCAGAATGGAAGCACAATGAAAAGCTTGAGAAAAATTTGTGCGATTTCAGCAGGGCGGGAGTAGGACAAATCATAACATTTGCTGGTGGGAGTGGGACAAAATATTATATATATCTGCAGGTGGGAGCGGGACAGAGACTTGCAGAAGTGTGCGGGAGCAGGACCGAAAACTCAGTCCAAGACCTCTACCCTTACCCTTATACAGGTCTGGTCTAGAACCTTAACATGCTTCAACTGCGGACAGCAAACCCATTCATTGTGTATGTGCTACCATGGCACAAGGGTGTAGAACTCTGCTGCTATTGCTGCGTTGCTCAGTGGCTCGCAGGAGTTCAGAAATGTTTAATTTGGGTGTGGTGTGCTGTGATGACATCCCAGCTCTTCCAATAGGTGAGCATTTGTTGGGTGACAAAAGAGCTTACAACTCATAATCATAGACCGCATATGCTCGTAATGGAGGAGCAACTCAGAAACGCTGTGTCCGAGTTTCCCGAGCTCTGGGACACAATGTTGGAAGGAGATCACTAAAACTTTGTAGAAAGTGGTAGAAATGTGTGATTTTAGCAAGGAAAATGATTGGTTAAAGGAAGAGTTCAGATTTATTTTAAAAAAAATTTTACGAAGGGCCAGGCGCTCAATTGGACAGATGGGCTGCCTGAAGCTTGTTGTCATCCTCCTGAGGCTTATACCAACTCTCTCCAACAGGCAGTCAAACTGCTTCCTGGTTAGCTTGAAGTACACCTTAAAGTGGTCATTGTGGAAACATAGCTCCCGGACCAGCGTATATTCCCTCAAGTCCACATCAAAATGGGATGGACCCATATCCTCCTTTTTCCAACCCCTTATTAGGACTAAAACCAGGGCTTTTTGCTGTAAATTTTGCTGTACATGTTTGTAATGTTCATGCTTGGAACTGCTGGCTTAGCCACTTGTGTTGTGCTGCACGCCGTGCTTACCACGGTCAGTGTGGAAGCACCTTTACCCTTACGCAGGTGTGGACTGGACTAGACATTTACACTTAAACAGGTCTGGGCAAGTGTGTCTGTTCAGGAGCAGGCCTCAGGCCCAACCCAGGACATTCTGGAGGGATTACATGTGTGGTCTAGCCTGGGAACACCATTATACTGGTCAATATATGAAAAAAAATACATCCAACCTGAAAAAAATTCAAACAAAAAGTTTCTAAGCTCTTTTGTGTTGTTTTAGGTGTCCTTTAGGGGTGTGGATCTTTCACAAAATGATCAAATTCAAATCTTGATTCACAGACTACGATCCAATTCAGGGCGATTCTTAAAATTAGTAAATGATTTAGTATGACTGGAACTGATTCGGTACAATTCAATACACTTGGAACCAATTTATTTCAGTTTGATTCAAAACAAATTAAAAATTAAACCACAAGGACTTGTTTTACTTTGTTACTGAGAAGAAAAAGAGAAACATAAATATAATTTCATAACCATATTCTTTTGTTTAGAGACAATAGAGCAGGAACTACTGAACATAAATTCATAAACTTAAATCTTTACAATATTCCTGTAGATAACTGGTAATAATAATATACCTGTACATAACTGATATTAGTGAAATGTAAAACTGATAATCAGGTGTGACTAATTTAACGGGCTTGTAAAACTGCTCATATTTAAAATACAAAACTTACTTTCCCTCAGAAACACAAGATAAAAGATGAAAATATCTTAATGTCTAAAGTTTAATTCTTCCTGTAAACGTGAGAATACACAGAGCATAATAACACTGATGTTAGACATCATAAAATCTAAACAAATACAGTTTTTTAATCAGGTGATCAACATGGTCATGTCTAAGAACACTATTATCACTGAAACTATATCTACTAATTTGATTAAAAAAAATCTGATGCTACGCTGGTGTCTGGTTTACAGAGGTATTTTTTTTTAGCAACTTGGCCACAGATACAAAGAACAGAATTACAGATGAGTGGCTGGACCTTAGGAACCCGATTCGTGGCTGTAAATCTGGGCCATCAGACAGTTTGTAGTCAGTTTTACAGATTCAGGTCTGCATAGATCGATTCACTCAGATCTCATACACCACAGACGCTGATTCAAATCAGTTTATCTTTACACCCCTAATATCCTTAATAACCTACTAAAGGTTTACCAATGTTTGACAATGGAAACATGTCATTTTCAAGATGATGTCCAAGATGGGCAAGAAACTCTTAAAAGAAATGAATTTTTTTAGGATTTAATTAATTATTTGACTTAAACCAGTAATCTGTGATGTGTTGAGTTTATGAACCCATTGGATTTGATTATTTCCGTTACTTATGGAATACATGATTTAGTGAGATTACTGGTGAGTAGAGATCTGTGCAGTACTGAAGTTTAAGAACAGGATTTTTGTTTCCCCTAGACTTGTGCCCACTCTAGGTTTGGACCCGTTGGCATTTGTCAATTCCAGCGTGTAGCAACTGATTTCCCTTGTCATCAAACACAATAGAGAAAGACTGAAAAATGTTTCAGTTTAAGTTGGGAAGTTTCTCAGTAAAAAAGTGCTGTTTTTTAGGGCATCACAAATGTCAGAAAAGGAGGTCCCCTCCTCCATGGTGCTTTCCATTTCGGAAATCATCCAACTCATGCAGTCTGTGATATCAACAGAAAATGAGTTTGGATTTTTTTTTTTCCCCTTTTCATCTTTTTTATTTCATAATCAAGTTGTGACCCTAAATATAAATATGTACAAGAACTGATTTAGCATAATTTATATTATATTTAAAATTTAATTTAAAAGTATTGCGTCACTCCCACCAGCAACAGCAGAGTTCACAACTTGTGCTGAGGCACATATGTTTGTGCTGCGCAGCAGAACTGGATATGTCTATGAATTAGCCCAAAGAGAGGCTTACTAAGGAAAGTCTCCAAAGACGAGTTAATATATTTCTGGGATGGGGCCAGCCATCAAGCAGTATCTCTGGTCAAAATCTGTCCTCTCGCCGGCCGACCAGTGGTCATTAGCAGAATGCTAGCGCGTTGAGGGCAACAAGAGCTCAACCTGTAAGAAATCAAAGGGACAAATGTACTCGTTCAGTACATTTCTGTACTGTTGAACTCTCAAACACTACATTGAAATGTGCGCGATCTCAGGGACAATTAGGTGAAATAGACACTTTTAGCATCTAGCTCCATAGGGAAACATTAATTTTGCACTCTTGTCAATTCAGCAGAATTCTGGTGGAACTGCAGCCAAAAAGCCACTACAAAGGGACTGAATAGGGGGGTGGGGGTAGTTGGGGAATCTTATTTATGACTGAAGGAAGGATGGAGTAGGAAGTCGACAGGTGGACTGGGCAGGTGCTAAACTGGTCCGTTGCGGTGAAGAGGGAGCTAAGACGAAACGCAAAGGTGTGAAGTGGTCCAGAATAGATCCCATTAAATTTTGGTGAATGTAGGTCCAAGGTCATAGTCACAAAAAAAGGGTTTTCACAATGATAAGAGATAGGGCAAAATCATATAAAATGTGTTCAAAGTTTTGTTGTGGCAGGCACCACTTGTTCATAATGGAAACACAGCAAAGTGAGTTGAGCCCAGTTGGTAGTAGTTGAAAGATGGCACTAGTTAAACCCGGACTGTTCAACTCATGTTAGTTCAATGGCCACATTCAGGTAAATTTGATCTGAAGTGAAGCCGAACCTTTGGAAGAATAACAGAATAATCAATAAATCATGTCTACTCCAAACTTTTCTCTATATTTTAAAAGTAAAACTTAATAATGAAAATATTTATATTGACAAACGATGCTTTCAAACAATGTGAATAACATCAACAAAGTTAAAGAAAAGCAAAATTTTAACAATGCAGTGGTACCTCAATTTATGGAAGACCCAGCTAATGAATAATCAAAATTACGGAAAACCTTTACGTCAATTTTTCGTCTCTGAATACGGAAGAAAATTTAATTTACGAAACAAAAACGAAACTCCTGAGATTTAAAGACAGTACAATACATAAAGTGTATAATACGCACTGTACGTATCATCCCATTGGCTATGAGGGAGCTACCCCATGATGCTTTTGGTGACCTTTGACCCTCATTTGTCACATAGTTCTAATGGGTGTAAAGGACTGTTAATGCTGTTTGGTGAGTTTTTCCCAGTGTGCTCATTGAAACTTTATTACAGTATGTATTCGTCATGAGCCCAAAGAAAGTGATTCTTGGTGCGAATGAAAAGAAGAAGCGACTGCGTTATCAATAGAAGTGAAACAGGAAATGATAAAAAAAAAGGAGGCAGCCATCATTCCATCAGCACCAATTAAAGACATGCTGGACACATTTCATCAACTTTTTGAATTTGTGGAATAAAACCATCCCGAAAAAATTTTCACGAGTTGTGCTATCGCTCAATATGATGACATATGTATTGCTCATTTTGGCAAGATTATAAAAAGTGATCAAAGTCAGTCATCTTTGGATCAATATTTCAGCAAACATTTGTCAACAAACATTGTTAAGGGTGAAAGTGACAAAACAAACAATGGTATGAAAATAACCCACATATGTCTGGTTCATTTTAATGGCTTAATGTTTAATGTTCAGTCAGTGAAGACACATTTACCCAATAAATTATATCTAAAATATACATTTTCTTTAATTTTTACACATTTCATACAAAATGGGTATACTTATATAATTTTTAAAGGGTTTAGGAGATAGTATTTGGTGCCTTGGAACCAATTAGGCCTTTTCCATGCAACTATTTACGAAGACTTCATAGTAACCACTGATGGAACAAATTAATGTCTTAATAAGTTGAGGTACCACTGTATTATCTTTTTATCATTTCTACATTTTCACTGTAACTTACAGATCTAAATGGATCAAATACAAACACACAAAACATTTAAAGGTGTCATTCTGCTGAAAACCACTTTTCCATACTCCTTTTGGAATCTGATGGGTCAACCCGACTTACCGACACATGCTCCTTGAAAGTGGTTTGTCACCTCTACTGGCTGCATACCACATTCACAGAAAACAACAAGAGGAACAAGGGACCCAGAAAAAGCCGGTCCATCTGACGTCAGATGGACTTTAGCATCACCCACGTGGGGTTAAGCCCCTCTCCCGTTGCAGCAAATCTGAAGTAGCATTAGCATCTACCAAGAGAAGACAGCGCCACAGTAGCTGCTGCACAAACTTGGAAAAAAAAGGGGCGGATCAAACTGGTTCATGTGTCTCTGTGGAAATAAAGCCTCATTTTTCCCCCTGCTCATTTTCAGAACAAGCGATGGCACAAAACCTAGGTGGATACTACTCTGGTAAAGATAAACAAACACACACACAGAGCAAGAGGGGAGGGGGAAGTATTCCTTCATGCATTCTGGGCCAATCAGAGACGCCTCGTCACCGCGTCATGGACATGTATGAGGAAGTAGACCTCAAGTCATTTTTTACTGTGAAAAAACAACTTGAAACAAAGCAATCCAGATGTTTTTTTTAAATAGAACCCACACACAATGTATTCAATAACAATGGAGAACACAGTAATATTAATGAAATAACCATGGAATGACACCTTTAATATCAGGCAGAATATTCTTAAAATTGCACTGACTTCTGAAAATGTTCAGACTCTTCATATTTTTTCAGATTATATACATCTTTTGACAAAGTTATAATTTGTTTTAGTGTAAATATGTGAAAATATTTACATTTACAAAGACAAAAAATTGGAGTTGTGAGTATTTATAGGTTATTTTGATATTATTTTACTGGTTCTGACCCACTTGAGATTGAATTGGTCTGAATGTAGAACCTAAACTAAAATGATTGTTCATATCTTAATAACTCACTATTTTTGCATTTAATTCATCCCAAGGGCTGCACTGGACCCTTGGTGGACCAGATTTGACACCTGTGATTTAAACCTTTGGCATGGACAGGAAGTAACAGTTAAATGAAAGGTGAAGTCTGTACAAGCAAAAGAATTCAAGAGGATATATTGACTCCACATACATATAGACAGAGTGTATAGATGAACAGAGGATATATAAACTACACATATATATATATATATATATATATATATATATATATATATATATATATATATATATATATATATATATATATATATATATAGACAGAGTGTATAGATGAACAGATGTTACATCAATAATGGAAATAAGGATGTGAAAAAGAGGGTCCCGAAAGGAACCTGAATCCTTTCAGAACCAGCAGGAGACAAACATACAGGTATAGGTAGACATGGACCTGGACCAGACCTAGACCAGATTCAGACCTAGACCAGAGACAGACCTAGACCAGAGACAGACCTAGACCAAAGCTTTATCTTCGGCCCCTGGTGGATCCTCCTCTGACCCTCCATGCTCTTCAGGATCAGGTTTCTTCTTGTTCCTCCTTAGATCCAAACTCCAGCCCTCATAGAAGGAGTATCTGTTTTTTCTTTTCTTCTAAGTTTCTTTTTTTTTTCTTTTTTTTTTTAGAGGGAGGGGTCCATTCTTGTCTTCCCCAAACGTGAGCAGTGTTAAATGTGGGGGTGTCCTGGGTGGATGTGGGCCCCTCCCAGTGCTCCAAATGCTCATATATAATGTCTGGTTTCCAGTGGGTGCAGGCAGTAGGGCGTTTAGTGCTGGGGTCAGGAGGACGGTGACGCAGACGAAGCAGACCCCCTGGACACCCCTGTATGACTGGAGTCTAGAAGCACAGAAAACCGACCCCAACCTTTTCTTCCTATCTCGCCTCAAAGAGTCTACATGTCTGGTAGCTTCTAGACATGTTCAGCTTTGTGGATTTGCGGCTGGCGCTGCTGCTGAGCGCAGCGGCGTTCCTGGTCAGAGCGCAGGGCGAGGACGACCGTAAGTTCCATCACTTTACTGGGGATTCTGACTAAAACACAACAAATACAAACTTTTGACAGTTTTTTTGTACCTGCTTTTGGAAAGTTGGATTTTCCTTCATGGGTGGACGGAAGTGCAGAGCTAGAGAAGAAAGAGTTTTAGGACAAATCACTGCTTTGGCGTTCACTGCTCCTTAGTGTGTGTTAGTGGGATTTACACACACGTGTTATTACTGGGATGAACACACACATGTGTGTTACTGGGATAAATACACACATGTAGTTTAGACAGAGCAGACTGATGCTCTTTGTGAAGGCCTTTCTCTCTCCACTCTCTATATGCCCCCCCCCCCCTTGCATGCAGAGCGAGTTGCTGCAGGTTTTCATGCTTTCCTTCAGGCGACTGTTTTCACAGGAACATTTTCTTCAGCAGTAATAAGACAAAACCTCATTTACACGAGCTTTATCTGGGATATTCCTTCTCACTCACACACACACACATATATAGATACATATATACACACACACACACACATATATACATACATATACACACACACACACACACACACACACATATATACATACATATACACACACACACACACACACACACACACACACATATATACATACATATACACACACACACACACACACACACACACATATATACATACATATACACACACACACACACACACATATATACATACATATACACACACATATACATACATATACACACACACACATATACATACATATACACACACACAAGTACACACACACCACCACGTCCTCCCACTAAAGCTCATTCTTGGTCCAAAGGCGTGTCCACTTCTACCAAAGCTGAATGAAAAACCATCTGAGAAGCCATTAACCCTTCCACTACCATAAACTGCTGTAAACTGCTGTAAACCACCTCAGGGAACATTTGCCTGATGTGAATCATTCTGTGTCTGAGGCCACGTAGACTGGTCCAGGATTAGACCGGTCCAGGGTTAGACCGGTCCAGGGTTAGACTGGTCCAGGGTTAGACTGGTCCAGGTTTGGACTTGTTCAGGGTTAGCCTGGTCCAGGGTTAGACTGGTCCAGGGTTAGACCGGTCCAGGGTTAGACCGGTCCAGGGTTAGACTGGTCCAGGGTTAGACTGGTCCAGGCTTACACTGGTTCCAGGGTTAGACCTCTCCAGGGTTAGACTGGTCCAGGTTTGGACTTGTTCAGGGTTAGCCTGGTCCAGGGTTAGACTGGTCCAGGGTTAGACTGGTCCAGGGTTAGACCGGTCCAGGGTTAGACTGGTCCAGGGTTAGACTGGTCCAGGGTTAGACTGGTCCAGGCTTACACTGGTTCCAGGGTTAGACCTCTCCAGGGTTAGACTGGTCCAGGTTTGGACTTGTTCAGGGTTAGCCTGGTCCAGGACTCCAGTTTTCAGTCTGTAGTCTAACGGTCTTTGTGGAGACAAAGACAAACGTGGAGAAAACATCCTGAAGCTCAGAGTTTTTCCAGATGTTCCTGTTGTCTGGACACCACTCAGCTCTGTGTATGTGTGTGTGTGTGTGTGTGTGTGTATGTGTGTGTGCGTGTATGTGTATGTGTGTGTGCGTGTATGTGTATGTGTGTGTGCGTGTGTGTGCGTGTGTGTGTGCGTGTATGTGTATGTGTGTGTGCGTGTATGTGTATGTGTGTGTGCGTGTGTGTGCGTGTATGTGTATGTGTGTGTGCGTGTATGTGTATGTGTGTGTGCGTGTGTGTGCGTGTATGTGTATGTGTGTGTGCGTGTATGTGTATGTGTGTGTGCGTGTGTGTGTGCGTGTATGTGTATGTGTGTGTGTGTGTGTATGTGTATGTGTGTGTGTGTATGTGTACGTGTGTGTGTGTGTGTTTGTGTACGTGTGTGTGTGTGTGCGTGTGCATATAGGGCATGACAGCACCACCTACAGGGTCTCTGTGCACTTACAGAAACATCTGGCTGCCACGTCCCCCCCCCTCCCTTTTCCATTCTTTTTTCCGTCTAATGACAAACACATGCTGGTGTTTCCATCGTCTGCTGCCAAACCTCCGTCTGCCTTGATGATGCTGCTGCTGCTGCTGCTGCTTTTCCTCCCTGATCTCAACACTTCGGCATGAGGGGAGGTTTAGAGCCCCTAAAAGGAGGCCCAGAACCCACAGCAACTCGGAAAATATTACTTAGCCTGACTGGTTCTCCAAACAGATGAACCTCCCTAGACTCATTTTCAAAACAGAACCACCATCCCAGACTGGTTCTCCAGACGGAACCACCATCCCAGCATGAATGAGTCCAGTTTGATAATCAGAGCCTCATCCCAAACCTAACCCGAGGACAAAGCCTAACCCTAAAACTAGGACTAATCCTAAACCTTAACCCTAACCCTAGAAGTAGTGCTGAGCTATAAGGTCTAAAAATTCGGTCTCAACATTTTCACAGGTTTTTTTTCTGATTGCTTCCCCTACTTTTTAAAGAGAAAAATGAGTAAAAATTACAAAAAAAAAACTAGTTCTGCTTTCACTGATCTTAAAATTAATGCCTATTTCCCTCCTAAAATTCAAGTGCCTGGGTTAGGGATTGGAGGTGAGGGTTCGGGGTTAGGGTTTTTACACCAAGTGTATTTGTGTCATTTTTACTCCAGATATGTCATCACACTTAATGGTGATCAGGTCATTCAGTCATGGATGCCTTCACATGGCATTATACTGTGCTGGAGTACCGGTGGTCCGGATCAAAGTCCAGATCAAGGACCCTCATCTCAACTGGACTGGGGAATGGAAAGATGGTCTTCACATGGACTACATTAATCAGACTTGATATATAGTGCACTCGGGTACAGACTGGAGTACGCCGTGTGTGTAAACAGTGACACTTCGCCCAATGGGCCAGAGGCCTAAGTTTTAGCATCGTAGAAGAAGTTTATTCTGTTCCTTTAGTTTGTTCTGTTTCTTTTGTTTGGTTCCTTTAGTTTGTTCTGTTTCTTTTGTTTTAGATGCTGGATAAGTTTGTTCTGTTTCTTATATTTCACTGGGCTTCAGATTTTGCAGTGTGTAGTCAGTTGTTCCACATCATTCTTTGAAAACCCAGACCACTTCTAAACTACTGATGATACTATTCCTTTTTTTCTGAATAAAACTCTCGCTCTTATTAGTGGTAGCCATGTTAACACTATGTGGGTATCTCTGCTCGGGAAACAAGAGGGGGTGGAGGGTATTCCAGAAGGTGGGGTTCTGGAGGTGGGCTATAGGTAGAGGAGAAAGATTTTTTTTTCTTTTAAAACAACCTTCAAATTGATAAATTTATTGCCCAGGCCTACCTAGGACTAACCCTAACCCCTAGACCAGGGGTCTGCAACCCTGGTCCTAGAGAGGCGCTATCCTGCATGTTTTAGATGTTTCCCTCTTCCATTACACCTGACACACATTATCAGTCTTCCACACAGCTTGATGATAGGCTGATCATCTGAATCAGGTGTGTTGGAAGAAGGAAACATCTAAAACATGCAGGATAGCGGCTCTCTAGGACCAGGGTTGCAGACCCCTGCCCTAGACTAACCCTAACCCTAACCCTTCTCACTCACTCACTCACACACACTCACTCTTAGTCTTTCCAAACTTGGTGTGATCCTTTCTCTGTGTCCTAAACCTCTTTCCACAAAAAAAGTTCCACACTAAACAAATCCAAAGTACTGTTTGAATGGTTTGGCTTGGTTTTGTTATTTTGTGTTACATAATACACCAATACTAGACTGACCTTTCACCTCAATGACACAAAACAGATTCCACTAATGTACCAGATGATCATATGAAATATAAACACATATTCTGTCTCATTAGCGTTTGGGTTAACTTTTGGGATAACTGTTGAGTTAACTGTTGAGTTAACTGTTGGGTTAACTGTTGGGTTAACTGTTGAGTTAACTGTTGGGTTAACTGTTGAGTTAACTGTTGGGTTAACTGTTGAGTTAACTGTTGGGTTAACTGTTGAGTTAACTGTTGGGATAACTGTTGAGTTAACTGTTGGGTTAACTGTTGGGTTAACTGTTGAGTTAACTGTTGGGATAACTGTTGGGATAACTGTTGGGATAACTGTTGTGTTAACTGTTGGGATAACTGTTGGGATAACTGTTGGGATAACTGTTGGGTTAACTGTTGGGATAACTGTTGGGATAACTGTTGTGTTAACTGTTGGGATAACTGTTGGGATAATTGTTGGGATAACTGTTGGGATAACTGTTGGGATAATTGTTGGGATAACTGTTGGGATAACTGTTGTGTTAACTGTTGGGATAACTGTTGGGATAATTGTTGGGATAACTGTTGGGATAACTGTTGGGATAATTGTTGGGATAACTGTTGTGTTAACTGTTGGGATAACTGTTGGGATAACTGTTGGGTTAACTGTTGAGTTAACTGTTGGGTTAACTGTTGGGATAACTGTTGGGATAACTGTTGAGTTAACTGTTGGGATAACTGTTGGGATAACTGTTGGGTTTGGTTTAACTTTTGGGTTCTATTTAGGTTCAATGTCAGGGTTAGGGTAGACCGTTTAGAGTTGGACCAGACTGTTAGTGTTAGACTAGACCAGTGTTTCCCATCTCTGGTCCTAGAGGAACACTGTCCTGCATGTTTTGGATGTTTCTCTCTTCAACCACACCTGATTCAAATGATCATTCTATCATCCAGCTCTGCAGAAGAATAATAAGGACCGTCAGGTGTGTTCAAACGGGGAAACATCTAAAACATGCAGTATAGTGTGCCTGGAGGACACTATTCTAGACTGTTCAGGTTCAATGGCAGGGTAAGGGTAGACCATTACAGATGGGCTAGTCTGTTCAGGTTCAGGTGAAGTGCTGAATCAGCTGTTCAGGTTGGGGTTAAACCACACCTCTCACCACTCGCTCTCTCTCTCTCTCTCTCCTGTGGCCCTCCCCTTCAGGCACTGGTGGTAGCTGTACCCTGGATGGTCAGGTGTTTGCAGACCGGGACGTGTGGAAACCAGAGCCATGTCAGATCTGCGTGTGCGACAGCGGAACCGTTATGTGTGACGAGGTCATCTGCGAAGACACCACCGACTGCCCCAATCCTGTCATTCCCCACGACGAGTGCTGTCCCATCTGCCCCGACGATGGTACCACCACCACCACTACTAGGAATAGTATTAGTCAGGTCACAATAAAGGTCCCAATCAGATTTTGGATAGAACGTTTGAACTACAGGCTTCCAGTCAGCACCAAAATGCTGATCTTTAATTCTGCATCTTGTATGAATAGATTTTGACCTATTATTGACCCAAGAGGTCAAGGCTCACTGGGTCAATACCTAAAAAACTCAAATAGACTATAACAGAAAAAACAGCGGAGACAGGGTTCATACACACTTTAACTGATACTTTTCAGTAAATTTCCATGACTACATACTCCTAAAAATGCAACTGGACTTTAAACAAGAAGAACAAAAAGTTAAAGTGATAAGGTGTTGTGTTAAAGTTTGCCCTCCGAGGTTTAACAATAAAATAAATGACAATGTATGGTTCCAGATTCAATTAACATTTATATTCACGTCCCGGTGACTACTTCAGATAGTTATAAATATTGAATATAAATACTATAAATATGGTGTAACCATATGTTCCTTACCACATGCTGCTACACACTTTCAGCCATTTCCTCCATTATTCACTCCAGAAAAAGACAATCACAAACACAGACATGCTCATTCACATGGAAATTCAATTATCTCTGGATGTCTGTGTTTAACTGGAACACAGCAGGTCATTTGCGGCAGAATTATTACTGAGCAAATCTCGGACATGGTGCATTCAAACAGGACTAAGAACTCAAACGTTCTCCGTAATTATTCCAAATTACCAGTGGTCCATAGGTAATACTTATCCCCTGCGAATAGGGGATTAGTTACTATTGTCACATCATGACCTTTGACCTTGAGTGACCCCAAAATGTCAAACTCATTGTTTGACATTTTGAGACTGAGATTAACTGTGTTAACAGAGCATGCTTTTATTTTGTTTGTTTATCTTTGTTGTCTTGTTCATCACTAACATCATGCGTCTTTTTCCAGGTTTCCAGGAGCCTCAAGTTGAGGTAAGTTTCTGTTTTTGATATTTAAATCACATAAATGTAATTTTTGTCATGTATCAAAACATGGGTCTGTTTCAATCAACAGGTTCAACAACCTGAGTCGAACTCTAAACTATGGGTTGATGTACTCTGAAATAAAAACTCAGAGTTTTTGGTTCTAAAACATAGGTTTGAGTTAGGTTGAGTTAAACCACGTGCACCGCAACTACAAAAAGACAGCATCAATAGAGCCCCAGTTTGACCAGCCACCATGGCAACAGGGAAGTGGAGTGCTGTATTTTTCACCCAATGGAAATGGAGAACTGAATGAACTCATGTGGAGAGTTTGAACATGTTTGTAGAAATAAACTTAACTATATTTGAATGTCCTCCTGATTTAGTTACCCAGTTAAAGAAATGTACAAATATTCACCTGCTGAGACAAAAAAAAATGAAATGCAGTAGGCGGAATTGCAGATTAGGAAACTGAAATTAGGAGATAAGTTAGAGTGAGGTGCATGGTCACAGCAGAACAAAGTTAATATGAACTATTGGAACATTAACTGAATTAACTCTGGTATATGTAGGAAATAAACCACAAATTAAACCTGTAGTCTTTATTTGACCGCTGTAGTGGTGATGATGGTGACTTAATGGAAGTGATTTATGTGTCTGTGATCATCATGTACACAGGTGTTTATAGTGTCTGTGATCATCATGTACACAGGTGTTTATAGTGTCTGTGATCGTCCTGTACACAGGTGTTTATAGTGTCTGTGATCATCCTGTACACAGGTGTTTATAGTGTCTGTGATCGTCCTGTACACAGGTGTTTATAGTGTCTGTGATCGTCCTGTACACAGGTGTTTATAGTGTCTGTGATCATCCTGTACACAGGTGTTTATAGTGTCTGTGATCGTCCTGTACACAGGTGTTTATAGTGTCTGTGATCGTCCTGTACACAGGTGTTTATAGTGTCTGTGATCATCATGTACACAGGTGTTTATAGTGTCTGTGATCATCATGTACACAGGTGTTTATAGTGTCTGTGATCGTCCTGTACACAGGTGTTTATAGTGTCTGTGATCATCATGTACACAGGTGTTTATAGTGTCTGTGATCGTCCTGTACACAGGTGTTTATAGTGTCTGTGATCATTGCGTTTGTCTGTTTGTTTCTCTGACTGTCAGCAAGATAATTAAAAAAGTTATGGACGGATTTTGATGAAAGGTTCAGAGATGACTGATAATGTGGAAAGGAATAAACTATTAAATGTTGAGCTATAAAGGTCAAAGGTCAACATGACAGTGAAGGTCAACAGTTCAAACACATCAGTGGTGATATATCAGAATCCAGACCAGATAGTATCAGCTGTTTTTTTCCTTCACTTCGTCTGACCTTCTGACCTCAGATGAGATAACACCCATAGGCTCCATGACGTCACGTAAAGACGTCACGTAAAGACGTCACGTGACGTCGCACCAATGTTATATTTGGTAAATGTATGACCTTTACCTTAAAGCAGGTTATTGACATATTTAGTTAAATCAGACAATATTTTGTGCTTCATATTTAACATTAGATCTAACATGTGACATTTGGTCGTTGTGCGACGTCACATAACGTCAGAGTGACGTCATACGTGGTCGAATATTCAAATGGACATATGTGAAAAACAGGAGCCAGGATTTCTGGGAATTTTTCAAAACTCTACAAAGAATTGTTAATGACCGATAAAATAAATCGTTAGTGAAGACGGAACACTATTTTACAATTAAGTTACGAACATCCAGATCCAAAGCTTGGCACACTGGTGCTGCTTTGAGGCGGAGGTCTGAGCTCTCGAGTGATCTAGTGTTATAAATATAAATATGACAGCATGAGTATAGTTAATATTATAAATATAAATATGACAGCATGAGTATAGTTCATATTATAAATATAAATATGACAGCATGAGTATAGTTCATATTATAAATATAAATATGACAGCATGAGTATAGTTCATATTATAAATATAAATATGACAGCATGAGTATAGTTCATATTATAAATATAAATATGACAGCATCAGTATAGTTCATATTATAAATATAAATATGACAGCATGAGTATAGTTCATATTATAAATGTAAATGTTCAGATTAAACCTGCTTATTGAAACAGACCCCAGATCTACATTTTATCATCATTTTACTGTAGTGCAATCAAATAAAACAGTCTCTTCGATGGTCTATTTTGTGCACATTATTATTTCAATCATCCTCCAGATCAACACTCTATAAAATACACACATTAATACCTAGTTTAAGAGTTAATAATCTGCTGCATACATACATTTATATGAGATTATTATTAACATGTAGATGATGCAGACTTGAGAGAATAGTTTGTACAAACATTCATATCAAATGGTAACAATATGTTTCTGTTGTTCCCATAGGGACCTAAAGGAGACCGTGGACCCAAGGGAGACCGGGTATGTTACAGTTCTGTCATTTACACTTTGGGTCAGTTCACATTAAAACTATTCTGTCACACTGATGCTTTGATTGATGTCACCTTCATTCACATTAAGTTAAGATAATGCACAGATCAGTTTGTTCATATTAACAGTTTTTCAATTGAATTTAAAATTGCATTTAAAGGGTTAGAGGTTAAGTTTAGGGTTAGAGGTTGGGTTTAGGGGCTAGTGTTAGTTCATTTAACCTTCTGTATGATCAGACATTTTCTTTAAAGTTGAAATATTGCTATTTAACTTGGTAGATCAGTTTAATTAGGGTTACGGTTATGTCTTATCGCAGTTCATCTGGTTGCTATCAGATCACTCTGCACTGATGCTTGCATTGTTTGACAAAAACTGAACTGTCACACTGCACATCTGTACACGTCAAACATTTTAGACATACAGTGGTGCGGTAGGTTCACCTGTCAGTTGAAACACAGGAAAACTACAAATGTGGAAATAATGGGACCATTTTATGCTGCATAAGGCAGACAACACAGCAGTGTTGTGCACCAGTCGACAAAGGACCAGTGTGGCTGCAGGTTTTTGTTCCAACAGTAGCAGCACACCAGACTGGATTCAATTAATCAACTGATCTCAGTCTTCAGAGAGTTGATTGGTCAAACTATGTACACTTGGTTGGTTGGAACAAAAACCTGAAGCCGCACCGGCCCTTTGTAGAATAGCTTGCTCACGGCTGCTCTACAAGCTACGCTATTATAAGTAATGTATTGCTAACTGATGGACACGAGGACTGTTAGCATGTAGCCTTATGTGTTATTATTTGTAGAAAATGAACCTCACTCAGGTAGTGGAAGAATTAGTTTACATCAGATTTTCACTCATCTGAGAACATACGCACATGGATATGCTCGCTCGCACACACACGCACACACGCACACACACACACACACACACACACACACACTGGTTTCCATGTCTCATGAGAACCAAGTTTGCAGTAAAGTACAGGCCTGTGTTTAAAAAAAAAATTCTGATTCTGGATCGATTTGCATATTAATTAATTGGGATTGATTCTTACGTCCAAAGATCAATTTTTAACTTTTAAAACATTTTTAGTATATTTTTCCACCACTGAACATTTCCCCCAGTGACCGCCGGCACGTCATCGAATTCAGGCAGGCACACTCAGTGTGTGACCCAGTAGTGATCTCAAACAAAAATGGCGTCGGACACCAATGTCTCTCAAGGCTCCAGTCTGGAAATATTTCGGGTACCGAAAACAAAAAGGTAACAGATGTGTTTGACAAAACCAATGCCGTTTGCAACTTGTGTCAAATTGTTCTTTATTTCTGGCTTCCCTGAAAAAAATGACCTGACTGCGTGCCACTGTGACAGTCATGAAATTAAAGGGTTTTTTAAAAAACAATCTGAATCCGATCAAATCGGATCAAATCAATTCTTAATCGGATCGATTCTTGAAATTTTTATCGATAACCAGCTCTAATCAAGTAACCATGGGTAGTGAGTATAAACATCTATTTTTTTAATTAAAATAAAATTCATAAAATTTTAACATTTTATTACATTTAAATAATTAATGAATAAAAATGAAAGACTAATAAAATCATAAATAAAATAAAAATAAATAAATAGAATAACAAAAATAATTAGAATAAATAAATAAATAAATAATGAAAAATAACTAAATATATTTTTTTAAAGTAAACACATCGTCCAACTTTGAAAAATACATGTTTCTCTTTGCACCCGTTTCCCTCACATTTTATGAGGACTTCCGGAAAAAACAAATGCATGTATTTATAGTGCCACATTTCTATTTTACTAGTGGGGACCTTTATTTTTATTTAACCCTTGTGGGTGACCTGATTTTGGTCCCCATGGTGTGACTGTGTAAACATATCAATGTCCCCACAAAGATAGGAATACAAGCACACACACCTCTAAATACCTCAGCCATCTCCAGACCCAGTTTATGATTTGATCTTGATTTTAAAAAAAGGATTTTATCTGATTACTTGACGAATGAATGAAAAAAAAATCATCAGAATATTTTATTCCAAAAATGTTTCATATTTGCAGTGTTTTAATACACACAATATATGCATTTATGTGAAAGTGATGAAATGTCAAAGCATATTTACCCATAAATCCATTTCCTGATGTCACATGACCACCTCAGAGCTAGTTGTTCAGTGGTGGTTCAGGTTAGGGGGAGGGGTCCTGACATCCTCCAAAACCCTGGGTTCATCACTTCCTGGAATAAATTCACCTGAAACACACACGACAAACTATTAATCCCAGTGGACTGGATGATGTGCTGTGTTCACTCCCTAACCCTAAAGCAGGGGTCTCCAACCTATTCCACAAAGGGCCGGTGTAGCTGCAGGTTTTTGTTCCAACAGTAGCAGTAACACACCAGACAACAATCAATGAATCAACTGATCTCAGTCTGCAGAGAGTCAATTGGTCAAACTGTGAACTCTTGGTTGGTTGGAACAAAAACCTGCAGCCACACCGGCCCTTTGTGGAATAGGTTGGAGACCCCTGCCCTAAAGCGTATCAGTCTTCGGGGTGGGCAATATGTACCCTTTTTAAAAAAAAATATTTTTTTTACAATAATGATATTTTAGTGGCACGGTGGTGCAGTGGTTAGCACGGTGGTGCAGTGGTTAGCACGGTGGTGCAGTGGTTAGCACGGTGGTGCAGTGGTTAGCACGGTGGTGCAGTGGTTAGCACGGTGGTGCAGTGGTTAGCACGGTGGTGCAGTGGTTAGCACGGTGGTGCAGTGGTTAGCACGGTGGTGCAGTGGTTAGCACTCGTGCCTCACAGCAAGAAGGACCCTGATTCGAATCCCGTACCAGACCTTTCTGTGTGGAGTTTGCATGTCCTCCCCGTGTCCGCGTGGGTTTTCGCCGGGCACTCCGGTTTCCTCCCACCATCCAAACACATGCACTGATAGGTTAATTGGTTAATCTAAAATTGTCCATAGGTGTGAATGTGAGAGTGATTGTTTGTCTATATATGTTCAGCCCTGCGATGAACTGGCGTCTCATACAGGGTGTACCCCGCCTTCGCCCATTGTAGCTGGATTAGGCCCCCAGTGACCCCCATGACCCTAGTGAGGATAAAGCGGGTTCAGATAATGAATGAATGAATAATGATATTTTATTGATATTTTCAAAAATGGGATTGCAGAGATTTTGGACAAACCTAACATATGATCATGTTTTGAGCAGAGATTGCACTAGGGATGGCGAAATTTCTAAAAAAATCTTGGCCGATCACTGAGCCTCATTAATGGGTTGAAGTCATTCACCGAGAAAAGAAAACAGTTTCTTTGTCGGCTCACACACACTCACAGCGAGGTGGAGCGATGTTATGTTAAAAGCTAATTTTAAAGCGTCTCACACACACACACACACAGGACACACATTAGATGTTCCAGTAAATTCTGCTGCTAAATATGGTGTAAAAACCCTTAGTGACGTCCACCAGCCTGAGTCAGTTCTGAACAAACTGCTTTTGTCGTCGTCCACCTGTCATGTCATTGTCAGTAGGTCTGTCAGATGGATAACACAACTCATCCACTGCACTGTCGGGTTGTCATGGTGACAACTTACTGTCCCACTCTGTAGCTGCTAGCTCTAGAAGTTCTATTACCTCACGTCAGCTTTGGGTTTTGTGTATGTTTTGAGTAAACGTTCTAAACTGGTGTGAAATGGTCGTACCACAAAAAAAAAAACCACACTGATTCTACTGATAATGTTTAAATTCATCATTTTTAAAGATATATTACGTAGAGATCACAAAGCTTCCTCTTTATAACCTACACTACAATGATAAAGAGTTTGTGCAGTGGAATGACTGATGCAGGATGGTTTTTTTTAACTGCAGACAGAAAACCGGACAACGTTGATGCGGTCAACCATCGGTCAAACGGTCATCGGTTAACATCCCTCGATTGCACCAAACATTTTATTGGCTGTGATTTCGACAGATAGTCTCGTAAAAATTCCATCATGACACATTATCATCAGTCAATTCAAATGACCTTTTTAACGAGTCATATTTAGTCGTATTTAAAGTTGAAAAACATCTAAGTGATGCAGTAACTGTAGTTCCTGTTGGATGATAATTGTCAACCTCCACCACATTTGTTTTCACTGCGTTCATCGGTCCTGTCACATTTACTGGACTTTTGAGAAGAACTAAGACTATTGTTTAGACATTTAGTGCTAGCAAAACAATAATCATAAAAAATTTAATTTAATCTAAAGTCAATTAAACAATGAAACAAGAGCCAATGAATATGCAGACTCACCATCAACAGGGGGTCTACTACAGGTGGACTGACGGAGAGTCACGTGACAGTACTGGTGTTACGTAGTCCTGTAAGATCCACTTTACAAACCCACTTTTACCCACATACATTAGACCCAAAACCAGATCCGTGATTAAACACATTGTTATCTTATTAACTCACTTTTAATTTTTTAATTATGGCTGAATATCATCAGTGCTGCTCAGTGACATCTGTGTTAGGGTTAGCCCCATGTTAGGGTTAGGCCCATGTTAGGTTTACGTTTAACCCCATGTTAGGTTTACGTTTAACCCCATGTTAGGTTTACGTTTAACCCCATGTTAGGTTCAGGCCCATGTTAGCTTTAACTCCTGTATCTCACATCTTGGGTTTGATTTTGTTTAGGGTATTCCTGGACAGCCTGGAAAGCCTGGACAGCCTGGGCAGCCCGGACAGCCTGGACAGCCTGGACCCCCAGGACCTCCCGGCCTTGGTGGAGTAAGTCGGCACATTAATTTATATAGTATATGTGATTGTTGATTTATTTTACTCACTTAGATCCAAATTAATTACATATATGAACCAGAGTAAATCAAATTATAATTGAAAAATTAAATGTTAACTACAACTTATTATTTAGGACTTCCAGTTTGGTTGGGGTTTAACTTCTACTCTGGATTAATATTGGGTAAAGAGGGGGTTAATATTGGGTTAACACTGAATTGACAATGGGTTATTATTGGGTTTAAAAAAAAAATGTCCACTTTGGCACAATTGACATATGAGCTACTCAGATCACATCATCAAAGTAGCACTTACACTATTTACATGCATGATTTTATGTCTAAATATCCCTTGTTATACATGAAACATTTTAACCCATGTAAGAAAATAAATACATTTCTCTTTATATTACTGTATATTATTTAACCATTAAATTGAGATAAATATTTAAAAAACAATTAAATTATTGACTGCTTTTTAAACTTTTAAAACAGTCGAACTGTGCATTGGAATAAATGTTACATGTGACCACAAATAGAACAGAAACAACCTAAAGTGCTTCCTAATACTTCAACCTCCTTTTACATAACCATAAATTAAACAGAAATAGCTTTTCACTGCTTTTGAAAAGATAATATCCACTCACATTAGCGCGGCCCTAGCACATTAGCATGAAGTGAAGTGAGGAAACAGCTTAAACAGAACAACGGACACAGTCACAGCCTCTGTAAGTCCTGTTCCATCAACCCAACTACACAAATATGGACACTATTAGCATCTGGGTCATGCAAATACTGCTTTAAAACACTTCAATCAATCCAAACTCAACAGTATGTGTCAGGTTTAAAATGTATAAGGGTCTTTTCCCGCTCACTCTGAGAACAAAGAAACACTACTGGGCATGTCTGTCGACTTTTCGGAAGACGGGACAAACAACAAATCCTAAGGTCAATATCACCCAATATGACCATGAAAACAGGAAGTAAATGAGACACAGAGGATCACACTTCGTTTTTTCAAAATAAACTGGTGACAATTGAAATGGCTTTAAAGCAGGGGTCTCAAACTCATTTTCGTATTAGGGCCACATTCTGCCTGATTTATTTTCCAGTGGGTGCACCAGTAAAATAATACAATAGCATGTAAATAATAACTACAAACTTTTGTCTTTGACTTAGTGCAAAAAACCCCCATTAAATGATGAAAATATTTTCTTTTACAAACTATACAATTAAAAGTTTCCTGGGAAAAATAAATGCAATTGTCATTTTTACACGAATAGGGCAAAGACAATGTAAGTGAATTTTCTTTAGACATTTCATGTTGTTCATACTTGTTTAGGATTTTCACATTTTATTGTTGCATTATAGTTTGTAAGTAATTTTCATATTTAATTTTTTTTTTCAAACTAAATCAAAGATGAAAATTTGAAGTTTTCATTACCGGCAAAATGTCAAATGTTTTTCACAATCAAACCCAAAAGAAAATATGCATTTATTATTTTTTGTAGGTTTTTCTGTTTGACTGGAGATAATATAGGTGTGTATGTTGAACCTGAACTAAAATAAGTTCCACAGCCTTGACTGTGGAATTATTGACCTTGGAAAATTCATCCCAGTGGCGGCGTTGGTAGCTTTCGCAGGCCGCATGTGGTCCCCAGGCCACATATTTGAGACCCCTGGTGGAAAATCTGTTAAAGCCATTGTAAATATGAAACTAACTGGTTATTTATCAGGGTTGTTAACAAGGATTTAGACAGATGTGTTCAGGTAGAGATAGGATAAGTTAATACGTTCACCTGTGGTTCAGTTGGTAGAGTGGGTCGTTAGGGTCAAAGGTTAAAGCTGTGGCTCAGTTGGTAGAGTGGGTCACCCAATGACCGAGAGGTTGGCGGTTCGTGTCCCGGCTCTGGCTGTCCACATGTCAAAGTGTCCTTGGGCAAGACACTGAACCCTGACTTAGTCTCCCAGTAGGACTGACCTTTGACCTTAGAAACCTACTGGTGTATGAGTGTGTGTGAATGGGTGAATGTGAGGCTAATGTAAAGCGCTTTGAACCATGAAGGTGGAAAAGCGCGATATAAGTGCAGTCCATTTACCATGATTATTAGTGACCAAATCTGCAGAGGATAAGGCCCTCTCCCCCACTCACACGTTGTTGCCAAAAAAATTAATAAAAAAAAAAACACAAGAAGCTGCTATTGTTTCTCTGAAAAGTCGCCAGAAGTCGCTAGATTGCGTCGTGACATCATACATGATGTATCTATGCCCATATAGCATGTGATATGGTCACGTGGTCAAGCGTAATTGTCGTTTTTTAAAAGTGCTTGACCATATTTCACCATCAGATGGCGCTGTTTTCCCACTTTTCCATTGGTTTAGTTTGATCTGATAACACCGTCAGGGTGGATTTGACTTCGTGTGGCATTCCTTTTTTTATATACACGGCCAATGTTTTGATAATGAGCCATCATGACAACACCAATGTCACTTTATTTCTATAGTGCTTCAAAAACATCAACAAATCTTTATATAAATAAATGACAATCTTCACGGGGATGTGCCCATGGTTAAGATACAGTTTGAAATACTGTTTCTTCATTACCTCCGGTATTAAAGTAGGTCTGTTTGTTTGTCCGCCTGTAGCAGGATCACACAAAAAGTTCTTAATGGATTTTGATTAAACTTTCAGAAATGATAGATAATGGGTCAAGGAAGAACCCATTACATTTTAAGCAATGGAGGTCAAAGGTCAAGGTCACACTACAGGTCAACATCTAAAACACATAAGTGGTAATATCTCAGGATTCAGACAAGGTAGAATCTGATGGGTTCTTGGTCAGACCTTCAGACATCAGATCGTTCAACAGCTATGGCTCCATCATGTCACGTTTTAACGTCACATGGCGCCATATCAAGCCTTGGTGGAGGTCTGCCACCTCTGACTGACTTGTATTTCTATGTCTTATCGCATGCTCAAAAACTGTTTTAATCTGAAGATGAGAAAAGCACTCTGAGAGCGCAAACCTCCGCCAAGGTAGACCTCCCCCCTTCAAATGAAGAGAGGTCCGCCAAAGGAGGTATTAAATTCGAGTCCATTTGTTTGTCTGTCTGTCAGCAGGATTACGTAAAAAGTTCGGAGTGCATTTTGATAAAATTTTGGGAGTGTCACAAGAAACAAATGATTACATTTTGGTAGTGATCAGGATGAGATCCTGGATTCTGGATCACTTTGACATTTTACATTGCAGTAAATGGAGAATAAATTTCAAAGTGATCCAGAATTCAGGATCTCTTCTGGATCAACACCAAAATGTAATCATTTATTCCATGTAACACTCGCAACACATCCTGAAATTTTTTTATCAAAATCCATTCAGAACGTTTTGCGTAATCCTGCTGGCAGACCGACAAACAAAACAGACTCAAATGTATTACCTCCTAGCTGGAGGTAATAAGGATGCAAAAGATCCTTAAAGAAGATAAAATTTACAGCCAACATGATTTGCTTGTCAAACATTATTATTAAACAAACAACACCACACTGCATGGAGAAAAGTCAGCAAGTCAGATCATGGCAAGAAATCATTTCCATAAGAGGATCATATTCCTGATGCGTTACGTCATGACGTCACACTGCGTCATCTACAACACACTGATCTCCAGAAAATCTGTTGTAATGTCTATTGGGGAATGCTAAAGCTAATGCTATAGCCAATGTTGAAGCTAATGCTGAAGCTAACGTTGAAACTAATTCTGAAGCTAATGATGAATGTGAAGCTGCTGGCAACTATAATTTTTAGGGACCAAGCCTGCAAGGTCGAGTCCCTATTGTACTTCATTTGTTATTATTATTATTATTATTATTATTATTATTATTATTATTATTATTACACCTCCACCACTTTGCACTGGATTTTGACGACATGCACGAAAACTCACCAAATTTTGCACGCACCTCAGGTCTGGTTATTATTAGTATTGGTATGGGTAATAGTAGCTAGTAGTAGTAGTGGTGGTAGTAGTAGTATTTATTTATTATTCCCAGTGAGGTTTTTATAGCCTTGATTGAAAGGACAGTGGCGTCCACACTGGTAACCATGGTTACAGGTTTATTGTATTAAATGTGAAATCTATGTGTTTTTGTAGAACTTCTCCCCTCAGATGTCTGCAGGCTACGATGACAAATCACCTGCCATGCCAGTACCTGGACCTATGGTAGGACACGCACACACACACACACACACGCAAACACAAACACAAACACACACACACAAACACAAACACACATATTTCTAACCTGGGCTTTGTTTGTTTGATTGACAGGGCCCCATGGGACCACGTGGACCCCCAGGACCTGCTGGTTCAAGTGTAAGTACATGGACTTTTTAACGTAGTTGTTAGAAGACCAGGAAACGAAAGAAAGAAAGAAAGAAAGAAAGAAAGAAAGAAAGAAAGAAAGAAAGAAAGAAAGAAAGAAAGAAAGGAATGTTCATTATCATCTTCATGTGGTATAGAATTAACACTGCACTACCCCCCACCCCCCTTTACAGGGACCTCAGGGATTCACTGGCCCCCCTGGTGAGCCTGGTGAGGCTGGAGCTGCTGTGAGTATGCCACACAGACACACACACACATACATACTCGTTTACATGTCTCATGAGGACCCAGTTTGTAATCACATTAATAAACTCAAATTAAAAGAAACTTAAAAAAAAAAGTGTAAATTAAATAAAAAATTCATGAATCCAAATTAATAAATAAACATAATAGCAATTTTAAAAATAAAATAAATACATAGAAATTTTACTAGTGGGGACCTTTATTTATATTTAACCCTCATGGGGACCTGAATATTGATCCCCATATTGTCAGAGGTCTCCATTGTATGACTGTATAAACATATCAATGTCCCCATAAAGATAGGAATACACACTCACACACCAGGGCCGTTCTCACTTTCTTCTGTGTCTACAGGGTCCCATGGGTCCTCGTGGAGCTGCTGGTCCCCCTGGAAAGAACGGAGAAGATGTAAGACCACCACAGGAATGAACCCTGACCCTGACCCATTGACCCAGACCTGTGTCCTTCAGTGTCACATGACCTCCACTGACACCTCTCTTTGTTCTTCCTCAGGGTGAGTCTGGGAAACCTGGTCGTGGTGGTGAGCGTGGACCTTCTGGACCTCAGGTATGTTAGCATTAGCATAACGCTAACCCCATACATTCTGGACCTCAAGTATGTTAGCATTAGCATAACCCTAACCCCATACATTCTGGACCTCAAGTATGTTAGCATTAGCATAACGCTAACCCCATACATTCTGGACCTCAGGTATGTTAGCATTGGTATAACCCTAACCCCTTAACTTCTGGATCACAGGTACGTTAGCATTAGCATAACCCTAACCTGTAACTCTAAACCCTGACCTTCTGGACCTCAGGTATGTTAGTGTTAGCATAACCCTAACCCCTAAGCTTCTGAATCTCTGGTACATTAGCACTCACATAAGCATAACCCCTAACCTTCTGGACCTCAGGAACATTAGTGTTAGCATAACCCCATCCCTAACCTCAGGTCTATTAGCACAATCCCAACCTGAGGTATGCTATCATAACTCTAACCTAAGATCCATTAGCATGACCTTAACCTGAGGTATGCTAGCATAACTCTAACCTAAGATCCATTAGCATAATCATATCTTGAGGTGTGCTAGCATAACTCTAACCCCTGGTCAGAGGACAGTACTCATCCATGTGATCAAAAACAGGTTCTCATGGCTTTTCTTTTTTACAGGGAGCTCGTGGATTCCCTGGAACCCCAGGATTGCCTGGCATGAAAGGACACAGAGTAAGTGTGAGGTTTTCAGGTCTGTTCAGGTCCGTTCAGGTCCATTCAGGTCTGTTCAGGTCTAACTTTAACCGCAAATCAATATAAAACCATATGACTGTTTCCTGTTTCTACTCAGGGATTTGCTGGAGCTGATGGAGCTAAAGGAGATGCTGGACCTGCTGGACCCAAGGTAACAGACCCTCACCACACACTTTATTCTATATGTGTTAAGGCTGTAAATCTCACCACACACGTTATTCTATATGTATGTAGCATAAGGAGTACCAGACCAGCACAATAATGGTTGACAGGAAGCACAGTATCACAATGCATTATGGGAACAGAAGTTAAAAATAGGAACAACACATTTACTACCTTCAGTCTGTAGATGTGAGTGTTAATATGATCATTTTAACCCTTAATACCCTCACCCTAACCCTCACCCAGGGACAGACTCTCACCCGGAACCTCACCCTCACCCAGATGCTGACCCTCACTCTAACCCTCAACCTGTACCAGTAGCTGTGGTTCCTTTACTAATATGTAAACCTCCAGCACAAAACTAGTCACTTGGGTCAAATTTTAGAAATTCAGATTTTATATTTATCTGAAAGTTTATTAAAAATGCTTGTGTCACACTAATTCCACCAATCAGAAGCGTCTTTTTTTTTTTTTTTTCAACATCGCCCTAGCAACCAGGGATTTTGTTTACTGGGGAAGGCTTTGTTCTGAGGCCTGCCATTGGTTCAAATATATAACTAGACTAGAAAAGCACTCTGAGAGCGCAGACCTCCGCCAAGGTAGACCCCCCCCATCCCGATCACCCCCAAAATGAAATCAGTTCTTCCTGTTCACATTTCCAACATATCCTGAAAATGTCATCAAAATCCGTCCATAAGTTTTCGAGTTATCTTGAACACAGACAAACAGACAAATAGACAAACACCGGGAAAAACATAACCTCCTTGGCAGAGGTAGTTACATATATTTCTATTTAAGGGTTGTCTAGAGGGAATCCCCATCTTTCCAACGGTACCAAACATGACAGGGAAATACCTAACGCAAGCGCGAAGAAAAGCTGTGTTTTGAGTCGATTTTTCTTTGTTTTTGACTTAATTACTGTCAGAGTCAGTTGTTGTTCTTCCAAAAAGGCATGATTTGAAGAACTTATGCTAGAAATTTAACAAACACTCATAGTTAGAAGTGTTCAGGAGACATTTTACTGGGATTTTATGTATAAACTTCAAATTCGATAATTTTGACCCATATAACGTATTTGAGGCTAAAGTTAGAAAAACTGCTGTGATTGAACCACTGGTTTTGAGCTGGAGGGACACATATGACCTGGATAAGTTTGTGTCATTGTACCATTGTATTATGGGAAATATCCAGACCCTGACCTTCACCCTAACCCTGACCCTCACCCAGTCCTTCACCTGGAGCCTCACCCAGACCCTGACCCTCACACAGACCCTGACCCTGACCTGACCCTTTCATGGAGCCTCACACAGACCGTGACCCTCAAGCTGCCCCAGTACCAGCAGTTGTGGTTCTTTTACTAACACACAAACATGTGTTTTAGGGAGAGTCTGGAGCCCCTGGTGAGAATGGAACCCCTGGTGCTATGGTGAGTACAAATACAAATACAAGTATGAGTACAAGTGTGACTATCATTACAAGTATAAGTACGAGTTCAGATATGAGTGTGAATATAAGTACAAGTATTATAAGTACAAGTGAGTACATGTATTAGTAGCAGTAGTAGTAGTACTTATCCCATGTATCTGTTTGTGTTCATCAGGGACCTCGTGGTCTGCCTGGTGAGAGAGGTCGTACTGGTGCTTCTGGAGCTGCTGTGAGTCCTAACTCCCCCCTCTACACACACATGCACACACACACACACACGCACACACACACACACATATATATAAAACCCAGACACTGACCCCCCCATGCCTGTGGGTTGTGTGTTACAGGGAGCTCGTGGTAATGATGGTGCTGCTGGTGCTGCTGGTCCTCCTGTAAGTATCCTTCACTAGTACCCTTTACTAAATACCCTTCACCAAGTACCCTTTATTATGTACCCTTCACTAAGTACCCTTTACTAAGTATCCTTCACTAGGTACCCGTTATTAAGAATCCTATACTAAGTACTCTTTACTAAGAATACTTCACTAGGTACCCTTTACTAAGTACCCTTCAAAAGTAGATTTTATGGACTCCCTTTGTTTGAGGTTCATGGACTCCCTTTGGTCCAGGTCCTTGTATTAGTCTGAGTCCTTCTCTCCTCATCCGTTTCCAGGGTCCCACTGGCCCCGCTGGACCTCCTGGATTCCCTGGTGGCCCTGGAGCTAAGGTAAGGTTCTACTGTTAACAGGACGTATCTCTTGGAGTTAAGGTACAGTTCTAGCACATGGGGGCAGCCATGGCTCAGATGGCAGAGCAGGTTGTCTAATAACCGAATGGTTGGCAGTTCGAATCCAGCTCTGTCCTAGTCTTGTCTGTCCATTGTGTCCTTGGGTGAAGACAATTCACTCTCCTTCCTCCAGTGGTGTATGAATGTTCAGGGGTGGTAGTGGGAGGGGCCATGGGTACGAATTGTCAGTCTGCCCCAGGGCAACTGTGGATACATATGTAGTTTAGCACCACTAGAGGGAGTATGTGAGAGTGAATGAATAATGGGTCACTAATGTAACCACTTTGAGTGCCAAAACAGCACTATAGAATTCTAGTATTCTATTATGATTATTATTATTAGTAGTAGTAGTATTAGTAGTAGTAGTCATATTTCTATTATTATTGTCTATTGCTAACCATGTATTTGCAATTAATCAATTTGAAACTTTACATATATTTCAGTAAATGCATGTACAAATACTGTTTGGGACTGGTGGTGCTGATAGTGTTTCTTCTACTCAGGGTGAAGTTGGAGCTCAGGGTGCTCGTGGACCTGAGGGCCCCGCTGGTGCACGTGGTGAGCCTGGTAACCCTGGACCTGCTGGTGCTGCCGGACCCTCAGTGAGTACCCTCACCCTTTTGACAGTACCCTAACCCTAACTCAAATCATTTTTTGATGCATAAGTGTCAATTACACAGATCATGTTTTAATTACCTACCCCCCTATTTTTTTTAGGGTAACCCCGGAGCTGATGGAGCTACCGGTGCAAAGGGAGCCCCTGTGAGTATCTGCCCCATCCACTGTTACTATGGTGATAGTATCTGCCCCAGTTAGTTAGTTAGTTAGTTCGAGCGTCACCACTTTTATTTCCTCTATTGGTTAAACACTGACATCCAGGACAAAATGAGTGTGAACATATGCCAGCGTCATGTGACAGTATGCAGGTTAAAAGTCGTGGGTGCGTGTCTTGTGACAGTGTTGTTTTTGTGTGCAGGGCGCTGCTGGAGTGGCTGGAGCTCCAGGTTTCCCTGGACCCCGAGGACCTCCTGGACCCCAGGGTGCTGGTGGTGCCCCTGGACCCAAGGGTAACACTGTAAGTATTCCTGTTTAATACTAACACTAACTCAACAATCTGATTTACTGTAACTCGGTGGAGTATTTTTACTGGTCACACTGAGCAGTTACCTGCAGTCCTTTGTGTGTAATGTGTTGTTTTGTATTCTTCAGGGTGAAGTTGGAGCCCCAGGAGCCAAAGGAGAGGCCGGTGCTAAAGGCGAAGCTGTAGGTCCCCCCCTCATAGAAAACTCTAGAATGGACTCAACCTGCTCAAGATCCTTCACTAACCTTCTGTTGTTGTTGTGGTGGTTCAGGGTGCCACTGGAGTTCAGGGACCCCCAGGACCCTCTGGTGAGGAGGGTAAAAGAGGAGCCAGAGGTGAACCTGGTGCTGCCGGAGCCCGAGGAGCCCCCGGAGAACGGGTATGCATCCATCCCTCCTCCATTATAGAGTCTGTGAAGAAAAAACAAACATCTGATGTGCTAACAGCTAACCCTTAACACCAACCCTAACATTGTCCTTAAGCTTAACCCTATACTAGAAGGTAACTGTTTTTAAAAGTACATAAACAAATATGTGGTTAAGCGTAAAGTTAAGGTTAGGGCAAATATTAGAGGTTTAGTGGCCCCTGCTGGACAAAAAAACACACTGCTCTGCTCAGAACAGTCTTGTATATTGTAGATTTCAACTCACATAACTCCAGTGTTGAGGTAGAGGCTAACTCCAGTGCTAAAGTAGAGGCTAACACCAGTGTTGGGGTGGAGGCTAACTGCAGTGTTGAGTTAGGGGAAAACTCCAGTGTTGAGGTGGAGGTTAACTCCAGTGCTAGGGTAGAGGCTAACTCTGTTGTTGAGGTGGGGGCTAACTCCAGTGTTGTGGTAGAAGCTAACTCTAGCTTTGGGATTGGCGCTAACTCCATTGTTGAGGTCTAGGCTAACTCTATTGTTGGAGTTGAGGCTAAATATAGTGTTGAGGTGCGGGTTAACTCCAGTGTTGTAGAAGAGAGTAACTCTAGGGTTGCGATTAGGGCTAACTCCAGTGTTGAGGTGGAGGATAACTCCAGTGTTGGGGTAGAGTCTAATTCTCGCATTGGGGGGGGTAACTCCAGTGTTGTGGTAGAGGCTAACTCTAGTATTGGGTTTGGGGCTAACTCAAGTGTTGCAGTGGAGGCTAACTCCAGTGTTATGGTAGAGGCTAAATTTAGCAATGGGATTGGGGCTAACTCAAGGGTTGCGGTGGAGGCTAATTCCAGTGTTGACTTGTGTGCACAGGGTGCCCCTGGTGGTCGTGGTTTCCCTGGTTCTGATGGCCCTGCTGGACCCAAGGTCAGTAAAAAAAATGGTTTTCAAATCTATCTATATTTGACCTGGTCCCGGTTCCTAACCTGTGTTTTGGGTTTGCCTACCTCTTTTTTCCGGGACCTGCTGTAGGGTGCCACCGGTGAGCGTGGTGCCCCTGGTGTTGTTGGAGCTAAAGGTAACACTGGTGAGCCCGGTCGCACTGGAGAGCCTGGTTTGCCCGGGGCTAAGGTGAGACTCGTCCTTTTACAAGTAAAACTATCAATCACTACATTTATTCTGTCTGCTGACCTTCTCCTTCCCTCTGACCTTTAGGGTATGACTGGTAGCCCTGGTAGCCCTGGACCTGATGGCAAGTTGGGAGCTGCTGTAAGTCCATGTTCAGTCGACAATGTGCCCATCATGGTATTACATTCAGAATAATAAAATTTTCACGTAATTTTCATCTTCAGGGAGCCCCTGGACAAGATGGCCGACCCGGACCCCCTGGCCCTGTGGGAGCCAGAGGCCAGCCTGGAGTTATGGGCTTCCCTGGACCCAAAGGAGCTGCTGTGAGTAATCCATTGCAGCCCCAGTGAGCTACTGCTAACCTGCAAATGTCAACCTGCAGTTGTCAAACTAATTCCACGTAGTGACCCATTTGTTCTTCTGTTTTTAGGGTGAGGGTGGAAAACCCGGTGAGAGAGGAGTGATGGGACCCACTGGCCCTGTTGTAAGTTGACTTCAATTTACTGTAGTTGGTTGATTTGGTGTGGAACATTCTAGTCATGTGTGTCCAAACCATCTGTGTGTGTCTCTAGGGTGCCCCTGGAAAGGATGGTGATGTTGGTGCTCAGGGTCCTTCTGGCCCCGCTGTGAGTAAAACACACAAAAACACACTCCCATGGCAGCCTTGTATTAAGGGGATAACCCTAACCCTGACCCTGACCCTCAGGGTCCTGCTGGTGAGAGAGGTGAGCAGGGAGCTGCAGGACCTCCTGGATTCCAAGGTCTTCCAGGACCCCAGGGTGCTATTGGTGAAACTGGAAAGCCTGGCGAGCAGGTACGGATAGTTCAGATTCATTTCAATAGTCTACATCTGTAGATGGCTTTAGGAAACAAAGGTGATTTACCATTTTTGTTCTCCTGTTTTTAAGGGTCTACCCGGTGAAGCTGGAGCCCCAGGAGTCGCTGGAGCTAGAGTAAGTCATCACAGAAATAAATACAAATGTTATCTTAGGTATAAACTAAGGTTACCAGAACAGAGACCTGAATGGGTTATTTTAATGAACATGCCCTGCTAATGCTAACATGCTAATAAACAGCACTATGAGTGGAGTTTGCTGAATATCTTCCATCAGTTCACACAAAGTCATTCACAGACAGAAATAAGATGCTCCACCTTTCCATTTTTTCTCTGAATTGTTGCCTCCTCCCCCAGGGAGACAGAGGATTCCCTGGTGAGCGTGGTGCTCCTGGTGCTCTTGGACCTGCTGGAGCTCGTGGAGCCCCTGGAACTGCTGGAAACGATGGTGCTAAGGTAAACATGTGTTTAAAGGTCACACCTGTAGACCCTGGAACACACCTGGAACCTCCCACTAGTTTGTAATACTTTCGTTTTGTTTTCCTCTGCGTTGGTTCTCTCTCTCAGGGAGATGCCGGAGCCCCTGGTGCTCCTGGAGCTCAGGGTCCTCCTGGACTGCAGGGAATGCCTGGTGAACGTGGTGCCGCTGGTCTTCCAGGACTCAGAGGAGACAGAGTGAGTCCTGTTCTTCCTAGAATGTTTACCTTAACACCAGTAGCTCACAGCACTTCAGCAGTTTATAGCATTTATTACTAATGCAGGAACCTTTAACCTTGGAAAGTCCTTGGCATAATGAAGAACATCATGTACATTTGATCAAACTCTCTTCTAAGAGTGCCTCAGTCTCACCTAGCAAATCTTCTTAGTTTGAAAGCATCCAGTGGTTATGATAACCCCTAACCCTAAATCCTATACCCTAACCCTCCTGTCAATGTTCCAGGGTGACCAAGGAGCCAAAGGTGCTGATGGAGCAGGTGGTAAGGATGGTCCTCGTGGTCTGACTGGACCTATTGGACTTCCTGGGCCTGCTGGACCCAGTGGAGACAAGGGAGAGCCTGGTGCTGTTGGAGCTGTTGGACCTGCTGGAGCTCGTGGTGCCCCTGTGAGTCCCTCTGAATCCAGGCCAATCAGAAGGCTTTGTGTGCTGTTGTTACAGATCTTGTTAATGAGCCAGACAGTTTTAGTTTTCCTAGCATTTAGACCACAGCTGTAGATTTACACCATTTGACTTGGGCTAAATCTTTTTTGTGTTCATCAGGGTGAGCGTGGAGAGTCTGGCCCCCCTGGACCTGCTGGATTCGCTGGACCTCCTGTGCGTTATTTCTTCAGAATTTCTCTTTCATGATTTTGCTAGGTTTTATGGACCATCCACTTTTCTAACCTTTCCTTTTTTTAACATTAGGGTGCTGATGGACAGGCTGGTGCTAAAGGAGAGGCTGGAGATAATGGTGCCAAGGGAGATGCTGGTCCCCCTGGTCCTGCTGGAGCTACTGGTGCCCCTGGACCTCAGGTTTGTTGAAGATTGTTTAGAATTAAAGTAGAGAAAATCTTGTGTAAAATCGAATAGTTGTTAATGGTCCGACTGTAACGTGTGTCCTGTCAGGGTCCCGTTGGAAACACCGGACCTAAGGGAGCCCGCGGAGCCGCTGGACCTCCTGTAAGTCTATACATTTTCTGTTTCCTCTGTACACTTCCTGTTTTCTTAAATCAGGGCAAGAACCTCAATTAACAGCACATTTGACCACAAAGAAGAGATGATGCAGTCATTAGGAAGCAGAGCAGGGCCTTAAAACCCCTTAAGTCTTTCAATTCATAGTCCTATGTATTTGGACTCATACCTGTGTTGTTTTTGTTTTTTGTGTCCTTAGGGTGCTACTGGTTTCCCTGGTGCTGCTGGCAGAGTTGGACCTCCCGGCCCCTCTGTATGTTTGTTTTCCTCTTTTTGTATTTGTTTTGTCCTAGAGTCCAACTCCAATCACTTTTAAAAATGCTGGTGGTTGGCTCCCCCTACAGGGCAACCCTGGACCTCCTGGACCCTCTGGACCTGTTGGTAAGGAAGGAGCCAAAGGAAACCGTGGTGAGACTGGACCTGCTGGTCGCCCTGGTGAAGTGGGTGCTGCCGGTCCCACAGGCGCTGCTGGAGAGAAGGGTAGCCCCGGTGCTGATGGTGCCACTGTAAGTTCACTTCCATGGTTTAACATGTTTTTTAATATCATTCTTTAGAATTTATAAATAGGAGCCTGATTTCTAACTGAACATCATCAGTTGAAAGACCAAAAGGATGGCATGTTTTTTTCCTGGTTTTTGGAACCAACCACTGTGTGTGTGTGTGTGTGTCCCACCCCACCCACAGGGTAGTCCTGGTCTGCCTGGACCTCACGGTATCGCTGGACAGCGTGGTATTGTTGGTCTGCCCGGACAGAGAGGAGAGCGTGGTTTCCCTGGACTTCCAGGACCTGTGGTAAGTACTTGAGACACTCCTGTTGCCTTACCACAAACACAAACCACAAACCCACACACTGAACTAACTCAAGGCTTATCCATAGGGAGAGGTCGGAAAGGCTGGATCATCTGGCCCTGGTGGAGAGCGTGGACCCCCTGGACCAATGGGACCCCCTGGACTGGCTGGAGCCCCTGGAGAGGCCGGACGTGAGGTAGGGTGCCCCTCTGACCACAGTTCTCTGGTTTCCCCAATGTGTGTAGGACCTGTTAACCTGGTAACTGGTGTATGTTTTAGGGAGCCCCAGGTAATGAGGGAGCTGCTGGACGGGATGGACCTGCTGGACCCAAGGTGAGCTGACCACAGATCAGTGCAACACCACAGCATGTCTAACATATGACACGCTCATATATGCGACGCGCTCACATGCATCACACAACAGGATTTATATGTTATATTGATAACTTTCTTGATCCTGAAAGAGTATTTTTAGACATTACTTTATACTTTATATAGACATCACAACAAAAAATTTACGGCAGATTGTCTTTGCATTTTAGGGAGACCGTGGAGAGGGTGGAGCTTCTGGAGCCCCTGGAGCTCCTGGACCCCCTGGTGCACCCGGACCTGTTGGACCTGCTGGAAAGTCTGGTGACCGTGGAGAGACTGTGAGTATCTTTTTTTTTTTTTTTAATTTATTATCAAATAAGATCCTCTCTAATCTGGACTTGAATCCTGTGGTTCTCAGGGACCTGCTGGACCTGCTGGTGTTGCCGGCCCTGCTGGACCTCGTGGTCCTGCTGTAAGTCACAACATTAGTATCACAAATATAATCTGTATGTAAGGGAGGAACACATTAACACTTGGATTTCCTTATAAAAACAGGGAGCTTCTGGTCTCCGTGGAGACAAGGGTGAGACTGGAGAGGCTGGTGAGAGAGGCTTAAAGGGACACAGAGGATTCACTGGAATGCAAGGACCTCCTGGACAGGCTGTAAGTCATATTAACCTGAGGTTGACATGTGAGCCTTACAGGCAGTACACGGGACACCTTTGAACTCCTCTATCTGTTTGTGACCCCTTAGGGACCCTCTGGAGACCAGGGACCTGCTGGTACTGCTGGACCTGCTGGACCTAGAGTGAGTGTTACAGGCCTAACCCTAATCCTGATCTCAACACTATACTAACCCTAACACAAACTCCAACCCTGACCCTCACCCTGGTGTCTCTGACATTTGAGACAATTTGTCATTGAGAGATGACAACTGTTGTTTTGTTTCCGGATATTTCCAGGGTCCTGCTGGAGCTGCTGGTGCTGCTGGTAAGGACGGTATGACTGGCCTGCCTGGACCCACTGGACCCCCTGGACCTCGTGGACGCTCTGGAGAAATGGGACCTGCTGTAAGGCTTTGTTCCGCTCAAAAAGGGAAGGCAAATCACCAGAAGCATTGGGGATAGACTGACCTCATCTTCTTTTTTGTCCTCTTACCCTAGGGCCCTCCTGGACCCCCCGGACCCCCTGGAGCACCTGGTGCCCCTGGTGGTGGATTTGACCTTGGCTTCATTTCCCAGCCTCAGGAGAAGGGCCCTGATCCCTTCCGTATGTACCGTGCCGATGATGCTAATGTTCTGCGCGACCGCGACCTGGAGGTAGACAGCACTCTGAAGAGCCTGAGCCAGCAGATCGAGCAGATTCGCAGCCCTGACGGAACCCGCAAGAACCCAGCCAGAACCTGCCGTGACCTGAAGATGTGCCACCCTGACTGGAAGAGTGGTGAGTGTTCAGGCTCTTTAAGGACAAGTGGTCCATGGCAACATTTAGCATTTTTGAACGTCTTCTGGATTCCTTCCTCTCAGGTGAGTACTGGATCGACCCAGACCAGGGCTGCACTCAGGATGCTATCAAGGTCTACTGCAACATGGACACTGGAGAGACCTGCGTTTCCCCCATTCAGTCTGTGGTTGCCAAGAAGAACTGGTACATGAGCAAGAACATCAAGGAGAAGAAGCACGTGTGGTTTGGCGAGACCATGAATGACGGCTTCCAGGTACATTAGACCTACAGACCAGAACATTAAACATAGAGATCAGAACATCAAACTTACAGACCAGAACATCAGACCAGGACATCAGACCTACAGACCAGGAAATCAAGATTAAAGGCCAGAACATTAGACCAGAATATTACACCTACAGACCAGAACATTAGACCTAAAGGCCAGAACTTTAGATCTACAGACCAGAATGTTAGACCTACAGAGCACATCTTTTTCTTCTTTCTTCTTCTCTCCACACTCGGGGAGTTCCAAAGGCTCATTTCTTCTGCTGCTGCTCTTCTTTTCCAGTTTGAATATGGCAGTGAGGCCTCTCAGCCTGAGGATGTCAACATCCAGCTGACCTTCCTGCGTCTCATGTCCTCTGAGGGATCCCAGAACATCACCTACCACTGCAAGAACAGCGTGGCCTACATGGACGGTTCCGCAGGAAACCTGAAGAAGGCCCTGCTCCTCCAGGGTTCCAATGAGATCGAGATTAGAGCAGAGGGCAACAGTCGCTTCACCTACAGTGTCCTGGAGGACGGATGCACGGTAAGGGTTAGGGTATCTACCCATGACCGTACCCATAACCATTTGATCAATGTTACCTTTTTTCTTTCTATTTGGCCAATGCTAAGTTTTTGTTTCCATTTTCTTGGTGCCAAGTTAGCATTTTGATTTGACTAATGTGGAGATTGTGTCTCCGCAATGTTGGTAGAGTGGGTCGCCCAATGACCAAGAGGTTGACGGTTCGCGTCCCGGCCACATGTCGAAGTGTCCTTGGGCAAGACACTGAACCCTGACTTAGGCCCCTAGTAGGACTGAAAGAAACTTAGAAAGCTACTGGTGTATGAGTGTGTGTGTGAATGGGTGAATGTGAAGCTAATATAGAGCGCTTTGAGCATCATGAAGGTGGAAAAGCGCTACATAAGTGCAGACCATTTACCATTTGTGTCTCCATTTGACCAATGCTAATTTTTTTTCTCCCTTTTGACTGATTTCCATTGTCCTGGTGCTAAGTTAGCATTTCCATTTGATTGATGCTAACATTGCATCTTCAGTGGACCAATGCTAAATTTTTGTTACCATTTGACTGATGCTAATTTAGCCTTTCCATTTGACCGATGCTAACTTTTGTTTCCATTTTCCTAATGCTAAGTTAGCATTTCCATTTGACTGATGCAAACATTGTGTCTCCATTTGACTGATGCTAACTTTTTGTTTCCATTTGACTGATGCTAACTTTTTGTTTCCATTTGACTGATGCTACCTTTTGCTTTGCTCTTCTCACAGTTGCACACTGGCTCATGGGGTAAGACAGTCATTGACTACAAGACAACAAAAACATCTCGCCTACCCATCATTGACATCGCTCCTATGGACATTGGTGCTCCAGACCAAGAGTTCGGCATTGAAGTTGGACCTGTCTGTTTCTTGTAAAAAGAGAAATCTGGACTTGAAATTGTTGTTGTGTGTGTGCGTGCGTGTTTTATTTTTTTCTAGCAGTCATCTCTCTTTAAAAAAAAAGAAAAACCCATCATTTTTCCAAAGCCATTTTTCTGAACAATCCGACCCCTGCTCTGTTGGGCCGTCACTCTGATGGTCCACTTCGCCTAAAACCTGCACTTCCACAAGATGGCACTGATGAGGCCGTGTTCACATCAGCGCGTTTGGGACCACTACTTTTTTTGTTTCTGACTCTTGAGGTTTTTTTTGTTGTTTTTTTTTACCATCACAACACCAAGGATCCTGTAGAGAAGACATTTTGTTTCACTGGCAACAAGAAAATAATATATGCTTCTGTAAAGTGTAAAAATTTACTCCACCCCCTCCCCTAGGCCCCTCCCCCCGTGGAGTTTCCAGATACAAACAGGTGACTTGTGTTTTTCTACGGAATGAACGGACACTCCCAACTGACAGAAAGAACCCAACTGCTTTGTACCACGTTTCAGGTGTTGATGAATAAACGGTGAAACTAACAGCCATGTTTGTCTCTGTTGTTCTGCCCTGCCTTTTTTCCCACCCTTTTCCTGCTTTGTCCCTGCCATTTTCTAAAGGGTCGGTTCGGGTCAATGTGGTGCCCTAGCCTAACACCCCTCTTTAATTTTTGTGGAATTAGAAATGAGTACCTGTAAAGATATCATCTTACATTTGATCCAGTGCATACTGAGTGTCCATGAATAATCACTGTCAATGTTAAGTTTAATGCTTTATTTACCCTATTTTCCACAAAACACACTCTTATTCTGTTAAATCAAACTTTAAAAGAATCAAAATTCTGAGATAAAAAGCCAAAATTATATGATAAAAAGCCAAAATTATGAGATGAAAGCCAAAATTCCAAGTCACTAAGGACAACCACAATTAAGGTGCACTGTAAGAAAATTAAGAAAATTCAGTGTGCCTTATAGTCCGGAAAATACTTATAGATTAATATTCTAATTCTGTGCAACTTGGCACCCCCAAGGCATCTGGTGCCCAAGGCAACCGCTTACCCTGCCTATGCCTAATGTTGGCTCTGCACCTTCCCATCTGTTTGTATCTGTTGTGCTTTTGGTTGTTGTTCTTGTTGTTGTGGTCACCTTTGATTGGTTCTTACTCTTCCTTATCTCTTCTTTATTTTTCTTTATTTTACATAAAAAGTCAAACATAAAAAGTTGCATTAAAAGCACCAGCACAGAAATATGGGTTCAACCCTGTTTGTTTTTGTTAAAGGGGACAAGTGATGCAAAAGTCACTTTTTTAATGTTTTTCCAACACAAATGTGTGTGTGTGTGTGTGTGTGTGTGTGTGAGGGGACCTTTCAATTATGAACAAAAACCATCCACTCTACTTTTCTCCTGACTTGAGTTCTTGTTGGAGGGGCATGAAAATACTCCATTTTGGATTTTATATGTATCATCTGTCAGATGCATAGAATCATTTGAATACCCCACTTCCCACCAGCTCAGATAACCCCACCTATCGGTTACAACTTCTCTCTCATTTGTATATGTAATTTCTTAAATCTATTTTACATATCAAGTCTGTTCATGACTTGTCACCCGGTGTCCCCTGTCCCCCCACAACTCTCTCAATAGTGTCCACATAAGGAGCCATAGACAACAGGATCTGCAGTAACTCACTTGTGTCCTGTGCTGACCTGTGACCCCAGACCTCCTCCTTCACCCTCACGTGTCTGATGGATGGACCTGCCCCGCCCCCCGCAAATGGACGTTCATCTGTAGTCTGTCCCTCCATGGGAGTGGATCTTTCCTTCATTGTGGTTCTCCCCAAGGTTTCTTCTTCTTTCCCACTGGGTTTTGGAGGGTTTCTTGTTGTTGAGAAGGAGGATCTAAGGACAGGGGGAGGAGTTTATGACTGCGTTTATGTATGTGACTGGTTGTTTTTTCTAAACTCTGTAAAGCCCTGTGAGATTACCCTGTTGTGATTTGACTAACTAACTAACTAACTAACCAACCAACCAACTAACTAACCCTTACCCCACCTACTGGTCACATATCCTCCAATATTCTCTGCATCTGGTGCGTTGGGGTCTGAGCCCTGGTTGCTCTGGATGCGTCTGGGTCCGTGGCTGGTCTGCCCAGCCCGGGTCCAGAGGAACCGTACCCAAACACATGCCACGGCCATTAATGGACCAGGACCTGTAGGCACCAGGGCTGTTAAATGGTAAATGGTCTGCATTTATATAGCACTTTTCCACCTTCATGGTGCTCAAAGCACTTTACAGTAGCTTCACATTCACACACACACACTCATACATCACATGCTCCCCCTGGTGGTGGTAAACTACATATGTAGCCACAGTTGCCCTGGGGCAAACTGACAGAAGCGTGGCTGCCATTTCGAGCCTCTGACCACCACCAAACATTCATACGCATTCATACACCAGTGTGAGTGACACTGGGTAAAGTGTCTTGCCCAAGGACACAACGGACTGACTAGGACAGAGCGGAAATCAAACCACCAACCCTTTGGTCAATGGACGACCCACTCTCCCAACTGAGCCATGGCCGTCCCAATTGTTAATTGACAAGGACTTGAAAGCACTGGAGCCGTTATCAGACCAGGACCCGTAGGCACTGGTGCCATTAATGGACCAGGACCTGAAGGCACCGGTGCCATTGTCAGATCCGTAGGCAGTGGGGCCATTAATTGACCAGGACCTGTAGACACCGAGACCGTTAACAGACCAGGACCTGTAGGCACCAGGGATGTCAATGAATCAGAACCCGAAGACACCGGGGCTGTTAATAGACCAGGACCTGTAGGCACCAGGGCTGGTAATGGACCAGGACCTGTAGGCACCAGGGCTGGTAATGGACCAGGACCTGTAGGCACCGGAACCGTTAACGGACTAGGACCTGTAGGCACCGGGGATGTCAATGAATCAGAACCCGAAGACACAGGGGCTGTTAATAGACCAGGACCTGTAGGCACCAGGGCCAGTAACGGACTAGGACCTGTAGGCACCGGGGCCGGTAATGGACCAGGACCTGTAGGCACGGGCTGTTAATAGACCAGGACCTGTAGGCACCAGGGCCAGTAACGGACCAGGACCTGTAGGCACCGGGGCCGGTAATGGACCAGGACCTGTAGGCACGGGGGCTGTTAATAGACCAGGACCTGTGGGGAAATGTGTTCCCTGATGGAAAATGGACATAAAATGTCCCCTTTAAGAAAATGGAGACTTCAGGTCAAATGATGGCCAAGGTTTCTGAAGGCAAGTCTGGAGTCCACGTCCAGATGTGGGTCTGGGTGTGAATCCGGTAATGGGTTTGGGTCCAGCTCAGAAGTAGAAGTCTGGGTCAAACCGACACTAACCTGGTGTTTTTAGTCTGGGTCAAACCGACACTAGCCTGGTGTATTTAGTCTGGGTCAAACCAATAGTAGCCTGGTATTCTTAGCCTGGGTCAAACCGACACTAGTCTGGTGTTTTTAGTCTGGGTCAAACTGACACTAGCCTGGTGTTTTTAGTCTGGGTCAAACCGACACTAGCCTGGTGTTTTTAGTCTGGGTCAAACCAATAGTAGCCTGGTATTCTTAGCCTGGGTCAAACCGACACCAGTCTGGTTTTTTTAGTTTCTGTCAAACAAACACTAGCTCTATGTTTTTAGCCTGGGTCAAACCGACACTAGTCTGGTGTTTTTAGTCTGGGTCAAACTGACACTAGCCTGGTGTTTTTAGTCTGGGTCAAACTGACACTAGCCTGGTGTTTTTAGTCTGGGTCAAACTGACACTAGTCTGGTGTTTTTAGTCTGGGTCAAACTGACACTAGTCTGGTGTTTTTAGTCTGGGTCAAACCGACACTAGCCTGGTGTTTTTAGTCTGGGTCAAACCGACACTAGCCTGGTGTTTTTAGTCTGGGTCAAACCGACATAGCCTGGTGTCGTTTCTCAAACAAAGGACTAAAATTGTAAATTGTCCAGAATAAGAGCTTGTGGACATGGTCAAGACACAGCCAATCACAAAACACCACATGGATTATAGCTGCTATGTTTGTCTATAATCATTTTAGATGTTTTTATTCTATTGAATGTTGAAGTAAAACACGTTAAGTGGTTTCACACTGAATTCTGACTAATTACTTGAGTGACATAGTACATTGTGAGTGTCAGAGTGTTGTAGTGTGAGTGTCGTAGTGTGAGTGTGGTAGTGTGACTGTTGGAGTGTAAGTGTCGGAGTGTCGTAGTGTGAGTATTGTAGTGAGTGTCGTACTGTGAGTGTCATAGTGTGAGTGTGAGTGTCATAGTGTGAGTGTCGTAATGTGAGTGTCAGAGTGTCGTAGTGTGAGTGTCGGAGTGTCGTAGTGTGAGTGTCGTAGTGTGAGTGTCGGAGTGTCGTAGTGTGAGTGTCATAGTGTGAGTGTCGTAATGTGTCAGAGTGTCGTAGTGTGAGTGTCGTAGTGTGAGTGTCGGAGTGTCGTAGTGTGAGTGTCGGAGTGTCGTAGTGTGAGTGTCGGAGTGTGAGTGTCGTAGTGTGAGTGTCGTAGTGTGAGTGTCGGAGTGTCGTAGTGTCGTAGTGTGAGTGTCGTAGTGTGAGTGTCAGAGTGTCGTAGTGTGAGTGTCGTAGTGTGAGTGTCGTAGTGTGAGTGTCGGAGTGTGAGTGTCGTAGTGTGTGACGGAGTGTGAGTGTCGGAGTGTCGTAGTGTGAGTGTCGTAGTGTGAGTGTCATAGTGTTGTAGTGTGAGTGTCGTAGTGTGAGTGTCGTAGTGTCAGTGTCGTAGTGTCAGTGTCGTAGTGTGAGTGTCGGAGTGTCGTAGTGTCAGTGTCGTAATGTCGTAGTGTGAGTGTCGTAGTGTGAGTGTCGTAGTGTGAGTGTCGTAGTGTCGTAGTGTGAGTGTCGTAGTGTGAGTGTCGTAGTGTGAGTGTCGGAGTGTCGTAGTGTCAGTGTCGTAGTGTCGTAGTGTGAGTGTCGTAGTGTGTGTCGTAGTGTCGTAGTGTGAGTGTCGTAGTGTGAGTATCGTAGTGTGAGTGTCGGAGTGTGAGTGTTGGAGTGTCGTAGTGTCAGTGTCGTAGTGTCATAGTGTGAGTGTCGTAGTGTGAGTGTCGTAGTGTGAGTGTCGTAGTGTCGTAGTGTGAGTGTCATAGAGTGAGTGTCGTAGTGTCGTAGTGTGAGTGTCGTAGTGTGAGTGTCGTAGTGTCGTAGTGTGAGTGTGGTAGTGTGACTGTTGGAGTGTAAGTGTTGGAGTGTCGTAGTGTGAGTATTGTAGTGAGTGTCGTACTGTGAGTGTCGTAGTGTGAGTGTCAGAGTGTCGTAGTGTGAGTGTCAGAGTGTGAGTGTCGGAGTGTCGTAGTGTGAGTGTCATAGTGTGAGTGTCGTAATGTGAGTGTCGGAGTGTCGTAGTGTGAGTGTCATAGTGTGAGTGTCGTAATGTGAGTGTCAGAGTGTCGTAGTGTGAGTGTCGTAGTGTGAGTGTCGTAGTGTGAGTGTCGGAGTGTGAGTGTCGGAGTGTGAGTGTCGTAGTGTGTGACGGAGTGTGAGTGTCGGAGTGTCGTAGTGTGAGTGTCGTAGTGTGAGTGTCGTAGTGTTGTAGTGTGAGTGTCGTAGTGTGAGTGTCGTAGTGTGAGTGTCGTAGTGTGAGTGTCGGAGTGTCGTAGTGTGAGTGTCGGAGTGTCGTAGTGTGAGTGTCGTAGTGTGAGTGTCGTAGTGTGAGTGTCGTAGTGTGAGTGTCGGAGTGTCGTAGTGTCGTAGTGTGAGTGTCGTAGTGTGAGTGTCGGAGTGTCGTAGTGTGAGTGTCGTAGTGTGAGTGTCGTAGTGTGAGTGTCGGAGTGTGAGTGTCGTAGTGTGTGACGGAGTGTGAGTGTCGGAGTGTCGTAGTGTGAGTGTCGTAGTGTGAGTGTCGTAGTGTTGTAGTGTGAGTGTCGTAGTGTGAGTGTCGTAGTGTGAGTGTCGGAGTGTCGTAGTGTCAGTGTCGTAGTGTCGTAGTGTGAGTGTCGTAGTGTTGTAGTGAGTGTCGTAGTGTGAGTGTCGTAGTGTGAGTGTCGTAGTGTGAGTGTCGTAGTGTGAGTGTCGGAGTGTCGTAGTGTCAGTGTCGTAGTGTCGTAGTGTGAGTGTCGTAGTGTGAGTGTTGTAGTGTCGTAGTGTGAGTGTCGTAGTGTGAGTGTCGTAGTGTGAGTGTCGTAGTGTGAGTGTCGGAGTGTCGTAGTGTCAGTGTCGTAGTGTCGTAGTGTGAGTGTCGTAGTGTGAGTGTCGTAGTGTGAGTGTCGTAGTGTGAGTGTCGGAGTGTGAGTGTCGTAGTGTGAGTGTCGTAGTGTGAGTGTCGGAGTGTCGTAGTGTCAGTGTCAGAGTGTCGTAGTGTCAGTGTCGTAGTGTCGTAGTGTGAGTATCGTAGTGTGAGTGTCGTAGTGTCGTAGTGTGAGTGTCGTAGTGTGAGTGTCGTAGTGTCGTAGTGTGAGTGTCGTAGTGTCGTAGTGTGAGTGTCGTAGTGTGAGTGTCGTAGTGTGAGTGTCGGAGTGTGAGTGTCGTAGTGTCAGTGTCGTAGTGTGAGTGTCGTAGTGTCGTAGTGTGAGTGTCGTAGTGTGAGTGTCGTAGTGTGAGTGTCGTAGTGTCGTAGTGTGAGTGTCGTAGTGTCGTAGTGTGAGTGTCGTAGTGTGAGTGTCGTAGTGTGAGTGTCGTAGTGTCGTAGTGTGAGTGTCGTAGTGTCGTAGTGTGAGTGTCGTAGTGTGAGTGTCGTAGTGTGAGTGTCGTAGTGTGAGTGTCGTAGTGTCGTAGTGTGAGTGTCGTAGTGTCGTAGTGTGAGTGTCGTAGTGTGAGTGTCGTAGTGTGAGTGTCGTAGTGTGAGTGTCGTAGTGTGAGTGTCGTAGTGTGAGTGTCGGAGTGTCGTAGTGTGAGTGTCGTAGTGTGAGTGTCGGAGTGTCGTAGTGTGAGTGTCGTAGTGTGAGTGTCGGAGTGTCGTAGTGTGAGTGTCGTAGTGTGAGTGTCGTAGTGTGAGTGTCGGAGTGTGAGTGTCGTAGTGTGTGACGGAGTGTGAGTGTCGGAGTGTCGTAGTGTGAGTGTCGTAGTGTGAGTGTCGTAGTGTTGTAGTGTGAGTGTCGTAGTGTGAGTGTCGTAGTGTGAGTGTCGTAGTGTGAGTGTCGGAGTGTCGTAGTGTCAGTGTCGTAGTGTCGTAGTGTGAGTGTCGTAGTGTTGTAGTGTCAGTGTCGTAGTGTCGTAGTGTGAGTGTCGTAGTGTGAGTGTTGTAGTGTCGTAGTGTGAGTGTCGTAGTGTGAGTGTCGTAGTGTGAGTGTCGTAGTGTGAGTGTCGGAGTGTCGTAGTGTCAGTGTCGTAGTGTCGTAGTGTGAGTGTCGTAGTGTGAGTGTCGTAGTGTGAGTGTCGGAGTGTGAGTGTCAGAGTGTCGTAGTGTCAGTGTCGTAGTGTCGTAGTGTGAGTATCGTAGTGTGAGTGTCGTAGTGTCGTAGTGTGAGTGTCGTAGTGTCGTAGTGTGAGTGTCGTAGTGTCGTAGTGTGAGTGTCGTAGTGTGAGTGTCGTAGTGTGAGTGTCGGAGTGTGAGTGTCGTAGTGTCAGTGTCGTAGTGTGAGTGTCGTAGTGTCGTAGTGTGAGTGTCGTAGTGTCGTAGTGTGAGTGTCGTAGTGTGAGTGTCGTAGTGTGAGTGTCGTAGTGTGAGTGTCGTAGTGTGAGTGTCGTAGTGTGAGTGTCGTAGTGTGAGTGTCGTAGTGTGAGTGTCGTAGTGTCGTAGTGTGAGTGTTGGAGTTTTGTAACGTGAGTGTGTCTCACGCATTGAGCGTGTGACACATGCATTTCAATGACTTCACACACTCACACATGTCATTTCTCATGCTGACCCACTAGGTCACATCCTGTGGCCTGAACCAGGGTGATTATTGGTGTAGAATGGAGCAGTGGGCTGAGTACCAGTATTTTATAGGCTAGTCTAACTGTCAAAAACATGTGGTAGCTCCATGACCTCTTGCTCGAAAGTCACCTGGACCTCTCCGGCCAATCAGTACTCGACCAATTAACACAGAACACCCAATCATGTTTCCTATATTATCACCCACGGTAGTTCGAAGCAGTGGTTCAGTTACTCATATGTATCGGTGACTGGAGGAGAAGTGGCTGCAGGTTTGTTTAAAAATTATTTTCAAGTATTTTACAGTTTTCTGAGTTGATGCTCCATGTTTACTTTGTAATATTAAGAAGCCATTTACTCGGACTGTGTCAAAGAGCATCAGCTGTCTAAAGGTTGTTTTTGGTGTTAGCTTAGCCACGGTGGACATGATTGGCTGCATTAGCTTAGCCACGGTGGACATGGTTAGCTGCATTAGCTTAGCCACGGTGGACATGGTTAGCTGCATTAGCTTAGCCACGGTGGACATGGTTAGCTGTATTAGCTTAGCCACGGCGGACATGGTTAGCTGCATTAGCTTAGCCATGGTGGACATGGTTAGCTGCATTAACTTAGCCACGTTGGACATGGTTAGCTGCATTAGCTTAGCCATGGCGGACATGGTTAGCTGCATTAGCTTAGCCACGGCGGACATGGTTAGCTGCATTAGCTTAGCCACGGCGGACATGGTTAGCTGAGTTGTAAATTAAAACTTATTCACAGATTAGTGTCCATATTCCTTAGTTTTGAGTCATGGCGCTTACATTTTGTATTGTACCTATACTATTCAGTATCGATAATACAATTGAATTTTATGAACAATATTGCACATTATTTATTTCAAATGTGATCCAATAATTTCTAGAATTTCTAACATTGTTGTTTTGAATTTTGTGTTCAGTTACATTTCTGAACCATTATTTTGAAAGGTCATTCACTGATGCACTGTTTATTACATGGTTTTGTTTGTCTTACTTTAATATGGTCCCAATTAAAATTAGCTTTGGTTTCTCTGTCCTAAAGCTAACCCTCGTCTTCTTATCACTATCCTTTAACCATATTATTACTGTTCCATTACACAGACCTTTAATAGTATTCACACACACATATTAGCCTTAGTACTTTTAGAATAACACATATACTACACTAGTGTCATCAGTGACAGACAACTGTGGTTTGGAGTGAACCGGTCAGGTACTAATTCACGGGCTGCTTTTTTGCCCAAGTTCACCCCTCCTTGATACCTTGTGGGTCGGTCTGGGTTCAAAGTGCTCAGGCCAGTTTTTAGTCCCAGTCCAACCCTGGTCCAACCCTGGTCCAACCCTGGTCCAACCCTGGTCCAACCCTGGTCCAACCCTGGTCCAACCCTGGTCCAACCCTGGTCCAACCCTGGTCCTGTCCATGTCTTTCACCTGTTCTTCCTCTGTTCTGTGTTTTCACTCCTCAGTTCAAGGGGGTTCAGGTCCAGTCCTTCAGAACCACGATCCTGCATGGTTTAGTCCACAGCTGTCAAACATGTGGCCCGGGGGCCAAAGCTGGTCCACCAAAGGGTCCAGACCAGCTGATGGATGAATTTATGAAATGAAAAAATGACACTGAAGATATTAACAATCAATGATGTTAAAATTATTTTAGGTCACTTGACTCTAAAGTGGTCAGAGCAGTAAAATACTGTCATAATAACCTAGAAATAATGAAAAACACATGTTTACCTTATTTTTAATGCAGATGATCCTTTCACAACAATGTGAATAATTAAATGTTTTAAGATAAGTGTAATTTGACCAATATTCTGTTACTGTGTTTGTATTAGTTGATCCATAGTGATCTGTAAGTTGTGATGCACATGTATAAATGATAAACTAAGGCTGAATTAACATTTAATGTATTTTTCTGCTGAATGTCAGGGGTGGTTAATATGTGTTCATGTTATGTTCAAGTACAGTTCATATATGGAAACATTTTCTTTATGGATGTTTGACTTTTTTCACTCAAAAACACAGAACACTTTAGAGGTGACATTATTTACAAGTTGTTATTCTGTTATTATTTATATAGTTTATTGCTGTAGTTCACTTTATATCTTTATATGGTTGATCTTTTTCACTCTTTTCCTCATCTCATCCTTTTGTCATCTGTCTTTAACTGTTGACCTTTGACCTGTCGTTTTCATGTTTCAGCTCTTTAGTATTTTTCAGCGATAGTCATTTTTTAAATGGGGGGGGCTCAAAATAAAATTCTGTTTCGGACCCCATTTTGCCATGATAATTATTGACTTTTCTGTGTTACTGTGAACAGGTAAGTGTTACTACTGTGTTCATACAGCTGTATTGACTTAGCCAATCAGAACATAGGTCTGAAATAGACAATTGGCAACTTTTAGCGACAAAATTGCAAACCCCACCTAGTTATGCCTCATACACCCCACCCCCCGCCCTCAATCTCACTCCAAGCTGTCTTGAAAACTAGAGAGCCCTGTGTGTGTGTCAGAGTGTGAGTGTCAGTGTGTGTGTCAGAGTGTGTGTGTCAGTGTGTGTGTCAGAGTGTGTGTGTCAGAGTGTGAGTGTCAGTGTGTGTGTGTCAGTGTGTGTGTAAGAGTGTGAGTGTCAGAGTGTGAGTGTCAGAGTGTGAGTGTCAGCATGTGAGTGTCAGAGTGTGAGTGTCAGAGTGTGAGTGTCAGTGTGTGTGTCAGAGTGTGTGTGTGTCAGAGTGTGAGTGTCAGAGCATGTGTGTCAGAGTGTGTGTGGCAGAGTGTGTGTGTCAGAGTGTGAATGTCAGTGTGTGTGTTAGAGTGTGAGTGTCAGAGTGTGAGTGTCAGAGTGTGTGTGTCATAGAGTGTGAGTGTCAGAGTGTGTGTGTCAGAGTGTGAGTGTCAGAGTGTGTCAGAGTGTGAGTGTCAGTGTGTGTGTCAGAGTGTGAGTGTCAGAGTGTGAGTGTCAGTGTGTGTGTCAGAGTGTGAGTGTCAGTATGTGTGTCAGAGTGTGTGTGTCAGTGTGTGTGTCAGTGTGTGTGTCAGAGTGTGAGTGTCAGTGTGTGTGTCAGTGTGAGTGTCAGAGTGTGAGTGTCAGAATGTGTGTGTCAGAGTGTGTGTGTCAGAGTGTGTGTGTGTCAGAGTGTGAGTGTCAGAGTGTGTGTGTGTGTCAGAGTGTGTGTGTCAGAGTGTGAGTGTCAGAGTGTGTGTGTCAGAGTGTGAGTGTCAGAGTGTGTGTGTCAGAGTGTGAGTGTCAGAGTGTGTGTGTCAGAGTGTGAGTGTCAGAGGGTGAGTGTCAGAGTGTGTGTGTCAGTGTCAGAGTGTGAGTATCAGAGTGTGTGTGTCAGACTGTGAGTGTCAGAGTGTGTGTGTCAGAGTGTGTGTGTCAGAGTGTGTGTGTCAGTGTGTGTGTCAGAGTGTGTGTGTCAGAGTGTGAGTGTCAGAGCATGTGTGTCAGAGTGTGTGTGGCAGAGTGTGTGTGTCAGTGTGTGTGTCAGAGTGTGAGTGTCAGTGTGTGTGTTAGAGTGTGAGTGTCAGAGTGTGAGTGTCAGAGTGTGTGTGTCATAGAGTGTGAGTGTCAGAGTGTGTGTGTCAGAGTGTGAGTGTCAGAGTGTGTGTGTCAGAGTGTGAGTGTCAGAGTGTGTCAGAGTGTGAGTGTCAGTGTGTGTGTCAGAGTGTGAGTGTCAGAGTGTGAGTGTCAGTGTGTGTGTCAGAGTGTGAGTGTCAGTATGTGTGTCAGAGTGTGTGTGTCAGTGTGTGTGTCAGTGTGTGTGTCAGAGTGTGAGTGTCAGTGTGTGTGTCAGTGTGAGTGTCAGAGTGTGAGTGTCAGAATGTGTGTGTCAGAGTGTGTGTGTCAGAGTGTGTGTGTGTCAGAGTGTGAGTGTCAGAGTGTGTGTGTGTGTCAGAGTGTGAGTGTCAGAGTGTGTGTGTCAGAGTGTGAGTGTCAGAGTGTGTGTGTCAGAGTGTGTGTGTCAGAGTGTGAGTGTCAGAGTGTGTGTGTCAGAGTGTGAGTGTCAGAGGGTGAGTGTCAGAGTGTGTGTGTCAGTGTCAGAGTGTGAGTATCAGAGTGTGTGTGTCAGACTGTGAGTGTCAGAGTGTGTGTGTCAGAGTGTGTGTGTCAGAGTGTGTGTGTCAGTGTGTGTGTCAGAGTGTGTGTGTCAGAGTGTGAGTGTCAGAGTGTGAGTGTCAGAGTGTGAGTGTCAGAGTGTGCGTCAGAGTGTCAGAGTGTGTGTGTCAGAGTGTGAGTGTCAGAGTGTGTGTGTCAGAGTGTCAGAGTGTGTGTGTCAGAGTGTGAGTGGCATAGTGTGTGTGTCAGAGTGTGTGTGTCAATGTCAGAGTGTGAGTGTCAGAGTGTGAGTGTCAGAGTGTGAGTGTCAGTGTCAGTGTGTGTGTCAGAGTGTGAGTGTCAGAGTGTGAGTGTCAGTGTGTGTGGCAGAGTGTGTGTGTGTCAGTGTGTGTGTCAGAGTGTGAGTGTCAGTGTGTGTGTTAGAGTGTGAGTGTCAGAGTGTGTGTGTCAGAGTGTGAGTGTCAGAGTGTGTCAGTGTCAGAGTGTGAGTATCAGAGTGTGAGTGTCAGAGTGTGAGTGTCAGAGTGTGTGTGTCAGTGTGTGTGTCAGAGTGTGAGTGTCAGTGTGTGTTAGAGTGTGAGTGTCAGAGTGTGAGTGTCAGAGTGTGTCAGACTGTGAGTGTCAGTGTGTGTGTCAGAGTGTGTGTGTCAGAAGGTGAGTGTCAGAGTGTGTGTGTCAGAGTGTGAGTGTCAGAGTGTGTGTGTCAGAGTGTGTGTGTCAGAGTGTGTGTGTAAGAGTGTGAGTGTCAGAGTGTGTGTGTCAGAGTGTGAGTGTCAGAGTGTGTGTGTCAGAGTGTGTGTGTCAGAGTGTGAGTGTCAGAGTGTGTGTTTCAGAGTGTCAGAGTGTGTGTGTCAGAGTGTCAGAGTGTGTGTGTCAGAGTGTGTGTGTCAGAGTGTCAGAGTGTGTGTGTCAGAGTGTGTGTGTCAGAGTGTGTGTGTCAGAGTGTGTGTGTCAGAATGTGAGTGTCAGAGTGTGTGTGTCAGAGTGTGAGTGTCAGAGTGTGTGTGTCAGTATCAGAGTGTGAGTGTCAGAGTGTGTGTTTCAGAGTGTCAGAGTGTGAGTGTCAGAGTGTGTGTGTCAGAGTGTGTGTTTCAGAGTGTCAGAGTGTGAGTGTCAGAGTGTGTGTGTCAGAGTTTCAGAGTGTGTGTGTCAGAGTGTCAGAGTGTGTGTGTCAGAGTGTCAGAATGTGAGTGTCAGAGTGTGTGTGTCAGAGTGTGTGTGTCAGAGTGTGTGTGTCAGAGTGTGTGTGTCAGAGTGTGAGTGTCAGAGTGTGTGTGTCAGAGTGTGTGTGTCAGAGTGTGTGTGTCAGAGTGTGAGTGTCAGAGTGTGAGTGTCAGAGTGTGTGTGTCAGTGTGTGTGTGTCAGAGTGTGTGTGTCAGAGTGTGAGTGTCAGAGTGTGTCAGAGTGTGAGTGTCAGAGTGTGAGTGTCAGTGTGTGTGTCAGAGTGTGTGTGTCAGTGTGTGTGTCAGAGTGTGTGTGTCAGTGTGTGTGTCAGAGTGTGTGTGTCAGAGTGTGAGTGTCAGAGTGTGAGTGTCAGTGTGTGTGTCAGAGTGTGAGTGTCAGAGTGTGAGTGTCAGAGTGTGTGTGTCAGAGTGTGTGTCAGAGTGTGTGTGTCAGAGTGTGAGTGTCAGAGTGTGTGTGTCAGAGTGTTAGTGTCAGAGTGTGTGTGTCAGAGTGTGAGTGTCAGAGTGTGTGTGTCAGAGTGTGTGTGTCAGAGTGTCAGAGTGTCAGAGTGTGTGTGTGTCAGAGTGTGTGTGTCAGAGTGTGAGTGTCAGAGTGTGTTTGTCAGAGTGTGTGTGTCAGAGTGTGTGTGTCAGAGTGTGAGTGTCAGAGTGTGTGTCAGAGTGTGAGTGTCAGAGTGTCAGAGTGTGTGTGTCAGAGTGTGAGTGTCAGTGTGTCAGAGTGTGTGTGTCAGAGTGTGTGTGTCAGAGTGTGAGTGTCAGAGTGTGTGTGTCAGTGTTAGTGTCAGAGTGTTTGTGTCAGAGTGTGAGTGTTAGAGTGTGTCAGTGTCAGTGTCAGAGTGTGAGTGTCAGAGTGTGTGTGTCAGAGTGTGAGTGTCAGAGTGTGTGTGTGTCAGAGTGTGAGTGTCAGAGTGTGTGTGTGTGTGTCAGAGTGTGTGTGTGTGTGTCAGAGTGTGAGTGTCAGAGTGTGTGTGTGTCAGAGTGTGTGTGTCAGAGTGTGAGAGTCAGAGTGTGTTTGTCAGAGTGTGTGTGTCAGAGTGTGTGTGTCAGAGTGTGAGTGTCAGAGTGTGTGTCAGAGTGTGAGTGTCAGAGTGTCAGAGTGTGTGTGTCAGAGTGTGAGTGTCAGTGTGTCAGAGTGTGTGTGTCAGAGTGTGTGTGTCAGAGTGTGAGTGTCAGAGTGTGTGTGTCAGAGTGTTAGTGTCAGAGTGTTTGTGTCAGAGTGTGAGTGTTAGAGTGTGTCAGTGTCAGTGTCAGAGTGTGAGTGTCAGAGTGTGTGTGTCAGAGTGTGAGTGTCAGAGTGTGTGTGTGTCAGAGTGTGAGTGTCAGAGTGTGTGTGTGTGTGTCAGAGTGTGTGTGTCAGAGTGTGAGTGTCAGAGTGTGTGTGTCAGAGTGTGAGTGTCAGAGTGTGTGTGTCAGAGTGTGAGTGTCAGAGTGTGTGTGTCAGAGTGTGAGTGTCAGAGTGTGAGTGTCAGAGTGTGTGTGTCAGTGTCAGAGTGTGAGTATCAGAGTGTGTGTGTCAGACTGTGAGTGTCAGAGTGTGTGTGTCAGAGTGTGTGTGTCAGAGTGTGTGTGTCAGTGTGTGTGTCAGAGTGTGAGTGTCAGAGTGTGAGTGTCAGTGTGTGTGTCAGAGTGTGTGTGTCAGAGTGTGAGTGTCAGAGTGTGTGTCAGAGTGTGATTGTCAGAGTGTGAGTGTCAGTGTGTGTGTCAGAGTGTGAGTGTCAGAGTGTGAGTGTCAGAGTGTGTGTCAGAGTGTGTGTCAGAGTGTGTGTGTCAGAGTGTGAGTGTCAGAGTGTGTGTGTCAGAGTGTCAGAGTGTGTGTGTCAGAGTGTGAGTGGCATAGTGTGTGTGTCAGTGTGTGTGTGTCAATGTCAGAGTGTGAGTGTCAGAGTGTGAGTGTCAGAGTGTGAGTGTCAGTGTCAGTGTGTGTGTCAGAGTGTGAGTGTCAGAGTGTGAGTGTCAGTGTGTGTGGCAGAGTGTGTGTGTGTCAGTGTGTGTGTCAGAGTGTGAGTGTCAGTGTGTGTGTTAGAGTGTGAGTGTCAGAGTGTGAGTGTCAGAGAGTGTGTGTCAGAGTGTGAGTGTCAGAGTGTGTCAGTGTCAGAGTGTGAGTATCAGAGTGTGAGTGTCAGAGTGTGAGTGTCAGAGTGTGTGTGTCAGTGTGTGTGTCAGAGTGTGAGTGTCAGTGTGTGTTAGAGTGTGAGTGTCAGAGTGTGTGTGTCAGAGTGTGTCAGACTGTGAGTGTCAGTGTGTGTGTCAGAGTGTGAGTGTCAGAGTGTGAGTGTCAGAGTGTGTGTGTCAGAGTGTGTGTGTCAGAGTGTGTGTGTCAGAAGGTGAGTGTCAGAGTGTGTGTGTCAGAGTGTGTGTCAGAGTGTGAGTGTCAGAGTGTGTGTGTCAGAGTGTGTGTGTCAGAGTGTGTGTGTAAGAGTGTGAGTGTCAGAGTGTGTGTGTCAGAGTGTGAGTGTCAGAGTGTGTGTGTCAGAGTGTGTGTGTCAGAGTGTGTGTGTCAGAGTGTGAGTGTCAGAGTGTGTGTTTCAGAGTGTCAGAGTGTGAGTGTCAGAGTGTGTGTGTCAGAGTGTCAGAGTGTGTGTGTCAGAGTGTGAGTGTCAGAGTGTGTGTGTCAGAGTGTGAGTGTCAGAGTGTCAGAGTGTCAGAATGTGAGTGTCAGAGTGTGTGTGTCAGTATCAGAGTGTGAGTGTCAGAGTGTGTGTGTCAGTGTTAGTGTCAGAGTGTTTGTGTCAGAGTGTGAGTGTTAGAGTGTGTCAGTGTCAGTGTCAGAGTGTGAGTGTCAGAGTGTGTGTGTCAGAGTGTGAGTGTCAGAGTGTGTGTGTGTCAGAGTGTGAGTGTCAGAGTGTGTGTGTGTGTGTCAGAGTGTGTGTGTGTGTGTCAGAGTGTGAGTGTCAGAGTGTGTGTGTGTCAGAGTGTGTGTGTCAGAGTGTGAGAGTCAGAGTGTGTTTGTCAGAGTGTGTGTGTCAGAGTGTGTGTGTCAGAGTGTGAGTGTCAGAGTGTGTGTCAGAGTGTGAGTGTCAGAGTGTCAGAGTGTGTGTGTCAGAGTGTGAGTGTCAGTGTGTCAGAGTGTGTGTGTCAGAGTGTGTGTGTCAGAGTGTGAGTGTCAGAGTGTGTGTGTCAGAGTGTTAGTGTCAGAGTGTTTGTGTCAGAGTGTGAGTGTTAGAGTGTGTCAGTGTCAGTGTCAGAGTGTGAGTGTCAGAGTGTGTGTGTCAGAGTGTGAGTGTCAGAGTGTGTGTGTGTCAGAGTGTGAGTGTCAGAGTGTGTGTGTGTGTGTCAGAGTGTGTGTGTCAGAGTGTGAGTGTCAGAGTGTGTGTGTCAGAGTGTGAGTGTCAGAGTGTGTGTGTCAGAGTGTGAGTGTCAGAGTGTGTGTGTCAGAGTGTGAGTGTCAGAGTGTGAGTGTCAGAGTGTGTGTGTCAGTGTCAGAGTGTGAGTATCAGAGTGTGTGTGTCAGACTGTGAGTGTCAGAGTGTGTGTGTCAGAGTGTGTGTGTCAGAGTGTGTGTGTCAGTGTGTGTGTCAGAGTGTGAGTGTCAGAGTGTGAGTGTCAGTGTGTGTGTCAGAGTGTGTGTGTCAGAGTGTGAGTGTCAGAGTGTGTGTCAGAGTGTGATTGTCAGAGTGTGAGTGTCAGTGTGTGTGTCAGAGTGTGAGTGTCAGAGTGTGAGTGTCAGAGTGTGTGTCAGAGTGTGTGTCAGAGTGTGTGTGTCAGAGTGTGAGTGTCAGAGTGTGTGTGTCAGAGTGTCAGAGTGTGTGTGTCAGAGTGTGAGTGGCATAGTGTGTGTGTCAGTGTGTGTGTGTCAATGTCAGAGTGTGAGTGTCAGAGTGTGAGTGTCAGAGTGTGAGTGTCAGTGTCAGTGTGTGTGTCAGAGTGTGAGTGTCAGAGTGTGAGTGTCAGTGTGTGTGGCAGAGTGTGTGTGTGTCAGTGTGTGTGTCAGAGTGTGAGTGTCAGTGTGTGTGTTAGAGTGTGAGTGTCAGAGTGTGAGTGTCAGAGAGTGTGTGTCAGAGTGTGAGTGTCAGAGTGTGTCAGTGTCAGAGTGTGAGTATCAGAGTGTGAGTGTCAGAGTGTGAGTGTCAGAGTGTGTGTGTCAGTGTGTGTGTCAGAGTGTGAGTGTCAGTGTGTGTTAGAGTGTGAGTGTCAGAGTGTGTGTGTCAGAGTGTGTCAGACTGTGAGTGTCAGTGTGTGTGTCAGAGTGTGAGTGTCAGAGTGTGAGTGTCAGAGTGTGTGTGTCAGAGTGTGTGTGTCAGAGTGTGTGTGTCAGAAGGTGAGTGTCAGAGTGTGTGTGTCAGAGTGTGTGTCAGAGTGTGAGTGTCAGAGTGTGTGTGTCAGAGTGTGTGTGTCAGAGTGTGTGTGTAAGAGTGTGAGTGTCAGAGTGTGTGTGTCAGAGTGTGAGTGTCAGAGTGTGTGTGTCAGAGTGTGTGTGTCAGAGTGTGTGTGTCAGAGTGTGAGTGTCAGAGTGTGTGTTTCAGAGTGTCAGAGTGTGAGTGTCAGAGTGTGTGTGTCAGAGTGTCAGAGTGTGTGTGTCAGAGTGTGAGTGTCAGAGTGTGTGTGTCAGAGTGTGAGTGTCAGAGTGTCAGAGTGTCAGAATGTGAGTGTCAGAGTGTGTGTGTCAGTATCAGAGTGTGAGTGTCAGAGTGTGTGTTTCAGAGTGTCAGAGTGTGAGTGTCAGAGTGTGTGTGTCAGAGTGTGTGTTTCAGAGTGTCAGAGTGTGAGTGTCAGAGTGTGTGTGTCAGAGTGTGAGTGTCAGAGTGTGTGTGTCAGAGTGTGTGTGTCAGAGTGTCAGAGTGTCAGAGTGTGTGTGTGTCAGAGTGTGTGTGTCAGAGTGTGAGTGTCAGAGTGTGTGTATCAGAGTGTGTGTGTCAGAGTGTGAGTGTCAGAGTGTGTGTCAGAGTGTGAGTGTCAGAGTGTCAGAGTGTGTGTGTCAGAGTGTGAGTGTCAGTGTGTCAGAGTGTGTGTGTCAGAGTGTGAGTGTCAGAGTGTGTGTGTCAGAGTGTGAGTGTCAGAGTGTGTGTGTGTCAGAGTGTGAGTGTCAGAGTGTGTGTGTGTGTGTCAGAGTGTGTGTGTCAGAGTGTGAGTGTCAGAGTGTGTGTGTCAGAGTGTGAGTGTCAGAGTGTGTGTGTCAGAGTGTGAGTGTCAGAGTGTGTGTGTCAGAGTGTGAGTGTCAGAGTGTGAGTGTCAGAGTGTGTGTGTCAGTGTCAGAGTGTGAGTATCAGAGTGTGTGTGTCAGACTGTGAGTGTCAGAGTGTGTGTGTCAGAGTGTGTGTGTCAGTGTGTGTGTCAGAGTGTGAGTGTCAGAGTGTGAGTGTCAGTGTGTGTGTCAGAGTGTGTGTGTCAGAGTGTGAGTGTCAGAGTGTGTGTCAGAGTGTGATTGTCAGAGTGTGAGTGTCAGTGTGTGTGTCAGAGTGTGAGTGTCAGAGTGTGAGTGTCAGAGTGTGTGTCAGAGTGTGTGTCAGAGTGTGTGTGTCAGAGTGTGAGTGTCAGAGTGTGTGTGTCAGAGTGTCAGAGTGTGTGTGTCAGAGTGTGAGTGGCATAGTGTGTGTGTCAGTGTGTGTGTGTCAATGTCAGAGTGTGAGTGTCAGAGTGTGAGTGTCAGAGTGTGAGTGTCAGTGTCAGTGTGTGTGTCAGAGTGTGAGTGTCAGAGTGTGAGTGTCAGTGTGTGTGGCAGAGTGTGTGTGTGTCAGTGTGTGTGTCAGAGTGTGAGTGTCAGTGTGTGTGTTAGAGTGTGAGTGTCAGAGTGTGAGTGTCAGAGAGTGTGTGTCAGAGTGTGAGTGTCAGAGTGTGTCAGTGTCAGAGTGTGAGTATCAGAGTGTGAGTGTCAGAGTGTGAGTGTCAGAGTGTGTGTGTCAGTGTGTGTGTCAGAGTGTGAGTGTCAGTGTGTGTTAGAGTGTGAGTGTCAGAGTGTGTGTGTCAGAGTGTGTCAGACTGTGAGTGTCAGTGTGTGTGTCAGAGTGTGAGTGTCAGAGTGTGAGTGTCAGAGTGTGTGTGTCAGAGTGTGTGTGTCAGAGTGTGTGTGTCAGAAGGTGAGTGTCAGAGTGTGTGTGTCAGAGTGTGTGTGTCAGAGTGTGAGTGTCAGAGTGTGTGTGTCAGAGTGTGTGTGTCAGAGTGTGTGTGTAAGAGTGTGAGTGTCAGAGTGTGTGTGTCAGAGTGTGAGTGTCAGAGTGTGTGTGTCAGAGTGTGTGTGTCAGAGTGTGTTTGTCAGAGTGTGAGTGTCAGAGTGTGTGTTTCAGAGTGTCAGAGTGTGAGTGTCAGAGTGTGTGTGTCAGAGTGTCAGAGTGTGTGTGTCAGAGTGTGTGTGTCAGAGTGTCAGAGTGTGTGTGTCAGAGTGTGAGTGTCAGAGTGTGTGTGTCAGAGTGTGAGTGTCAGAGTGTCAGAGTGTCAGAATGTGAGTGTCAGAGTGTGTGTGTCAGAGTGTGAGTGTCAGAGTGTGTGTGTCAGTATCAGAGTGTGAGTGTCAGAGTGTGTGTTTCAGAGTGTCAGAGTGTGAGTGTCAGAGTGTGTGTGTCAGAGTGTGTGTTTCAGAGTGTCAGAGTGTGAGTGTCAGAGTGTGTGTGTCAGAGTGTGAGTGTCAGAGTGTGTGTGTCAGAGTGTCAGAGTGTCAGAGTGTGTGTGTGTCAGAGTGTGTGTGTCAGAGTGTGAGTGTCAGAGTGTGTTTGTCAGAGTGTGTGTATCAGAGTGTGTGTGTCAGAGTGTGAGTGTCAGAGTGTGTGTGTCAGAGTGTGAGTGTCAGAGTGTGTGTGTGTCAGAGTGTGAGTGTCAGAGTGTGTGTGTGTGTGTCAGAGTGTGTGTGTCAGAGTGTGAGTGTCAGAGTGTGTGTGTCAGAGTGTGAGTGTCAGAGTGTGTGTGTCAGAGTGTGAGTGTCAGAGTGTGTGTGTCAGAGTGTGAGTGTCAGAGTGTGAGTGTCAGAGTGTGTGTGTCAGTGTCAGAGTGTGAGTATCAGAGTGTGTGTGTCAGACTGTGAGTGTCAGAGTGTGTGTGTCAGAGTGTGTGTGTCAGTGTGTGTGTCAGAGTGTGAGTGTCAGAGTGTGAGTGTCAGTGTGTGTGTCAGAGTGTGTGTGTCAGAGTGTGAGTGTCAGAGTGTGTGTCAGAGTGTGATTGTCAGAGTGTGAGTGTCAGTGTGTGTGTCAGAGTGTGAGTGTCAGAGTGTGAGTGTCAGAGTGTGTGTCAGAGTGTGTGTCAGAGTGTGTGTGTCAGAGTGTGAGTGTCAGAGTGTGTGTGTCAGAGTGTCAGAGTGTGTGTGTCAGAGTGTGAGTGGCATAGTGTGTGTGTCAGTGTGTGTGTGTCAATGTCAGAGTGTGAGTGTCAGAGTGTGAGTGTCAGAGTGTGAGTGTCAGTGTCAGTGTGTGTGTCAGAGTGTGAGTGTCAGAGTGTGAGTGTCAGTGTGTGTGGCAGAGTGTGTGTGTGTCAGTGTGTGTGTCAGAGTGTGAGTGTCAGTGTGTGTGTTAGAGTGTGAGTGTCAGAGTGTGAGTGTCAGAGTGTGAGTGTCAGAGTGTGAGTGTCAGAGTGTGTCAGTGTCAGAGTGTGAGTATCAGAGTGTGAGTGTCAGAGTGTGAGTGTCAGAGTGTGTGTGTCAGTGTGTGTGTCAGAGTGTGAGTGTCAGTGTGTGTTAGAGTGTGAGTGTCAGAGTGTGTGTGTCAGAGTGTGTCAGACTGTGAGTGTCAGTGTGTGTGTCAGAGTGTGAGTGTCAGAGTGTGAGTGTCAGAGTGTGTGTGTCAGAGTGTGTGTGTCAGAGTGTGTGTGTCAGAAGGTGAGTGTCAGAGTGTGTGTGTCAGAGTGTGTGTGTCAGAGTGTGAGTGTCAGAGTGTGTGTGTCAGAGTGTGTGTGTCAGAGTGTGTGTGTAAGAGTGTGAGTGTCAGAGTGTGTGTGTCAGAGTGTGAGTGTCAGAGTGTGTGTGTCAGAGTGTGTGTGTCAGAGTGTGTGTGTCAGAGTGTGAGTGTCAGAGTGTGTGTTTCAGAGTGTCAGAGTGTGAGTGTCAGAGTGTGTGTGTCAGAGTGTCAGAGTGTGTGTGTCAGAGTGTGTGTGTCAGAGTGTCAGAGTGTGTGTGTCAGAGTGTGAGTGTCAGAGTGTGTGTGTCAGAGTGTGAGTGTCAGAGTGTCAGAGTGTCAGAATGTGAGTGTCAGAGTGTGTGTGTCAGAGTGTGAGTGTCAGAGTGTGTGTGTCAGAGTGTGAGTGTCAGAGTGTGTGTTTCAGAGTGTCAGAGTGTGAGTGTCAGAGTGTGTGTGTCAGAGTGTGTGTTTCAGAGTGTCAGAGTGTGAGTGTCAGAGTGTGTGTGTCAGAGTGTGAGTGTCAGAGTGTGTGTGTCAGAGTGTGTGTGTCAGAGTGTCAGAGTGTGTGTGTCAGAGTGTCAGAGTGTGTGTGTCAGAGTGTGTGTGTCAGAGTTTGAGTGTCAGAGTGTGTGTGTCAGAGTGTGAGTGTCAGAGTGTCAGAGTGTCAGAATGTGAGTGTCAGAGTGTGTGTGTCAGAGTGTGAGTGTCAGAGTGTGTGTGTCAGTATCAGAGTGTGAGTGTCAGAGTGTGTGTTTCAGAGTGTCAGAGTGTGAGTGTCAGAGTGTGTGTGTCAGAGTGTGTGTTTCAGAGTGTCAGAGTGTGAGTGTCAGTGTGTGTGGCAGAGTGTGTGTGTGTCAGTGTGTGTGTCAGAGTGTGAGTGTCAGTGTGTGTGTTAGAGTGTGAGTGTCAGAGTGTGAGTGTCAGAGTGTGTGTGTCAGAGTGTGAGTGTCAGAGTGTGTCAGTGTCAGAGTGTGAGTATCAGAGTGTGAGTGTCAGAGTGTGAGTGTCAGAGTGTTTGTGTCAGTGTGTGTGTCAGAGTGTGAGTGTCAGTGTGTGTTAGAGTGTGAGTGTCAGAGTGTGTGTGTCAGAGTGTGAGTGTCAGAGTGTGTGTTTCAGAGTGTCAGAGTGTGAGTGTCAGAGTGTGTGTGTCAGAGTGTCAGAGTGTGTGTGTCAGAGTGTCAGAGTGTGTGTGTCAGAGTGTGAGTGTCAGAGTGTGTGTGTCAGAAGGTGAGTGTCAGAGTGTGTGTGTCAGAGTGTGTGTGTCAGAGTGTGAGTGTCAGAGTGTGTGTGTCAGAGTGTGTGTGTCAGAGTGTGTGTGTAAGAGTGTGAGTGTCAGAGTGTGTGTGTCAGAGTGTGAGTGTCAGAGTGTGTGTGTCAGAGTGTGTGTGTCAGAGTGTGTGTGTCAGAGTGTGAGTGTCAGAGTGTGTGTTTCAGAGTGTCAGAGTGTGAGTGTCAGAGTGTGTGTGTCAGAGTGTCAGAGTGTGTGTGTCAGAGTGTGTGTTTCAGAGTGTCAGAGTGTGAGTGTCAGAGTGTGTGTGTCAGAGTGTGTGTTTCAGAGTGTCAGAGTGTGAGTGTCAGAGTGTGTGTGTCAGAGTGTGAGTGTCAGAGTGTGTGTGTCAGAGTGTGTGTGTCAGAGTGTCAGAGTGTGTGTGTCAGAGTGTCAGAGTGTGTGTGTCAGAGTGTGTGTGTCAGAGTTTGAGTGTCAGAGTGTGTGTGTCAGAGTGTGAGTGTCAGAGTGTCAGAGTGTCAGAATGTGAGTGTCAGAGTGTGTGTGTCAGAGTGTGAGTGTCAGAGTGTGTGTGTCAGTATCAGAGTGTGAGTGTCAGAGTGTGTGTTTCAGAGTGTCAGAGTGTGAGTGTCAGAGTGTGTGTGTCAGAGTGTGTGTTTCAGAGTGTCAGAGTGTGAGTGTCAGTGTGTGTGGCAGAGTGTGTGTGTGTCAGTGTGTGTGTCAGAGTGTGAGTGTCAGTGTGTGTGTTAGAGTGTGAGTGTCAGAGTGTGAGTGTCAGAGTGTGTGTGTCAGAGTGTGAGTGTCAGAGTGTGTCAGTGTCAGAGTGTGAGTATCAGAGTGTGAGTGTCAGAGTGTGAGTGTCAGAGTGTTTGTGTCAGTGTGTGTGTCAGAGTGTGAGTGTCAGTGTGTGTTAGAGTGTGAGTGTCAGAGTGTGTGTGTCAGAGTGTGAGTGTCAGAGTGTGTGTTTCAGAGTGTCAGAGTGTGAGTGTCAGAGTGTGTGTGTCAGAGTGTCAGAGTGTGTGTGTCAGAGTGTCAGAGTGTGTGTGTCAGAGTGTGAGTGTCAGAGTGTGTGTGTCAGAGTGTGAGTATCAGAGTGTCAGAGTGTCAGAGTGTCAGAATGTGAGTGTCAGAGTGTGTGTGTCAGAGTGTGAGTGTCAGAGTGTGTGTGTCAGTATTAGAGTGTGAGTGTCAGAGTGTGTGTTTCAGAGTGTGTGTGTCAGAGTGTGTGTGTCAGAAGGTGAGTGTCAGAGTGTGTGTGTCAGAGTGTGTGTGTCAGAGTGTGAGTGTCAGTGTGTGTGTCAGAGTGTGTGTGTCAGAGTGTGTGTGTCAGAGTGTGTGTGTCAGAGTGTGAGTGTCAGAGTGTGTGTTTCAGAGTGTCAGAGTGTGAGTGTCAGAGTGTGTGTGTCAGAGTGTCAGAGTGTGTGTGTCAGAGTGTGTGTGTCAGAGTGTCAGAGTGTGTGTGTCAGAGTGTGTGTGTCAGAGTGTCAGAGTGTGTGTGTCAGAGTGTGTGTGTCAGAGTGTGAGTGTCAGAGTGTCAGAGTGTCAGAATGTGAGTGTCAGAGTGTGTGTGTCAGAGTGTGAGTGTCAGAGTGTGTGTCAGAGTTTGAGTTTCAGAGTGTCAGAGTGTGTGTGTCAGAGTGTGAGTGTCAGTGTGTCAGAGTGTGTGTGTCAGAGTGTGAGTGTCAGAGTGTGTGTGTCAGAGTGTTAGTGTCAGAGTGTTTGTGTCAGAGTGTGAGTGTTAGAGTGTGTCAGTGTCAGTGTCAGAGTGTGAGTGTCAGAGTGTGTGTGTCAGAGTGTGAGTGTCAGAGTGTGAGTGTCAGAGTGTGTGTGTGTCAGAGTGTGAGTATCAGAGTGTGTGTGTGTCAGAGTGTGTGTGTCAGAGTGTGAGTGTCAGAGTGTGAGTGTCAGAGTGTGTGTGTGTGTCAGAGTGTGTGTGTCAGAGTGTGAGTGTCAGAGTGTGTGTGTCAGAGTGTGAGTGTCAGAGTGTGTGTGTCAGAGTGTGAGTGTCAGAGTGTGTGTGTCAGAGTGTGAGTGTCAGAGTGTGAGTGTCAGAGTGTGTGTGTCAGTGTCAGAGTGTGAGTATCAGAGTCTGTGTGTCAGACTGTGAGTGTCAGAGTGTGTGTGTCAGAGTGTGTGTGTCAGAGTGTGTGTGTCAGTGTGTGTGTCAGAGTGTGTGTGTCAGAGTGTGAGTGTCAGAGTGTGAGTGTCAGTGTGTGTGTCAGAGTGTGTGTGTCAGAGTGTGAGTGTCAGAGTGTGTGTCAGAGTGTGATTGTCAGAGTGTGAGTGTCAGTGTGTGTGTCAGAGTGTGAGTGTCAGAGTGTGAGTGTCAGAGTGTGAGTGTCAGAGTGTGTGTCAGAGTGTCAGAGTGTGTGTGTCAGAGTGTGAGTGTCAGAGTGTGTGTGTCAGAGTGTCAGAGTGTGTGTGTCAGAGTGTGAGTGGCATAGCTTGCATATGTCGATCCCGTACAGTGGCTGTACGCACCGGTATTGGTGGGGGTTTAGCAGCTATTTCACATAACCGTTTTCCCTTAATACAAAAAAAGAATCTTTCATTTACCTCTTTTGAAGTTCTATGTTTATCCCTTACACATCTAAATTCCAAAAATAAAAAAGGGGTTTTAATTGTCATGATTTATCGCCCTCCAGGTTCCTGTTCAAATTTTTTAATAGAGTTTTCTGAGTTCCTTTCAACCACACTGCTTGATTGGTCCCAGATAATCATAGTCGGTGATTTTAACATTCATATTGATGACAATAACAGCAGCCCGGGAAGATTATTTCATGAACTAATAGACGGTCTCGGATTCTCACAACACGTGAAGGAGAAAACACATAAACATGGTCATATTTTGGATCTGGTCATTTCATACGGGGTAGAAATTAGCGACATTAAAACAGTTCCACAAAATCCACTTCTTACTGACCATTCTTTAGTTACCTTTCAATTTTTTATTGATAATAGTGTATTACAAAAAGAGAAAACAATATTTAAACGTAGAATCACTGAAAACTCTGTATCCAGATTCAAGTCTATTGCTCAATCTTCTCTGGCTGACTTATCCGACTTCTGCCTAGAGAATGGAGAGATAAATTTTGATCAATTCGTCAATAATGTAATGTCAATGTTGCAAACTGCTCTTGACATCGCTGCCCCGCTTAAACAGAAAGTTGTAAGAACTAATCGCTACTCACCTTGGTTTACTTCTGAAACACGCACCTTAAAACAAAGAGCACGTAAGTATGAGCGACTATGGCGGCGATCAAAATCTAATGACTCCCTTATTGCATGGAAAAATTCCCTCGCATTATATAGACAAGCTATCGCTAAGGCGAAAAGGAATTATTATTCTAATTTGATTGAAGCAAATAAAAATAACCCAAAGTTTCTTTTCAACACGGTCGCCCATCTCACAAACAGTCATAGTTCACTCCACCCCTCCATTCCGGCCTCTCTAAATAGTGAGAACTTTCTAATATTTTTTAATGACAAAATTAAGAATATCAGGGACAAAATTGATCGACATCATAACAATATTGTTTGTAATAATACTGAAGCTCTATCCTCAATGCACCTCCTACATAGCTTTGCACCTGTATCCAAGTCTGAAGTTATTGATCTCATTTCCTCCGCTAAACCTTCAACATGTCTTCTTGACCCAATACCAACTAAATTGATGAAAGAAATATTACCATTTGCTGTTGATAAATTCAGGACTATTTTCAATACGTCATTAAGAAAAGGTTTGGTACCGCTATCATTTAAGTGCGCGGTTATTCAGCCAATTCTTAAAAAACCTAAACTTGATTCTACTTGTCTTGATAACTATAGGCCCATTTCAAACCTGCCTTTCCTTTCAAAAATCTTAGAAAAAGTAATAGCTAAACAGCTTGGCAGCCATCTTCAGAAAAACAGCCTTTATGAGAAATTTCAATCTGGCTTTCGAGCCCATCACAGCACTGAGACAGCCCTGTTGAAGGTTACGAACGACTTGCTCCTTGCTGCTGTTAGTGGATTAGTGTCTATTCTAGTGTTGCTTGACCTTAGTGCAGCATTCGATACAATTGATCATGACATCCTCATTCAGAGACTGGACTCCGAGATCGGCATCCGCGATATTGCACTTAGTTGGTTTAAATCTTACCTCTCTGACAGATATCATTTCTTCCATGTAAATCAACAATCATCCCAACGTTCTAGAGTAAAATATGGCGTCCCGCAGGGTTCAGTGCTTGGGCCCATACTGTTTTTACTGTATATGCTGCCATTGGGTAATATAATTCATAACCACGATATTAATTTCCATTGCTATGCAGATGACACTCAACTGTATCTATCAATGAAGCCTGGTGAAACCGGTCAGATAGATAAACTCAATGCTTGTGTTTGCGCTATACAGACCTGGATGGCTACTAATTATCTTCTCCTGAACGCAGACAAGACTGAGATTTTATTGATTGGTTCACAATCTGCTAGAGTGTCTATTTCTTCCCATGTTGGTTCAATGAATAATGTTTCTGTGTCGGCTAGTTCAACTGTTCGTAATTTAGGTGTAATTTTTGATGAGGAACTCTCTTTTAAACCCCATTTGCGACAAATTTGTAAAAATTCATTTTTTCATTTGCAGAACATTGCTAAAGTTAGAAGCATTCTCTCTAAATCGGATGCAGAAAAACTTATTCATGCATTTGTGTCTTCAAGATTAGATTACTGTAACTCTTTGTTTGCAGGATGTCCAAGCACTTCCATTAATATCCTTCAACTTGTCCAGAACTCAGCTGCACGGATACTGACAGGAACTAGACGGAGAGAGCACATAACTCCAGTGCTTAGGTCTCTCCATTGGCTGCCAGTGGAGTTTAGAATTAGATTTAAAATTTTACTATTAACTTATAAGTGCCTAAAAGATCTGGCACCTGTTTATCTTCAGGATTTAATTGTGCCCTATGTTCCACCCAGATCACTTCGGTCACAACACTTAGAACTTCTGGTCTCCCCACGAATCAATAAGCGTACCGCAGGTGGCAGATCATTTTGTTACCAGGCCTCAGTCCTTTGGAACAAACTTCCTATCAATGTTAAACAGGCTGACACAGTTAATTCTTTCAAATCACTGTTAAAAACTTACCTCTTCCTCCAAGCTTTTGAATAATTTTCTGCTCAGTTTGTTGTTGATGGTCTCCTTTTTTATGTTGTTAATTTGTAGTTTTATTTTTATTTTGTTGTGAAATGTTGTGTAAAAACGAACTCTTAATTTACAGCCCTTTGGGGCAGCAGTGGCTGCGATATTGGGCTTTACAAAAATAAATGATTTGATTTGATTTGATTTAGTGTGTGTGTCAGAGTGTGTGTGTCAATGTCAGAGTGTGAGTGTCAGAGTGTGAGTGTCAGAGTGTGAGTGTCAGTGTCAGTGTGTGTGTCAGAGTGTGAGTGTCAGAGTGTGAGTGTCAGTGTGTGTGTTAGAGTGTGAGTGTCAGAGTGTGAGTGTCAGAGTGTGTGTGTGTGTCAGTGTGTGTGTCAGAGTGTGAGTGTCAGAGTGTGTGTGTCAGAGTGTGAGTGTCAGAGTGTGTGTTTCAGAGTGTCAGAGTGTGTGTGTCAGAGTGTCAGAGTGTGTGTGTCAGAGTGTCAGAGTGTGTGTGTCAGAGTGTGTGTGTCAGAGTTTGAGTGTCAGAGTGTGTGTGTCAGAGTGTGAGTGTCAGAGTGTCAGAGTGTCAGAATGTGAGTGTCAGAGTGTGTGTGTCAGAGTGTGAGTGTCAGAGTGTGTGTGTCAGTATCAGAGTGTGAGTGTCAGAGTGTGTGTTTCAGAGTGTCAGAGTGTGAGTGTCAGAGTGTGTGTGTCAGAGTGTGTGTTTCAGAGTGTCAGAGTGTGAGTGTCAGAGTGTGTGTGTCAGAGTGTGTCAGTGTCAGAGTGTGAGTATCAGAGTATGAGTGTCAGAGTGTGAGTGTCAGAGTGTGTGTGTCAGTGTGTGTGTCAGAGTGTGAGTGTCAGTGTGTGAGTGTCAGTGTGTGTGGCAGAGTGTGTGTGTGTCAGTGTGTGTGTCAGAGTGTGAGTGTCAGTGTGTGTGTTAGAGTGTGAGTGTCAGAGTGTGAGTGTCAGAGTGTGTGTGTCAGAGTGTGAGTGTCAGAGTGTGTCAGTGTCAGAGTGTGAGTATCAGAGTGTGAGTGTCAGAGTGTCAGAGTGTGAGTGTCAGAGTGTGTGTGTCAGAGTGTCAGAGTGTGTGTGTCAGAGTGTCAGAGTGTGTGTGTCAGAGTGTGTGTGTCAGAGTTTGAGTGTCAGAGTGTGTGTGTCAGAGTGTGAGTGTCAGAGTGTCAGAGTGTCAGAATGTGAGTGTCAGAGTGTGTGTGTCAGAGTGTGAGTGTCAGAGTGTGTGTGTCAGTATCAGAGTGTGAGTGTCAGAGTGTGTGTTTCAGAGTGTCAGAGTGTGAGTGTCAGAGTGTGTGTGTCAGAGTGTGTGTTTCAGAGTGTCAGAGTGTGAGTGTCAGAGTGTGTGTGTCAGAGTGTGTCAGTGTCAGAGTGTGAGTATCAGAGTGTGAGTGTCAGAGTGTGAGTGTCAGAGTGTGTGTGTCAGTGTGTGTGTCAGAGTGTGAGTGTCAGTGTGTGAGTGTCAGTGTGTGTGGCAGAGTGTGTGTGTGTCAGTGTGTGTGTCAGAGTGTGAGTGTCAGTGTGTGTGTTAGAGTGTGAGTGTCAGAGTGTGAGTGTCAGAGTGTGTGTGTCAGAGTGTGAGTGTCAGAGTGTGTCAGTGTCAGAGTGTGAGTATCAGAGTGTGAGTGTCAGAGTGTGAGTGTCAGAGTGTGTGTGTCAGTGTGTGTGTCAGAGTGTGAGTGTCAGTGTGTGTTAGAGTGTGAGTGTCAGAGTGTGTGTGTCAGAGTGTGTCAGACTGTGAGTGTCAGTGTGTGTGTCAGAGTGTGAGTGTCAGAGTGTGAGTGTCAGAGTGTGTGTGTCAGAGTGTGTGTGTCAGAGTGTGTGTGTCAGAAGGTGAGTGTCAGAGTGTGTGTGTCAGAGTGTGTGTGTCAGAGTGTGAGTGTCAGAGTGTGTGTGTCAGAGTGTGAGTGTTAGAGTGTGTCAGTGTCAGTGTCAGAGTGTGAGTGTCAGAGTGTGTGTGTCAGAGTGTGAGTGTCAGAGTGTGAGTGTCAGAGTGTGTGTGTGTCAGAGTGTGAGTGTCAGAGTGTGTGTGTGTCAGAGTGTGTGTGTCAGAGTGTGAGTGTCAGAGTGTGAGTGTCAGAGTGTGTGTGTGTGTCAGAGTGTGTGTGTCAGAGTGTGAGTGTCAGAGTGTGTGTGTCAGAGTGTGAGTGTCAGAGTGTGTGTGTCAGAGTGTGAGTGTCAGAGTGTGTGTGTCAGAGTGTGAGTGTCAGAGTGTGAGTGTCAGAGTGTGTGTGTCAGTGTCAGAGTGTGAGTATCAGAGTCTGTGTGTCAGACTGTGAGTGTCAGAGTGTGTGTGTCAGAGTGTGAGTGTCAGAGTGTGAGTGTCAGTGTGTGTGTCAGAGTGTGTGTGTCAGAGTGTGAGTGTCAGAGTGTGTGTCAGAGTGTGATTGTCAGAGTGTGAGTGTCAGTGTGTGTGTCAGAGTGTGTGTGTCAGAGTGTGAGTGTCAGAGTGTGTGTCAGAGTGTGATTGTCAGAGTGTGAGTGTCAGTGTGTGTGTCAGAGTGTGAGTGTCAGAGTGTGAGTGTCAGAGTGTGTGTCAGAGTGTCAGAGTGTGTGTGTCAGAGTGTGAGTGTCAGAGTGTGAGTGTCAGAGTGTGTGTCAGAGTGTCAGAGTGTGTGTTTCAGAGTGTGAGTGTCAGAGTGTGTGTGTCAGAGTGTCAGAGTGTGTGTGTCAGAGTGTGAGTGGCATAGTGTGTGTGTCAGAGTGTGTGTGTCAATGTCAGAGTGTGAGTGTCAGAGTGTGAGTGTCAGTGTCAGTGTGTGTGTCAGAGTGTGAGTGTCAGAGTGTGAGTGTCAGTGTGTGTGTTAGAGTGTGAGTGTCAGAGTGTGAGTGTCAGAGTGTGTGTGTGTGTCAGTGTGTGTGTCAGAGTGTGAGTGTCAGAGTGTGTGTGTCAGAGTGTGAGTGTCAGAGTGTGTGTTTCAGAGTGTCAGAGTGTGAGTGTCAGAGTGTGTGTGTCAGAGTGTCAGAGTGTGTGTGTCAGAGTGTCAGAGTGTGTGTGTCAGAGTGTGTGTGTCAGAGTTTGAGTGTCAGAGTGTGTGTGTCAGAGTGTCAGAATGTGAGTGTCAGAGTGTGTGTGTCAGAGTGTGAGTGTCAGAGTGTGTGTGTCAGTATCAGAGTGTGAGTGTCAGAGTGTGTGTTTCAGAGTGTCAGAGTGTGAGTGTCAGAGTGTGTGTGTCAGAGTGTGTGTTTCAGAGTGTCAGAGTGTGAGTGTCAGAGTGTGTGTGTCAGAGTGTGTCAGTGTCTGAGTGTGAGTATCAGAGTGTGAGTGTCAGAGTGTGAGTGTCAGAGTGTGTGTGTCAGTGTGTGTGTCAGAGTGTGAGTGTCAGTGTGTGAGTGTCGGTGTGTGTGGCAGAGTGTGTGTGTGTCAGTGTGTGTGTCAGAGTGTGAGTGTCAGTGTGTGTGTTAGAGTGTGAGTGTCAGAGTGTGAGTGTCAGAGTGTGAGTGTCAGAGTGTGTGTGTCAGAGTGTGAGTGTCAGAGTGTGTCAGTGTCAGAGTGTGAGTATCAGAGTGTGAGTGTCAGAGTGTGAGTGTCAGAGTGTGTGTGTCAGTGTGTGTGTCAGAGTGTGAGTGTCAGTGTGTGTTAGAGTGTGAGTGTCAGAGTGTGTGTGTCAGAGTGTGTCAGACTGTGAGTGTCAGTGTGTGTGTCAGAGTGTGAGTGTCAGAGTGTGAGTGTCAGAGTGTGTGTGTCAGAGTGTGTGTGTCAGAGTGTGTGTGTCAGAAGGTGAGTGTCAGAGTGTGTGTGTCAGAGTGTGTGTGTCAGAGTGTGAGTGTCAGAGTGTGTGTGTCAGAGTGTGAGTGTCAGAGTGTGAGTGTCAGAGTGTGTGTGTCAGAGTGTGTGTGTCAGAGTGTGTGTGTCAGAGTGTGTGTGTCAGAGTGTGAGTGTCAGAGTGTGTGTTTCAGAGTGTCAGAGTGTGAGTGTCAGAGTGTGTGTGTCAGAGTGTGTGTGTCAGAGTGTCAGAGTGTGTGTGTCAGAGTGTGAGTATCAGAGTGTCAGAGTGTCAGAGTGTCAGAATATGAGTGTCAGAGTGTGTGTGTCAGAGTGTGAGTGTCAGAGTGTGTGTGTCAGTATCAGAGTGTGAGTGTCAGAGTGTGTGTTTCAGAGTGTGTGTGTCAGAGTGTGTGTGTCAGAAGGTGAGTGTCAGAGTGTGTGTGTCAGAGTGTGTGTGTCAGAGTGTGAGTGTCAGAGTGTGTGTGTCAGAGTGTGTGTGTCAGAGTGTGTGTGTCAGAGTGTGTGTGTCAGAGTGTGAGTGTCAGAGTGTGTGTTTCAGAGTGTCAGAGTGTGAGTGTCAGAGTGTGTGTGTCAGAGTGTCAGAGTGTGTGTGTCAGAGTGTGTGTGTCAGAGTGTCAGAGTGTGTGTGTCAGAGTGTGTGTGTCAGAGTGTCAGAGTGTCAGAGTGTGTGTGTCAGAGTGTGTGTGTCAGAGTGTGTGTGTCAGAGTGTGAGTGTCAGAGTGTCAGAGTGTCAGAATGTGAGTGTCAGAGTGTGTGTGTCAGAGTGTGAGTGTCAGAGTGTGTGTCAGAGTGTGAGTGTCAGAGTGTCAGAGTGTGTGTGTCAGAGTGTGAGTGTCAGTGTGTCAGAGTGTGTGTGTCAGAGTGTGAGTGTCAGAGTGTGTGTGTCAGAGTGTTAGTGTCAGAGTGTGAGTGTCAGAGTGTGTGTGTCAGAGTGTGTGTGTCAGAGTGTCAGAGTGTGTGTGTGTCAGAGTGTGTGTGTCAGAGTGTGAGTGTCAGAGTGTGTTTGTCAGAGTGTGTGTGTCAGAGTGTGTGTGTCAGAGTGTGAGTGTCAGAGTGTGTGTCAGAGTGTGAGTGTCAGAGTGTGAGTGTCAGTGTGTCAGAGTGTGTGTGTCAGAGTGTGTGTGTCAGAGTGTGAGTGTCAGAGTGTGTGTGTCAGAGTGTTAGTGTCAGAGTGTTTGTGTCAGAGTGTGAGTGTCAGAGTGTGTCAGTGTCAGTGTCAGAGTGTGAGTGTCAGAGTGTGTGTGTCAGAGTGTGAGTGTCAGAGTGTGAGTGTCAGAGTGTGTGTGTGTCAGAGTGTGAGTGTCAGAGTGTGTGTGTGTCAGAGTGTGTGTGTCAGAGTGTGAGTGTCAGAGTGTGAGTGTCAGAGTGTGAGTGTCAGAGTGTGTGTGTCAGAGTGTGAGTGTCAGAGTGTGAGTGTCAGAGTGTGAGTGTCAGAGTGTGTCAGTGTCAGAGTGTGAGTGTCAGAGTGTATGTTTCAGAGAGTGAGTGTCAGAGTGTGTGTGTCAGAGTGTGAGTGTCAGAGTGTGTGTCAGAGTGTGTGTGTCAGAGTGTGAGTGTCAGAGTGTGTGTGTCAGAGTGTTAGTGTCAGAGTGTGTGTGTCAGAGTGTGAGTGTCAGAGTGTGTGTGTCAGAGTGTCAGAGTGTCAGAGTGTGTGTGTGTCAGAGTGTGTGTGTCAGAGTGTGAGTGTCAGAGTGTGTTTGTCAGAGTGTGTGTGTCAGAGTGTGAGTGTCAGAGTGTGTGTCAGAGTGTGTGTGTCAGAGTGTGAGTGTCAGTGTGTCAGAGTGTGTGTGTCAGAGTGTGTGTGTCAGAGTGTGAGTGTCAGAGTGTGTGTGTCAGAGTGTTAGTGTCAGAGTGTTTGTGTCAGAGTGTGAGTGTCAGAGTGTGTCAGTGTCAGTGTCAGAGTGTGAGTGTCAGAGTGTGTTTGTCAGAGTGTGAGTGTCAGAGTGTGAGTGTCAGAGTGTGTGTGTGTCAGAGTGTGAGTGTCAGAGTGTGTGTGTGTGTCAGAGTGTGTGTGTCAGAGTGTGAGTGTCAGAGTGTGAGTGTCAGAGTGTGAGTGTCAGAGTGTGTGTGTCAGAGTGTGAGTGTCAGAGTGTGAGTGTCAGAGTGTGTCAGTGTCAGAGTGTGAGTGTCAGAGTGTATGTTTCAGAGAGTGAGTGTCAGAGTGTGTGTGTCAGAGTGTGAGTGTCAGAGTGTGAGTGTCAGAGTGTGAGTGTCAGAGTGTGAGTGTCAGAGTGTGTGTGTCAGAGTGTGAGTGTCAGAGTGTGTGTGTCAGAGTGTGTGTGTCAGAGTGTGAGTGTCAGAGTGTCAGAGTGTGAGTGTCAGAGTGTGTGTGTCAGAGTGTGAGTGTCAGAGTGTGTGTGTCAGTATCAGAGTGTGAGTGTCAGAGTGTCAGTGTGTGTGTGTCAGAGTGTGAGTGTCAGTGTGTCAGAGTGTGTGTGTCAGAGTGTGAGTGTCAGTGTGTCAGAGTGTGTGTGTCAGAGTGTGAGTGTCAGAGTGTGAGTGTCAGTGTGTGTGTCAGAGTGTGTGTGTCAGTGTCAGAGTGTGAGTGTCAGAGTGTGTGTGTCAGAGTGTCAGAGTGTGTGTGTCAGAGTGTGTGTGTCAGAGTGTCAGAGTGTATGTGTCAGAGTGTGTGTGTCAGAGTGTGAGTGTCAGAGTGTGTGTGTCAGAGTGTGAGTGTCAGAGTGTCAGAGTGTCAGAGTGTCAGAATGTGAGTGTCAGAGTGTGTGTGTCAGAGTGTGAGTGTCAGAGTGTGAGTGTCAGAGTGTGTGTGTCAGTATCAGAGTGTGAGTGTCAGAGTGTGTGTTTCAGAGTGTGAGTGTCAGAGTGTGTGTGTCAGAGTGTGAGTGTCAGAGTGTCAGAGTGTGTGTTTCAGAGTGTGTGTGTCAGAGTGTGTGTGTCAGAGTGTGAGTGTCAGAGTGTGTGTGTCAGAGTGTGTGTGTCTGAGTGTGTGTGTCAGAGTGTGTGTGTCAGAGTGTGAGTGTCAGAGTGTGTGTTTCAGAGTGTCAGAGTGTGAGTGTCAGAGTGTGTGTGTCAGAGTGTCAGAGTGTGTGTGTCAGAGTGTGTGTGTCAGAGTGTCAGAGTGTGTGTGTCAGAGTGTGAGTGTCAGAGTGTGAGTGTCAGAGTGTGAGTGTCAGAGTGTGAGTGTCAGAGTGTGTGTGTCAGAGTGTGAGTGTCAGAGTGTGTGTGTCAGAGTGTGTGTGTCAGAGTGTGAGTGTCAGAGTGTGAGTGTCAGAGTGTGTGTGTCAGAGTGTGAGTGTCAGAGTGTGTGTGTCAGTATCAGAGTGTGAGTGTCAGAGTGTCAGTGTGTGTGTGTCAGAGTGTGAGTGTCAGTGTGTCAGAGTGTGTGTGTCAGAGTGTGAGTGTCAGTGTGTCAGAGTGTGTGTGTCAGAGTGTGAGTGTCAGAGTGTGAGTGTCAGTGTGTGTGTCAGAGTGTGTGTGTCAGTGTCAGAGTGTGAGTGTCAGAGTGTGTGTGTCAGAGTGTCAGAGTGTGTGTGTCAGAGTGTGTGTGTCAGAGTGTCAGAGTGTGTGTGTCAGAGTGTGTGTGTCAGAGTGTGAGTGTCAGAGTGTCAGAGTGTCAGAATGTGAGTGTCAGAGTGTGTGTGTCAGAGTGTGAGTGTCAGAGTGTGTGTGTCAGTATCAGAGTGTGAGTGTCAGAGTGTGTGTGTCAGAGTGTGAGTGTCAGAGTGTGTGTGTCAGAGAGTGAGTGTCAGAGTGTCAGAGTGTGTGTTTCAGAGTGTGTGTGTCAGAGTGTGTGTGTCAGAGTGTGAGTGTCAGAGTGTGTGTGTCAGAGTGTGAGTGTCAGAGTGTGTGTTTCAGAGTGTCAGAGTGTGAGTGTCAGAGTGTGTGTGTCAGAGTGTCAGAGTGTGTGTGTCAGAGTGTGTGTGTCAGAGTGTCAGAGTGTGTGTGTCAGAGTGTGTGTGTCAGAGTGTGAGTGTCAGAGTGTGTGTGTCAGAGTGTGAGTGTCAGAGTGTCAGAGTGTCAGAATGTGAGTGTCAGAGTGTGTGTGTCAGAGTGTGAGTGTCAGAGTGTGTGTGTCAGTATCAGAGTGTGAGTGTCAGAGTGTGTGTTTCAGAGTGTCAGAGTGTGAGTGTCAGAGCGTGTGTGTCAGAGTGTGTGTTTCAGAGTGTCAGAGTGTGAGTGTCAGAGTGTGTGTGTCAGAGTGTGTCAGTGTCAGAGTGTGAGTGTCAGTGTGTGAGTGTCAGTGTGTGTGGCAGAGTGTGTGTGTGTCAGTGTGTGTGTCAGAGTGTGAGTGTCAGTGTGTGTGTTAGAGTGTGAGTGTCAGAGTGTGAGTGTCAGAGTGTGTGTGTCAGAGTGTGAGTGTCAGAGTGTGTCAGTGTCAGAGTGTGAGTATCAGAGTGTGAGTGTCAGAGTGTGAGTGTCAGAGTGTGTGTGTCAGAGTGTGAGTGTCAGAGTGACAGAGTGTCAGAATGTGAGTGTCAGAGTGTGTGTGTCAGAGTGTGAGTGTCAGAGTGTGTGTGTCAGTATCAGAGTGTGAGTGTCAGAGTGTGTGTTTCAGAGTGTCAGAGTGTGAGTGTCAGAGTGTGTGTGTCAGAGTGTGTGTTTCAGAGTGTCAGAGTGTGATTGTCAGAGTGTGTGTGTCAGAGTGTGTCAGTGTCAGAGTGTGAGTATCAGAGTGTGAGTGTCAGAGTGTGAGTGTCAGAGTGTGTGTGTCAGTGTGTGTGTCAGAGTGTGATTGTCAGTGTGTGTTAGAGTGTGAGTGTCAGTGTGTGTTAGAGTGTGAGTGTCAGAGTGTGTGTGTCAGAGTGTGTCAGACTGTGAGTGTCAGTGTGTGTGTCAGAGTGTGAGTGTCAGACTGTGAGTGTCAGAGTGTGAGTGTCAGAGTGTGAGTGTCAGAGTGTGTGTGTCAGAGTGTGTGTGTCAGAGTGTGTGTGTCAGAAGGTGAGTGTCAGAGTGTGTGTGTCAGAGTGTGTGTGTCAGAGTGTGAGTGTCAGAGTGTGTGTGTCAGAGTGTGTGTGTCAGAGTGTGTGTGTAAGAGTGTGAGTGTCAGAGTGTGTGTGTCAGAGTGTGAGTGTCAGAGTGTGTGTGTCAGAGTGTGTGTGTCAGAGTGTGTGTGTCAGAGTGTGAGTGTCAGAGTGTGTGTTTCAGAGTGTCAGAGTGTGAGTGTCAGAGTGTGTGTGTCAGAGTGTCAGAGTGTGTGTGTCAGAGTGTGTGTGTCAGAGTGTCAGAGTGTGTGTGTCAGAGTGTGTGTGTCAGAGTGTGAGTGTCAGAGTGTGTGTGTCAGAGTGTGAGTGTCAGAGTGTGAGTGTCAGAGTGTCAGAGTGTCAGAGTGTCAGAATGTGAGTGTCAGAGTGTGTGTGTCAGAGTGTGAGTGTCAGAGTGTGTGTGTCAGTATCAGAGTGTGAGTGTCAGAGTGTGTGTGTCAGAGTTTCAGAGTGTGTGTGTCAGAGTGTCAGAGTGTGTGTGTCAGAGTGTCAGAGTGTCAGAATGTGAGTGTCAGAGTGTGTGTGTCAGAGTGTGTGTGTCAGAGTGTGTGTGTCAGAGTGTGAGTGTCAGAGTGTGTGTGTCAGAGTGTGTGTGTCAGAGTGTGTGTGTCAGAGTGTGAGTGTCAGAGTGTCAGAGTGTGAGTGTCAGAGTGTGTGTGTCAGTGTGTGTGTGTCAGAGTGTGTGTGTCAGAGTGTGAGTGTCAGAGTGTGTCAGAGTGTGAGTGTCAGTGTGTGTGTCAGAGTGTGTGTGTCAGTGTGTGTGTCAGAGTGTGTGTGTCAGTGTGTGTGTCAGAGTGTGTGTGTCAGAGTGTGAGTGTCAGAGTGTGAGTGTCAGTGTGTGTGTCAGAGTGTGAGTGTCAGAGTGTGAGTGTCAGAGTGTGTGTGTCAGAGTGTGTGTCAGAGTGTGTGTGTCAGAGTGTGAGTGTCAGAGTGTGTGTGTCAGAGTGTGTGTCAGAGTGTGTGTCAGAGTGTGTGTGTCAGAGTGTGTGTGTCAGAGTGTGAGTGTCAGAGTGTGTGTGTCAGAGTGTTAGTGTCAGAGTGTGTGTGTCAGAGTGTGAGTGTCAGAGTGTGTGTTTGTCAGAGTGTGTGTGTCAGAGTGTCAGAGTGTCAGAGTGTGTGTGTCAGAGTGTGTGTGTCAGAGTGTGAGTGTCAGAGTGTGTGTCAGAGTGTGAGTGTCAGAGTGTCAGAGTGTGTGTGTCAGAGTGTGAGTGTCAGTGTGTCAGAGTGTGTGTGTCAGAGTGTGTGTGTCAGAGTGTGAGTGTCAGAGTGTGTGTGTCAGAGTGTTAGTGTCAGAGTGTTTGTGTCAGAGTGTGAGTGTCAGAGTGTGTCAGTGTCAGTGTCAGAGTGTGAGTGTCAGAGTGTGTGTGTCAGAGTGTGAGTGTCAGAGTGTGAGTGTCAGAGTGTGTGTGTGTCAGAGTGTGAGTGTCAGAGTGTGAGTGTCAGAGTGTGAGTGTCAGAGTGTGTCAGTGTCAGAGTGTGAGTGTCAGAGTGTATGTTTCAGAGAGTGAGTGTCAGAGTGTGTGTGTCAGAGTGTGAGTGTCAGAGTGTGAGTGTCAGAGTGTGAGTGTCAGAGTGTGAGTGTCAGAGTGTGTGTGTCAGAGTGTGAGTGTCAGAGTGTGTGTGTCAGAGTGTGTGTGTCAGAGTGTGAGTGTCAGAGTGTCAGAGTGTGAGTGTCAGAGTGTGTGTGTCAGTATCAGAGTGTGAGTGTCAGAGTGTCAGTGTGTGTGTGTCAGAGTGTGAGTGTCAGTGTGTCAGAGTGTGTGTGTCAGAGTGTGAGTGTCAGTGTGTCAGAGTGTGTGTGTCAGAGTGTGAGTGTCAGTGTGAGTGTCAGTGTGTGTGTCAGAGTGTGTGTGTCAGTGTGTGTGTCAGTGTGTGTGTCAGAGTGTGAGTGTCAGTGTGTGAGTGTCAGAGTGTGTGTGTGTCAGAGTGTGTGTGTCAGTGTGTGTGTCAGAGTGTGAGTGTCAGAGTGTGTGTGTCAGAGTGTCAGATTGTGTGTGTCAGAGTGTGTGTGTCAGAGTGTCAGAGTGTCAGAGTGTCAGAGTGTGTGTGTGTCAGAGTTTGTGTGTCAGAGTGTGAGTGTCAGAGTGTGTTTGTCAGAGTGTGTGTGTCAGAGTGTGTGTGTCAGAGTGTGAGTGTCAGAGTGTGTGTCAGAGTGTGAGTGTCAGAGTGTCAGAGTGTGTGTGTCAGAGTGTGAGTGTCAGTGTGTCAGAGTGTGTGTGTCAGAGTTTGAGTGTCAGAATGTGTGTATCAGTGTGTGGGTCAGTGTGTGTGTCAGTGTGTGTGTCAGTGTGTGTGTCAGTGTGTGTGTCAGAGTGTGAGTGTCAGTGTGTGAGTGTCAGTGTGTGAGTGTCAGAGTGTGTGTGTGTGTAAGTGTGTGTGTCAGAGTGTGAGTGTCAGTGTGTGAGTGTCAGAGTGTGTGTGTGTGTCAGAGTGTGTGTGTCAGAGTGTGTGTGTCAGAGTGTCAGAGTGTGTGTGTGTCAGAGTGTGTGTGTCAGAGTGTGTTTGTCAGAGTGTGTGTGTCAGAGTGTGTGTGTCAGAGTGTGAGTGTCAGAGTGTCAGAGTGTGTGTGTCAGAGTGTGTGTGTCAGTGTGTGTGTCAGTGTGTGTGTCAGTGTGTGTTTCAGTGTGTGTGTCAGTGTGTGTGTCAGTGTGTGTGTCAGTGTGTGTGTCAGAGTGTGAGTGTCAGTGTGTCAGAGTGTGAGTGTCAGAGTGTGTGTGTCAGAGTGTGAGTGTCAGTGTGTCAGAGTGTGAGTGTCAGAGTGTGTGTGTCAGTGTGTGTGTCAGTGTGTGTGTCAGTGTGTGTTTCAGTGTGTGTGTCAGTGTGTGTGTCAGTGTGTGTGTCAGTGTGTGTGTCAGAGTGTGAGTGTCAGTGTGTGAGTGTCAGTGTGTGAGTGTCAGTGTGTGAGTGTCAGAGTGTGTGTGTGTGTCAGTGTGTGTGTCAGAGTGTGAGTGTCAGTGTGTGAGTGTCAGTGTGTGAGTGTTAGAGTGTGTGTGTGTGTCAGTGTGTGTGTCAGTGTGTGTGTCAGAGTGTGTGTGTGTGTCAGTGTGTGTGTCAGAGTGTGAGTGTCAGTGTGTGAGTGTCAGAGTGTGTGTGTGTGTCAGTGTGTGTGTCAGAGTGTGAGTGTCAGTGTGTGAGTGTCAGAGTGTGTGTGTGTGTCAGAGTGTGTGTGTGTGTCAGAGTGTGTGTGTCAGAATGTCAGAGTGTTCAGTTTCAACACCAACATTAAAGGACAAAGCCCAGTGTACAACAGCTGTTGAACTTTAGTTTTGTTTGTTCTGTACAACATATTTTCTATTTATTTCAAGGACACACAGAGAGATGTTCAAAATACACACACACACTCACACACACACTCCTTTCCATGTCTTATGGGGACCAAGTTTGTAACCATCACTTGTAGGTAAAGTGTCCATTGTGTTGTTTGCGTCAACATTTTCAAAAATTAAATTAAATTAAAACATCTTCAAACCTTGAAAATAAAACATGTTTTTCTTCTTTTTTCTTCTTTTTCGCATGTTTCCCTCATGCTTTATGAGGACTTTAAGAAAAACAAGTTAATTTTACTAGTGGGGACCTCCTACATTTATATTTAACCCCTTAGCTTAAATATAAGTTAAAAAATTTTGTAAAAAATTAACTGGAAATAACTCATTTGACTATAGGACATACAATAGATAGATACATATTTGTGACGATAGGCATTAAAGGGTTGACCCTCCTGGTTAACCCTGTCCTCATATATTAGCCCTAACATTAGCATGTTGTCCTCATATATTAGCCCTAACATTAGCATGTTGTCCTCATATATTAGCCCTAACATTAGCATGTTGTCCTCATATTCATAGTCCTCATAGTCCTGGTTCTCCTCAAGATTTCTTCTTTTTCCCACTAGGTTTTGGAGGTCTTTCTTGCTGAGAAGGAGGGTCTAATGACAGGGGACACTTGGGACTTTTCCTCTATCTCTGTAGTTGATTGTGTTTCTGTGAAGCTCTGTGAGACGACTTTGTTGTGAATTGGGGCTTTATAAATAAAATTGAATTGAAAATTGAATTGAATATATTATCCATAATAATTAACATGTTGTCCTCATACATTAGCCATAACATTAGCATGTAGTCCTCATATATTAGCACTAGTGTTAGCATGTTAGCATAATGTTTTCACATATTGAAGCAGAGTAAAGTTGTCCTACCTTCAGTGGATCCAAGAGTGGATGAAGGAAATTCACATGCTCCAGGATCCACAACAACCCCCATAAGTGGCTCTGATAGCCTATGGTGATCCAGACCCGGGACTGGTGGTCCATGGTGGCCCTGGGTCTGGGTTCAGTGTCTTTGTCAAAGGACACTTGGGACATGTGGACTGTCAGAGCTGGGACGCGAACCACTGACCCTTCAGTCAATGGACGACCCGCTCTACCAACTGAGCCACAGCCACCGGTGTGGTGATCTGGTGGTCCGATCATTGCAGAACCTGGTCTAGTGGTCCTGGGTCAGGGGGTCCATGGTGGTCTAGTTCTTGCATACCTAGGCCTGGTGGTCTAAGGTGGTCCGATTGTGTCAGCTCCAGCAGAAGGACTGAGGTTCAGACTGAGACTCAAGCTGGTGTTAGTTTAGCTTCACAAAGACACTGATTGTCCACCTGTGGGGGTGGAGGGGAGGGGGCAGGAGGGTGAGGGTGTGTGTGTGTGTGTGGGGGGGGGGGGGTCATTCCTAGCAGGATGTGAATTCTTCCTGTTTGAGTCTTTATTTGAGGCTCAGGAATGTGAGGAGACAGAGGAAGGTCTGTAGAGGGTCTACTGTAGACCAGGGTCTGTAGAGGGTCTAATGTAGACTAGGATCGGTAAAGGGTCTACTGTAGACCAGGGTCTGTAGATGGTCTACTGTAGACCAGGGTCTGTAGAGGGTCTACTGTAGACCAGGGTCTGTAGAGGGTCTACTGTAGACCAGTGTCTGTAGAGGGTCTACTGTGGACTAGGATCTGTAGAGGGTCTACTGTAGACCAGGGTCTGTAGAGGGTCTACTGTAGACTAGGATCTGTAGAGGGTCTACTGTAGACCGGGGACAGTAGACCGCAACAGAGTATGCTTTATCACATTCTGTTAATGGAACAGTCTATTGTACTTGCCTTATTACCGTTGACCTACCGTTGACCACTCCCTACATAGGGACCTATATAGGGACCAGGCCATTTTGTAAGGGTGTCCGAATATGTAGTGAACTACTTATAAGCTCTATATAGTCACTCACTGTATCCCATAATCCACTGCGAAATGTAACCAAAGCATTATATCCCATCATGCATTGCACGAATCGAAAAATGACTGAAGGATGAAGATAAAAAAAAAACAACTTTATTGAAATCACAATATATAGACAATGAGGATAATAAATATAACTTAAAATTAAAGTCATTAATAAAACCAGGGAAAGAGGGTTAGGGTTTCTGCATTTTACACAGTGAATATGATACAGAATTAGAATTCTATTAATATTAATAATATTAATAATGTCTGGTAAAGAAGATTCCAAATCATCCATGTAAAAGATTATATGATTTAATTCAAAGGATGGAACACCCTTAATTTTAGTGAAATCCAATTATATATATTAGACCAAAAACACTGAGATACAGTACATCCAAAAAAGAAAAGATCCAGTGTTTTTTATCAACAGCAGAAGGAGCATTGATCCACCTGAAATTTGAATATTTTCTTCAGAAACTCTGCCACATGATAAATGTTACGTATAGCTGGATAATTAAAATATTGATACTGGAGTTATACTGACATAAGTACAGCTGTTCAGTAACAGTAAATGTTAACTCTGCCTGTTGGATGACAACTGAGACAAGAGTTAATAACAGTTAATAACAGTTAATAATAGTTAATAACAGTTAATAACAGTTAATAATAGTTAATAATAGTTAATAATAGTTAATAACAGTTAATAACAGTTAATAACAGTTAATAATAGTTAATAACAGTTAATAACAGTTAATAATAGTTAATAACAGTTAATAACAGTTAATAACAGTTAATAATAGTTAATAACAGTTAATAACAGTTAATAATAGTTAATAATAGTTAATAACAGTTAATAACAGTTAATAACAGTTAATAATAGTTAATAACAGTTAATAACAGTTAATAATAGTTAATAATAGTTAATAATAGTTAATAACAGTTAATAACAGTTAATAACAGTTAATAATAGTTAATAACAGTTAATAACAGTTAATAACAGTTAATAATAGTTAATAACAGTTAATAACAGTTAATAATAGTTAATAATAGTTAATAATAGTTAATAACAGTTAATAACAGTTAATAACAGTTAATAATAGTTAATAACAGTTAATAACAGTTAATAATAGTTAATAATAGTTAATAACAGTTAATAACAGTTAATAACAGTTAATAATAGTTAATAACAGTTAATAACAGTTAATAATAGTTAATAATAGTTAATAACAGTTAATAACAGTTAATAACAGTTAATAATAGTTAATAACAGTTAATAATAGTTAATAATAGTTAATAACAGTTAATAACAGTTAATAACAGTTAATAACAGTTAATAATAGTTAATAACAGTTAATAACAGTTAATAACAGTTAATAATAGTTAATAATAGTTAATAACAGTTAATAACAGTTAATAACAGTTAATAACAGTTAATAATAGTTAATAATAGTTAATAACAGTTAATAACAGTTAATAATAGTTAATAATAGTTAATAACAGTTAATAACAGTTAATAACAGTTAATAATAGTTAATAATAGTTAATAACAGTTAATAACAGTTAATAACAGTTAATAACAGTTAATAATAGTTAATAATAGTTAATAACAGTTAATAACAGTTAATAACAGTTAATAACAGTTAATAATAGTTAATAACAGTTAATAACAGTTAATAACAGTTAATAACAGTTAATAATAGTTAATAATAGTTAATAACAGTTAATAACAGTTAATAACAGTTAATAATAGTTAATAATAGTTAATAACAGTTAATAACAGTTAATAACAGTTAATAACAGTTAATAATAGTTAATAACAGTTAATAATAGTTAATAACAGTTAATAACAGTTAATAACAGTTAATAATAGTTAATAACAGTTAATAATAGTTAATAACAGTAAAACAGTCATGAACCAAGTTTATTCATGTTTTATTTTATTGCCCAGACAAACATACAAAAAACATTTAAAAGTATTTTTTGAGACGATACTGTTACGTTTTAATTCTTCGACGGTGATGACGTAGTAGAGTCCGAAGCATTTTCATTTGAGTTCACTACATAGTGAACTACATGTAGTTCACTATGTAGGGAGTAGGGAAGGAGTGAGTGTTTTCGGACACAGCCCATGTAAAGTGCTGCTGTGTTTCCAGTCACACAAACACACAAACTCATTTGCGTGTCTCATGAGGACAAACTTTGTAATGAAGTACACATTGGGTAGTGAGTAAAAACACTTAAAAAAAAAAAGTAAAAATAATGATACAAATTTTAAAACGAATTTAAATAAAAAAAAAAATAATGAAAATTCATTAATAAATTAAATACATTTTTTTCACTAAATCTTTTTATTTTTGTTAAAAAAGAAATACTTTTTTTTTTAAAGTAAACATCATTACACCATTGAAAAATACATGTTTCACAGGACTTCTGGGAAAAAAAATTCCTGTATTTTATAGGGCCACATTATTTCTAATTTACGAGTGAGGACCTGAATTATGGTCCCCAGTGTCAGAGGTCCCCATGGTGTGAATGCGTAAATATATACATGTCCCCATAAAGATAGGAATACAAACACAAACACACATGCAAAAACACACAAACACAGAGAAACACACACACATACAAACAAACAAACACACAAACACACACATACACACATACAAACACACATAAAAAACCCCACATACAAACAAACACACACATACATGCATACAAACACACACACAGAAACACACTTACAAACACAAACATACACACACATACACAAAGACACATACATACACACACACACATACACACACAGAAACATACATACACACATACAAACACACACACACACAAAGACACATACATACACACACACACATACACACACAGAAACATACATACACACATACAAACACACACAAGGACACACACACATACAAACACATACACACGTACACGCATACAAACACACACATACACACACACATACAAACACACACATACACACACAGAAACACACACACACACATACAAACACACACACAGAAACACACATACAAACACAAACATACACACACATACAAACACACACACACACAAAGACACATACATACACACACACACATACACACAGAAACATACACACATACAAACACACACAAGGACACACACACATACAAACACATACACACGTACACGCATACAAACACACACATACACACACAAACACACACATACATGCATACAAACACAGACATACAAACACACAAACACACGCATACAAACACACATACACACAAACAAACACACAAATACACACACAAACACACACACACATACACATACACACACAAACACACACGTACACACATACAAACACACACATACACACACACACAGAAGGACACACACATAAAAACACACACACACACACACACACAGAAACACACACACATACAAACACAAACATACACACACACATACAAACACACATACGTACACATACACACACACACACACACACATACACACACAGAAACATACATACACACATACAAACACACACAAGGACACACACACATACAAACACATACACACGTACACGCATACAAACACACACATACACACACACATACAAACACACACATACACACACAGAAACACACACACACACATACAAACACACACACAGAAACACACATACAAACACAAACATACACACACATACAAACACACACACACACAAAGACACATACATACACACACACACATACACACAGAAACATACACACATACAAACACACACAAGGACACACACACATACAAACACATACACACGTACACGCATACAAACACACACATACACACACAAACACACACATACATGCATACAAACACAGACATACAAACACACAAACACACGCATACAAACACACATACACACAAACAAACACACAAATACACACACAAACACACACACACATACACATACACACACAAACACACACGTACACACATACAAACACACACATACAAACACACATACGTACACATACACACACACACACACACAGAAACACACACATACAAACACAAACATACACACACACAAACACACATACAAACACACACACATACATACACACACACACACACATACAAACACACACATACAAACACACACACACATACAAACACAAACATACACACACACAAACACACACATACAAACACACACACATACATACACATTTTTCTCCAGTCAAATTAAAATTGGGTCAAAGTTTATTTTTCAGTTGAATTTTAATTTGAACAAATGCTTTCACTTCAGAAACAACTAAACAAAACACATTTGTTCACAAACAAAAACAACAACATCAAAACAAATTCACCAGTGATTGAAACATGTTTAACATTCACATTTAAAGTCTGACTCCGCCCACAAGACTCTGTGTGGGGCTGGGGGGTGGAGCTTACACATGCGTTCCCTGGATAAGTATGCATAGCTTTGTGTGGCATCACCTAGTAACACACATCGCCATTTTAAAAGGAGAAAACAACAGCGTACCAACACTAGACAGATAGCTCTGTTATGATGTCCTACGACTATTTTGATAAACGTCTTCCCTCCGCAAACGACCCGTATGAACGGAAATTAGCATGGATCAACTGGAGAGCTGTCTGTATAAATTAAAGGCAGGTTCTTGGTGAAATGACCCCACGACGTGTCCTAATATCGAGTGTCCAGACATCTACGACTATATCCTCAAAAGTCCTGGCATATATAAATGAGAAAAAATGCAAACTTATAAGAGGCTGAAAACATATGTTTAGTTTGAGGTAGGTTACAGTCTCCAGAACATTCCACTACTTTAGTTTTACTTCCACTTTTATTTCAGACTCCAGGTCTTGTCATCATCAGATATTCCTCTCAGAGCCTGAAGCCATGCTGCACATTTTTGACCCTTTTCTGTCGGTACGCACAAAAACACATCTTCTCTTCCATCCAATCATGGTTATTGCACCTGAAGGCTGCACAAGATTTGGTCATTTTACACCAAGTTTTCACTGTGCAGGTCGGTGCAGTTCATGCAGTGGTTGATACGATGTTGTTTTCCCCTTTTACTAGAGGAAGTGACGTCACCGCAAAGCTATGTATAGGGAGGGGGCGGGATTGTCCATGACTTCCTGGGTAAGTAGATGTGAGGGGCGGAGTTTGGAGTGAATGGTTTTGTGCTATGGCCTTCACATTTAGTTCATTAGCACGTAATGCTAACTTTAGAGCCAATCACAATTCACCCCTTGGCCCCTCCCCCTTTAACCCTTTCATGCATGAATTATTAGATCCTTTATTCAGATCAAGGACTTTTGTAAGAGGTTTTATTTGTCTTCAGGCTGAAAAAAGGGTGATGTAAAAGTTTTTAATTAATCTATGTTTTATGGAGTTATAAAAATGTTCACTCAGCAGGAAAACGTGTTTAAGAGTTGAATCAAAGAAAACATCTATTTAAAATGCAATGTCAGAACACTATGGAATAAAAAATCATACAGTTTTTATTCCAGAACAGAGTGTGAATTACCGTTAATTACCGTTAATTACCGTTAATTAACGTAAATGTTAATGGGTTGTTTTCACATGACATCACATTGCTATATAGTCAGTGCGCAATTTTTAATGGAATAAGAGGGAGGGGTTAAAGGGTGAAATGGGGCTGGGCTAAGAGGGAGTGGCTAAAGGGTGAAATGGGGTTAGGCTAAAGGGGAGGTGCTAAAGAGTAGAATAGGGTTGGGCCTCAGTGTGACAAACAGAAAAAGAGGAAACATTTGTGTAAAAAAAAAAGTCCACACGTGTGTGCTGTGCTAGTGTGAGTTTGGTTGCTATGGTTACAGAGCAGTTCTCCACTGTGTTTCCCACAGCTGATCTGAGATCATGGGTTTGTGGGCGGAGTCACTACACTTGGTGATGAGGGCACGGTTTAGCGTCTGTGTAGAATATTCCTGTTTTGCTTCAGGTTCCACACATTCTGGAATATTACCCACATTTTATATTATATGTATATATATATATATATATATATATATATATATATATATATATATATATATATATATATATATATATATGTACATATCTGAGTCTATTTACAAATGTAGATTTGTAGGAGAAACCAGTGTGAGGCACAATGAGCACATCACAATTATTAACATTAACATTCAAAAAACATTTTTTGAAGAATAAACTCATTTTAAAAATCTAAATAAATGGAAAAACAAATAGTAATAAAAAAGATGAATTAAAAATGTTAATAAAATGAAAATAAAATTATTTAAGTAAGCAGTTGATTCCCTGTGGGCGGAGCCATGAACTGGTGATAGTATCCATGTGGGCAGGGCCATGAGCTTATGGCAGCATGGTGTTCCTTCACAGTGATGGTGTGTATGTACCACAGTGTGTGTGTGTGTGTGTGTGTGTGTGTGTGTACATATATATATATATATATATATTTACATAGTGGTACCTTTACTTACGAAAGACCCAGCTACCAAATAATGTAATGTATGTAAATAACTGATGTACGTACTGTACGTATCCTCCCATTGGCTATGAGGGAGCTACCCATGATGATTTTGGTGACCTTTGACCCTCATTCATCACAGAGTTACTGTTGTTTGGGGAGTTTTTCCCAGTGTGTTCATTTAAACTTTATTACAGTATGTATTCATTATTCATCAAGAGCCCAAAAACAGTGATTCCTGGTGCGAATGAAAAGAAGAAGTGACTGGTTTCTACCACATTCCTTTGTGTTTCACTTCTATTAATAACTCAGTCTACCATCGGTACTATACTGAAGCAGTAGGATGCATTAAAAGCAGGGAGCCCTTCTAAAGGCATCTGTGTGATATGGAGAAAGAGGTCAGAGGTCACTGAATGACCAGATGGAGAAACTGTTACTGCTTTGTATAAAGAAGAAACTGTAGAAGATACAGTGACTGAGGAGATTGTTTCTGAAAAAACATTCACTATATTCTCTGATCTGATGATGAAGGGTGGAAGTGAGGGTTTATTTGACTTTAACACGTATTTCATACAAAATTGGTGAATTGTAATAATTTTTAAAGGGTTTGAAATCAGGCCTTTTACATGTATAATGCAACTCTATGAAAAATTCACAGTACGAAGCCACTTCTGTTATGAACTAATTTCGTAAGTTGAGGTACCACTGTATATACGTGTGTATATATATATATATATATATATATATATATATATATATATATATATATATCCCTGTATAGTCAGTTGTATTTCATTAAATACCCTGTACTCTAAATAAGTGACACTCAGGTGGAGGCGGAGCCTAAAGGCGGGGTCAGTGTGAGGTCATCAGAGGTCATGTGCTGGTGCATGTTCAAACTGTTAAAGACAGGAAAGAGGTGGGAGGAAGAGAGAATGGGGTGGGGTCTGTGTGTGGGGGCCTGGGCGGCACCGGGATACAGACATTGTGGTTTTAGTGCAACAGAAAAAACAACCTGATAGTTCTTTGTGGTGGATGTAGTGGGCGGAGCTTCGGCAGCAGCAATAGATATGGTGGGCGGAGCTTCATCAGCCATAATAGATATGGTGGGTGGAGATTCATCAGCAGTGTCCTCCTGGGGTAGGGCCAGTGTTCACATTGTTAGTGTTCATGTTCACTTGTGCTGTGGGAGGCAGGGTTTGTGTGCCCCTCCTCCCCCTCCTCCCCTCCTCCCCTCCTCCTGCTGAGTCTATTGGTTTCATACACCTCCCATCTCCACCACTATAACTGTTTGGCTCTGGCCCACAGGGGGACACATGGCTTCCACCGGAGTCTGAGTCCCCTGACGCTAAGTTCAATCGGTAGAATGAAAAGTCACTAATGAACCCCCCCCCATTAAAACAACACAAAACTGATCCAGAGTCACTGTTGGTCCCACGGAAAAGGAACATGGCTGTGACCTTTGACCTCTCATATATGTATATATATATATATATATATATATACATAAAACTCTATATACCGGCCAATGTGCTGGGGGTGGGGGTGGAGGGGGGTGCTCTGAGGACAGGTGAGGTAGAATCTGTTGGTTTTGTGTCGTGATTGATAGGCCCCGCCCACCTCTCATTGCCTGTGGATGAGGGGAGAGGGCGGAGCTACAGTGTGAGTAAAAGGACACAAACACACACACACACACACACACATGTCTGTGTGTGTCTCAGAGGTGATCAAAGTGCACCCATTCTGTACTGCAGTAGAACTACAGTTAAAAATACTCTGGTAAAAGTATAAGTATGGATTCAACTCCTTTACTGAAGTAAAAGTAAAAAAGTACAACTTCTCAATTGTGATAAAGTAAAGCGTAAAACTGTATATATATATAAATATATATATATATATATATATATATATATATATATATATATTATTATTATTATTATTATTATTATTATTATTATTATTATTTTTATTTTTATTTTTATTTTTTTTACCATGGATGAAATAATACTTCTTTAACCAGGAAAGATCAGAAAAGTATCAAAAGTTTCCAAAAATAAAGCCCTAAAAAGTTAATTACTGTGTATAGATTGTGTTTGATCGGGTCATAATGTTTGAGCATTTCAGCATTCTGTCTAGTTTGAAAAAGTAAAGAGAATATTCTGAGAATGTAAGGAGTATAAAATACAGATATTTATGTAAGGGAGTAAAAGCAAAAAGTTCCCAGAAAAACAATCAGATACCTAAAAAAATCTACTTAAGTACAGTAATGAAGTACTTTTACTTTGTTCCTTTCCACCTCTGGTGTGTCAATATATGTGTATGTGTGTGTGTTTGTTAATCAGAGGTACGTGTTAGAGGTATTGTGTTGTACATGCTGTATATTCCAGATTGTAGTCGTAGGTTCTATATATTCACAGATTGAACTGATGCTAATGTTGCATCTGTAGCATGCTAATGGCTATCTAGCAGTAAATAATTGAAATGAATGTATTGTCTTAAAGATGGGATGTTTACAGATAAATAACACTAATGCAGTTTCAAAAGTCATGGAAACACCTGCATTGACCTTAGATGTTTATGCACTGGCCATGATAGCTGTGGTGCTAGCATGATAATGGCTATGTAGCAGCAGACAATCAGCACACAACCAAGATTCACACAACTTTTAAAGCGGATGTGTGCGGTTGTGGCTGATATTTAGGTGAACATTTTATGAACACCAGTGAGTCTGTTTATGCTAGCTAAGCTCCTTACTTTCCATTTAGCTAATGCTAATTAGCCATATTAGCATCCCCTCACTCCATTTTTATTAGATTCAAACATGACTTTTTTGTTTATCTGTCAACTTATTTAATACCACTGCATGTTAGCATGACATTTCATAAAGTAATATTTATATTTCTGGTCCCACAGACAAGCATCACATTGTGTGTGTGTCAGGGTTAAACCAAACCAAGCAAATGGAACACAATCACATTTGTGTTTTTTCCAAAGGTTCTTTTCCTCTAAAAACAAAACTACACACATGTCTGCTTGGGGGTGTGGCTAAACCTGGTGGGCATGGCTAAACATCATGGTAGGTGTGGCTACACCTCCTGGTCATCAAAGACAATCATGTGCAGGGTAGTTTTGTCGGCGTGGCTGAACTCCATTTGCAGTATATTTTTATGGGTGTGGCAGAAATCTCTGGTGGGCGTAGTGAAGCACATGGTGGGCATGTCCACGGCTTGTAGTGGGCATGTCGACAACTCCTTGTCCTCCAACACCTTCAGGAACTCTCCACCTTCATGTGTAGGGTAGTTTTATACAAGTCAGATCCTCCAGGATTTTGTGATGTTGAGATTTGCAACTTCAAAGCAAATTCAGTCAATCCCCATGACTTCAGCATGATGTTGCAATTTTGACCAATCACTGCGACTTTCCCGCAAAATGTGACCAATCATGTGTAACGTCTTGAGCTGCTCTTTCTGCCTTTTCCTGTTTACTTTACAGTACGAAGAAGCAACATGTGCACGGCAGTGGTTCACATTTGACAACGAAAATTTTGCACTAGTACCAACAGGTGCATTTGGAAGGTTATTTTTTTCCTGCATTTTTATCATCCAGGTAATATGTTATTTACCATATTTGAAAGGTCGTCTTAACATCTCAGTGTCTTTGTTCTATTTTTTGTCAGAGAAACTGCCTCTACTACACAGCACACAGCTGGTTGAGACATTTGAACCTTAACCAACCTTTCAAGGGGCAGCCTTTGAACCAATAGTTGCATTTGGAAAAATATATATATTTTGTTGCATTTTGTAATCCCCGTAATCGTTTATTTTCCATCTGGGTAAAATGTAGTTTTGAGGACCATATCACAATGACTTTGAATTAATTTTCCATTAAGTAAATATTTAAAATATTACTTAATTTTGATTACTAAAAGGGAAAATTGTCACTATTTATCGCAAATTTCACTTCCTCTGGCAACCAAAGCCTAAAAATCACTGCAACTTTCATTGCAATTTTTTCGTGAAAAACTCATGTAGCATCGGGCATTTTAGGACGAAACAATGTCAAGAAAGGCCTGCCAAATCCTGGAGGGACTGAGGAGTGCTTGAAACTGCTGGTGGGCGTGGCTGAAACTGCTGGTGGGCGTGGCTGAAGCCATTGGTGGGTGTGGAACAAGTTGTTGGTGGGCATGGTTGAAACTGCTGGTGAGCTTGACTGAAGCGACTGGTGGGTGTGGTTGTAGCTATTGGTGGGCGTGTCTAGAGGTCACGGTGGGCGCGTCTACACCTCCTGGTCCTCGAACACTTCCAGGAAGAGCGGGGGGAAGAGCTCGTTGGGACACTCAACCTTCATGTGCAGGAAGCGGCTGGCGTGGCAGGCTCCGATCATTCGCAGGTCGGTCACTTTCATCAGCAGTTTGGGCCAAAAGTGCGGGAGTCTGTGTTTGCGGTGGTTAATGTAGTGTTCTAGAGCTAATAGGTACGCCTCCTGACACTGCTCCACCTTCTGTACACTGCACAGCCCACTGCGGTCTGGAGCACACACACACACACACACACACACACACACACACACACACACACACACACACACACTGTTCAGTGTTAAGGTAAGGATGATTAGGGTTAAGTTAAGGGTCATCATTAAGGTAAGGTTCAGTGTTAAGGTAAGGGTTATCTTAAGGTAAGGGTTATCTTAAGGTAAGGGTTAGGATCAAGGTAAGGGTTAAGATAAGGATTAAGGTCAAAGTTAGGGTTAAGATAATGGTTAAGGTAAGGGTTACCTGAGCTCATCAGCAGAACAGCCTGCATCAGTGCCACCTCAGAGTCGTCCAGGTTGAAGTGGGCAAGGCTTTTGCCCAGATCAAAGATGGCGTCTGAGACTACACCCAGCCCGCCGTTCTTCAGCTGTTCTCGCTTAACTGCCATCTCTCCGCTTAGCGTCAGCGTTTCACTCTCTGGGTCGTAGCGCACTGCTGCTCGCAGCGACATGATCTCCATACAGCAGCCTTTCAGCAGGATGATCTGGTCTTCACAGGGAAGCTGCAACAAAGAACACATGATGGCTGAGTCACAGGCCACACCCACCTGGCACAATTACTGACAGCTGAATCACAAGCCCCACCCACCCACCAGAATCTATATATTTAATTGGTGTTTTTTAATTCCGAATTATTTATTCTGAATAAAGTAATTTGGAATTAACGCTCATGTAGCTGGGGATCAGGACCTCCAAGGCCCCTGACTTGGTCTGCTGCCCAATCCACAAAGTACTGGACCCTTCTGTCTCCCCTCACAGGTGGTGAGCCTACGAGACAACAATCCCATGTCTCCGATCTGGGCTGAACTTGGCTGGGCCCCATTGGTAAAAGCGCGGCCACCAGGCGCTCGCCCAAGGGCCCCAGCCCCAGACCTAGCTCCAGGGTGGGACCCCGGTAACCCTCCGGGCCGAGTATATTGAATCTTTATGTTACTGGTCATAAGGGTCCTCGAATTGTCCAACCCTTCAGCGAGGACCAATCTAACATGGTAGTCATGGGAGACCCCACCAGGATCTCTAGGTCCTTCAAACCCCTCCACTATGATGGTTCAAGGAGGGATATAATCCCTTCACCACGCAGGAGGGATTATGTGTCTGGGCTGGCCTGGGAACACCTCGGGACTCCCCTGGAGGAGTTGACTGAGTTAGCTGGGGTGAGGGAAGTCTGAGCTGCTTTGCTGAGGCTGCGGCCCCCACAACCTGGACCCAGATAAGTGGAAGACGACGAAGGAATTAAAGCTATTTCCTTTACATCTCACCTCTCATCTCAGTCCTCTTGCATTTCAAGGTGCATATAGACAATCGTGGCAACCAGGTCTCACCATTTGGTCTGTCACAGGAAAGATGTTGGGCTTGTGCCAGGGTCACATTGCAGACCCTAAGATCCTGGGTCACTACATCCAGCCAGCAGGTATGGGGTGCACCTCTGAGTCTTCTCCATCCATTAGCTGGGGAATAAAGGCCAACATAGTGCTCCTTGGGTGGGCAGTCAGAGGATGTGGCCATACCAGCACATTCATCGCATTGCTGCAAGACAAGATGCTGGGGGATGTTGTGTTTGGGCCCTTAGGGTCTGTTTTGCAACATGCTGGCTCCATTTGATATCTTCAATCCTCCTGAGGGCCCTGGAGGTGTGACACCATAGCATTCTCTGAACCCCTGCCTAATTTGTCCAGTGATGAGACATACTCTAGGTTGTCACCATTTAACCACTGGTTGTCTAGATGGTGCTCAGAAAACCATATAGTTTTCATAGATAATGGGCTTCCCACTTGGGAAGGTTCCTCTCTCTTAGCACAAAATGTGGCTGCTAAATTTAGCCTGTCAAAATGACATGAATAATGTTAAAGAGGAGTTAAGGGTTTTCAAAGAGGATTATCATCCATCAGGAACTACAGTTACTGCTGCGGCTGTGACTCAGTTGGTAGAGTGGGTCGCCCAATGACTGGGAGGTTGGCGGTTCACGTCCTGACTCCACATGTCAAGGTGTCCTTGGGCAAGACACTGAACCCTGACTTAGGGCCAATTCAAATTCCTCCCTTAACCCTCAATCTAAAAAATGTGCGCTCTAAGTCTAAGTCTAAGTGCTGTCCCAATTGTAAGAACATTAAGTTGAGGGGCAAGTTTGAGGGCTGTATAGCCCTCAATACTGAGATTCCCTGACACCAACCTTGAGAGCAACGGTTACCCAGAATGCATTGCAAGACAAACAATAATAACAATAATAACTAGAAAAGCACTCTGAGAGCGCAGACCTCTGTCAAGGTAGACCCCCCCTCCACTCCGATCACCCCCAAAATGAAATCAGTTCTTCGTGTTCACATTTCCAACATATCCTGAAAATTTCACCAAAATCCATCCATAGGTTTTCGAGTTATCTTGAACACAAACAAACAGACAAACTTGTTTGTTTGTCTGTCAAACGCCAGCAAAAACATAACCTCCTTGGTGGAGGTAAAAATCTTTATTATTAAATGATCTAATCAGTGATCAATAGATTGATATTTTAGCTGTGACTCAAACCTGGCTTCAACAGGATGAATATGTCCCATTAAATGAATCCATGTGAACTATCACACAGCCAGAACCAGTGGTGGTGGTGGAGGAGTGGCAGTAATATCCCACTCCAGTTTAGCTCTTAGCCCTAAAATTAATCATAAAATTAATCCCACTTACCACTCCTTTGAAAGTCTAGTTTCATCCATTACTTTCCCCAACTGCAGAAACCAAAAACCAGTCCTTTTTGTCCTAGTTTATGTCCCTCCTGGTCCTTATTCACAGTTTTTATTAGAAGTCTCTGACTTTCTATCCAGTGTAGTGTTGAACTGGGATAGGATTATAATAGTTGGTGATTTGAACATACATGTTGACAACAACACTGACTCTCTTAGTAATGCATTTAGTGACCTACTAGACGGATTAGGCTTTATCCAAAATGTTCATAAACCAACCCACATTCACAGACACACCCTCCATCTGATCTGAACATTTGTGTTGAAATTAGTGACCTGGTTGTTTTTACCCATAATCCCATACTCTCAGATGACTTTTTAATGACCTTTCAGTTTGTGCTTGAGGATATTTCCACCTCAGTGATTAAAACACAAATGAAAAGGATACTATGTGACCGTGCTGTCTCAAAGTACAAAGAGTTAATTCAGTCACTATTTGTGTCTATGTCATGTGATTATGTAAAGGACACATTTAGTCCCAGTATAAGTGATGAGTTAGTCGATAGTACCATGCTCACATTAAAAACTACGTTAGATATAGTTGCCCCCCTTAAGTTAAAAACTACTAAGATTAGATTAACCTCCCCATGGTACAACGCTGACACTCGCTCCATTAAACAAACAACACCTAAATTAGAGGCAATGGAGGCGATCCAACTTAGAAGATTCTCTCAATGCCTGGAAAAATATCTTAATAAAGTATAAGCAAGCTTTGCGTACAGCCAAAACTAGATATTACTCATCCATAATAGAAGAAAACAAGAATAATCCTAGATTCCTGTTCAGTACTGTAGCCAGACTGACAAACAGACACACCTCTGTGAAACCAGTTATTGATTGATTGATTGATAGTCTTTATTTGAACTCAATATAAAAGACAAAACAAAATAAAAACAGATAATAATGATCATACTGCAAAAGAAAAAAATATATAAATAAAGAAAAGAAGAAAAAAAGTGAATTTTTTATTATCATTATGCATTTTACAAAAGTCCAAAAGGAATAGGATGAAGCACAATGCTTATTTACTCCTACCCTCTAATTCAGCATCCCTACCAGTGAACATAAACACATTGTTTCAATGTTTCTTACACATATATACATACATATACACATATACATAAACACACATATACACACATACATACATACATATTATTCCATCCACGCTCCATTCTGATGATTTCCTGCAGTTCTTTAACAATAAAATATCAACTATTAGAGACAAAATAGACACATTTCTCCCAAATATTAGATCAGAAAAAGCAGTGGTTTCAAACCTAGGCCCTTTAATAAATCCCTCTGTAACACTAAATAATTTCACCACTGTAGACCAAACTGATGTCATATCTATTATCATGTCTTCCAAATCAGCCACCTGCCTCTTAGATCCAATTACAACAAACCTCTTTAAAAAGATTCTGCCCCTAATTATTAGCACTGTCCTAAATATAATTAACACTTCATTAATTACTGGATATGTGCCACAGTCATTTAAATATGCTGTTATTAAACCAATTCTGAAAAAGGAACAGATAGTATTTACGATGGACCACAGCCCTATAATTTTGAAACACAGTGGAGAGAGAGAGGCCAGGGCAATAGAGAGAGGGATAGACACAGGAATGATGGGCAAAGGTGGGAGATAGAGCTTAATAATCAGTGGTGAATTGGCCAAAATATCTGGTAAATGCAGTCGTAGCATAGTGGCTAATGCTATGAGTTTACATTGGGCATGTTTACATTCTTAACGTAATAAATCTACTGTTGTGGTTAATACTTTTGTTTTTTCAGTAAACACTTATGTAGCTGTTCTTTTTTAGGGACAACATTTTGTCTTACTAAACACATAATGCATCATTGTGTTGCCATGATGCTCATACAGTTATTGCAGCACTTAGCCAGTTGCTAACGCTACTTCCAGACGGGGACTTTGCAGTTTCTAGTCGTCAGATTTACACAAGGAAACATGGTTAATGTCTTCATATGCTCAAAAGTTTAACAGTCTATATAGTTCATACTCTGCTGTAACAACCATCATTACTTTACAGATACTTTGAACACAGTTATCTGCTTTGTTACTATGGTGATAGGCTGTTGCTGCAGCCATGACAGTGAAAAGAAATCATTACTCTGGAGTAACATAACATCCACTAATGAACCAGTGAATGTTGACAGATGCAGCTGTGAAGTCCACTGTTTGCATCTGAACTAAACGCAGACGGACAACTGCCCCAAAGTTCTTATTTTTTCGACCAAGAAAATGATGAACACGATGTCCTGACAGGCTGCAGTTCACACAACCAACACAAACACAATAATTCACCATCTTGACTCTTAAAATGCTCTCACTATGTCTCACTCACAACTACAACGAAGAATTCAGCTCATCCACCATTATATGTTTATCTGCTGTGACGTGTCCCCTGTGGGAAAGGAATAAGTCCACTTCCTGTAAAATCACCACCTTTTAATCTAATTTTATGAAGATATGGTTTATGGATCATGGTCATTTTCACACAGGTGTTACAAAATTAAGTTCTGAACAATACTAAGTCTAACTTTAAGGATAAAAAAAAAGGTCACATTACACTTTTGAGTTGATCTGGTTTTGTACCAGCCCAATAGAACCCTTCGTTCTCAGAATGCAGGTCTGTTGAAAGTTCCCTGGGTTTCTAAATGTACAGTAGAAGCTAGAGCCTTTAGTTACCATGGTTACTGTCTTATGGAACCAGCTTCCATTTAATATTAAAAAGGTCGACAAAGTCTCTACATTTAAAATAAGGTTGAAAACATTCCTGTTTGAGAAAGACTATGGTCAGGTTAATTAAAAACAGACTGAAGTCGCAGTTCAGTCTAAGCTGCACTAGGAGATAGAATGATGGAGAAAGTACAGACACTGAGTTCTTTTTCTCTCCCTCTCTTTCTCTCTCTCCTTCATTTATAAATGGACGTTAATCTATTGTCTGTCCGTCCATGGGAGTGGATCTGTCCTTCAGTGTGATTCTCCTCAAGATTTCTTCCTTTTCCCACTGGGTTTTTGAATTTTTTTTCTTGCCAAGACAGAGGGTCTAAGGACAGGGGATGCTTGGGACCTTCTATTTCTGTAGTTGATTGTGTTTCTGTGAGACGACTTTGTTGTGATTTGGGGCTTTACAAATAAAATTGTATTGAATTGAATCGAACATGAATATACCTCAAAGAACACAAACGTACCTTTAGAGAACATGAACGTACTTCAGAAAACATGAAGGTACATTGGAGAACATAAACGTATCTCCGAGAACATGAACATACCTCTGAGAACATGAACGTACCTCAGAGAACATGGGCAGTTTCTTGGCGAAATCCACAACGCGTGTGATGGCGGGGGTCATGATCTTGGTGAATTCGCTGAAAGCCTCCAGATCCACTTTATCTCCATCTGAGGTGGGAACCATAGAACCCTGACCGATGTCATCAGGCTGCAAGACATGTCACAATAAAAGCCCCCTGGTAAATGTCACAATAAAAGCCCCCTGGTAAATGTCACAATAAAAGCTCCCTGGTAAATGTCACAATAAAAGCCCCCTGGTAAATGTCACAATAAAATCCCCCTAGTAAATGTCACAATAAAAGCCCTCTAGTAAATGTCACAATAAAAGCCCCTAGTAAATGTCACAATAAAAGCCCCGTGGTAAATGTCACAATAAAAGCCCCCTAGTAAATGTCACAATAAAAGCCCCCTGGTAAATGTCACAATAAAAGCTCCCTGGTAAATGTCACAATAAAAGCCCCTTGGTAGATGTCACAATAAAAGCCCCCTGGTAAATGTCACAATAAAGGCCCCCTGGTAAATGTCACAATAAAATGGCACTGAGCCCTATAAAAACAACCGGGCAGAAACAACAGGTGAAGCACAAGAAGAGCCGTCTAGTGACGAAAGATAGAAAAGAGGCCCTTGCGACATGCATTGCTATGACTGGCTGGTCTGCTGTCTATGAGGCTGAGGACATCAATGCCAAGGCAGCGAGCTTTAACAACTACATCCAGACAGCAATGGATATATGCATGCCTGTGAGACAGAAAAAAATAACAACTGCTGATAAACCATGGATGACGGAGAAAATAAAGCAGGCCATAGAGAAAAGACAAAAAGCCTATAGTAAATGGGGGAAAGTGGGAAAATGGAGAGAAATCAGAAACTCTGTCCAAAGACTCATCCATAAGGCAAAATCAAGACACTACAAAAATGAAATGCAAAACCTAAAGAAAAAGAACCCCAAGGAGTGGTGGGACTTTATAAACAACCGTCTAGGATGAACTAAATCACTCGATGCCAAAATAAAAATACAGGGAGTAGAAGAAAACAAAGCTGCAGAAGCTCTGAATAACCTTTTTGCTAAATCATGGACCAAAACAACAGACTACTGTATTTCCCCCTTACCCCAAACTTCCACACAAAGTGTCATTTGTAGCACAGGTGAGATGAAGCTTGCTTTAACTCGCCTGGACCCCCGAAAAGCAAGTGGGCCGGATGATATTCCAACATGGCTGCTCAAAGAACAGGCAGAGGATCTGGCTCCGGTCATGACACATCTGGCCAACTGTTCCTACCAACAAGGGCGTGTTCCAGACATATGGAAATAATCAAATGTCTGTCCCATACCCAAAGGCCGGCTCTATCTTAGATTGGCGTCCCATGTCCCTAACTTCTTGTGTAGGGAAAACAGTAGAACGGTTTGTCTTGAAAAAGCTTATGCCCACAGTGCTTGATGTGTGTAAAAATCAGTATGCATATCTGCCTAAACACAGTACCACAACAGCTTTAGTTCGAGCAATGCACACCTGGCTCACTGAAACTGACTCCAAACCAACAATGGTGAGAGTACTGTTGGCAGATATGTCAAAGGCGTTTGATCAAATCGACCATGGGATCCTGATGCAGGACATACTGGTTTTAAAACTCTGCCCATCTCTGACAGCCTGGATACACAGCTACATCACTGGGAGGAGACAAAGAGTGGTGGCAAATGGGGCCCACAGCCCCTGGATTGAAGTAACATCTGGGGTGCCACAAGGGGGGGTAGTTTCCCCATATGTCTTCCTTCTCTATATGGCCACACGGGATGCTGTGTTTGGACACCCTTGATGTGGGATACGCGGATGACATCGGGCTGTCGAGAGCAATCCCCATATGTGACATCAAGACAGACCTGTCAATGCGCCTGGAAGCACAAAGGCTGGACGAATGGGCAGCAAAGAACAACATGATGCTAAATGGCAAGAAATCTGTTGAACTACGGATACGTTTTGCACGGGACCCTCCACAACCACCCCCACTGATGTTGGGCGGACAGGAAGTACCTGTTGTGGAAACAACAAAGTACCTGGGATACCATCTTGACCAAAAGCTGACTGGAGACGTGCACATTGAGAAGGCAGTAAAAACTGCCTCCAAGAGGCTGCACTACCTCACTGTCATGGCGAGATATGGTCTGCCTGTGGATGACCTCATCACCCTCTACACCACTCTCATCAGGCCGTGTCTTGAATACGGCTCAGTGCTCTTTGTAGGATGCTCAAAAAAACAAGAAGCAGAGCTAGAGCGGGTTCAGACACGAGCCTGCAAAATCATCAGAAGGAGAGCCGGCAACATCCCACAACCTCTACCATCACTTCAGGTCAGGAGGGAGGAAGCCGCAGTGAAGGTGGTCAGGGACATGCACGATGACAAACACCCCCTGCATGACCTGCTACCTCCAACATAAGGAAATAACACAGCCAAGACGCTGAGGAACCAGCACAAGCTGGCTGAACCAATGACAAAGACCAGCAGGCTAAAGAACTCAGCGCTGCACTCTGCAATCAGGTTATATAATAGTGGCAACAGATGATAGCCAACCGAGCCCTTGCTCACTGCCTTGAATTTTTCAAACTGAACTTTGAATTTGAATTTTATTGTCTATATGTATTTTCTTTTTAAATATTTTATCTAATTACTTTGTAAAATTCTGCATTTTTTCAGTGGAGTCTCTGGCTTCGCTGCAAGCATGAATTAAATAAAAATCAATCAATCAAAAGCTCCCTGGTAAATGTCACAATAAAAGCCCCTAGTAAATGTCACAATAAAAGCCCCCTGGTAAATGTCAGAATAAATGCTCCCTGGTAAATGTCACAATAAAAGCCCCTAGTAAATGTCACAATAAAAGCCCCTAGTAAATGTCACAATAAAAGCCCCCTGGTAAATGTCACAATAAAAGCTCCCTGGCAAATGTCACAATAAAAGCCCCTTGGTAGATGTCACAATAAAAGCCCCCTGGTAAATGTCACAATAAAAGCCCCCTGGTAAATGTCACAATAAAAGCTCCCTGGCAAATGTCACAATAAAAGCCCCTTGGTAGATGTCACAATAAAAGCTCCCTGGCAAATGTCACAATAAAAGCTCCCTGGCAAATGTCACAATAAAAGCTCCTTGGTAGATGTCACAATAAAAGCCCCCTGGTAAATGTCACAATAAAAGCTCCCTGGCAAATGTCACAATAAAAGCCCCTTGGTAGATGTCACAATAAAAGCCCCCTGGTAAATGTCACAATAAAAGCCCCCTGGTAAATGTCACAATAAAAGCTCCCTGGCAAATGTCACAATAAAAGCCCCTTGGTAGATGTCACAATAAAAGCCCCCTGGTAAATGTCACAATAAAAGCCCCCTGGTAAATGTCACAATAAAAGCTCCCTGGCAAATGTCACAATAAAAGCCCCTTGGTAGATGTCACAATAAAAGCTCCCTGGCAAATGTCACAATAAAAGCTCCCTGGCAAATGTCACAATAAAAGCTCCTTGGTAGATGTCACAATAAAAGCCCCCTGGTAAATGTCACAATAAAAGCTCCCTGGCAAATGTCACAATAAAAGCCCCTTGGTAGATGTCACAATAAAAGCCCCCTGGTAAATGTCACAATAAAAGCCCCCTGGTAAATGTCACAAATCACCAAAGACTGTTAATGACTATAGACCCATTGCCCTGACCTCATTGGTTATGAAGGTATTCGAAAAGATCATCAAAAGAGAGTTGGTGGAGGCAGTGGAGGACACTTTAGACCCCCTACAATTTGCATATTGGCCAAAAAGAGGATGATGCGGTTTTAACCCTTCTCAACTTTGTTTTTAAACACCTTGAAGGCTCAGCCACCCACGCACACTTATTGTTCTTAGATTTCACCTCTGCTTTTAACACAATTCAGCCACAAATTTTAGCCTCTAAATTATTATCAAATTTTAAATTGTGTCCCAGCATTGTTGGGTGGATTTTAGACTTCTTAACAGACAGATCTCAACGTGTCAGAGTGAACAGCGCTCTTTCCGATGTATTCCTCTCCTCCACTGGCTCCCCTCAGGGCTGTGTCCTCTCACCCATTTTATACATCTTGTATACTGATGATTGCAGAAGCTCACATCCAGATAGACATGTACTTAAGTTTGCTGATGACACGATTATAGTGAGTCTGCTGCAAGGGGGGGACACAGCCCCGGGACCAGTGGTGGATGATTTTATCTGCTGGTGTGATGATTCCTTTTTAAACTTAAATGTAACAAAAACTAAAGACATGTGCATAGATTTTAGAAGAAACTCTAACCCACCACTCCCGACAGTAATTAAGGGAGGGATTGTGGAGCGTGTTACAACTTTTCAATACCTTGGGGTGATTGTTGATAATAAGTTTTCTTTTAACGAAAACACAGACATTGTGTATAAAAAAATCGCAGCAGCGACTGCTTTTCCTCCGGAAGCTAAACCACTTCGGAGTTTGCAACAAGTTGATGACAATATTTTATCACTCTTTGATTGAATGGGTCGTGACCTTTGCCATCACTTCTTGGTTCGGCAGTCTCAAACTTCACAACAAAAAGAGACTCGAACACATTGTTAAAGTGGCTGGCAACATAATTGGGGTCACACTACCAGATGTGTCCATCATTTATCACAGGAGGTTCACTCTTAAGGCCCAGGACATTATCCAGTGTCCTGACCATACACTCCACTCCCAATTTGAGCTCCTTCCCTCTGGCAGGAGATTCAGATTTGCCAAAATCCAAATCAAACAGACTAAAAAATTCATTCACAACACAGGCCATTATTCAAGTCAATTCAAATCCGAAATAACCAGGATGGCCTTCATTTATTTATCTACTTATTTACAGATTGTATGTAATAGCTCCCAGTTTGTTCTCTGGAATACTGTCATACTTATATTTTAATGTTGTGTGGATGTGTTCTATGTGTTTTTATCCTTCTGCAACACAAATTTCCCCTCGGGGACAATAAAGTTGAATTGAATTGAATTGAATTGAAACTGGTAAATGTCACAATAAAAGCTCCCTGGCAAATGTCACAATAAAAGCCCCTTGGTAGATGTCACAATAAAAGCTCCCTGGTAAATGTCACAATAAAAGCCTCCTAGTAAATGTCACAATAAAAGCTCCCTGGCAAATGTCACAATAAAAGCCCCTTGGTAGGTGTCACAATAAAAGCCCTTTTTTAGGTGTCACAATAAAAGCCCCCTGTAAATGTCACAATAAAAGCCCCCTGGTAAATGTCACAATAAAAGCCCACTGGTAAATGTCACATTAAAAGCCCCCTGGTAAATGTCACAATAAATGCTCCCTGGTAAATGTCACAATAAAAGCCCCCTGGTAAATGTCACAATAAAAGTCCCTAGTAAATGTCACAATAAAAGCCCCTAGTAAATGTCACAATAAAAGCCCCCTGGTAAATGTCACAATAAAAGCTCCCTGGCAAATGTCACAATAAAAGCCCCTTGGTAGATGTCACAATAAAAGCCCCCTGGTAAATGTCACAATAAAAGCCCCCTGGTAAATGTCACAATAAAAGCCCCCTGGTAAATGTTGCATTTCTCTCTTCCAACTGGCATTGGTGGCTAATGCTAATGCTAACTCAGACCATGAACTTGCGCTTCTGCTTCCAGCTGGCACCCTGGGCATTGGTGTTGCGGTGCGCCTCCGTCACCAGGTGGATCAACTCCCATTCTGCTCCGTCAGGCTCCGGTCGCAGCTGCAGTGTTCGCACCATCTCCTCCCTCTTCCGCTTCTCTCGGTTTTCCTCAATAAGGCGACGCTTGGCCACGCGTTTGGTGTCATCCAACACCACTGTGAACGCAGAGCACACAATAAACCCTGGACTGGACTAACCTGGACTAGAGTAGACAACAGTGGACTAGACTAGACTAGACTAGACTGGACTGAACTAGAGTAAATGTTAAATGTTCTTCACTTCTATAGTTCTGTCTGACATCCTAGTGAGAACACAGAGTAATAGATGACATTAGTAACTCACAGTCCATGGCCATGCCCACAGAGATGCACTTCTTAAAGCGACACAGCTGACACTGGTTCCGCGTGATTTTATCAATGATGCAGCAGCTGTCGTATTTACAGGAGTAGGACGGGTGGAGGTTCTTTTGGATGGTTCTACGGAAAAAACCCTTAAGGTAAAAGAAGATAAAACAACAACAGGATGTGAGTAGACAGATGGAGGTTCTTTTGAATGGTTCTATGGAAAACAAAACCCAGAAGACAAACACCCCCCCGAACCACCAGGAAATAAAGACACCTGAAACAAGACAGTCAGAGACAGCAGACCTCCACCAAGGCTGGATATGGCATCATATGATGTTAAATCGTATGGAGAGAGATATGCCTCTTAATTATTTGTACATTCAAACACCATTATCCACACGAATGATATAATTTGTAAGCGCAAAGACTAAATTTGTGTATTGGTTTATTCAAATGTTTGGGAACTTACAAATTTAACTAGTGTCATGACCTCTGCTCCAGTGACCTTTTCCCCAGTGCTCTCCACACTCACCTGGTCTCGCACTGCGCAGCTCCAAGCCGTTCCTCATCTGTGGCTATAAAAGCAGTAAGGCTTGCAGTTGCCAGTGCGGGACCATTCAGTATTGTCACCTCCGGAACCCGGACAGCATTTCCATCTCCTCAGTCACCATAACCCGGACACTCATCATCACCACGGACTCTGGCTGTTTTGTTCCCAGGTTTTGACTCTGGTTTTGTCTTGTTCTTGTATTTATGTTTCTTAGTTCGTTATTAAATCCGTTCTTCCTTCAGCACTGTGCATTTGAGTCCTGCTTCACCTCACCCCCCTCCAAGACAGAATGGTCCCGCCACCTTCAGGACTCCGCCAGTGCTGAAGGGACCCATGTTTGTTTTAGTTTACCCCAGTCTAGTTAGTCTTCAGTCTTTGCTGTCTAGTTAGTCTTTAGTCTTTTGTATCTGTGTGCTGTCTAGTGTTTCGGCCTACCCAGTCTAGTGTTACGGCCTAGTCTGCGTAGTGTTACGGTCTAGTCTGCGTAGTGATACGGTCTAGTCTGCGTAGTGGTACGGTCTAGTCTGCGTAGTGGTACGGTCTAGTCTGCGTAGTGGTACGGTCTAGTCTGTGTAGTGGTTCGGTCTAGTCTACGTAGTGGCACGGTCTAGTCTCTGTTCAATTTTGTTGCTCCCCGCCAGAGTCCGTGGTGATCCCACCCAATCAGTCTCCTTGGTCCTCAGTCAGACCAGTTCCGTTGCTCCTGCAACCAACCCAGGCCACTCAGTCCAGAGGGTCTTCCGCCCGGAGGGGTTAAACGCTGCCCTGCCCAGACCGGGACTCCACACCGCTCTGCCCAGAGGGTACTCCGCCCAGGGGGTTTCCACGCCGCCCTGCCCAGAGGGATTCCACACCGCTCTGCACAGAGGGTACTCCGCCCAGGGGGTTTCCACGCCGCCCTGCCCAGAGGTATTCCACACCGCTCTGCCCAGAGGTTACTCCGCCCAGGGGGTTTCCACGCCGCCCTGCCCAGAGGGATTCCACACCGCTCTGCCCAGAGGGTACTCCGCCCAGGGGGTTTCCACACCGCCCTGCCCAGAGGGATTCCACACCGCTCTGTCCAGAGGGTACTCCGCCCAGGGGGTTTCCACGCCGCCCTGCCCAGAGGGATTCCACACCGCTCTGCCTAGAGGGTACTCCGACCAGGGGGTTTCCATGCTGCCCTCCCTGGAGAAATACTACTCAAGATTTTTTTTTTAGCTCTGGACAATGCGGGGGGGGTCTTTGTTTTTTAGGGGCGTCAGGAGCCGCCCCTTAGGGGGGGGGTACTGTCATGACCTCTGCTCCAGGGACCTTTTCCCCAGTGCTCTCCACACTCACCTGGTCTCGCACTGCGCAGCTGCAAGCCGTTCCTCATCTGTGGCTATAAAAGCAGTTAGGCTTGCAGTTGCCAGTGCGGGACCATTCAGTATTGTCACCTCCATAACCCGGACAGCATTTCCATCTCCTCAGTCACCATAACCCGGACACTCATCATCACCACGGACTCTGGCTGTTTTGTTCCCAGGTTTTGACTCTGGTTTTGTCTTGTTCTTGTATTTATGTTTCTTAGTTTGTTATTAAATCCGTTCTTCCTTCAGCAATGTGCATTTGAGTCCTGCTTCACCTCACCCCCCTCCATGACAACCAGACCTTATGTGTAGACATAAGGACACTTCAACATGTTGACAGCTAGAGCAGGGACGCAAACCGCCAACCTCTCGGTCATTGGGCAACGCCCTCTACCAATGGAATCACAGCGGTCCTGTTTGTACGGTGGGTGTGGTTTGTATTGTGGGCGTGGTTTGTATGGTGGGCGTGGTTTGTGTGGTGGGCGTGGTTTGTATAATAGGTGTGGTTTGTATAGTGAGTGTGGTTTGTAAAGTGGATGTGGTTTGTATAGTGGGTGTGGTTCGTGTAGTGAGTGTGGTTTGTATACTGGGCATAGTTTGTATAGTGGATGTGGTTTGTATAATGGGTGTGGTTCGTATAGTGGGTGTGGTTTGTATCAATGGTCTGCACTTCTATAGTTCTTGTCCACCTTCTTGGTGCTTGATATAAGCACAGGTGGTTGTACCTGCTTGGCATTCCTGCCTGACGCACCTCCGACAGTGCCATTATGCAGGCTGCAGGGTCATCAGCCGGGAGGCCACCCTTCAATGATGTTTTGGTCCATTATCTCCCGGAACATCTCTGAGTGGTGGAGCAGCGATAACCACCACAACGCCTCTCTTAAGAGCCTTTTTTTCTCCATGCCCTGTCCTTCCTCCTGACCCATAGCCAGAAGCTCCCTTCCTTTGCCTCCTCCGCTAGATCACCAAGAGCTCGCTTCCTGGTGGATCGTGTGACCCCGAGGGTTGTCAGTAGCCGGCGTGTGGATGTTCCGGTGAAGCCTCTGCATCCGACTTCAACTGGGAAGGTGAGCAGTCTCCACCCGGCCTGCGAGCATGTTGCTGCCAGCTCCACGTACTTCTCCCTCTTACGCTCGTCTGCAGATGCCATGTGTTCCTCCCATGGGACTGTTAGCTCTATCATGATGACGACCCTGGTGGGTGCTGACCAGAGCACAATGTCTGGGCGTAGGGATGTAATGACGATCTCTGTGGGGAATTTCAGTTGTCGGTTGAGGTCGGGTGCTTGCTCCCACTTGTCTCCTAGCGACTGGAGCGACTGTTCTGACCCTGTGCCGTGCTGTCATCTCTGGTCTGATGAACTGGATCCACTTCGAGGCTGTGGATGGATTCCCCCAGTTTGCTTGCTGCCTGCGGCCCTCCAGGATCTCTGCAAGCTTACGCAAAACCTTGTCATGCCGCCATCTGTACCTTTCCTGTCAGTGCTGTCTTGCATCCAGAGAGGATGTGCCTCAGATTGGGGTTTGGGGAGCCACAAAGATGGCAGGGTTCTTCTGTGCCAAACCAGGTGAGAAGGTTCCGGGGGCTGGGTATGGTGTCATATGTTGCCCTTATCCGGAAACTCAGTCTTGCCTGGGGGTTCTCCACATATCGGTCCAGGTGATGGTTCTGTTGATCACAGCCTCCCAAGTGGACCATTTGCCTTGCTGCTGCTGGCTCACCACTGTGATTTTATAAGTTTCCTCCTCTAGCTTCGAAACTTCAGAGATCACCAGGTTGTTCTTCTCCTTCTTGGATGCGTTGGACCAACGCTTTGGTGATGCTGCCCATCCCAAGCCACTCTTGCCTGCCTGTGTGAAGCCAGCCATCTCCTGGTGCTTCAGCCGCTCCACTGCCTGGTAAACTGCTTTTGAAGGATCCCACTATCGTCCTGGTCTGATCTGGGGGTTGGCAGCATGAATTGCTGGATCCGTAGAGTCCCTTAGCTCAAAGTGGGGACGCACTTTCTCCTTTTGGAACCCCAGACTGATGGACTGCAGTGGTAGCTGCAGGGTGTTTCTCCCAAAGAGTGCCGTGGTGGAGAGGGATCGAGGAAGGCCAAGCCACTTCCGGATAAAGTTGTTGGCCTTTGCTTCCAGCTTCATGACCGTGGTCATGGTGATGTCACTCAGTTTCAGGGGCCTCGCTCAAAGCGCTTTAGATTAGCTTCACATTCACCCATTCACACACACTCATACACCAGTAGGTTTCTAAGGTCTAAGGTCAGTCCTACTGGGGGCCTAAGTCATGGTTCAGTGGTTCAGTCATTGGGCGACCCAGTCATTGGGCGACCCACTCTACCAACTAAGCCACAGCCACCCATATAGTAGGCATGGTTTGTATGATGGGTGTGGGTTGTATAGAGGGCGTGTCCTCACCTTACATCCCTCACAGGTGATGCAGCGGTAGTGATAGCCAGTTGCTTTGTCTCCACACACCACACAGGGTTCATCTTTTTCCAGGTAACTGGGAATGTAACCAGGAACTGACAGAGAGAGAGCTGGAAGAGGGAGGGAGAGAGGAGGGAGGATGGAGGGGGAGGTAGGAGGGAGAGAGGAGGGAGGATGGAGGGGGAGGTAGGAGGGAGAGAGGAGGGGGAAGAGGGGATGTTATTCCAGTGTTTTCACACAAACTAACAGAACTGACAACAGAACAAACTAATAGTTCTTCAATATATTTATTTATATTCACATATTGAATTCTTTCACCCTCACCTTCACTCTCACTCTCACTCTCACCCCCACCCTCACCCCCATCCTTCACCCTCACTTTCACTCTCAACCTCACTTTCACCCTCACCTTCACTTTCACCCTCACTCTCACTCTCACCCTCACTTTCACCCTCACCCTCACTTTCACCCTCACCTTCACTTTCACCCTCACCCCCACCCTCACTTTCACTTTCACCCTGAATTTCACTTTCACTCTTACCCTCACTTTCACCATCACCCTTACCCTTACCCTCACCCCCAAACCCACGCTCACCCTCATTTTCACTCTCACCCTCACTTTCACGTTCACCCTCAACCCCATCCCCACCCTCACCTTCACTCTCACCCTGAATTTCACTTTCACTCTTACCCTCACTTTCACCATCACCCTTACCCTCACCCCCAAACCCACGCTCACCCTCACTTTCACCCTCATTTTCACTCTCACCCTCACTTTCACGTTCACCCTCACCCCCATCCCCACCCTCACTTTCACCCTCACCCCCACCCTCACCCCCAAACCCACGCTCACCCTCACTTTCACCCTCATTTTCACTCTCACCCTCACTTTCACGTTCACCCTCACCCCCACCACCACCTTCACCTTCACTCTTCAGTTTCAGTTCAATTCATTGTGAGCACACAAAATCATCAACACATCAATCACCATAGTAAAAAAAAGGGGGGGGGTTGTACTCGAAAAGGAGTAGGAAGAAAACTCCCACCCCTCTTTTACAAACCAATACTCCAATAGATTCTGTTTCCTCTCACACCTTCACCTTCGTTTTCACTCTTGAATTCATTTTTAAGGTAAACAGGTTATATTTAAGTTTAAGTACATTCTTACCAGCCATGCTCTTCACTGAACACTGACTGTTCTTCCGCTTCCTTTTGGGAACACCAGGCCACCTGAGGAACAGAGGAGAACAGCTGAGGAACCAGGACCAGGACCAACAGCAGAACCAGGACCAGAACCAAGACCAGGACCAGAACTAGGATCAGATCCAGGACAGAACCTGGGCCAGGACCAAAACCAGGACCAGGATTGGGACGAGAATCAGAAGCAGGACCAGAGGCAGAACCAAAGCCAGGACCAGGTGTGTGAGCAGCACATCGATCAGGGGGCATAGCCTGAAGGAGAACCCTGGTCTAATCTTGACCCTGGTCTAAGCCTGACCATGGTCTAATCCTAACCCTGACCCTGGTCTAACCCTGACCCTGGAAAAGGGTCAGGGTTAAGTAGGATGGTACCATGGACTCCAAGGCTGTGTGCATGCACTGGTGGTGTCCCTTCCCTATTACTCTTGGGGTCGCTCTCTGGCTCTGTGGGGCCAGCTTGGCTCTGGCCACTCTGCCTGGGGGTGGTTGTCCCCAGTGTCTCTCCCTTTGAGCCCTGGATCTGCTGGGTCTGTGTTCTCCTGGGGCCTTGGGGGTGTCAGCGGCTGGCCTCTTCTGGAGCGCTCTGGCTGTCCCTGGGGTTTGGGGTGGGTCGGCCCTTCGGTCACCCCCCTGTCCCTTCCTGCTCTGCTTCCCTCCTCCTCCCACCTCTCCCTCCCCTGGGGGGGGCTGAGGGCCCTCCGCTGCCTGGGGGACTGGCATGGGGGCCGGGTGGTCTCTTGGGGGGGTGGCTCTGGCTCATCCAGGCACAGGCCTTTGCGCTTGCCTTTGTGCTGCCACTGGAGATTAGCTTCTGCTGGCTGAGGGCTTCTTTCTGGGTCTGGGGCTGTTCTGGGGAGTAGTGGGGTGGGTGGGGTTTCGGTGCATCCGGAACGTGCCGGCTCCGGGGTGGGCGTGGGGGCTCATGGCCCTCATTTCATGGTGGTGCAGCCTGGCCCTCCTTCTGGGGCGGGGTGCTGTGTGCGGCTGGTCCATGGTGGGACTACAGTGTCTGCCGAGGCGCTGGTCTAGCGCTGTGACTTCTGGGAGTTTCGGTGCTGGCTGGGCTGGTTGGGTTCGGATGGGCCCACCTTGGCCTCTTGCCTCGGGGCTCTGGGGCCCTCTGCATCAGTACCAGTGGTCTCACTACCTGTCTCCCCTGCTGCTCTGTCCTCATGGGCCGGATCCACACCAGACTGCTTCTTACTGTGCACTTCACACACTTCACACCTCACTGTATATAGCTACTCTTAGGCATATATAGGGACACAACAGTTAGGGCCTCGAGAGCAGGTGGGGGCGGGAGTGATGGGCTCTGTGGTGGGGCAGATGGCAGGGCTCTACGGCCTTGTCTCTTCCCCATCACCCTCTTGCTTGCCTCCCCTGCTCTCTAATTTCTTTTTAATGCACCACACACATTCACACCTTGGGAGTAGGTCTGGGACGGCTCGGGGAACTTGGGCCAGGGCAGTCTGCAGAGTATCCATCCTCTGTGGTCCTCTGGCCTGCCCCTTAGATGCCTCGCCCAGCCTCCCCACTTTTAATGCACCACATGACACTCAGGGTTACACTATCACGGTGCAGGGATAATGTCTCCAGTCAGGGATCTGGAGACATATTAACAGGGAGCAATGGGGGGATGTCACTAATATGGTCTCTCTGGTGGGACCTAGCCCCCTTGTGGCTATGGGGTAGCAGGGGTGGAGTACCATCCATGTTGCTGTGGCTGGGGGGTCCCCGGGACCTGGGGGCTGTGGTCGGGGGGATGCTCCTGCTTGCCCATCAGGTGCAAGCTGGTGCGATGGGCGGGTCGGGTGGTGGGGTGGGGGGTTTGGTGGGGGCTGGGTTGGGCGGGGTTGGGATTGGGGTGGCAGGTGGGTCCTCGTGCCCTGGGCTGCCTGGGTCGGTCTTGGTGTGCTGGTGGGGTCTGTAGCTGCTCCCTCTTGTTGGGTTTGCGTCGTTCATGGTGGCCCCAGTGGCTCTCTGGGTGCGGCGCCCTATGGCTCCTACGGCCTGGGATGGGGGTGCCCTGTTGGCTCGGCCCTGCCTTGCCGTGATTGCTGTTTGGGGCTTTGGGGTCCTTCACACTTGCATGTTTGATTCGGTCTCGCCAGCTACTGCCGAGTCCCATTTTAGTGAATGATGGGATCCCCCAGAATGTGCTAAGAATCTCTCCAGAATCTCTACCCTAAACTCATTCTCTTTTGCACTCGTGTCCCCTTCTGGCCTATTCTATTCTACTGCATTCTATTTTACACTATCAAGTCATCCACAATTATGATGCTCACTACCGATTTGTTTAATTATTTGTTTATTAAATCTTTTTCTTTTGTGCTGTTTTGGTTTTCTTCTCTTTTTTTGATTTATTTATTTATTTTCATTGATGGACAGTTAGTAGTTGGAATAACACACCACCTTACAATCTTTAACTGCAATAGCACCGTCTGTTAATTTCTGTCCCCGTTCGTCCTGTCCGTCCTGTCCAGTCTTTGTTTCCCCCACACATCACTGAGGTGTAGCACTGCCCTCCCTGGCTTGTAATAGAGAGTTCTGATAAAGGATGTGTGCTCCGCTTTCAGGGAGGACCGCTGATGGTCACACACATGCACTAAATATTAAAATATTTGGCTGCAAGACTAAAATATGCATTGATCTCAAACAATGTTGACTCTCTGTGATGTTAAACAATAAGAACAAATGCAGACAAAAACTAGTTGTTCCACCTTCATGGTTCAAAGCTCTTTACATTAGCCTCACATTCACACATTCACACACACTCATACACAAAGTGGGTTCTAAGGTTCTGTCAGTCCTACTGGGAGATTAAGGCAGGGTTCAGTGTCCAACTGAGCCACAGCTGCAGGCAACCCTGGTCTAACCCTGATCCTGGTCTAATCTTGACCCTATCCCTAAGCCTAACCTCCACTCATTTCTTTTGTCCTCTACCCATTTCTTTTTCTGTCACTGCAGCTCTTCTGATGTCTCTGTTGTTTCTGCTCTTCACACTTGAATCATTCCCCATGTGCTTGCATGTAATCCAGGCACTCTGGGAATATTGTTTGTCATAATAATTATGACTTCTCACTTATACAAAAAACTTTGCAAAAAAAGTGTCCCGCAGCGCTGTAAATACACCAAACATTTTGATGCTAAAATGTGCGGACTGGTCTCAAAAGATGTACTATGTATCAGGATTGACATTGTGATTCACAGATTTTGTATAAAATGTGAAAAAACAGTAAAAAATGTCCATCTGAAAATAATTGGGCCATGTTTACGTGGCTATAACTCCCAAATGATCCATCGTACTGTTTTGCAGTAAATAGGAAAAATTATACAGAGTGACCCAGAGATTACATGTGTGGTCTCATAATTCCGATATGTCATATATATTTCTCATTATTATACAAAATTAAAAAAAACCATTCATTCTTAATGGGACAAACAAAAAAATTGCCTTTTTTGGCAGCGCTACTGCTTCGCCATACATTCTGGCACAGACTTGAACTTTAAAAGGCAGTTATTTTTGACGTCTCTTTAGGATGTGATTGTCATGAGGGTGTGATTTACGGTTGTCGATAGAGAACTCAGTAAATCCACCCTGAAAAGACCAAAATCTGACTTTTTATCAGTGGGTAATGTCATCGCTAGAGCACGAGAGAAGAAAAAATTAAGCTGAAAAATGTCTCAATAACTCGTCCTCACGACAAAACCATAAATAGTAGACAAACAATCTTTTCCACAAATGTTGCCATGGTTGTGAGAATTCAAACAAACCAGGGTTTGAAGATCTAGCTCTTTTTAAAGTGAAATGACAGGAACCTGTTTGGGATGATGTCAGGGATTTCTGTCAATAGACTTCTATTGGAAAAATCATTTCTGTCTCATGTTGAGTTCAGTGTTTTTGAAATTGTTCTAACTCACTTATTTTTCACAGTACACACATAAAAAGTACATGTACTTGTTCCTCACACCCTCCTGTCACTCATCATCAACTTTGTTTTCACCAATTATTTACAGTTTTACCAAAAATGGCAGTAGTTCGGCAGTATGTTCACACCTATTTTTTCCATGTAACAGAGTGTGGAGCTGTCTATGAGTCTGCCCTTTGAAGTTCCCGCCACTGCTCATCACCATGGCAACAGTGCTCCTGGCACTATGAAACACCTGCAGACAATTAAAACTGTGGGAGGAGCTTTAACATGATTGACAAACACTGTGGGCGGGGCTTTAACATGACTGACAGACTAACAGATCTGTTTCATTTTGTGAGTTCAGTGGTTTTAAAACTGCTGTATCTCACTTATTTTTCACAGTACAGGAAAAATAAATGTATTTACTTGTCCCTCAGAACCTCCTGCGACTCATGATCACCTTTGTTTTCACCAATTATTTACACTGTTTCCAAAAATAACCACACCCCTATTAGACATGACAGTCTATAGACCACACCCACTTTGTACAAACACCCACAGAAAACAGGCCACACCCACTGTGTACAACCAGCCACACCCACCTGGTGATGCAGTACGGCTGCAGGATATGCATGATGAAGATGTAGCTCAAACTGGAGCTGAAACAGAAACAGTCTGATGGTGTGTGTGTGTATTAGGTGCAGTTGTTGCTGCTCAGTCTGTTACAAAGTAGGAGAGGGAGGGGCTTTAAACACAACAGCTTTAATGTGACACCTCCTCCTGTGTCTGCAGGCTGTGCCTCCTCCTGCTCCTCCTGGGACCTCAGTCTGCACCTCCTCCTACTCCTCCTGTGTCTGCAGGCTGTGCCTCCTCCTGCTCCTCCTGGGACCTCAGTCTGCACCTCCTCCTACTCCTCCTGTGTCTGCAGGCTGTGCCTCCTCCTGCTCCTCCTGGGACCTCAGTGTGCACCTCTTCCTGCTCCTACTGTGTCTGCAGGCTGTGCCTCCTCCTGCTCCTCCTGGGACCTCAGTGTGCACCTCTTCCTGCTCCTACTGTGTATGCAGGCTGTGCCTCCTCCTGCTCCTCCTGGGACCTCAGTGTGCACCTCCTTCTGCTCCTACTGTGTCTGCAGGCTGTGCCTCCTCCTGCTCCTCCTGGGACATCTGTGCACCTCCTTCTGCTTCTACTGTGTCTGCAGGCTGTGCCTCCTCCTGCTCTTCCTGGGACCTCTGTGCACCTCCTTCTGCTCCTACTGTGTCTGCAGGCTGTGCCTCCTCCTGCTCTCCCTCTGTCTGAACATTCCAAGCTTCAAGTTGGAGCTGGAAGCATCACTCTGTTTAGCCCCCCCCCCCTTTGGCCTGGCCCCTCCTCTCTGCATGTGTACATGTGTAGCTCCGCCCCCTCCCCGTGCAGTGCCACGCTCTCCTCTCTGTCTCCAAACACACCTCATATAACCTCAGCTAAATCCATCTCCTCTTTTTCCTCCTTCTTAGTCTGTCCCCTGTTGTCCTCCCCTCTCTTCACACATCTTTTGTCCCCTGTTGTCCTCCCCTCTCATCACACATCTTTTGTCCCCTGCTGTCCTCCCCTCTCATCACACATCTTTTGTCCCCTGCTGTCCTCCCCTCTCATCACACATCTTTTGTCCCCTGTTGTCCTCCCCTCTCTTCACACATCTTTTGTCCCCTGTTGTCCTCCCCTCTCATCACACATCTTTTGTCCCCTGCTGTCCTCCCCTCTCATCACACATCTTTTGTCCCCTGCTGTCCTCCCCTCTCATCACACATCTTTTGTCCCCTGTTGTCCTCCCCTCTCATCACACATCTTTTGTCCCCTGGTGTCCTCCCCTCTCATCACACATCTTTTGTCCCCTGTTGTCCTCCCCTCTCATCACACATCTTTTGTCCCCTGCTGTCCTCCCCTCTCATCACACATTTTTTGTCCCCTGCTGTCCTCCCCTCACATCACACATCTTTTGTCCCCTGTTGTCCTCCCCTCTCATCACACATCTTTTGTCCCCTGGTGTCCTCCCCTCTCATCACACATCTTTTGTCCCCTGTTGTCCTCCCCTCTCATCACACATCTTTTGTCCCCTGCTGTCCTCCCCTCTCATCACACATCTTTTGTCCCCTGTTGTCCTCCCCTCTCACCACACATCTTTTGTCTCCTGACAGGAAATAAAATTAACCCAAATGAAACATGACTGACTTAAGCTCTGAGGTCAACTGTGGTGTATGCTGATGGAGTCTTCTGAAGACGCAGACGTTCTGAGGATGCAGACGTTCTGAGGACACAGACGTTCTGAGGATGCAGACGTTCTGAGGACACAGACGTTCTGAGGACGCAGACGTTCTGAGGACGCAGACGTTCTGAGGATGCAGACATTCTGAGGATGCAGACATTCTGAGGATGCAGATGCTGTGAGGACACAGACGCTGGGAGGACACAGAAGTTGTGAGCACTCAAACACTGTGAGGACATAGATGCTTTGAAAAACGCTCACAGCAACATGACCTTGTGATTTGGGGCTCTACAAAAAATGGACTATGAAGTGAAAAGAATTGAACTTTGTGGTGAACTGTGATGAACTTTGGTGAACAATGATTAATTGTGGTGAACTATAATGAACTGCGGTGAACTGTGGTGACCTGTGCAGACGTACACTCACAGATCAAACAGTAAAACCATAAACACAAAATAGGGTGGAAGTGGAAACATTCAATGTTAATTAGAGTTAAATTAAATTCCAAATGACATCAGTGTTTTCATGTGACAGAAGAAATGAATGACATGAGATACTGATGTGTGTGTGTGTGTGTGTGTGTGTGTGTGTGTGTGTGTGTGTGTGTGTGTGTGTGTGTGTGTGGAGACTCTAACATCACAGGGAGGCAGGGCCAAAGCATGAAGCCACACTCACAGAATCACATGCACTGTATAAGAAGCGCATGGGCACACACACACACACACACACACACACACACACACACTCCTCTGATGATGTCACACACGTTCATGTCCTCAGCTCCCCCCACAGCTAATCTAATAATCCTGCGTTTTCCATTTGTCAGTGAATGCAGCATCTGTAAAACCTTTAACACATACTGATGCACATTCACTATAGACTCTATTATATTGTTAATTTACTCCCACTGACCCATACTGGGGCGAGCAAGCTTCACTCACTCTATCACTCTGTCTCTTTCTCTCTCTCTTTCTCCCTCAACCTGTTTCTCTGCACCCCTCCCTCCCTCCCTCTACCCCTCTCTCTTCCTCTCTCTCTACTTAACTCCCTCTCTCTGCCTCAACCTGTTTCTCTGCACCTCTCCCGTAAGTGAGTGAGCAAGTGAGGGAGGGGCCTCACTTGCTCACTCACTTACGCACTCACTCACTTCCTTTTCTCTCTCTCTGTCTCGCTCTCCCTCTCTCTGTCTCTCCCTGAACCCTCAACCTCACTCTAAGCACCTCTCCCCCCGTCCCTCACTCACTCACTCACTCACTCACTCACTCACTCACTCACTCACTCACTCAACCTCCCTCTTCATCTGGTGAGTCTCTGTCATATTTTTCAGAGATTAGTTTGGTTCAACCACCAATCACAGCAGAGGGAGGTGGAGCCTAACCATGCCCACCTGCTCACCATCTGAGAACTTGAGCAGACAGACTGGGAGGTGGTGCACTGAGTGGGCGGGGCATCAGGAGAAAAACCCTGAGGAGGCAAAAAGACAGGAACCACAGAAGAACCAATGAGAAACCACAGTGGACCCCTCTAGTGATAGAACGATAGATAGCACGATAGAATGATACATAGAAATATAGAACAGTAGATAAGTAGAACAATATATAGAACAATAGACCAATAGCTAGAACAATACAAGGGTAGAATATATACATATATATATAGCGACTGGATAGTCTACACCACTGACTTTGGTGTAGAATGTTGCCGATTTGAATCCCAGGTGTGCCCTTAGGTAAGGCCCTTTATGCTATACATGCCTATACCTCACGATGAGCGATACAATAAATAGAGTCATACCGGCTCAGACGGTGCCAGGTCTGCATCAGGTGTTGAGGAACCAGGACACCCTGATGTTAAATTGGCTACTGGAACAAGACAGTCATGGAGCAGGGCAGAGAACAAGGTACTGATGGAGTGTTACTACAGGAGTAACCCCAGTGAGAGAGAGGGTACATGCAGAGGATGTGGGAGAAATGGTTGGTTCGAAACCCCACATGTTCAAATATCCACAATAAGAGGTTGATATCACAGCTAGAGATTGATGAGGTGCAGCGTTGTACCTCATCCACGGTACAAAGATGCTACAGCAAGGGGGAGTCAGGACGACAGGTCAGCTTGGGGGTGGTTTCACCATCACCCCCAAATATCGAAATTGGGTACCAAGCCCCAGAAAGACTAAACACAAGGGCAGCTGACCTGAGAAAGAGAATCATGAAATCCTGGGGGAACACAATTACCTGCTTGCCAAGGCTAAAGAACAAGTAACAGACCAGTCTCTACTGGAGGACCTGAACACTGCACTGCAAACTGTCCCTACCACTACCATCACTGAGACCAATCAGGTGATGTACGCAGCAGCAACAATAATCCTAGAGATACACGATGAACAGCCAGAGCAGCCAGAATGTTGCCCCAAGGAGGAGAAGGATAGAGGCAAAGATCATGGCAGCACAGAGAGAAGTCAGTGTTTTAACAGGAAAGAACTGCTGAAGAAATATAACAAACTGTCCACAGCTGAGGCACCAGGCATGATTCATGCCTACTGGCTTAAGAAACTGACAGCACTCCATGAACGCCTAGCAGCACAGTTGAACACATCGTGAGAGTTGCAGCAGCAGAGACAACACAACGTCACATCCAGTGAGTGTATTGTTTTCTCTTTAACTCCACTAGCCTAGCTTCCCTTAGCATGGCTAGTTCTTCTTCTTCCTGTATTTTCTGCTCAGTGTGTTGTATGTACAGTGAGTCCCTGCCTCCTTTACTGAGGATAGAAGTAGCTGTTGGAAGTGTAGTTTAGTGTCAGGGTTGGAGGACAGGGTTTCTGAGTTAGAAGCACGGCTCTGCAGCTTGGAGGCTAATGCTAGGCCTAGCTATAGCGAGGTAGCTGCAGGGACCGCAGGCTGTGCGAATAGCCGTAGGAGTGCTAGCATGGCTAGTTCCCCAGGCAGTCCCGTGCAGCCGGAAGAATCGAGGGATCGGTATGTGACAGTACAGGGGAAGCGTGGTGCTAAACGCACAAACGTAGCGCACCAAGAGCTTCACGTCTGTAATAGGCCCCATGGCAGAACATCGGCCAAACCAGACACTCTCCTCATTGGCAGTTCTATTCTTAGAGACGTGAAGCACCCAGCGGTGTCTGTCAGGTGTTCTCCAGGGGCCAGAGTCGGTGACATCGAAGGAAACCTGAGGCTTTTACAGCAGAGCAGGGCTAGCTTCCACCACATCGTGATCCACGCTGGTGGTAACGATGTCCGACGGAAACAATCAGAGGTTCTTAAACTGAACGTAGCATCGGTGTGTAAACTTGCTAAATCAATGTGTGACACCGTAGCATTCTCTGGACCCCTGCCCAATTTGTCCAGTGATGAGATGTCCTCTAGGTTGTCATCATTTAACCGCTGGTTGTCTAGATGGTGCTCAGAAAACCATGTAGTTTTCATAGATAACTGGCGTGCGTTCTGGGGAAAGCCTGGGCTCATTGGCAGAGATAGCATACATCCCACTGGGGAAGGTGCCTCTCTCTGAGCACAAAATGTGGCTGCTAAATTTAACTTGTCAATATGACAATTCAGAGTGTGGGCCCAGGCGCAGAGTCGTAGAGTAAAACACTTCTGTGTGCATCATCAACTTCACTCTGAGCTGTCACAAACCCAGCATGTAGTAAGTAATAGAAAAACTGTGTCTATCCCCTGTGTAGTTAATAATAAACACTGTGTAGTTAATAATAAACACTGTGTAGTTAATAATAAACACTGTGTAGTTAATAATAAACACTGTGTAGTTAATAATAAACCTAATATTATTAAACCTATAGGAGTCAGATCAAATAATTTAATAAAAATAGTTTTAAGTAATAATCAGATTAAAAGAACACCTAACAATTATATCCAATGTTGTCCAATATTAGGTCAATTTCTTCCAAATCTTTATTAATAAACGATCTAATCAGTGATCAATAGATTGATATTTTAGCTGTGACTCAAACCTGGCTTCAACAGGATGAATATGTCCCATTAAATGAATCCATGTGAACTATCACACAGCCAGAACCAGTGGTGGTGGTGGAGGAGTGGCAGTAATATCCCACTCCAGTTTAGGTCTTAGCCCTAAAATTAATCATAAAACTAATCCCACTTACCACTCCTTTGAAAGTCTAGTTTTATCCATTACTTTCCCCAACTGCAGAAACCAAAAACCAGTCCTTTTTGTCATAGTCTACCGCCCTCCTGGCCCTTATTCACAGTTTTTATTAGAAGTCTCTGACTTTCTATCCAGTGTAGTGTTGAACTGGGATAGGATTAGAATAGTTGGTGATTTGAACATACATGTTGATAACAACACTGACTCTCTTAGTAATGCATTTAGTGACCTACTAGACGGATTAGGCTTTATCCAAAATGTTAATAAACCAACCCACATTCACAGACATACTCTTGATCTGATCTTAACACTTGGTGTTGAAATTAATGACCTCGTCGTTTTTACCCATAATCCCATACTCTCAGATCACTTTTTAATGACCTTCCAGGTTTTGTTTGAGGATATTTCTACTTCAGTGATTAAAACACAAATGAAAAGGATACTATGTGACCGTGCTGTCTCAAAGTACAAAGAGTTAATTCAGTCACTAATTGTGTCTATGTCATGTGATTATGTAAAGGACACATTTAGTCCCAGTATAAGTGATGAGTTAGTCGATAGTACCATGCTCACATTAAAAACTACGTTAGATATAGTTGCCCCCCTCAAGTTAAAAACTACTAAGATTAGATGAACCTCCCCATGGTACAACGCTGACACTCGCTCCATTAAACAAACAACACCTAAATTAGAGACAATGGAGGCGATCCAACTTAGAAGATTCTCTCAATGCCTGGAAAAATATCTTAATAAAGTATAATCCATCTTTGCGTACAGCCAAAACTAGATATTACTCATCCATAATAGAAGAAAACAAGAATAATCCTAGATTCCTGTTCAGTACTGTAGCCAGACTGACAAACAGACACACCTCCGTGGAACCAGTTATTCCATCCACGCTCCATTCTGATGATTTCCTGCAGTTCTTTAACAATAAAATATCAACTATTAGAGAGAAAATAGACACATTTCTCCCAAACATTAGATCAGAAAAAGCAGTGGTTTCAAACCTAGGCCCTTTAATAAATCCCTCTGTAACACTAAATAATTTCACCACTGTAGACCAAACTGATGTCATATCTATTATCATGTCTTCCAAATCATCACCTGCCTCTTAGATCCAATTACAACAAAACTCTTTAAACAGATTCTGCCCCTAATTATTAGCACTGTCCTAAATATAATTAACACTTCATTAATTACTGGATATGTGCCGCAGTCATTTAAATATGGTGTTATTAAACCAATTCTGAAAAAGCCTACCCTAGATCCTGACATTCTAGACAATTCTAGGTCTATATCTAATCTGCCCTTCCTGTCAAAGGTTTTAGAACGAGTAATAGTTAAACAGCTGTGCCAATTCCCGCAGGATAATAGTTTATTTGAACAGTTTCAGTCTGGCTTTCGTGCCCATCATAGCACTGAAACGGCGTTAGTTAAAGTTACTAATGACTTATTATTAGCCGCTGACATGGGATTAATATGGGTCCTGGTGTTATTAGACCTTAGTGCAGCCTTTGACACCATTGACCACAGTATCTTAGTGCACAGATTAGAATGTGATATAGGTATTAGAGGAGCAGCCCTCTACTGGTTTAAATCATATTTATCTGATCGCTACCAATTTGTTCACGTCAATCAACAATCATCGCAGTCCTCCAGAGTTAATTATGGCGTTCCTCAAGGGTCAGTCCTTGGGCCTATTTTGTTTACATTATATATGCTCCCTTTAGGTAACATCATTAGAAATCATGGTATTAATTTTCATTGTTATGCAGATGACACACAGCTATATTTATCGATTAAACCTGATCAGACCAGAAAAATAGATAAACTAAGTACATGTGTCCAAGACATAAAAACTTGGATGAGTGCCAATTATCTTTTATTGAACCCTGAAAAAACTGAAGTCATTATAATTGGTCCTAAAAATGCGAGAGACTCCCTACCTGACCACATAGTTACTCTGGACAACTTAAGTGTAACACCCAGTGACACAGTTAAAAATTTAGGAGTTTTATTTGATCCAGATCTTTCATTCAAAATGCACATTAACCAAACTTGCAGAACAGCCTTCTTTCACCTGCGCAACATTAGCCAAAATTAGGAATATTCTGTCTAAAACGACTGCAGAAAAATTAATTCATGCATTTGTTACATCACGATTAGATTATTGTAACTCCTTACTTGTAGCGTGTCCTAAATATTCCCTAAAAAGCTTCAACTGGTTCAAAATGCAGCAGCAAGATTATTAACAGGATCAAATAGAAGAGAACACATCACCCCTGTGCTCCAAACCCTGACCCCTGACCCCTAACCCTATCACCCCTGTGCTCCAAACCCTGACCCCTGACCCCTAACCCTATCACCCCTGTGCTCCAAACCCTGACCCCTGACCCCTAACCCTATCACCCCTGTGCTCCAAACCCTGACCCCTGACCCAGAGTCCTGCACGGTTCTGATTTTGACATACCGCAACCGCCCGTACCCGTCATGTTCAAACCCGTATCCGACCCGTTTTCCGACAAAAAAAAATAATTCCGCACCCGAACGGACCCGCTATATATGAACCCCATATCCGACCTGAACCCGGAAGAAAATGTCAGATAACCAAACTTAAATACAAACATTTATTGCCACGAATATACTGAACAGTGACATAGCCAAGGCAGAGCCAAATAAAAATTTTGTTAAACAGTATCAGACAAATAATAAACTTAAAAAATAGTTTTATCCGTGAGCTCACACACACACACACACACACACACACACACACACACACACACATGCTTGAAAAACGCATCATGAAGGAAGCCGACAGGCGGAAGCTATACAAGTCCAAACTAAAGAACAGTTTTTAGCCTATGAACCGCAAATTAGACCCGCGATCACCCACGTCCGAACCGAACCCGTATCTGACACAGCACAACATTTTTCACCCGTTTCGTGAAAATCTGCGGTTCACCCACGGGTCACCCACAGGTACCCGAACCCGTGCAGGACTCTGCCCTGACCCCTAACCCTATCACCTCTGTGCTCCAAACCCTTCACTGGCTACCAGTTGAGTTTAGAATTAAATTTAAAATCCTCCTCCTTACATATAAAACCATTAATGGTATGGGCCCCTCTTATCTTAAAGATGATCCGGTTCTCTACCAGCCCAATAGAACCCTTCGTTCTCAGAATGCAGGTTTATTGAAAGTTCCTAGGGTTTCTAAAAGTACAGTAGGAGCTAAATCCTTTAGTTACCATGGTTACTGTCTGATGGAATCATCTTCCCTTTAATATTAAAGACACTGAAACAGTCTCTACATTTAAAATTAGGCTGAAAACATTCCTGTTTGAGAAAGACTATGGTCAGGTTAGTTAAAAATGATGTGACTCATATATCATGTATACATGATGTATGAGTCACAGTTCAGTCTAGGCTGCCCTAGGAGTTAGAATGCTGGGGGAAGTACAGACACTGAGTTCTTCCTTCTCTTTCTCTTCCTCACACCTGTTTCTGTCATTTTTATAACCTATCTTTCATACCAAGTCTGTTCATGACTAGTCACCTGGTGCCCCCCCCCAACCAAAAGCCAATTGCACAAGTGAACATCAGATGCGGCATTTACCAAGGAGATGCTCTGTCCCCCCTGCTGTTCTGCATAGGCCTAAACCCCCTCAGCCAGATCATCTCAAAGAGTGGCTTCGGATACCAGTTCCGAAGTGGAACATCCATCAACCACCTCCTCTACATGGATGACATCAAGCTGTATGCCAAGAATGAGCGTGACATTGATTCCCTAATTCACCTCACCCGGATCTACAGCAAAGACATTGGGATGTCATTGGGACTCGATAAATGTGGGCGGATGATATCTAGAAGAGGAAAGGTGATCACAACTGAAGGGGTTGACCTACCTGAAGGGAACATCACAGATGTGCAGGAAAGTTACAAATACCTAGGGATGCCACAGGCAAATGGTAGATGGGAGACCCCCCCCAAGACCCGATGGTGATGGCCAATCAGCCTGACATAGTGGTGGTGGATAAACATGAGAAGACAGTGGTGGTGATAGATGTATCGGTCCCCAGTGATAACAACATCAGAAAGAAAGAAGAGGAGAAGAGAAATACCAAGGGCTGAAAGAGGAGTTCGAGAAAATGTGGAATGTGAAGGCAACAGTGGTACCAGTAGTGATGGGGGCACTAGGGGCAGTGACCCCCAAGCTGGGACAATGTCTCCAGCAGATACCAGGAACAACATCAGAGATCTGTGTCCAAAAGAGAACATTGTTAGGAACAGCTAAGATCCTGCGCAGAACCCTCAGGCTCCCAGACCTCTGGTAGAGGACCCGAGTCTGAAGGAGACACTGCCCACGTGGGGCGAGAGGAACATTTTTTTAATATATAACAACACCCCAATGCAACAACACATTAATGCAACAACACAATAACGCAACAACACACTAATGAGACAACGCAACAACACACTAATTCAACAACACACCAATGCAACAAGACACTAATGCAGCAACACATTCATGCAACAAAAAACAAATGCAACAACACACCAATGAAAAAACACAAAAATGCAACAACACACTAATTAGACAACACACCAATGCAACAACACACTAATGCAACAACACGATAATTCAACAACACACTAATGTAACAACACACAAATGCAACAACACACCACCGCAACAACACAGTAATGCAACAACACAGTAATGCAACAACACAGTAATACAACAACACACCGATGCAACAACACACCGATGCAACAACACACTAATGCAACAACACACTAATTCAACAACACACCAATGCAACAACACACTAATGCAGCAACACACTAAGGCACAGGTGTCAAACTCCAGTCCTCGAGGGCCGGTGTCCTGCATGTTTTAGATATTTCCCTCTTCCATGTGATTCAGTTTAACCCTTTAACTCCTGAGAACTAACAACGTAACTGGTAACATGAACAAAGTAAAGACACAAATGGCAGAAAATCTAAGAAAAATTAAAAGAACAAAAATGTAGAAAAAATAAACAAAATGAACAAAAACTAATAAATATTTACAAAATGACAAATAATGTGGAAAATGTTGGAAAAAAAATTACTAAAGAAGAAAACTCGTATTGACATTTGGTCACAGCACCTTGTCCATGCACAAAATTAAGTAAAACTGTTGAATTTTTCTGAATATTTAAACTAAATCATCCATTCAGAATGCATCAGCACTGACACTTAAAGAGTTAATAATCAGCTCCTCATCAGACTGATAATGATGCAATGGCCTCCAGGTGGAATGGAAGAGGGAAACATCTAAAACATGCAGGACCCCGGCCCTCGAGGACCGCAGTTTGACACCCCTGCACTAATGCGACAGCGCACCAATGCAGCAACACACAGATACAACAACACACTAATACAACAACACACCAATGCAACAACACACTAATGTAACAACACACTAATGCAACAACATACCAATGCAACAACACACTAATGTAACAACACACTAATGCAACAACATACCAATGGAACAACACACAAATAGAAAAAACACATTAATGCAACAACACACCAACGCAATAACACACTAATGCAACAACACATCATTCAATTCAATTAAATTTTATTTATAAAGCCCTAAATCACAACAAAGTCGTCTCAAAGGGCATCTCATCATTGCAACAACGCAACAATACAAAAACATATTAATGCAACAACACACTAATGCCACAACTCACCAATGCAACAACACACTAATGCAACAACACACTAATGCAACAACGCACCAATACAAAAACATATTAATGCAACAACACACTAATGCCACAACTCACCAATGCAACAACACACTAATGCAACAACATACCAATGGAACAACACACAAATAGAAAAAACACATTAATGCAACAACACACCAACGCAATAACACACTAATGCAACAACACATCATTCAATTCAATTAAATTTTATTTATAAAGCCCTAAATCACAACAAAGTCGTCTCAAAGGGCATCTCATCATTGCAACAACGCAACAATACAAAAACATATTAATGCAACAACACACTAATGCCACAACTCACCAATGCAACAACACACTAATGCAACAACACACTAATGCAACAACGCACCAATACAAAAACATATTAATGCAACAACACACTAATGCCACAACTCACCAATGCAACAACACACTAATGCAACAACACACTAATGCAACAACACACTAATGCAACAACACACCAACGCAACAACACACCAATGCAACAACCTAGTAACACAACAACACACTAACGCAACAACACACTCATGCAACAACACACCAACGCAACAACACACTAATGCAACAACCTAGTAACACAACAACACACCAATGCAACAACAGTAAAACCAATAAATCCAGTAGAACCCAGTTGAACCATTAAAAACATTAAAACCTGTAGAAACAGTAGTAGTAGTGGACTCACCAGAACATTCCTCTGTTCCTCTAACATTTACACCTTGTCTTCATTCTTTTGGTGGATCTGGTTTGAGATGCACTGGAACCTTCTTCCTTATTGGTGAGGGGTCTCTGGAGGGCGGGGCTTCAGGGACTGATCTGAAGGTCTTGGGTTCTGATGAAGGGTTCCACACAATTAGTCCTTCAGATTATTTCAGTGTGTGTGTGGGGGGGGGTCCTCAGATGGGATTAAGGCTCATGGATGATGCGGAACCACAGGTGGTTCTCCTGAGTCTGGGTCTCTACCCCTCCAGAGGTTTGCATGATTACTGTTGCTATAGAAATGCCCTGAAGGACAATGAGAAATCTGAGTAGAGTTCATGCACCAGTACAGTGAAAAGTTGTGTTAAGACGTGACGTTAAGGGTGTTCAGATGTGCCTTTAAGTGTGTTCAGACATACCCTTAGGGGTGTTCAGACGTGCCCTTAAGGGTGTTAAGACATGCCCTTAAGAGTGTTCAGATGTGCCTTTAATGGTGTTAAGACGTGACCTTAAGGGTGTTCAGATGTCCCTTTAAGGGTGTTTAGACATGCCCAATAGGGTCTTCAGGCGTGCCTTTATGGTTGTTCATACATGCCCTTAAGCGTGCTTAAACATGCCCTTAAGGGTGTTAAGACATGCCCTTAAGGGTGTTTAGACGTGCCCTTAAGGGTGTTCAGGTTCAGGTCAAAGTGTGACTGCTGATGTTTATGAGGTATTTATTTTAACCGTGGTCTTCCACCAAAGGGCAGGGGCTTATTCTGAGGTTCAGGCTGCAGGTTCTGGTTCAGACTGCTGGTTCTGGTTCAGGCTGCAGGTTCTGTGTTGTGCAGGTCCCTAAAAGTCCAGGTCTTTGATCCTGGTCCCAGGTCCAGTGAGACATTCTGGGTTGAGCAAACAAAGGAGGTCACAGTTGTGTTTCCAGGTGCAGTTCCAGGTGCAGTTCCAGGTGCGGTTCAGGTGCAGTTCCAAGTGCAGTTCCAGGTGCAATTCTATGTGCGGTTTCAGCTGCATTTCCAGGTGCAGTCACATGTGCGGTTCCAGGTGCAGTCACAGGGGCAGTTAAGGGAGGATCAGCTGATCTGGGGGAGGAGGTAGGCAGTGGGAGAAGATCCCTGAGGTAAAGGGTGTAATGTAGAACAAAGTGGACCAATGCAGAACAAATGGACCTGATACGAGGACAGGATGTGCTATTTTCTGTCCAGGTGCATTTCCTGTAGGAGGTAGAAGTCCAGGGTAGAGTCAAAGGTCTGAGAAGAGTCCCGGGGTGGGGTCAGAGGTCAGATGGTTGGTGTCTGCTGGTGGTTCTCAGGTGGTCTTTACAGCACCTGGGAGAGACAAAGCACAACCACAGGTCAAAGGTCAGAGCAGAGTCCTGTGCATGTTGGCAGAGGTGGGAAGTAACTAAAGCTACATTTATACAGAGACGATGTAAACAGAAGACGCAAAAGTGGCGTCTTGTCTTCAGTTTTTCATCCGCGCTTAGATGAGCGTATTCAGGAGGAAATCCTTGTTTATAGAAAGACACAATGAAAAACAATTGGATAATCCTGCCAGGTCGCCTACATCCTTTTCTGTTTTTGACGTATGTAATTGTACACACGTCTCTTTTCAGCTACGGTATACTAGTAATGAACTGCTAATGCTAATGCTAGTGGAGAGAAGATCTGTGGGATCCAGGTTGTCCCACATGTTTGTTGCTTTACCTGCTCAGTGTATGAATGTAACGTTAAGTGTATGTGACATGAACATATGTGACATAAAGACACAATGTGAACATGTGCATTTCTTTCCATTTAGACAGAGATGTGACCCAGCAGGTCTTCAATATGTCCCACTCTGGAAGGAGTCTTTAGATTTGTCATGTAAATGAAAAACACTTCTGATAAAATAACATGTTGTATTTAGCTGCAATCGTCGTGGTATAAATGGCTCCTGAATAGAAGTGCTTCATTACTGTAGATTTTTTAGATATCTACATTACTTGAGTCCATATTTTTCTTTTTTTTTCTTTTAATTTGTCTGCACTTTGTTCTCATTGTTTAACACCACAGAGAGGGAGTCAACATTGTATGAGATCAATGCATTTTTTAGTCTTGCAGCCAAATATTTAAATATTTAGTGCATGTGTGTGACCATCATCGGTCCTCCCTGAAAGCTGAGCAGACATCCTTTATTAGAACTCTCTATTATAAGCCAGTGAGGGCAGTGCTACACCTCAGTGATGTGTGGGGGAAACAAAGACTGGACAGGACGAACAGGACGAACGGGGACAGAAATTAACAGATGGTGCTATTGCAGTTAAAGATTGTAAGGTGGTGTGTTATTCCAACTACTAACTGTCCATCAATGACAATAAATAAATAAATAGAAAAAAGAGAAGAAAACCAAACCAGCACAAAAGAAAAAGAGATTCAATAAATAAATAATTAAACAATCGGTAGTGAGCATCATAGTTGTGGATGACTTGATAGTATAAAATAGAATGCAATAGAATAGGCCAGAAGACGACACTAGTGCAAAAGAGAATGAGATTAGGGTAGAGATTCTCAGCACATTCTGGGGGGTCCCATCATTCACTGAAATGGGACTCGGCAGTAGCTGGCGAGACCCGATCAAACATGCAAGTGTGAAGGACCCCAAAGCCCAGAACAGCAACACGGCAAGGCAGGGCCAAGCCAACAGGGCACCCCCCATCCCAGGCCGTAGGAGCCACAGGGTGCCACCCCCGGAGAGCCACCGGGGCCACCGTGAACGACGCAAACCCGGAGAACAATGGCCCCACACAGCCAGTCCATATTTTTCTGCCAACTTTTGACTTTTACTCCCTGTATTTGTTCATAAATATCTGTACTTTATACTCTTTACATTTATATAAATATATGTAATTTATACTCTTTACATTTATATAAATATCTGTACTTTATACTCTTTACATTTATATAAATATATGTACTTTATACTCTTTACATTTATATAAATATCTGTACTTTATACTCTTTACATTTATATAAATATATGTACTTTATACTCTTTACATTTATATAAATATCTGTACTTTATACTCTTTACATTTATATAAATATATGTACTTTATACTCTTTACATTTATATAAATATCTGTACTTTATACTCTTTACATTTATATAAATATCTGTACTTTATACTCTTTACATTTATATAAATATATGTACTTTATACTCTTTATATTTATATAAATATCTGTACTTTATACCCTTTACATTTATATAAATATATGTACTTTATACTCTTTACATTTATATAAATATCTGTACTTTATACCCTTTATATAGCTGGTAAAGTACCAGGTGTTTGAGTGGTTATTCAGAGGTGAGAGCACGTCCCATTCAGCCAGAATAAACAAAGCCAAAGCACATGCAAAGTGACAGGGGGTGGGGCCATAAGAGGTGTTTCACACCCATCTAATTAGTATTCGACTATAACAGAGGCTCTGTTACCTCTGTTGTCTTGACATACAATCACTATTTTACATTTTCCATAAAAACAACCAAACATTTCTAAATGCTCTTTTTACTTTTATGCAGCAAAACACTTTTGTAACCGTGGATCGGACCGCCAAGGCCCCCGCCTTGGTCTTCCACCTAACCCACAAAACACCGGACCCTTCTGACTCCCCTCGCAGGTGGTGAGCCCATACGACGACGATCCCATGTATCTAATTCGGGCTGGGCCCCATGGGCAAAAGCCCGGCCACCAGGCACTCGCCCACGGGCCCCAGCACAAGGCCTGGCTTCAGGGTGGGACACCGGTAACCTTTCGGGCCGGGTACATAGAGTCTTGGTGTTCTTTGTCGTTGGATCTTTGAACCGTGCTTAGTCCGACCCTTCACCTAGGGACAACATCACCCCCAAGATCACTAGGGCCCTCAAACCCCTTCACCACGATAAGATGGCGGTTCAAGGAGGGGTGGCGGTTCAAGGAGGGGTATAATACCCTCTCCGGGTTGGGGGGAAGGTGCTGCCTCAGGTGGAGAAGTTTAAGTACCTTGGGATCTTATTCATGAGTGACAGAAGGATGGAGCGGGAGGTCGACAGGCGGATTGGGGCGGCATCCGCAGTAATGCAGGTGTTAAACTAATCCGTTGTGGTGAAGATAGAGCTAAGCCAGAAGGCGAAGCTCTCAATGTACTGGTCAATCTAGGTTCCGACCCTCACCTATGGTCATGAGCTTTGGGTCATGACCGAAAGAATGAGGTCACAGGTACAAGCGGCCGAAATGAGTTTTGTTCGCAGGGTGGGCAGAGGTCAGCGGATATATAACAGATATAGATATAACATCATAGGTAGTGAAAGAAAACATTTTCCCCTCTGCTAATTTTTTTTCCACCCAGCTTAAAATGAATCATTTAAATATGGGGGAAAAAGGATTTTTGAACAAAAAATGTATTTAAAAATTGTAAAACAAAAAATTGCGATACATATGTGAATTGACTTTTTTTCCCACCCCTAATAATTATGCCTTTTTTAATTCACATAAGCTATTTTATGTCATAATGATGATGTTTTATTTCAATTGTGACTTGTTCCCCCCATTGTTCTTAAATGTTCTGTCCAAACTCAGTACCATGACCCAATAAAACACATCATCTACACACTAACTCACTTTCACAAGCTTTATTTTGCAACTTTCCTGTTTTTTTCCTGGTTAAATAAGTATTATTTCATCCAAAAACATGTTATATCATCCATGGTTTTACTATATTACAATTGAGAATTTGTACATTTTTACTTTTAATTCAGTTAAGGAGTTGAATCAGTACCAGAGTATTTTACAGAATGGGAGCACTTTGACCACCTCTGCATGTTGGACCAGGTGAACCAGACTCCTGCTGCCAGGGCTGGTGTTAGGCATAGCCAGACTAGGTGGTCACTAAGGGCACCAGATGTCTTGAGGGGGGGCAAGTCCCACAGAATTATATATTAAGATACAGTATTTTCCAGACTATAAGGTGCACTTAAAACACTGACATTTTCTCCAAAAACTACAGTGCACTTTATATATAGATTAATTCTGGTTGTGCTTAGTGACTTGGGGTGGCTGTGGTTCAGTTGGTAGAGGGGGTCGACCAAATACTTAAGAGTTGGCAGTTCGCATTGCAGCTCTGGCTGTCCAGATGCTGAAGGGTCCTTGGGCAAAGACACTGAACCCTCATTTAGTCTCCCAGTAGGACAGAAGCTTGGAAACCTACTGGTGTATGAGTGTGTGTGAATGGGTGAATGTGAGGCTAATGTAAAGAGCTTTGAACCATGAAGGTGGAAAAGTGCAGAACATTTCCATTATTTGAAATATTAACATTTTATATCCTAATTTAGACTTTTTATTGCATAATTTGGCCATTTTATCGCATAAATGTAACATTTTATTGCATCATTTTGACTTTTTATCGCACAATTTTGACTTTTTAATCATATAATTTGGGCTTTTACCGCATAATGTGGCCTTTGTATCACTAAAGTTTGTCTTTTTATCTTAGAATTTTGGATCTTTTATTTTGGACTGGTAAAGTTTGATTTACAAAAATAAGAGTGTTTTGTTCCGTGTTAAGAGTTATTGTAACTGTTTAGCTTCACTCGATGTGTCTTATAGTGTGGAAAATATGGTAAACTAGAAAAGCACTCTGAGAGCGCAGACCTCCGCCAAGGTAGACCCCCCCACCTCGATCACCACCAAAATTAAATCAGTTCTTCCTGTTCACATTTCCAACATATCCTAAAAATGTTATCAAAATCGATCCATAAGTTTTCGAGTTATATTAATCACAGACAAACAAACAGACAGATAAACACCGGCAAAAACATAACCTCCTTGGCGGATGTAATAAATCACTTAACATAACTGTTAATTATTCATGGACACTCAGTACGTACTGGATCAGATGTAGGACACTATGTTTACACATGATCATTTCTAATTCCACAAAAAGGAAAGAGGGGTCTTTGCCTAGTGTTTACCAAGGGCACCACATTGACCAGAACCAGCCCTGGCTACTGCGGTCATACAGGGACTGAACTTGCCTTATCAGAGGGCTTCCGACCCCATACTACTGAAGCCCCCCCTCCACAGGACACCAGGAGGGACTAGGGTTGTCACGATACTAAAATTTCCAACTCGATACCGATACTAAGGATAATTAATACTCGATACTCGGTACTATTTTGATACTGGAGATGTGAGGGATTCCTCTTAAAATTTCCTCCATGGACTGCTAAAAAAAAAGGTAGTGAGTGCGGGTGCAGAATAAATGCATGTCTATCTCTTGGTAAGTTAAGGTAGGCCTATCATTTTGCTCAAGCCCTTCTGCAGTGCTAACTGTAAGCCTCTTTATGGTCGAGCATTATGTGCGCGGGCGGCAGCGTATTGCATCATGTGACCACAGCGGACCCCTTGCGGGACTAGCAGCGCGCACGTCAAAAATGATAGGCTGACATGCTCACGGTGGCCTCTGTGGTGGTAACGTGATACTATGTGCTACCGCCTGGCTGCCGCCCGCGCGCATAAACGTTCGACTATATCGAGGCCTTTAAAAGCAAAGTTACATCAGATGGTCCAATCACAGACCTATAGAAATAGTGTATAGGTCTGTGGTCGCACTGGCGTCATCCCGTGTGCTGTCAGAGGCAGCTGGAGAAAAAAAGAGACTTTAATTTACACGCCGGCATTACGGCTGTGCCAGAGCTGACCGCGTTGATGCCTGTTTACAATTCTTAACGTTACCCGCTACAAAAAAGCGGCGACGCGCCATAAAAACAAAAATCGATTTTCCAGCAACTTAGTATCTAATTAGACACCAAGGGTCAATATCAATTTAGTATCTAAAATCGATTTTTTTTGACAACCCTCGGAGGGACACAGTTGAACACCTTCTGGCTGAATGAATTGTAATCACTGTGTGTGTGTCCACAGATACATATGCTATAACTCAATGAATACTGTAGATATCACCATGAAATTACAGGTTCATATTTATATAGCTAATACACATCACATGCCAGGACCCATTTGAGTAAAAGTCAAAGGTTAAGGTCACAATTAACTAAAACGTCAAAATCCCATTATGGGTGATAACTCCAGAACAGAGGGTCACAGAACTTTCAGATTGGTACCAAACAATGCAGAATGAAGATTTATACAATTCTCATATTTGGTGTTATCACCTACGACCAATAGTTTTTGAGATCTCTGCAGGTCAAAGGTGACGTGTGGCCAAATTACGTTTGTGTCAAACATAGACATATCTATATCTATAACTTAATCAATACTGGATATATTAGCATAATATTACACACACTGACACATATATACATATAATGAAATTATCAATATTGTAAAAGGTCAAAGGTCACATTGAGCAGAAAGCTCAAAATCACATTATTGGCTCCAATTCAAGAACATGTTGTCATAGAAACTTGACATTGGCACAAAAGAGGGGCGAGATTAGACCTTCTCTGAATACTAGTTTGAACTTTTATGATACTTTGTATGTATTTTTGCAACTCAGATATTACATTTGAAACACCATAGTTTACATATGGAATCAATTGTTCCTCATATGATTGTTCATAAACAGATTAATACAATGAAATAACTCAATAAAATAAGCTTATTCATATTTGGTTTAATTGAATGATACGCATAAAAATATAGTTTAAAACTGTTTTCAACAAAACATTTCAAACAACAGTTTTTATGTCGCACCACACATCTCTTTCATAGAGGACACCAACAACTTGTTTGATGTTTATGATGATAATAATTAATAATAATAATTCAATTTATTATATTATATATAAATAGGGATACGTTTTTAATATATCACAAAAGATCAAACGATAATCTTGATATGAAAAGTACATATGTTAATTGTAATAACAGAATATTTATAAAGCAATATTCATGGTCATTAAAATATCTCTTGGCTTGACTTTGTGAACGAAGATTTCATGAAGGTAGAATAAAAAATAAAAAAACACACACACACACACACATGTCTGCCAGAATCATCACTTACACCACACACACACACACACACAGTGGATGTGGAAGATGATAATATGGATAAAATGGAGCCATCCTCCTAATCCTCCTATGGTTGCTTAGCAACAGTATGGAAGTCAGAAAACATTATCTATGCTAAAAAGAGGTGGAAAAAAATAGTTATACAGTCTGAGATTTTTCAGCTTCTGCTCAGAGCTCTTGTACACACACACACACACAGGTTTTATTGTATGTACTGCATTCTGTAACTGTATTCCATGGAATACTTGTTTGGCGCCTGTGGTGGGAAAACTGTATGTATCTGTCCATCTGTCTGTTTACCTGACAGACAGACAGGCAGGCAGACAGACAGAAGAACATAAACACAAAGTAATGCTAAGAACTAGCCAAAAACAGAACAGAGGGTTTTCATACACAGACTAATGAGGGATAAATGAGACACAGTTGTGACGAGGAGGTGAAATGATCAGTAGGTGAACAGGAAGTAAAGACACAAGAGAGAAAACTACAAAATAAAACAGGAAATGACAGACAAAATAAGAGCCTAGAGACAGATGTGACACTAAACTCTAACAAACTGAGTGCTAACAGACTGAGCACCAACAAACTCAGTACGAACAACCTGACTGCTAACGCTAACACATGCCCTGGGCTGGTATGTAGGTTAATGCACTCCTTCCTTTGGGTCATCATGTTCTTTTGATGCCATGTGGAACTTGTGACCAAAATTATTGATGCAATATTTAAAAGGACTGTATAATTTAGGTGGAACATGAAGTTAGCATCTAATGCGGCTACGAGCAGAGAAAACCCAGGAACATCCTAAAGGGTTTAAGCTGAATGAATAAGTGTGAAGAATAGATCAGGGAGAGCACAGTGGGACAACAGTGACAACATTTATTCATAAACACGCTTCCAGACAAACAAGTGCATTTATTTTTGTATTTTTTTTTTATTTATTTATTTATTTTTTTGTCTGCATTTTTTCTCATTATTTAACACCACAGAGAGGGTGTCAACCTTGTTTGAGATCAATGCATTTTTTAGTCTTGCAGACAAATATTTTAATATTTAGTGCATGTGTGTGACCATCACCGGTCCTCCCTGAAAGCTGAGCAGACATCCTTTATTAGAACTCTCTATTATAAGCCAGGGAGGGCAGTGCTACACCTCAGTGATGTGTGTGGGAAACAAAGACTGGACAGGACGGACAGGACGAACAGGGAAAGAAGTTAATAGGCGGTGTTATTGCAGTTAAAAGATTGAAAGGTGGTGTGTTATTCCCAACCTTTTTTAAAAAAGAGAGTCAATAAATAAATAATTAAACAAAAACGGTACTGAGCATCATAGTTGTGGATGACTTGATAGTGTAAAATAGAATGCAATAGAATAGAACAGAACAGGCCAGAAGGGGACACTAGTGCAAGAAGAGAATGAGTTTAGGGTAGAAATCCTGTAGAGATTCTCAGCACATTCTGGGGGGTCCCATCATTCACTGAAATGGAACTCAGCAGTACCTGGCAAGACCCGATCAAACATGCAAGTGCGAAGGACCCTGAAGCCCAGAACAGCAATCACGGCAAGGCAGGGCCAAGCTAACAGGGCACCCCCCATCCCGGGTCGTAGGAGCCACAGGGTGCCGCCCCCAGAGAGCCGCCGGGGCCACCGTGAACGACGCAAACCCGGGGAGCAAGAGGGAGCAGCTACAAACCCCCCCAGCACACCAAAGCCGACCCAGACGGCCCGGGGCACGAAGACCCACCCGCCACCCCAACCCCACCCCCCCAACCCCACCCCCCCCACCCCAGCCCCCACCAAACCCCCCAACCCCCCACCCGACCTGCCCGACCCCACCCCCACACCCCCCCCCCGAGGGGGCCAACGGCCCCACAGAGCCAGGAGGCCAGACACAGGGGCCGAGCGGCCCACCGAAGGGGCGTCACCCAGCACATCATGACGTGGGCCGCCACTGGGAGCCGGCCAGAGGATAATGGGGCCGGGAACCGATACGAGCCCAGAGGGCAAAACAGGGCAGTGTGGTGGGGCCCGGCGACACCAACAGGGAGGCATCCCGCACACCCACCGCACCGGCCCCAGGCGAGTGCAGTATACCCACGGCCCCCGCCCCCCGCAATGCGTCCCAACACCCCCCCAGGACAGAGCCACCACACGCCATCAGCCCGCAGTACAGCCACAGCGTCCACCAGAACGGCCAATCCAGCCCCAGCAGCCCCCCAAGAGCCATCGCACCAGCTTGGACCTGACAGGGAAGCAGGAGAAACCCCCCCCCCCGCCGACCACAGCCCCAAGGTCCCGGCCCCCCAGCCACAGCAACACGGATGGTTGTCCTCCACCGCAACCCCATAGCCACAAGGGGGCCGGGTCCCACCAGCGAGGCCATATTAGTGAAACCCCCCCCCCATTATTCCCTATTAATATGTCTCCAGATCCCTGACTTGAGACATTATCCCTGCACCGTGATAGTGTAACCCTGAGTGTCATGTGGTGCATTAAAAGTGGGGAGGCTGGGCGAGGCATCTAGGGGGCAGGCCAGAGGACCACAGAGGATGGATACTCTGCAGACTGCCCTGGCCCAAGTTCCCCGAGCCGTCCCAGACCTACTCCCAAGGTGTGAATGTGTGTGGTGCATTAAAAAGAAATTAGAGAGCAGGGGACGCAAGCAAGAGGGTGATGGGGAAGAGACAAGGCCGTAGAGCCCTGCCATCTGCCCCACCACCGAGCCCATCCCCCCCCCCGCCCCCACCCGCCCTCGAGGCCCTAACTGTTGTGTCCCTATATGTGCCTAAAGGTAGCTATATACAGTGAGGTGTGAAGTGTGTGAAGTGCGCAGTAAGAGGCAGTCTGGTGTGGGTCCGGCCCATTAGGACAGAGCAGCGGGGGAGACAGGTAGTGAGACCATCAGTACTGATGCAGAGGGCCCCCAGAGTCCCGAGGCCAAGGTGGGCCCACCTGAACCCGACCGGCCCAGCCAGCACTAAAACTCCCAGGAGTCGCAGCGCTAGACCAGCGCCCCAGCAGACACCGCAGTCCCACCATGGGCCAGCCGCATGTAGCACCCTGCCCCGGAGGGAGGGGCAGGCCGCACCACCCGGAAGCGAGGGCCACGAGCCCCCACGCCCACCCCAGAGCCAGCACGTCCGGGACGCAGGGCGCCCACCCCGCAGCACCCCCGAACACCCCCTCACCACCACCCCACCACTCCCCTGGACCGCCTCTAGGCCCTGACAGAAGCCCCCAGCCAGCAGAAGCTAATCTCCAGTGGCGGCCCACAGGCAAGTGCCGAGGCCTGTGCCCGGACTAGCCAGAGCCACCCCCCAGAGAAACCACCCGGCCCCCACCCCAGCCCCCCAGGCAGCGGAGGGCCCCCAGCCCCCCCAGGGGAGGGAGAGGGACGAGGACGAGCGGCCAGGCAGGAGAGGAGGGAGGAGGGAGGAGGAGGGAAGCAGAGCAGGAAGGGACAGGGGGGAGACCGGAGGGCCGACCCACCCCAAGCCCCAGGGCCAGCCAGGGCGCCCCAGAAGCGATCATCAGCCAACACCCCCAAGACCCCGGGAGAGCGCACAGACCCAGCAGGTCCAGGGCTCAAAGGGAGAGACACCAGGAACAACCACCCCCAGGCAGAGGGGCCCGAGCTATGCCGGCCCCACGGAGCCAGAGAGCGACCCCAAGAGCAGTAGGAAGGGACACCCCTAGTGCATGCACAAAGCCTTGAGGTCCATGGTGCCATCCTACTTAAAAATGTAGAGGGTTAATAAGCTGAAATAAAGCAGAGAAAAGTCAAACCATTCACACAGAAAGAATAATAATTACAATTTTATGACGGAAATGGCAAACGCTCACATACAAGCGGAGGCTACAGATTAATATTTATAGATTTGATAAATGGAGACCATTTTTCTTTGAAGGAGTCCAATTGTTTTTTTCTAATAGCAGATATTCTCTCTAGTGAAATGTATTCTGTGAGGAGGTTCAGCCAATGGATGATGTTGAGGGCTTTCTTATCTTTCCAGTTAACTAAAATAGTTTTCTTGGCGATGGCGATAGCTGCAAGTGTGGGCTGGATATGAATATGTGGAAGGGCTGTTTGTGTTAGATCACCAATCAGGCAAACATTTGGGGAATGCGGAATCCCGCAGTCCAAAATATTGGAGAGTTTCTGTGTGATTGTTACCTAGAATTGATAGACGGGTGTACAAAGCCACAGAGCGTGAAAGTAAGTGTCCGTCATGTTTTGGGTTCATTGCGTACATGTGTCTGAGTGAGAGAAGCCCATTTTATACACTTTATATTGTGTTATATGTGTTCTGTGAAGCACCTTAAATTGAATCAATTGTAAGTTGGTGTTTTTAGTCATTTTAAATGTATTTTCACAGATCTGGGTCCAAAAATCAGAGTCAAAAGATTTAGTTAAGTCTTTTTCCCATTTTTGAGTTGGAAGGTGTATAGAGTGTGTCTTTGAGAGTAAACTCTACATTTTTGAAAGGTTCTTTTTATTTCTTGGAGAGAGTTTCACAGTGTATTTAACAAATTCAGGTGGCTGTAGGTCCGTTGGCTGTAAAGTAGTCTGAAGCAACGGAATTCTATTTGTAATCGTCTTCTTTACCTGTAGGTACTGAAGAAAATGTCCATTTGTTATTTCAAATGTTTGGAATAAGTTTATATATGTCCTAAATGTGTTGTCATCCAGAAGGTGATGGAGGTGAGTGACTCCTCTCTCTGCTCATGTGCTGAAATAAAGATCTATTTTATTGTTTGTAAAATCAGGGTTGTGCCAGATTGGGGAGAGTAAAGTGGGTTTTAATTGGGAGCCTGTGATTTCCAGTGCTTTCCACCAAGCAGACAAGGTGGAAGCGATCATAGGGTTCTTGAAGCAGGAATGATGTTTAAGGGCGGAAGTGATAAAGGGAAGGTCAGAGATTTTGATCTGGTTACAATCTAACTGTTCTAGTTCTAGCCAGGACTTATATTCTTCATGTGGATGTATCCATTTGGTGAGATATTGTATTTGGTTGGATAAATAATAATATATGAAGTTGGGAGCCTCCAGTCCCCCTTCAGATTTATTCTTCTGGAGGGTAGTCAAACTGATTTTAGCCTTTTTATTCTTTGAGTAGAATTTACCGATAGCGGAGTCTAACGATTGGAACCACTTTGATGTGGGTTTAAATGGAATCATGGAGAAGAGATAGTAATATTTTCATTTTGACTGTCGCTATACGTCCCAGAAGGGATCATCACAGACTTTGTCCAAAAGTGGAGTGAAGTTCAGGTGAACTAATTCTGAGAGTTTGGAGGAAATATTTATGCCCAGATATCTGATATTGCCAGTAGGAAAAGAATAATGCGATTTTTGAACTGCGGGATTCCACGAGTTTTCTGTTAAGAATATAATATATAATATCATATAATTGATTTTGACCAGTTGATGGAATAGTCTGAAAGACGCGAGAAGGTTGTGATGAGGTTAAATACTTCCTTTACTGAAGTTTTAGGTTCTTGTAGATAAAGTAAAATGTCATCTGCGTATAGGTTAATTTTATGTTCCGACTCTAGAGTGCAGATACCTGACGTACAGCTGTTGCTAATGGTTCGATAAAAATAGCAAACAGTAAGGGAGAGAGCGGACATCCTTGTCTCGTACCACTTTACAGACTGAAGTTTTATGAAGTGATCCCATTAGTGGTGACTGTAGCCTTGGGTGAGTTGTACACAGTTGATACTCACTGTATGAACGATTCTCCGAAGCCAAATTTGTGGAGCACAGCAAAGAGAAAGGACCAATTAACTTTGGCAAAGGCTTTTTCTGCGTCTAGCGACATAACAATAGCTTTTTTGTTGTGGCGTTGCGTCAAGGAGATTAGATTTAGAAGTCTTCTGATATTGTTGGTGGAGTGTCGGCCTTTTATAAATCCTGTTTGATCGCTGTGGGCTATTGACGGGATGATTTCCTCCAGCCTAGAGGTGAGAGCTTTTGAGATAATTTTGATGTCTGTGTTGATTAGTGACAGAGGTCGATAGTTAGAGGGAAGCGTAGGATCTTTGTCTGGTTTCAATAATAATTTAATTGCAGCTGTATTCATGTGTGGACTGATATAACCATTATTTTTAATCTCTGTCACTGTCCTGAAGAAAAGGGGTGCGAACATTGACCAAAAATGTTTAAGAAATTCAGCAGGGAAACCATCGGGGCCAGGTGCCTTACCTGCTGTCATACTGTCTAATGCACATTGTAATTCTTTCATAGTCAATGGAGCATCTAATATGTCTCTGTCGTTTGACGTTAGTTTGGGCATGTTTAAGTTGTTGAGAAAATTATGAATATCTTCCATGTTTGTGTTAGCTGCTGCTGAGTATAAACTCTGGTAATAATTATAGAAGGTTTGGTTGATTTCCATAGGTGACTGAGCATATTTTCCTGACGGGTCCTGAATTGCTGTGATGAAGGTTTTTTCTTTATTGCGCTGGAGTTGGTTCGCCAGAAATTTTCCTGATTTATTATTGTGTTCGAAATCATTATATCTTAGTTGTTGTAATAAAAACTCTGTTTTCTTGGATAGGATATTATCGAGGTTTAGTTTTGCATTTTGTAGTTCGGACCATAATTGATCACTTGGGTTTATTGCATAATTCTCTGTAAGTTGTTTAATTTTTCCTTCAACGTCTTTCTCTGTTTGTAGATCTTTCTTTTTCTTGTATGAGGAGTACGATATTATTTTACCTCTGATTACAGCCTTCCCAGTTTCCCAAAGCAAAGATGGAGATAAGTCATGAGAGTCATTCTTTTTTAAAAAGTCTGCCCACTCATTCCTTATTACTTGATCAAATTCTGGGTCTTTGAGTAGAGAAATGTTGAGGCGCCAAGTCTGAGGAGATTTGGGGATGGAATCTGTTTGCAGGCTGACAGATATTGGTGCGTGGTCGCTGATAACAATTGGGTGGATTTTAGTGGTAACTTTATGTGCGATAGAGTTTTTTAAGAGAAAAAAGTCAATTCTTGAAAATGTTTTGTTTACCGCAGAAAAAAATGTATAATCCCTCTTCGTTGGGTTTTTGAGTCTCCAGACGTCGTCTAGTCCAAAATCTTTCATATAATCCTGTATGACTTTAACTGATTGTGATTGTTTTACATGTATTGGACTATTAGATCGATCTACTGAAGGGTTTAAAACTATGTTAAAGTCGCCACCGATAATAGTTGTTGAGTTAGCAGATAAGTCTAAGTGAGAGAAAACAGTGTGAAAGAAGGCTGGATCGTTGTTATTCAGAGGATAGAGGTTTGCAATAGAATATAATTTATGAAAGATTGTTGCCTGGATAATAATATATCTGCCTTCTGAGTCTGTTACTGTACTGTTTAAAGTGAATGGTACTCTCTTATGGACCAGAATGGAGACCCCTCTTTGTCTGCTATTATAACAAGATGAAAAGATAATACTACAAACAAGTGCATTTAGTTCAAATTAGGGATGGTGAAATTCATAAAAAATCTTGACCAAACACCGAGCTTCATTAACCAACTTAAAGTCGGTCACCAAGAAAATAAAACATTTGCTTTGTTGGCTCACACACACACACACACACACACAGCTAGTGTGTGCTGCAGGTAGAGTGATGTTACTTTAAAGGCTCATTTTAAACTGTCACACAGTGAAAACATTCTATGTGAATGGAAATTATACTGCTAAATATCAGGGGGTCAAAAACCTTTCCGATTGTCAATTTGAAAAACGGAAAATGCAAAAGTAGTCTTTTTTGTTTTCATTGGTAAAAAACAAAAAAGACTAATTTCCCAGGGGAAAAGATTAATTTCCAACGGGCCGGCCGTATCACCCTCAACCTCCCCTTGGCCATCAGGTCTAAGCTGGGCCAAGCCCCGGTCATGGGGACCTGGGTACCGGGGGGCTCACCCTTCCTGGGGTGGCTGGTGCAAGAGGGTGGAGAGGCTGGAGTTAAGGCTCCGGGCTCTGGAGAAACGCCGCTTCAATTGGACTCACCCAGGCTGTTGTTGCTGGGACGGGGCTGGAGCGCAACCCAACACCAGATTGGACAATCGCAGCACCCCGGGGCCAAGGGGACGTTGAGGGGGATGCTGGTGGATCCACGTCATATCACAGTGAACACTTCACATCGCTATCATTGATTTTTTTAAGTGTTCCCACACTTTTGGTTTTCATGGTGTCAACTTGCTGTCCCTTTGTGTTTTGATCAAACATTCAGACTGGTGTGAAACCACATAGATTAACTGAGTTCTTCACAAGCTCTGTGTTTGTACTGTATTAATACATTCTGTCTTGTATTGCTAATGCACAAATTCATAAAGATATGCTATGGAGAGATCACAAAGCTTCCTCTTTATAGTCTACACTACAATGAAAAATAGTTTATCCAGCGGAATGACTGATGCAGGCTGTTTTTTAAATTTTTTTTTTTTAACGGTGACAGAAAATAATGACCAGACAATGCAGATGTGCTCAACCATCGGTCAAACGGTCATATAACATAACAACATGAGGGTACACGAAACCGTATTCTGTTTGGATTCTGTCATACTAACTATGGAGGCTCTGAACATCCAAATATATCATATCTACTAACTACAGACCCTCTGAACATCCAAATATGGTTATATCTACTAACTACAGACCCTCTGAACATCCAAATATGGTTATATCTACTAACTATGGAGCCTCTGAACATCCAAATATGGTCATATCTACTAACTATGGAGCCTCTGAACGTCCAAATATGGTTATATCTACGAACTATGGAGCCTCTGAACGTCCAAATATGGTTATATCTACTAACTACAGACCCTCTGAACATCCAAATATGGTTATATCTACTAACTACTGACCCTCTGAACATCCAAATATGGTTATATCTACTAACTATGGAGCCTCTGAACGTCCAAATATGGTTATATCTACTAACTATGGAGCCTCTGAACGTCCAAATATGGTCATATCTACTAACTATGGAGCCTCTGAACGTCCAAATATGGTCATATCTACTAACTACGGAGCCTCTGAACGTCCAAATATGGTTATATCTACTAACTATGGAGCCTCTGAACGTCCAAATATGGTCATATCTACTAACTATGGAGCCTCTGAACGTCCAAATATGGTCATATCTACTAACTACGGAGCCTCTGAACGTCCAAATATGGTCATATCTACTAACTACGGAGCCTCTGAACGTCCAAATATGATTATATCTACTAACTACGGAGCCTCTGAACGTCCAAATATGGTTATATCTACTAACTACGGAGCCTCTGAACATCCAAATATGGTCATATCTACTAACTATGGAGCCTCTGAACGTCCAAATATGGTCATATCTACTAACTATGGAGCCTCTGAACGTCCAAATATGGTTATATCTACTAACTACGGAGCCTCTGAACGTCCAAATATGGTTATATCTACTAACTATGGAGCCTCTGAACGTCCAAATATGGTCATATCTACTAACTATGGAGCCTCTGAACGTCCAAATATGGTTATATCTACTAACTATGGAGCCTCTGAACGTCCAAATATATCGTATCTACAACTACAGAGCCTCTGAACGTCCAAATATGGTCATATGTGCTAACTAATGTCAAAATGTGGTCATATCTTCATACTATGTAGCCTCTCAATGTCCAAGTATGGTCATTTCTGCAAACTATGTAGCCTCTGAACGTCCATATATGCAGACTAATTCCTGGATGTTATCTGTGCTACAGACTAATTCCTGGGTGGACTCTTTTAGACAGTGCTACAGGTTGTGTAAAAGAAAACATGCCTGATTATGAGGATGAGCTTACATTCCCCGTTCACCACTTTAGCCCCGCCCCTACCCCTTTACATCTCTGTGATGTCAGGTTGGGGAAGAGCCTCAGGGAGCGGGTCAGCTGTTGTTATGTAACCTGTTCCTGTCAGATACAAGTAGGACACACACACACATACACACACATACACACACACACTGCTGTTCTGTCTCACCCCCTCCCCTCCACTGTTTGTACATTCAGCCTCACACCCAGACATAAGGACGTTGTATCAGAGCAGAAGCAACTATAGGAAGGAGGAGGGGGAGGGGGAGTCAAACCAGGTCAGGTCTGTCTGCTGAACCAGATTAAAGCTTTACAGTCTGTACACTTATGTACACACTGTCTGACAACCACACACACACACACACACACACACACACACACACACACATATATATATATATATATATATATATATATATATATATATATATATATATATGTATTTATTTATTTATTTATTTATATTAGTGATGCGCTGATCAGCATTTTTTGGCCCGATCACTGATACCAATCACCAAAACACTTGATCTGTTGATCACTGTCGATCACAGAAGGAATCATCTCGGTATGGATAATTACAGCCCTCGATGAAACTTTTTGATAGTTGCATTTAGGGCTGCAACTATCAATTATTTTTGTAATTGAATATTCTGTCAATTCTTTTCATTGATTAATCAAGTAATCGGATTAATTCCATTTTTGCAAAAACCCTTTAACTTTTGATGCATCATTGGTGAGTGTTCTATATGTATGACTTATTCTAAATATTCAGAATTCTGAACATACAATGGAGAAAAAAAAAGCAGTGAGTGAAACTAAAAATAAATGCTTTGGGATTTGTTTGGTTGTGGTCCCCAAACTGCGGCCCACGGGCCGTATGCAGCCCACCTCCACATTTGGTCCGGTCCCCTGAACAATACCAGAGAGCATTTTGATTTTTTTGATTTTTTTTTTTCATATTTGTATTTGTATTTCGTATTTGTATTTGATAATAAAGTTGGACTTTTGCAATAAAAGGTTCCTCAGTTTTTAACTATTTTCATTATTAACTATTAGTTAGTGACTAGTTTAACATAAGAACTTTGACAGACGCTCATATGAGTCATTTACCGATTATGCTCTGACAACTAAGCAGAACTTGGACCTGTTAAGACCAAGAAATTTATGTTCCATGGACTTTTTTGCTGTGAAGAACCCAGAGAGTGTTATTTGATTGTGGCTTTCTGGAAAACAATACATTTTTACATTTAGCCACTCCTGCACTCGTCACACTTTTTCTGTTACAAACTGCCCCCGGCCCCTCATCAGAGAAGGAAAAGTTATGTGGCCCTCACAGGAAAAAGTTTGGGGACCCCTGGTTTACACTTTTGTTGTGATTTTCCTCCACAGCAGCTTTTTGGACAATTTCATAGCAGAACATTTATCTAAAATAATGTCTGAGCAGTTAAAGCATTAAACTCGATCAATCAATAAAATCCATGGGTTGTGTGCATGTGCATCCTCACACAGGCGCAAACCCCTAGATATGTGATATGTAATAATTACACTACCTTGGTACATCTGTATAAAATAATTACAACACTTAGGCTACATGCTAACAGATGCTAGTACTCACCAGTTAGCAAAAGAAGCTCTTAGTCCGCTTTGACGAAGTGCCATTGAATTGTGGATGTGTTCAGTTCAGGTGTTGTAGAAAATAAGGCAGTGGTAGGTTAATGCTAATGCACACTGTTGTCTGTCTTACGCAGCGTAAAATGGTCCCAAACTTCTACTATTAATTAACTAACAATATTTAAAAAAGTACAAAAACTATCAAGACGAGATGCACCTGTTCTGTAATGTGTTTGCAAGTTTGAAAATGGTCACTAGTAATTTACGTTACGTGATAGATTTGTTGATGTGTATATTTTTCCCATCACCGATCAGGCTATTTTAAGGTAATATCGCCAGATTATGATCAGCAGCAACAGTATATATGTATACAAAACATTATATATATATATATATATATATATATATATATATATATGGTGTGATTTCTCAAAAAGTTTTTTATGGGGGGGGGGTTCACAGAAAAAAAGGTTGCGTTGGAAGTTTTGACTCTCATTCCCGATGACATAATAACAAATGAGGCTCAAATCACTAAATGAACATTTCAAATTAACAGTTTTCTCTGATGGTGCAGGTCATGTGACCTATTCTGTTTTCCCTGTTTGAGAGGTTTTTAAACACCAATATTCCTGCCCACATCACGTGTGAGGGCTTGGATGGCGTATCCCCAGGGCCAGTCGTTGGGGATCAGTTCTCTCTGCTGCTCTCTGGTTGAGCTGGTGTGAGGCAGTTTGGGCAGTTCGCCCTTTGTCCCATCCCTTTTTTTCCCTGACTGTGACCTCAGATCAGATGAGGTGACCCACTGAAAAAAGAGGAGGAAGATAAACTAACCAGGATTCCCTCAGCAGCAGCAAGAGAAGAGGGAAGAGTCCAGCACTGAATCCTCGTCCCACAGGTGGGTGAGAATGGGAAATGTGACGTATGGAAGACCACTTGTCCAATTGTCATCACGCCAGGGTCCGGTCTTCTCAGACTCTGGTTGTTAGTGAATGCAACAGCGGGTGATAAACTCCATCTGAGGATACATGCTGACACCAGACCGATAGTCAACAAGTACCTGAAAAGAACGTTGAAAACAACTTTGAACAGAATCCAAGAGGGAATTCAAGTGTTGAGAGGTAAACAGGTGGGGTCCACACAGTCTCCCTGAGGGATTCAACCTCAGTGGGTCAGGGTCGGCCACTCAGTGGTGGGAGGATCCCCTCACAGAACCTCCCTCTGGGTCTGGTTTATGTCAACCAAACCTGTTTGCATGTTCTTGATGGCAGGTTGCTACGACCAGCTCTGGGTCAGCGAGGAAGGGTCTGGGGGTGAAGGTGGCTCTGTCAGTGAGCTTCACAGCACCCTCCGCCGAGACTTCACCACTTCCCGGGGCCGTGGACTCGCTGCACCGTCTCTCCCCCAGCAACGAGGCCTCGGGAGGGACTTTGCCCCCAATGCACCAACCATGTTGCCAGGGCAGGGACTAGCCCACATACAACAGGTGCCAGCCCACCTGACCTGTCTTGAAACACAGGAGTCTAATGCAGAGGGTCTCCCAGAAACCCCACGGTGCTGTAAAATTGTAAACACACCCCAAGATCTATAATTGTAAAAGTTTAATACAGTTTAAAACTTTGGATTAAACTGTATTAAACTAGTTTAATACAAAAGAACTGGTCCTGAGGAAATCATGGCAGCAGAAGATTGAGATAAATGGTAATAGACTTTACTTTGACAATGACGATGCTTCAGATATGATGGAAAGACGCAAAGCATATGAACCCATTACAGCTGTGCTGAAGGAGAAGGGGATTAACACTAGTTAACACTAGTTAACACTAGTTAACAGTTGTTCTCAGACCTCAGGTATTAACACTAGTTAACAGTAGTTAACACTAGTTAACAGTTGTTGTCAGACCTCAGGTATCCAGGTAGTTTGTTCCACAGTTGAGGAGCAGAGTAACAGAATGATGCTTCACTTTGTTTCGTTCTTATCTTTGGAACACACAGTAAACATGTTCCTGATGACCTATGACCTCAGGGCTCTGGATGCTTCATATGGAACCAGTAGGTCTAGGATGTATTTGGGTCCAAGGCCGTTTAGTTCTTTATAGACCAGGAGTAAGATTTAGAACTGTGACCTTTGACCCACAGGAAGCCAATGTAAGGATTTGAGGACGGGTGTGATGTGGTCCAGTTTCCTGGTACTGGGGTGTGATGTGGTCCAGTTTCCTGGTACTGGGTGTGATGTGGTCCAGTTTTCTGGTACTGGTCAGGACTCTGGCAGCAGCGTTTTGGATCAGCTGTAGCTGCCTGATTGATTTTTTGTTTAGACCAGTGAAGACACCATTACAATAATCTAACTTACTGAAAATGAATGAATGAGTTTTTCTGTGTCTGGTTTGGACAGAAGACCCTTGATTCTATGGATGTTCTTTAGGTGGTAATAGGCAGATTTGGTAATGGCTTTTAAATGGTTGTTAAATTTCAGGTCAGAGTCAATAATTACACCCAGATTTCTGTCTTGGTTTGTGGGGTTTAGTGACATGGACTCAAGGTGAGAACTGACCTTTGACCTTTCTTTTTTGGGGCCAAAAACAATCTCTTCTGTTTTCTGGATTAAGCTGGAGAACGTTCTGGAACATCCACTCAGTGATTTGATGAATGCATTTATTCAGTGTCAGTAAGGGACTGTAGTCGAGTGATGACACGGAAATATAAAGTTGTGTGTCATCTGCGTATGTGTGGTTAGAAATGTTGAAATGTTCTATGATCTGAGCCAGAGGCAGCATATACATGTGGAACAGAAGAGGTCCCAAAATGGACCCTTGGGGAACCCCACACAACATCTTTGTACTCACTGTAAGCAAAAAGGATGTTTGGCACTGCCAACCGTTAATGAATACTTCCATGCAGCACAACTCAGACCTATACTTTCCTGGTGCGACAAAGATTATATGTCAAAATGGAAAAACATAGAACAATTCATACAAGAAAGATACATTCAAAGCCTTATAGGGAAGTGGATAGTGTTACTCAGTTTACATGAAAAACATGGTTTAATTTGATGCAAAGAAAGAGACTCTTGAGATGGATAAGTGATTTATCCCTACCGCATTAAACCAAAGGTTTAAAAAGTGGATTCCAAATGGAACTAGAAAAGCACCCTGAGAGCGCAGACTTCTGCCAAGGTAGACCCCCACCACCCCACCACCCCATCCCGATCACCCCCAAAATGAAATCGGTTCTTCCTGTTCACATTTCCAACATATCCTGAAATTTTAATCAAAATAACAGCAATGTAATAAAAATGGGAACTTCATGAGTTTTCAAGAACATAAACAAAACTATGTATTAAGTAACCAAGTACTTTTTAGATACCTCCAACTAAGGTATTTTTATGAGAAATTAATAAAACACACTATAAATTTGGATAATGGTATAATCAACACCATAATTGGAATCTATAAATCTAAGAAGTACAGAGCAATATCTACAATCTATGTCCTCTGATGGATAAAAGGGGAATACAACCTCATATATAAGACTGAGATGGAAACAAGAGCTGGGGAAGAACATTTCAGAGAATGAATGGTTGCATGTTTGGAGAACACAGCAATCAACTACGTCAGTGGTTCTCAAATCAGGTACACATGGGGTACGTGGAGGTACTGCAAGGGGTGCGAAATTGGTTTTAAAAATAACTACTGTATTTTCCACACTATAAGGCGCACTGACTATACGGCGCAGGAAGTGAAGTCAAAATCATGTGATAAAAAGTCAAAATTACTGGTACCCACTTTGTATTTGTACTGTGTTTTTTTCTTTCTTTTCTTGTTCTCTCTTACAATGTAAACATGTCAAAATGTATTAAATAAAAAGTAAGAAAAAAAAGAAAAAAAAAACCTTTAAAATATATACGCTAACGGGACAAAGGACCTCAAAATAAAGGTCAAAGGTAAATTTTGTAAAGTGAGCAGGTAGAACATTTACTTAAGGTCTTAATACACTTAAAATCAGAAGTCATGCATTTAAAATAATAATAATTTCCTTAATAATAGAGGGTTAAATCAGTGTTTATTCTTCCTCTAAAGCTGCTCCTGTTCTTGTGTTTATTTTGGAAACTAAAAGAAACAGCAAACAAACAACAACAGCAACATTAAAGGAAAAACCCGGTTGGTGCACGCGCCGGCGGGTTTACGTGAGGACAAACGTCACCTTCACCGGCTGAGACTGAACCCCCTGACCGGAGCACACACCCCCCACCCCACCCCCCAACACACACACACGTACACACAGACACATAAACACATAAACACAGACGGCACCGCGCTCACACACACGCACGCGCACACAGAACCCCCCGGACAAACACACCGGAACGCAGCTTGTCAGTTACCGTATGAACCGGTGTCTGCGTCTGTCGGGTCCTGGCAGCCGCCCTCTCTCACGGTCCCTGGTTTTAATCCACTGTCACCTCCGCCAAGGCCACGTCCCAGTTGGGGTTGCCGGTGTTCGGTGCTCCTGTGCCGGTACAGTCCGGGTGGAAGCGGGTCAGGAGGAGCGGAGCTGCTGCCGTTGCCGGGGACCGTTGACACACTGCCGGTACAACGGCATCTAGTGGCGGGAGAGGAGAGGTGCACCGGAGGAGGAGGAGGAGGAGGAGGAGGAGGAGGAGGGGCGGGGGGGGGGGGAGTTGCGTAACAGAAAAGTTACGCAACACCCCCCCCCCTAAATAATATGAAAAGTCATAATTATGACATAAGAAATGGATAATTATGAAATAAAAAAGTCAAAATTATGAGGAAAAAGTCTACATTTGTGATTTATGACTTATTTTTCATACTGTCACGTACACACACACACACAAACACACACACACACACACACACACACACACGCACACACACAGACACACACGCAAACACACACACACACACACGCAAACACACACACACAAACACACACACACACACACACACTCACACAGACACACACACAAACACAAACACACACACACACACACGCAAACACACACACACAAACACACACACACGCAAACACACACTCACAAACACACACACACACACACATATATATATATATATATATATATATATATATATATATATATATATATATATTTAGTAATCGAGTTGTAAAAAAAGTCAGGGGGGGTGGTACATTTTTTTTCACCTTTACAAAAAAAATAAAAAGGGAGTGGGGGCGCAGTGCTCTACTTCATGTAAATCCATTATCAAAACAAAACAGTAAATAAAACTTCTGAATCCTCTCAAATCAAGTCAAACCACGTTTATTTTAAGTGCAAAATTTACAGTAACATCAGAAACAATTTACAGTAAAGAATTTACTTTCATCCCTGGGGTGAACAATTTTTGGTTTTACAGTTTCAATATCTCATAACAGTTTCCAAAGAGTGTCTTAACCATTTTTTTGTCAACATTTTTTTAGGTTCTTGTAAAATAATCAAACCTGTTCTCTTCCTCTTGGCCGTTCTGCTCTCCTGTCCTGACCCGCCTCTCTCTGTCTTTCCACTACAGAAACAAAAAACATAGATTAATTTGCCTTATTTCCACTGACATATTGAGCTATAAACTAGTAGGTGAACACTACGCGGGGTGGGGGGGGGCATGGGGGGCGCACCAGGTGACTAGACATGAACAGACTTGGTATGAAAGATAGGTTATAAAAATGACAGAAACAGGTCTGAGAGAGAGAAAGAGAAGAAAGAACTCAGTGTCTGTACTTCCCCCAGCATTCTAACTCCTAGGGCAGCCTAGACTGAACTGTGACTCATACATCATGTATACATGATATATGAGTCACATCATTTTTAACTAACCTGACCATAGGCTTTCTCAAACAGGAATGTTTTAAGCCTAATTTTAAATGTAGAGACTGTTTCTGTGTCTTTAATATTAAAGGGAAGCTGATTCCATCAGACAGTAACCATGGTAACTAAAGGCTCTAGCTCCTACTGTACTTTTAGAAACCCTAGGAACTTTCAATAAACCTGCATTCTGAGAACGAAGGGTTCTATTGGGTTGGTACGGAACCAGATCATCTTTAAGATAAGAGGGGCCCATACCATTAACCCCTGACCCCTGACCTCTAACCCTAACCCATACCATTAATGGTTTTATATGTAAGGAGGAGGATTTTAAATTTAATTCTAAACTCAACTGGTAGCCAGTGAAGGGTTTGGAGCACAGGGGTGATAGGGTTAGGGGTCAGAGGTCAGGGTTTGGAGCACAGGGGTGATAGGGTTAGGGGTCAGGGGTCAGGGTTTGGAGCACAGGGGTGACAGGGTTAGGGGTCAGGGGTCAGGGTTTGGAGCACAGGGGTGATAGGGTTAGGGGTCAGGGGTCAGGGTTTGGAGCACAGGGGTGATGTGTTCTCTTCTATTAGATCCTGTTAATAATCTTGCTGCTGCATTTTGAACCAGTTGAAGCTTTTTAGGGAATATTTAGGACACGCTACAAGTAAGGAGTTACAATAATCTAATCGTGATGTAACAAATGCATGAATAAATTTTTCTGCAGTCGTTTTAGACAGAATATTCCTAATTTTAGCTAATGTTGCACAGGTGAAAGAAGGCTGTTCTGCAAGTTTGGTTAATGTGCATTTTGAATGAAAGATCTGGATCAAATAAAACTCCTAAATTTTTAACTGTGTCACTGGGTGTTACACTTAAGCTGTCCAGAGTAACTATGTGGTCAGGTAGGGAGTCTCTCGCATTTTTAGGACCAATTATAACGACTTCAGTTTTTTCAGGGTTCAATAAAAGATAATTGGCACTCATCCAAGTCTTTATGTCCTGGACACATGTACTAAACAAAATAGGCCCAAGAAGTGACCCTTGAGCTCTGGAGGATTGCGATGATTATTGATTAACGTTAACAAATTGGTAGCGATTAGATAAATATGATTTAAAGCAGCAGAGGGCTGCTCCTCTAATACCTATATCATATTCTAATCTGTGCACTAACATACTGTGGTCAATGGTGTCAAAGGCTGCACTAAGGTCTAATAACACCAGGACCCATATTAATCCCATGTCAGCGGCTAATAATAAGTCATTAGTAACTTTAACTAACGCTGTTTCAGTGCTATGATGGGCACGAAAGCCAGACTGAAACTGTTCAAATAAACTATTATCCTGCAGGAATTGGCACAGCTGTTTAACTATTACTCGTTCTAAAACCTTTGACAGGAAGGACAGATTAGATATAGACCTAGAATTGTCTAGAATGTCAGGATCTAGGGTAGGCTTTTTCAGAATTGGTTTAATAACAGCATATTTAAATGACTGTGGCACATATCCAGTAATTAATGAAGTGTTAATTATATTTAGGACAGTGTTAATAATTAGGGGCAGAATCTCTTTAAAGAGTTTAGTTGTAATTGGATCTAAGAGGCAGGTGATGATTTGGAAGACATGATAATAGATATGACATCAGTTTGGTCTACAGTGGTGAAATTATTTAGTGTTACAGAGGGATTTATTAAAGGGCCTAGGTTTGAAACCACTGCTTTTTCTGATCTAATATTTGGGAGAAATGTGTCTATTTTGTCTCTAATAGTTGATATTTTATTGTTAAAGAACTGCAGGAAATCATCAGAATGGAGCGTGGATGGAATAACTGGTTCCACGGAGGTGTGTCTGTTTGTCAGTCTGGCTACAGTACTGAACAGGAATCTAGGATTATTCTTGTTTTCTTCTATTATGGATGAGTAATATCTAGTTTTGGCTGTACGCAAAGATGGATTATACTTTATTAAGATATTTTTCCAGGCATTGAGAGAATCTTCTAAGTTGGATCGCCTCCATTGTCTCTAATTTACGTGTTGTTTGTTTAATGGAGCGAGTGTCAGTGTTGTACCATGGGGAGGTTAATCTAATCTTAGTAGTTTTTAACTTAAGGGGGGGCAACTATATCTAATGTAGTTTTTAATGTGAGCATGGTACTATTGACTAACTCATCACCTATACTGGGACTAAATGTGTCCTTTACATAATCACATGACATAGACACAAATAGTGACTGAATTAACTCTTTGTACTTTGAGACAGCATGGTCACATAGTATCCTTTTCATTTGTGTTTTAATCACTGAGGTAGAAATATCCTCAAACAAAACCTGGAAGGTCATTAAAAAGTGATCTGAGAGTATGGGATTATGGGTAAAAACGACGAGGTCATTAATTTCAACACCAAGTGTTAAGATCAGATCGAGAGTATGTCTGTGAATGTGGGTTGGTTTATGAACATTTTGGATAAAGCCTAATCCGTCTAGTAGGTCACTAAATGCATTACTAAGAGAGTCAGTGTTTTTATCGACATGTATGTTAAAATCACCAACTATTATAATCCTATCCCAGTTCAACACTACACTGGATAGAAAGTCAGAGACTTCTAATAAAAACTGTGAATAAGGACCAGGAGGGACATAAACTAGGACAAAAAGGACTGGTTTTTGGTTTCTGCAGTTGGGGAAAGTAATGGATAAAACTAGACTTTCAAAGGAGTGGTAAGTGGGATTAGTTTTATGATTAATTTTAGGGCTAAGACCTAAAATGGAGTTTAGAACAGCAAGGCAAATGTACATTAGTACAATTGCCTTTCTTTATATCACTACTTATTGATGTGACTAATGTGTTTTATTCCTTGACCAAATCTCAATTTGGTCAAGTATTTTGATTGGTAGCATTTGTTTGTGTGTTTGTCTGTTTTCCCTTTAGCGATAACATTTATGGAGCAAATGGGCTGTAATTTGATGAGAACTTTCATCCATGTCACATGCGGTATGGGATCTATTTTTGTGGGTCTAGGTCAAAGGTCAACGTTCAAGGTCAATAAAAATCTAATAATTCTTCAGGGTCCAGTACTTGAACATTTTTAATGCGATTTATTTAAAACTTCTTGGGTAAATATAGACTTGATATAGGGTTCATCAAGCTGAATATTAGACTGAAAAAGACTTGACCTTCATGGTCAGCGCCCAAGGTCAAAGTTCACCAAGTATTAGCAATTTTTTTTGTTCGCACTTTAGTGTCGCCAATTCTAGACAGATCGTTCTGCATATGGGTGTGTACAAATATATTGACATCAGAAAGAAACACACCAAATTTCAGCCAAATTGACTCACGACTTCTTTTTTCGCGACTTTTCGCATTTTAACATCACCATTTCTTCATGGATAATTCTGAAATTTGGTGTGTACAAGGACAAGGATAGACACAAGCTGAATTTCAGGCAATTTGCTCAGGTATCGTGTTATGCACAACTTGTAGTTTTGTCTTGTTTGTTTGTGTAATTAAGAAAAGATGATAAAAACATAAATAAACTGACAGAGACATGTTCTTGTGCATCTGTGCTTTTTATTGCAATAATAATAATACATCTCCATGTCCATATATATTTACACACACGCAGCATTTACACACAAACACATGCACGTTAACAACCCCCCCCCCCAACACCCCCAGTGGGCTGAACACTGAGAATAAAAGTCATGGATAGTTACTTCATTTATTTAACTCTCTTCTTCTTCTTCTTTTTAACACTGTTGTTGCTTCAATTGTGACACTGAACGGAACAGAACCGGACACAAATCACTTTTCTGCCATTCGTTTGTGTTAAACTTTGCGATATCTACTAAAAAAAAAAACAGCACAAGTGTGTAACATTTGTATTTAGGCATTATGAGGTTTCCATGTGTAGTGGTTGAAGTTAGCGTTTTGGGTTAGCATTAGCAGTTGGGGTTAGCAGTTAGCGGTTACAGACATGTGTAACAGAAGATCTTAGCATAAATTGACACATGATCAACTAGCGTTGAATAAACACGTCAAAGGCTGAAAATGTATACTTAGAAAACATGAAGTCTGTCTGGGGAAAAAAAAGAGTTTTATGTCGTAAACATGTTTCACAAAAACATGAAAGAAAAAAACACCACTAACAACTGAAAAAAAGTAATTTTCCTATTCTGCAAATTTTTATTCTATTGTAGTTATATGTAAGTTATATTGTTGTTTTTTGTAGTTCTATGGTCATTCTTTTGTAGTTCTATTGTAGTTCTATGGTCATTCTTTTGTAGTTCTATTGTCATATTTGTGTGTGAATGGAAAAGGAAGTGATGACTTGTTTCATTCCTGTTAAGAGTGTTAACACACTGGTGTGGTAGAAAACACCTTCTGTCTTATATAGCGTATTTAATCTATATATATATATTTATATATATCTATATACTATGTACAGAACATGACAGAACATAGATTTAAAGGGTTAACATTTACACAAGAAACCATCTTTTTCTGTTTTACATCCACTATATATATTTAATGAAAGCCTGTAGTCTTCATCCATTCACACGTGGGTGATAGCATTAGCATTAGCATTAGTGTCCATTCTGTCATCTTCATTGACTCACACATGGGCATTAGCATTAGCATCCGTTCTGTTGTCTTCATAGACTCATAAATGAATGTCTAACCAGCTCAGGCTGTTAGCTTTAGCATTAGCATTCGTTCTGTGTGTGTTTGTGAAGAGAACATTGCATTGACGACAAAAATCTACTGTGAGCAGTACACATGACAAACACACAAAAAGAAACGCACCCCAAGCTACAAACTCAGATGATTCTGCCGCTGTTTTTTTTTTTTTGGGTCATTTTTACACACGATGCACAAAACAACACTTTTTACAATCCACTATTGCAGTTTCTTTGAACATTTTTAACAGCAATTTAACATTTGTAACAGTTTTTTAAAATTATTTTTTAACAGTACGGTTTCCAGTAAGAGACTGATTTGTCATTAATTGTATTGGATGATGATGATGATGATGATGATGGTGAAGATGACATGAACAGTAACGTCATGGATTCAAACATGCTTAGAGATGAGGTCATGTGACCCTTTGTGTTTGGGCTGATCAACTCTCCTCCTTTTCCACCTCTTCCTCGTCCTCTGGTCACATGGGCGGCTTGTTAATGATGATGATGATGATGAAGATGTTTTTTCCCGTAAACGTTCTACTCATAGAAGCTGCGATCACTGAAAAAAACAAACAGAAAAAGGAAGATGAACACATGATAGAAATAGAATAGATAGATCTATAAGACATATATAATAAACAGATCTATAATAGATAGATCTAGGAAGAGATAATGTATCGCCCACGTGTTACTATCAGAAAAATATTCCCCTAATCTGAAGTAACAAAACCCATTGCCATTGGCAGTGGGTGTTAATGGCGCAGCGGGTGGTTATCGGAAAAAATCCAGCTGCTGAAGGCTGGGAACGTCAATTCAATGTGAATGGGAGCTGAATTTATATGAATTATTTAATATAATATAAATTGTATAAAATGTCAATATCATCGTAATCATTTCTGTGATAATTTATCATTCAGTAAAATGTGTTATTGATCCAGGTCTAGTCAGGACGACACTAGTCTAAGTAGTCTAACTAACTAGTCTAACTAACTAGGCTAACTCGTGTAAGTAGTTCAATTAGTCTAATTAGCCTTAGTGGTCCACCACAGGTTAATTAAACTAGTTCTACTGCAGAGGTTCAAGCTCCGCCCCTGATGACCTTACCCATGCAGGCCACACCCACCAACGGCTTAAATTCGAATTTGATCACCTTCATTCAACCTGGTGAAGGTAAAATAGAACCAGGAAGAAATGTAAAGAACATAAAGAACATAAAGAACATCAGGAACATAAGGAACATGAGTAACATAAAGAACATAAAGAACATAAGGAACATCAGGAACATAAAGAACATGAGGAACATAAGGAACATGAGGAACATAAGGAACATCAGGAACATAAAGAACATGAGGAACATAAGGAACATAAAGAACATGAGGAACATAAGGAACATGAGGAACATAAGGAACATAAGGAACATAAAGAACATAAAGAACATAAGGAACATAAGGAACATGAGGAACATAAGGAACATAAGGAACATAAAGAACATAAGGAACATCAGGAACATAAAGAACATGAGGAACATAAGGAACATGAGGAACATAAAGAACATAAGGAACATGAGGAGCATAAAGAACATAAGGAACATAAGGAACATAAAGAACATGAGGAACATAAGGAACATGAGGAACATAAGGAACATGAGGAACATAAGGAACATAAGGAACATAAAGAACATAAGGAACATCAGGAACATAAAGAACATGAGGAACATAAGGAACATGAGGAACATAAAGAACATAAGGAACATGAGGAACATAAAGAACATAAAGAACATAAGGAACATCAGGAACATAAAGAACATGAGGAACATAAGGAACATAAAGAACATGAGGAACATGAGGAGCATAAAGAACATAAGGAACATGAGGAACATAAGGAACATAAAGAACATAAGGAGCATAAAGAACATAAGGAACATGAGGAGCATCAGGAACATAAGGAACATGAGGAGCATAAAGAACATAAGGAACATGAGGAACATAAGGAACATCAGGAACATAAGGAACATAAGGAACATAAAGAACATAAGGAACATGAGGAACATAAGGAACATCAGGAACATAAAGAACATGAGGAACATGAGGAGCATCAGGAACATAAAGAACATAAGGAGCATAAAGAACATGAGGAACATGAGGAGCATCAGGAACATAAGGAACATAAGGAACATAAAGAACATAAGGAACATGAGGAACATAAGGAACATCAGGAACATAAAGAACATGAGGAACATAAGGAACATAAAGAACATAAGGAACATCAGGAACATAAGGAACATAAGGAACATAAGGAACATAAGGAACATCAGGAACATAAAGAACATGAGGAACATAAGGAACATAAAGAACATGAGGAACATAAGGAACATGAGGAACATAAGGAACATAAAGAACATGAGGAACATGAGGAACATAAGGAACATCAAGAACATGAGGAACATAAGGAACATAAAGAACATGAGGAACATAAGGAACATAAAGAACATGAGGAACATAAGGAACATGAGGAACATCAGGAACATAAAGAACATGAGGAACATAAGGAACATAAAGAACATGAGGAACATAAGGAACATGAGGAACATCAGGAACATAAGGAACATAAAGAACATGAGGAACATAAGGAACATAAAGAACATGAGGAACATAAAGAACATAAGGAACATCAGGAACATAAAGAACATGAGGAACATAAGGAACATAAAGAACATGAGGAACATAAGGAACATGAGGAACATCAGGAACATAAGGAACATAAAGAACATGAGGAACATAAGGAACATAAGGAACATGAGGAACATCAGGAACATAAGGAACATAAGGAACATGAGGAACATAAGGAACATGAGGAACATAAGGAACATAAGGAACATAAAGAACATAAGGAACATCAGGAACATAAAGAACATGAGGAACATGAGGAACATAAGGAACATAAGGAACATAAAGAACATAAGGAACATCAGGAACATAAAGAACATGAGGAACATGAGGAACATAAGGAACATGAGGAACATCAGGAACATAAGGAACATAAAGAACATAAAGAACATAAGGAACATCAGGAACATAAGGAACATAAGGAACATAAAGAACATAAAGAACATAAGGAACATAAAGAACATGAGGAACATAAAGAACATCAGGAACATAAGGAACATAAAGAACATAAAGAACATAAAGAACATCAGGAACATAAAGAACATGAGGAACATAAGGAACATAAAGAGTGTGAACTGTGGACTGAAATAAGATGGTGTCTGTCTGTCTGTCTGTCTGTCTGTCTGTCTGTAGAACAGAACATGTAAAGCACATAAACTTACGCTCCTTCATCCCGCAGCAGAGAAAGGAACTTAGTGACTCTGTATTCAGGATCCATCTGAAGAACAAAGACACACAAGAGTTAGGAAGGTACTGTTTACAGGTAGTACTGTTCACAGGTGGTACTGTTTACATGTAGTACTGTTTACAGGTAGTACTGTTTACAGGTAATAGTATTTACAGGTAGTACTGTTTACAGGTAATAGTATTTACAGGTAGTACTGTTTACAGGTAGTACTGTTCACAGGTGGTACTGTTTACATGTAGTACTGTTTACAGGCGGTACTGTTTACAGGTGGTACTGTTTACAGGTAGTACTGTTCACAGGTGGTACTGTTTACAGGTAGTACTGTTCACAGGTGGTACTGTTTACATGTAGTACTGTTTACAGGTAATAGTGTTTACAGGTAGTACTGTTTACAGGTAGTACTGTTCACAGGTGGTACTGTTTACATGTAGTACTGTTTACAGGTAATAGTGTTTACAGGTAGTACTGTTTACAGGTAATAGTGTTTACAGGCGGTACTGTTCACAGGTGGTACTGTTTACATGTAGTACTGTTTACAGGTAATAGTGTTTACAGGTGGTACTGTTTACAGGTGGTACTGTTTACAGGTGGTACTGTTTACAGGCGGTACTGTTTACAGGCGGTACTGTTTACAGGCGGTACTGTTTACAGGCGGTACTGTTCACAGGTGGTACTGTTTACATGTAGTACTGTTTACAGGTAATAGTGTTTACAGGTAGTACTGTTTACAGGTAATAGTGTTTACAGGTAGTACTGCTCACAGGTGGTACTGTTTACATGTAGTACTGTTTACAGGTAATAGTGTTTACAGGTGGTACTGTTTACAGGTGGTACTGTTTACAGGTGGTACTGTTTACAGGCGGTACTGTTTACAGGCGGTACTGTTCACAGGTGGTACTGTTTACATGTAGTACTGTTTACAGGTAATAGTGTTCACAGGTGGTACTGTTTACAGGTAGTATTGTTTACAGGTGGTACTGTTTACAGATAGTACTGTTTACAGGTGGTACTGTTGTAACGTACCTGCAGTGACATCTCGATCAGCACCAGCAGCTTCTTGATGCCGATCCAAACCCTTTTACCTTTGAGCTGCTGAGCAATTGCGGAACGTTCTTTATCTGTGAAACTGCCCAGCAACTAAACACACACACACACACACACATATACACACACAAACACACACAGGTTCAATGTGTGAAAACGCTGACATTTACCACATTAAAAGGTCACGGGTTAAGGGTCAAAGGGTTAAGCCTTCTCTGGACTAAGCATTGATGGTCAGTCCTTCTGTACAAGTGATGGACCCACCTCAGAGTAAACCCACATTAGATTAAACCCACATCAGACTAACAGTTGACAGTTGTAGGTGTGTGTTCAGACCTCTAAGGCGTCCACCAGCTGTTCTCCAGTAGAGATATTTGGGATGTGGATGGTGGTACTGAAGGCGTCTAACATCTCCATTTCCTGTAACACATCCTTCCTGCTGGTGGTTCCAATGATCAGCAGTTTCCGTCCCTGTGGAACAACATTAACAAAAATATTAATAATCAAATTCCAATGCTAACACTAATGCTAATGCTAAAGCTAGTGCTCAGCTCTGAACATCCATTAGAGTTATGTAGTCATCAGTGATGCGTGGGGTCGATGTATAAACAACCCGCAACCAACCACTTTTTTAACTACCCCACCCGCAACGCAGACCGCAAGAATTATATTTGAAAAGGACGGACCCAACCCGCTTCTGGACCCACATTTTTAAAAAAGCAGTCAATGATCTTTATGAACATCACATGACCTTACTCACATACCTGCATTTATTTCTGCGTGTCATTGTTTGTAAGTTAATATTTTTATAAAATATAAACATCCAAACACACATTTGAACCCGGGTTCCAAGGAAACACTGGGGGCTGCTCAACATCTTTAAAAATCTCAGCCAATGTGTCCCAAACCTTATTTTTTTGTTTGGATGTTTCCGGACCTTCCACTCTCCCAACTTTATTTTCTCTCTTGCTCCGCCCATACCGTAAGATACTGACCACGTTGTATGACACCTTCACAGAAATTCAGTTAATAAACTGTATTAACAGGTTATTTTAATGTTTATTAATCAATGAATGACTCAATCACATTTTATTTATATAGCACCTTACAACACCAAAAGAAGCACAAGGTGCTTTCCAAAATGAGATAAAAAAAAAAAATTATAAAACCGAGATAAAACAAGTAAAAAAACCCCCACAGCAACAACATAAGAAGACATGGACGGTCGACTACATGTTAAATGCTCACCTAAATAAATATGTTTTCAACTGAGATTTAAAAACAACTAGCTCAGTCACTGACCACAGCCTTGGGCCGAAAACTGTGAAAGAACGTTCACCGTATATTTTGTACCTGGATTCGGGGACAACCAAAGAGATGTGGTCTGAAGAGCGGAGTGACCTGACTGGTTTATGGATGGTTATGAGTTCTGTGAGATAGGGTGGGGCTAGACCATTGATGGCTTTGAAGATAAATAACAGCACTTTGAATAGTATTCTGAACTGAACTGGGAGCCAGTGAAGTGAATGTAAAACTGGGGTGATGTGGGAGTGTGTGGATGTTTTGGACAGTAAACGAGCTGCTGCATTCTGTACAAGCTGTAATTTATGGAGGAGACGGTGGTTTAGTCTAGTGTAAAGGGCATTGCAATAGTCCAACCTTGAGCTAATAAAAGCATGTTTTGCTTTTTCAAGGTCAGCATAGGACAACATTTTTTTGACTTTTGCTACGAGCCTTAGTTGGAAAAAGCTCACCTTCACAACTGAACTGACTTTTGTCAAATTTTTAAAAATTGTCAAAAATAACACCAAGGTTTCTTACAGTAGGAGCAAACTGGGGTGTTAGAGGACCAAAGTTGGTTGGACTGTTGGTTGAGTCAGGGCTAAAAAAGAATATAATCTGTTTTTCCTTCATTTAAATGAAGGAAATTCAGGGAGAGCCACTGTCTGATATTGTGAAGGCAGTTAGTGAGGGGATCCAGTGCAGAATGATCACTCAGAATCACAGGTACATAAATCTGGAGGTCATCTGCATAAAAATGAAAGTGGACATTGTGATTAATAATGAGTTGACCAAGCGGCAGCAGATACAGTGAAAATAAAATAGGCCCAAGAACAGATCCTTGAGGCACACCACATGAGAGGGGGGCAACTGAGGACGAAAAACCATTTATCAATACTGAAAATGTCCTATTGGTTAAATACGATGAAAACCATTTAAGGACTGTGCCCTGTAGACCGACACTGTGCTGAAGGCGGGAAATGAGGATAGCGTGATCTACGGTCTCAAATGCAGCGGACAGGTCCAGTAACACCAGAACCACAGAGAATTTTTTTGTCCAGAGCTGCAAGGATGTCATTATGGACCCTTAATAATGCAGATACCATCCTATGTCTAGACCTGAAACCAGACTGGAATTTATCAACAATGGCATGTGCTTGGAGATGTGACTGAAGCTGAGATAAAACAATCTTCTCCAACACCTTGGACAAAAAAGGTAGATGTGAAATTGGACAAAAGGGAGGGATCAAGATTGGGTTTTTTAATCAAAGGTCTAACAGTAGCATGCTTGAGTGCAGTAGGAACAGTGCCCAGACTAAGACAGCTGTTTATGAAAGAGACGAGGCAAGGGCCAATGGTGTCAATGGTCTCCTTCATAATCCTGACAGGGACAGCGTCAGCAGGACAGGAGGTGGGATTTAGTACTTGGAGAGCATTTTTGGGGTCCACAAAACTCCAAAACACACATTGAACAGCTGGGACAGATGGAACAGCTGGGACAGATGGAACAGCTGGGACAGATGGGACAGTGGTACTAACATGTGTAATGGTCTCATAGATGAAACCTTGTCCAGAAAATATTCTTTGAATACATTGCAGGTGTGTTCAGATGCATCAATTGGACTAACAGATACGGGATTTATGACAGAGCTAATAGTGTTAAACAAAATTCCAGGACGGTGGCTGCTGCGACTGATGAGACTGGATAAATATTGACCTTTAGCATCCCTTACTGCTCTCTGATAGGTGACAAGACTGTCTCTGAAAACCTCTAATGACACGTGTAGTCCATCCTTCTTCCTGCACTGACGCTTCAAAGCTCTAGTTGTGTCATTGAGCCAGGGGTCACATATGTATTTGGACTTCTTCAGTTTGAAAGGTGTAATACAGTCCAAAATCTGGGAGCAAGTGGTGTGGAATGCAGAGAGAAAAAGGTCTGGACATGGAGAAATTAGATCAGCATTGGAGCACAAGTGTGAGGCTGAAAAGGCAGCAGCAGAGTCATTAGCTGTGGAGGACAGAATAATGCGATAACGTTGACGAGCAGTGGGTGTGGATGCAGGTGCAGCAGCACAGATGTCAAACAGTATGAGGAAGTGATCAGAGATGGGGAGATCTGCTACCTCACGGATACACACTGACACCCCATGGGAAATGATGAGGTCCAGCGTTTGACCCAACCCATGAGTGGGACATGACACAGACTGAGTCAGATCCATCCATTCTAAGAGAGCTTTAAAATCACTAGCAAACTGGTTAGAGTGGCAGAACACATGAATATTAAAATCACCACAAATTAAAATATTATCAAACTTTGGCATGAAATCTGACAAAAACTCTGAAATATCATTTAAAAATGCCTTATTCAATTTAGGCGGCCGGTAACAGACAGCACACAAAATAGGAGAGGGCAAACTGAGTACAAATGCTTGTAACTCAAAGCTGGAGTACACTCTGGTGGACAGTAGGTGGCACTTCAGAGACTGTTTGTACACGGTGGCTATTCCTCCACCCCTGCCCGTTTGTCTTGGGGTGTTGAAGAAAAGGTAACCAGAGGGGAGGAGCTCAGGGAAGGCACTGATGTCACCTGGTAGTAGCCAGGTTTCAGTGATTAAAAACAAATCCAAGTTGTGTGAAGAAATGAAATCATTGAGGACAAACGTTTTGTTGTTGATCAATCTGCTGTTGCAGAGCGCCATGTTGAGTGTGGTCAAACTGTCAGACGCCAATGCCACACAACGAATGGCACGGAGGTTGTTTTGAGTCACACCCTCGTGGGAATTTTTTCACCCAGCGGCAACTCAGTGACAGGAAACCAGTGTCTTTGGAGCCAAACAGTCGCAGCCATCGGTAGCATTCCCGCAGTCCTCCAGAAGCGGCGACCACCCGCTCCAACAGAATCCCGTTCCCCGGCAAAGGCGAAATGACATATGTCCGCATTCTGACATGGAGTCTGCCTCTCCGACTGCGTCTCCTGCTGCGGCATCCACTGTCCGGCATGGAGCAGCCAGGTCGTCTCAGGAACGGTGGAATTTGTGACAACAGAAGCAGTGGTGGTTTGTAAGAATGTCCATTTACGAGCTGTTTTGTTGTAAAATAGAAACCCAGTAACGCGATGCGATCATACACGGTAGTCGACAAGGCCACAGGAAAAACAAAAGTTAGGAGGATACAGACAAGAGAACGGCAAGCCAAACACAGCGGCGCCATCTTGGACTTGGACCAACCAACCGACCACAACCCCAATATCATTAAAAATAATTTTCAATGCCCTGCAACTGCGGGTGATCACGGGCACCCGCTCACTTTGGGTCAGCCCACACATCACTGATAGTCATGTATGTTTATATTAATACTGATCAGCACACACACACACACACACACAAACATACACTGACACATGAACATACTCATCCTAAGGTTCATTTAGTGTTAAAACGAAAAAAAAGTCCAATTAATTAAAAAAATTATAAGTGTTTGCACTTCAGCTGTCATCTGTATAATGTGTGTGTTTGATTGTGGTCAATGCAAATGATGCTGATTATGCTAACACTCTTTATTCCTTTATCAGTGATACCTGGATGCTTCTGGGCTTGCGCAGATGTTAGCTAGTGCAGATGTTAACATACTCACATGTAATGTTTGTTAGCTAGGTAAGATGTAAGCTCATGCAGCCAGTACCCAGTAGTATCCTGGTTGTTTGTAAGCTAGCACAGATGTTAGCTAGTACAGATGTGAGCTAACACAAATGTTATCAGGTACAGATGTGAGCTAGCACAGATGTTAGCATACTCAGTCATAATGCCTTTTTGTGTCATGTATGATTTCCGTTACTAGATGAGAGAGTTTGCGGTAAGTTTGAGGTCAGTTTGTGGACAGTTTGAGGTCAGTCTACAATGGTCAGTTTGAGGTCAGTTTGCGGTGGTCAGGTTGTGATCAGTCTGCGATAGTCAGTTTGAAGTCAGTTTATGGTCAGCTTGAGGTCAGTTTGCGGTCAGTCTGCGATGGTCGGTTTGAGGTCAGTTTGCGGTAGTTAGTTTGAGGTAGTGAGTTTGTGGTCAGTTTGTGGTCAGTTTGAGGTCGTCAGTTTGTGGTCAGTCTGCGATGGTCAGTTTGAGGTCAGTTTGTGGTCAGTTTAAGGTCAGTTTGAGGTCAGCTTGTGGTCAGCTTGTGGTCAGTTTGAGGTCAGTTTGTGGTCAGTTTGTGGTTGTCAGATTGTGGTCAGTCTGCGATGGTCAATTTGAGGTTGTCAGATTGTGGTCAGTCTGCGATGGTCAGTTTCAGGTCAGTTTGTGGTAGTTAGTTTGAGGTCAGTTTCAGGTAGTCAGTTTAAGGTCAGTTTGTGGTCAGTTTGAGGTCAGTCTGCAATGGTCAGTTTGAGGTCAGTTTATGGTCAGGTTGCCGTCAGTCTGGGGTCAGGTTACGGTAGGCAGTTCAAGGTCAATTTGCGGTGGTCAGTTAATGGTCACTGACCTTGGGCGGGGCTTTCTTCAGCAGCACAAGCAGAGCCTGGAGGACCAGGTTGGAGAAACGAGGGCCGATGGGGACGTAGTCCAACAGACGTTCGATGTCGTCCACAACCACACAACTGAGCTGGGACTTATAGGCATCATCAAAGACCTATATGTAGATAGAGATATATTATTATTATTATTATTATTTTATTATTGTAATCAGATTAATCACAGAGTAGCTTTGGATTAATTTGGAATAATCATTATTAATTAATTATTATTTGTGTTTCATTTCAGTAAAAAAGTGAATATATCTGCAATGAACGGGTTTGTCTAAGCTAGGTGATGCATCAGTCTACTATTAGCATTATCCTAGTGTTAGCCTAGTGCTAGCATTAGCCTCGTGCTAACATTAGTTTAGTGCTAACATTAACCTAGTATTAGCATTTGCCTAGTGCTAGCTTTAGCCTAGTACTAATATTAGTTTAGTGCTAGCATTAACCTAGTGTTAGCATTTACCTAGTGCTAGCGTTAGCCTAGTGTTATCATTAGTATAGTGCTAGCATTAGCAGGGTTACTTAAAAGTCCCATTTAATGTGTAATATGAACCAAAAAATCTGAATTGTGCACTGAAGGGACAGTTCAGTAATTTTCACATGAATCTGTATGGGATCAGGACCTTTACTCTGGTGCACCCACAGTGACTTACCCCCGACAGTGTCCTGTGAGCCCAGTTCCAGTCCTGTTTTGGTCAAAGCCAAAGTAGTCCCGGCAGGTTTCCTGGGATCAACAAAATAAAACGTGTTTCTTCTCAAAACAGTATGTGTTTGAATGAGTGATTTATTTACATGACAAAACCATCACAGAACAAAAACTCACACCTTGTAATTGCTTGGAGCTACTTTCTCTCAATAGCAATCAATACGCTAGCGTTTTCACTGCCTTAGCAAACTACTTTCATCCATTGTTGGTCAGTGTTAGTGGCTGCTATGTGCAGGTGCACAGCTGTTAGCAGTGACAACACTAGCGCATTGATCGCTATTGAGAGAAAGTAGCTCCAAACAATTACAAGGTGTGAGTTTTTGTTCTGTGATGGTTTTGTTATGTAAATAAATCACTCATTCCAACACATACTGTTTTGAGAAGAAACACGTTTTATTTTGTTGACCCCAGGAAACCTGCCGGGAGTACTTTGGCTTTGACCAAAACCAGACCAGAACTGGGCTCACAGGACACTGTGGGGGGTAAGTCACTGTGGGTGCAGACTCACACATTCATCTGAAAAAACCTGAACTGTTCCTTTAAGACCAGCTGTGTAAACAGTGTTAGACTTGCATCCTTTGTGTTACAACAAATCACCTAAATAAAAATAGAAAAGTACTCTGAGAGCACAAACCTCCGCCACAGTTGACCTACCCCCTCCGAATGAAGAGAGGTCCGCCACGGATTAATCTGATTAATTGTGATGATGGATTAATCTGAGTTAACTCCTTAACACCTATATTTAAAATACAAGTACATACCAAAACAAAACTTGTCAAAATTAACACATTAACTCAGATTAACCCATCATCATGATTAATCTGACTGAAAATTGTCAATCATTTGACAGCACGAATAGACTTCCTCCAGTGCTGTTGATACCTTTTTAATGGCCTGACACTTGGAGATCTCGGAGTGTCCAATCATCTTGTCTGGTGAGCAGATCTTAATGAAGGGGAACTGGGAGTCCTCTGCAATCTTTGCTGCCAGGGCCGTCTTCCCACTGTGGGGGGGACCTGTGAGTGGGGGGTGTTAACAGGAGAATTAACTGGTTTTAAAAACAGGACTCCCACAGACCTGTGTCCTATCCTGTTCTCTATCTACACAAATGACACCAGCTGTAGCAGGAAGGGGATGACACTGCTGAAATATGCAGATGACATGGCCCCGGTGGCTCATGCTGTGGATGCTGAAGCTCTGTCCCAGTACCAGCAAGAGGTGAGCACCCAAGTCCATGTGTTTGCTGAGAGCTCTTTGGAATTGAACATTTCATTTCACCCACCTACCTACCTACCTACCTACCTACCTACCTACCTACCTACCTACCTACCTACCTACCTACCTACCTGACTGTCTGCTTATTTTTGTACTGGACGGTGGTCCAGCAGCTCCCTGTGTTCTTATGGTAAACATCATGGCCACCACTATAACAGTATTTGTTCTTATGGTAAACAACATGACTGCCGCTGCAACCGTATTTGTTCTTATGGTAAACAACATGGCCGCGGCTGTAACCGTATTTGTTCTTATGGTAAACAACATGGTCACCGCTGTAACGGTATTTGTTCTTATGGTAAACAACATGGCCGCCTCCTGAATGGGAGGCAAAATGTTTTGATTTTGGTTCAGTTTGTTTGTTTGTCAACAACTTTACTCAAAAACTACTGGGGTGGGCTCACCACCTACAGTCCGGTGACACATGGACAGGGTGGCAGACCGTGGCAGGGGCCTTGGTGATCCAATTCTTAGTTGTAGAAGCTGGTTTTGGGGAAATGGAATGTGATACTGTTTCTCTGGGGTGAAGGAGCAGGAGCCTATGGATAGGGTTCAGTGCTACCGGCTGCACCTTGACACATAGCATCAACTTTGGAACCCAAGTCTGTGTGAGGGGTTGGACTTTGTCTTCTGCTGGAGTTGCCCCAGGGGAGAGACAGAGGGTAGGAGTGGGCTTTTTAATGGCCCCCAGGTTCTCTGTCTGCATGTGGATATTTACCCCAGTGGACAAAAGGGTTGCTTCCCTTGGTCTTTGGGGAGGGCAACGGGTACTGACTCTTGTCAGTGCCTATGTGCCAAACAACAATTCAGATTAACCACCATTTTTGAGTCCCTGGGATGTGTGCTGGAAAGTGCCTTGAAAGAGGACACCATTGTCCTACTGGGGGAATTCAACACTCACATGGGCCAATTGAGAGGAGTGTGGTGGAGAGCAATGCTCCCCGACCCCCCAATCTAAACCCCAGCTGTGTTCTGTGTGAGTCACAGTTTTTCCAAAACTAACGCCATGTTCAAATCTAACGCCATGTTCAAACATAACGATGCCGATCGGTACATGTGGCACCAGGACATCCTGCGTCTCTGGTTGATGATCAAGTTTGTAGTGGTATCATCAGTGTTCTGGACATAGTCATAGTATCCCTACACCCAGCATTGAACGTAACCACCTATAGGTGATGACAAGTCGTGGAGCCGCCATATTGGAGTGGTGATATGGTCCATTCAGTGCAATATATTTGACAGGACAAACACACCATCCGCTAAAACTGAAAACAGATTTCTATATGTGTTATGTCATATGTGTAACTATAATGAAGGACACATGTTTGGGCTTGTTTTATTAGTCATTGTTGGCTTAACATGCTAGAATTTCCTGACATGAAAGATCAGTCCCAGATCATGTCTACATAATGAATGCATTAGACGATAACACTATCTAAACCTGTTTGACTGGATACAGAGGAAAAACTAAATATGTCTGAGCCAACAACATATCTGAGTATTGCTAAGAAAGTATCATAACAAAATGATGGAAACGGGAGGCTGGAGGTATCTTTATTTCGGACAATGTGAAGGACTGCTGTCACCTTCGGAACTTCAGATTGGCCATCACTCTGATAGTATTAGAGTGAATGAATCTGCGAATTCTTGTGTTCAATGTTTCAATGTTCAATGTTGTGTGTTCAATGTTGTGTGTTCAATGTTTTTGCACTGTGGGTGGGAAGTACCACTCCAATTTCATTGTTTGCTTTTTTTTTTTGCACAATGACAATAAAGACTATTATTATCTCTGGTGAGTAAAGGTCCCTGGCGAACACGTTAAAGGCACTGACATGTCAAACAAACCAGCTGGCTCACATTATAAGGGTCTGTACATTTGGTCCCTACATTATCAGGTTGAAATATTAAGTGTAAATATGCTCAACACTTAACATCAACAACAATAAATTATATTTATGTAGTGCTTACACAGTTCTTGCACTTGACACTTTACAGAACAGAGAATATATTTATCTGTAAAAAAAAAAAATCTTAAAAACTAACAGACCCTCGTGTATGAATCACCCTAATCACCACTCCAAGATGGTAGCCATAGTTCTCGCATCCCAGCAGCCAATGCTGGGTCTAGGAATACTATGTCTACGGTTCCGGACACGTGGGTGAAGAAAGGGGCGGAGCTGTCAACTAACCACTACCTGCTGGCGATTTGGATCAGGTGGCTGGGGAAGATGCGACACAGACCACAACAGGTAGTGCAGGTGTGCTGGGAACCCCTGGCAGGGGAACCTGTCAGGCAGATCTTCAACTCACACCTCTGTTCGAGTTTCAAGTGTGTGCTGAGGGCAGAACTTGAACTGCGTCCCGAAGACAGAGTTTCAAGTCCATCTCGAGGTTGGAGGGGAGCATTGAGTTCAAATGGGCTCTATTACGATCTGCTATATCTGTGGTTGAAGAGGGGAGCTGTGGCCGTAAGCTAACCGGTCCCAGTTGTGGCAGTAATCACCAAACACATTGGTGAGGTCTAGAGGTGAGGGGAGCAGTCAGGCTGAGGGAGGCTGCAGCCCCTATGATTTGGACAGTCAGAGTATTATGGGATGTGCCTTACCCTCCAGCAGTCAGAGTAGTCATACCACTACTTAGGAAAGATCCAGCTAACAAATAATCCAAATAACGAAAAACCTTTAACTCAATTTTTCATCTCTGAATACAAAAGAAAATTCAATTTATGAAATGAACCTGAAACCCCTAAGACATAAATATGTACATTACTGTACGTAACTACGTAATATACATACTGTACGTATCATCCCAGTGGCTATGAGGGAGCTACCCATGATGGTTTTGGTGACCTTTGACCCTCATTCATCACAGAGTTACTGTTGTTTGGTCAGTTTTTCCCAGTGTGTTCATTTAAACTTTATTACAGTACGTATTCATTATTCATCATGAGCCCAAAGAAAGTGATTCCTGGTGTGAATGAAAAGAAGAAGCGACTGAGTTATTAATAGAAGTGAAACAGAAGATGATAAAAAAAATATGCAAGTGTCACATGGTTCAGTGATATCGCAAAGGAATATGACAGAAACCCGTCTACCATCGGTACTATACTGAAGCAGAAGGATGCATTAAAAGCAGCGAGCCCTTCTAAAGGCATCTGTGTGAAATGGAAAAAGAGGTCAGAGGTCATCACTAAATGACCAGATGGACAAACTGTTACTGCTTTGGATAAAGAAGAAACTGTAGGAGATACAGTGACTGAGGAGATTGTTTCAGAAAAAACATTCACTATATTCACTGATCTGATAATGGAGGGTGGAAGTGAGGGTTCTGAAGAACAGCAAGTGCCACCAGACTTTAAAGTATCGCGTGGGTGGTCAACAAACATTGTTGAAGGTGAAAGTGACAATTAAAACAAACACAATGGTATGAAAATTACCCACATGTGTGGTTCATTTGAATGGGTTAATGTTTAATGTTCAGTCAGTGAAGACACATTTACCCACTGACACCAATAAATTACATCTAAAATATACATTTTCTTTTACTTTTAACGCATATTTCATACAAAATTGGTACATTTTAAAAATCATTTTTAAAGGGTTTAGGGGGTAGTATTTGCAGCCTTGGAATGAATCAGGCCTTTTATATGTAAAATGCTACTCTATTTATGAAAAATTCACAGTACGAAACCACTTCTGGAACAAATTAATTTCGTAAGTATAATACTACTGTATTATGGTATGTGTCCTTACCTTCCAGCAGCACTGCCACCAGTGGTGTGCGGTCGCTGTTCTTGGTCTGCTGCACCAGCAGTTCTCCATCGTCCAGGACGTGGGTGACTGGGTCGCCCCATTTGATGATACCATTCATGATGTAGCTAGAGTAGTCCTCCTGGTTGGTACCAAATGCCTGCACACACACACACACACACACACACACCTGTTTGAACCTGGGTGTGTTTTTAGCGGGTCACATGACACAGTCTGTCCACATAAAAGTTCCGTACAGGTTTGATGTCATTGTTGAGGGACCCCATGAAGTCTGCTCTGGTGACTTGGAGCTTCTCTGCACGCTCCATGTCCACTTCTACTGTAGAGGTAGCCTGGAAGGAAACAACACACACACACACACACACACACACACACACACTTGTTTACATGTCTTGTGAGGACAAGGTTAATGATCAAGTAGACATTTAGTAGTGAGTGTAAACACGTCTTTTTTATATAAAATGAAATAAAAAAATAATGATAAAAATGTGAAAATTAAATGAAAAAATTAATTTAAAAAAATGAATGAGTAAATGGAAAATAGAATGTTTTTCATTTAACATTTGAATAAATAAATAAATAAATACAAATAAAATAAATAATAATATTTTCTTAACTAAAACAAATAAATAAATAAATAAATACATACATATTTCTTTTAAAAATCTATAAAAATAAATTCCTTTAAAAAAAAATCACATCTTCAAATCTTTTGATTTTGATTTGCACCTGTTTCCCTCATGCTTTATGGTTCATGGGGACTTCCGGAAAAAACAAATTCATGTATTTATAGGGCCACATCAATTCTATTTTACTAGCGGGGACCTTTATTTATATTTAATCCTTGTGGAGACATGAATTTCAGGCCCCATAGTATCAGAGGTCCCCATGGTGTGACTGTGTAAACATATCAACCTTCCCATGAAGATAGGAATACACACACTTGTTTACATGCCTCATGGGGACTAAATTTGTAATCATCAATTCTAGATAAGTAGATAGTGACTGCCAATATCTCTTTTTTAAATAAACAGTTTTACAACTAATGAACGAATCATGAACGAATAATGAAATTAAATAGAAAATAAAATATAAAATAAAACAATAACAATAAAAATAAAATACATGGAAAAAGTCTATATATTTTCTAAATACAGATATACAAATTTTGTTAAAAATGTAAAAATATAAAGAACAAAACAAATTAATTAAACAAATGATGGTGGTAATGAAAATATGAATAAATTGAAGAAACATCCTGAAAACTGAAAAATACCCACATGCTTTATGGGGACTTCCAGAAAAACAAGTTAATGTGTTTATAGGGAACATCATTTGCATACTTCACAAAGATTTCAACAATATTTTTATTTGACCCTCATGGGGACCTGCATTTTGGTCCCCATGGTGTCAGAGGTCCCCATGTTGTGACTGTGTAAACATATCAATGTCCCCATAAAGATAGGAATACAAACACACACACAATCTTGTTCAGATGTGTCATGAAAACCAAGTTTGTAATGATAAAGTAGTGATTTGGGTAGTGAGTGTAAACTTAAAAAAAATAAAAATAAAAATAATAAACATTTTAAATGTAATGCAATTGAAAAAATAAAAAGTAAATAGTTCCTGTGTATTGGGGGGGGTCATGTGTGAGGGCGGGGTCATGTGTGTGGGCGGGGTCAGACCTTAATGTGCCTGTTCATGGCAGTGGACTGTGCAGCTCTGACTAAACCCTCCAGTTCGGCGCCGCTGTAATTCTTGGTCTCGGACGCCAACTCCTTGATGTTGACGTCTCCGGCGAGCAGGTTGAAGCTTCGCATCTTATTGGTGTGGATGGTCAGGATCTGGACACGCCCCTTTTCATCAGGCAGACCTGTAGGCCACACCCCACCCACCAGGACAGAGTTAAAAAATTTAAAGGCTAATAAGGGATGTTGACTTTTAACCTTTTAACTTCTGATGTGTCTGTGGGAACACCTGTTAGCAGTGACAATGCTAACGCTATTGAGAGAAAGTAGCTCCAAACAATTACGAGGTGTGAATTTTTGTTCAGTGACGGTTTTGTTATGTAAATAAATCACTGTGGTGCTGTGGTATGCATTGCTGTCTAGTTGATCACCAGCATTTGTGGCTGCTACGTGCAGGTGCACAACTGTTAGCAGTGACAACGCTAGTGCATTGATCGCTATCGAGAGAAATTAGCTCCAACCAATTACTAGGTGTGAGTTTTTGTTCTGTGACGGTTTTGTTATGCAAATAAATCACTCATTCCAACACATACGGTTTTGAGAAGAAACATGTTTTATTTTGTTGACCCCAGGAAAGCTGCCGGGACTACTTTGGCTTTGACCAAAAAAGGACCAGAACTGGACTGACTGGACACTGTCGGGGGTAAGTCAGTGTGGGTGCACCAGAGTAAAGACACTGATGACAAACACATTCATCTGAAAAATACTGAACTGTCCCTTAAAGACAAAAATACATGGTCATGGTCCAGTATCTGCACAGTAGCTGCTCTGAACATTTATCTACTGGGTCTGTCATTTACAACTGTGCTATTAGCACAGTGCTAGGCTAGTGCTATTAGCACAGTGCTAGGCTAGTGCTATTAGTACAGTGCTAGGCTACTTAGCTCTTCACAGAGGCTTTAGTAAACATTGTGTGTCATCAAGTGTTTCAATCCTTTGCATGTAAATGTCTTTAACACCTGTAGCATATGGAAGCATCTAGAACTTCCTGTGAACTGGAACCACACTTTTCACCTTTGACCTTTGACATGTTGTCTGCACCGCTGCTTGTGCATGCTGCCGTTTAACAGTGGAGAGAGGGCGTAATTAAACAACAGTTGCATGTGTGGTACCAACATTCACCTTAGATTTCAGTCTGGTTACTACCGTTAATGTTTGTCCCAGTTCTATACCTATACCCACTTTCAGTACCCAACTCTTTCGCTTGCCGTCTGTGTGTGAACGAGAATGACAGGTTTTGTTTGCCCACCAATGTGATTCTAACACCCAGTGCAGCTGGAGCCAAATCAAGGGGTGGGACTTGGGGCGGCTGTGGCTCAGTTGGTAGAGTGGGTCACCCAATGACCGAGAGGTTGGTGGTTCGTGTCCTGGCTCTGGCAATGCTCAGAGCTGCAAAGTTAGAAAAAGCAATGAAATAAGTTTAATATCTTTGTTGTTATTTGTCTTAACAGTGTGAAACTTTGTACAGCAATCCACCATTGTGAAGTAAATATACCAGTATGTATGTATTTTGAATTCCTGAAGTAGAAATGTTCCACTAAGTGAACAAAGGGATGTTAAGAATTCCTTTGTCTCAGCTTAATATTTTCCCGCCTAGGAATAGGTCACGCCTTAAGAGGCAATTTGACCAATGAGCTGTTCTCATGAAACTGTGTAATATGACACTCCCCCAACCTACCAATCCCATTTAACCACATGCCCTTTCTTCCTGTTCTGTGAGTGATGTCACTGGGCAGGGCTTGTGGTTTAAACCCACGGTTCTCAAACTGGGGTCCGCGGACCCCTAGGGAGACGTGTCCAGGGGGTATGCGAAATTATTCACGGTTTTGTTTTTTGGGTTTTTTTGCTGTTTTATTTTGTAATGCGGAAGTATTATTTTGTAGCGAGCGGGCGGAAGTAACAGCGCTGTTTGACGCCAGCTTGAATTAAATTGAGACGGAGCGAGTCACAGGCTATTTTTAGCCACCCTGCAGCGAACATGGATCGATTTTTGTGTCCGCCAAGTTCCTCAAGAAGTGGTAAAAGAAATGACAATGAAAATGACAATGACAAAAACAAACGCCCTAACCCTAAAAAGAGAAAGTACATTGATAGTTATATTGAGTTTGACAAGATCATCCCTCTCATTAAGTCTCTGTCTGTCTGTCTGTCTGTCACACACACACCCACACACGGTTTTGTGTGTCTTTTGTTCCGTTTATTATTTAAAAATTATTTAAAATTGTTGTTTCTGAAGTGTTCATTTATATTATAATACCTGAAAATGTGGCTGGTTTGCACAAAAGCACTATTAAAAAAGGTTATCATTGTTTCATAATAATCATTGTTGAAGTGGTTTTTTATCATTTTCAGTATCGCGAGGATGAGGGGGGACATGGAAAAATTTCACCCCTCCAAGAGGGACCTGGGCCAAAAAAAGTTTGAGAACCCCTCTTCGGCCAGAGGAAAAACCGGGAAGTGAGTTCCATTTGAATTAAGAACTAGAAGCCGCGTTGCTTTTCTGCTTTCTCTTGGTCCTCACCCCTCTCAGCTGAGATGAAATGACATCAAAGGTTTTCTCTGTGTGTATTTGTTAATTGAATAAACTTTTAAACTTATCAACCATAGTACTGGAAAGTCGGTTGACCAAATTTCCGATCATTTAGTGGAGTTGTGCAGGTGTTAAGCCTAATTCATACCTCTGGAACCAGATGAAATTCATCCTTTCATTCCTGACATTGCTCCTGGAGCTGGTATTTATGTCTCCATCCGTATTATGGATGTTGCATTTGAAATCCTCTCGGGAGCGCTAACGAGTCACGTTGCCAAGGGTTCAAGAAACATGGGGTCTATTGAAGTGGTGATTTTGATGTATTTACTGTGGAGTAGCGTTGTCACAATACTAAAATTTCCAACTCGATACCGATACTAAGGATAATACTCGATACTATTTCGATACTGGAAATGTGAGGGATTCCTCTTAAAATGTCCTCCATGGACTGTTAAAAAAAGGTAGTGAGTGCGGGTGCAGAATAAATGCATGTCTATCTCTTGGTAAGTTAAGGTAGGCCTATCTTTTTGCTCAAGCCCTTCTGCAGTGCTAACTGCAAGACTCTTTATGGTCGAGCGATTATGTGCGCGGGCGGCAGCATATTTCATCATGTGACCACAGCGGACCCCTTGCGGGACTAGCAGCGCGCATGTCAAAAATGATAAGCTGACATGCTCACGGTGGCCTCCGTGGTGGTAACGTGATACTATGCGCTACCGCCTGGCTGCCGCCCGCGCGCATAAACGTTCGACTATATCGAGGCCTTTAAAAGCAAAGTTACATCAGATGGTCCAATCACAGACCTATAGAAATAGTGTATAGGTCTGTGGTCGCACTGGCGTCATCCCGTGTGCTGTCAGAGGCAGCTGGAGAAAAAAAGAGACTTTAACTTACACGCCGGTGTAACGGGTCCCGAGCCAGGCCGAGTACCACGTCACAATATTGAAATTAAATGTTATGTGTTTGGTCAGTGTCTCAAGGTGGCAGTCTGAAAAACAGAAGACGATCACCGGCATAAAGAACGCTAGACGGCCATGCTTGCATTCCAAGACTCCTCTTTATTTACTGACAATAATTCAAAAATAAGCAAGCATACAAACAATGAAATATTCCAACAATTTGCAATCATGTCTCTTTTCTTAAAGTTTAAGGTGTGTATGCATGTGTGTACAGTTCGTATTTTCTTTTCAGGTTTGTATGTGTTCCAGGTAAGTACAAGAGTGTGTGTGTGTGTGAGTGTGAGTGTGTGTGTGTGTGAGTGTGAGTGTGTGAGTGTGTGTGTGTGTGTGTGTGTGAGAGTGTGTGTGCGAGTGTGTGTGTGTGCGAGTGTGTGTGTGAGAGTGTGTGTGCGAGTGTGAGTGTGTGTGTGTGCGAGTGTGTGTGTGAATGTATGTAGGTGAATGTATAGTGTCCATGAATGTGTTAACCAGGTAAGTATGGAATGTTTGCTTGTGTTCCCTCAAAGCACATTTACATACAATGTAACCATTAAAACTAAATAAGCATCATCTTACATTTGAAATAAATCCAAGTGCAACATTCAGTCTTAGTACTGGGTCAATATATAGATAGCTGCCAGTTACTGGTGCAAACATGATATGGTCACTAGTGCAGCCGTGCACTGCTGCTACCAGCTAACTATAGTGCAATATAAGTTTATATTCCTTTTTGTTTAGCTTTCAGCTACTCTTCATATCAAATATAACTGTTATGACAAACCGTATTGGCAAAGAGGGAGAAATAGGAAACAAACAATTATTCAAATACACACAAAATAGCAATAGATGTACTAAAAGCTCACTGTCATAAACCCTATAGCCTCTAGTGAAACCTTAAGCACAAATCTGGACATATTGAGCAGAAGTATAGAAATACAAATAGTCATATTGAAATACAAAGTACAATAAATGCAAAAACCCTTCACCATCTAATATATCAATTGTCAAGTCATAAAGTAACCAGCAGTAGTAACGTTGCAGATTTATATGAACAACCGTTTCTCTTATGTTTAGAACATGTGGTGGACAGCGCCATCTTCAGTGTCTACACAGCTACAGCAGGCTGGCTCGCACCAGGTTAAAACAGCAGCAGCAACAACCCGCAAAAATCACAGAGCTTCTAAAGTGTCTAAAAGTACTCAACATGTCACAAACAGTCTCTTGGCAACTTCGCATAGCATAAAGAATCTTAAGGGATAAGTTTGTATTGTTTTCACGTTGTACTAACCTGAAAAACAGAAGACGATCACCGGCATAAAGAACGCTAGACGGCCATGCTTGCATTCCAAGACTCCTCTAGAGGAAACGGAAGTACCCCGACTTAAATAGAGCGAGCACCTGGCAACACCCAGCACCGCCGGAAGGTTCCATTCCGAGTGATCTATAGTAACTTACTACTGGTATTTACCTTAGCTGGCCAACATTTTAAATAAGAAAAATAATAAACTATTCTATTTCTGAGGGTCTCACACCGGCATTACGGCTGTGCCAGAGCTGACCGCGTTGATGCCTGTTTACAATTCTTAACGTTACCCGCTACAAAAAAGCGGCGACGCGCCATAAAAACAAAAATCGATTTTCCAGCAACTTAGTATCTAATTAGACACCAAGGGTCAATATCGATTTAGTATCTAAAATCGATTTTTTTGACAACACTACTGTGGAGGCATGAAAAACGAACCAGAAATAGGTGCACAAGGCAGTGGAGTGTGTATGTCCACTTAATACAAGGAGGATAGTTGATCGTGAATTGTTCTCATTGATAGTGAATTGGTATCATTGGTGCTGCCTATGAGACAGATGAATGAGGAGAAACATTTTCAGTGCTTCTGTGCCCAGGCACCGTGGCATCATACATATGGATATATTCCCTGACCAGCTCAAAATTTTTTCCTTCATCGCCATTTTTAAAGTTCTAGCAGGAACCTTCTTCATGGGTGGAACTCCGACATTTTACAGTTCGGTTTCTCTAGTGCCCCCACAATTTCCTGTGGCATTTCACCCAGAGCTCACCGGATTGCTAAGTAAGCTCTTAACCAACGGACAAACTGATAGGTGAAACTACCTCCGGAACGGGATGAAAACATCTGTTTCCATCATTAACGGAGGGGATAAGCCTTTAGGTGTTCCACAGACAAACAGGGCACACTACAGTCACAGATTTGTAGAATTATAGATAAACTACAGAAGGCTAATAGACAGCTAGCGCTCACCGATCTCCATCTTCACCTCAAACCTTCCAGGTCTCATCAAAGCATCATCGATCAGGTCAGGCCTGTTGGTCATACCTGCACCAGGGAAGGAAACACAGTAGTTAGGCTCCACCCACAGCAGTTAGCCTATTAGAGACAGACTACTCTGAAATTACCCTTAATTTGAAACAGGACAGAAATGATAACCAAAGTACCCACATAGTGTACTTTAAGAGAAGTACATCTACTGGTGTGAAGTAAAAGTAAAAAACGTACAACTTCCCAATTGTAATAAAGTAAAACTGCATTTTTGTTTTGTTTTGTTTTGCTACAGATTAAATAATACATATTTAACTAGTAAAAAAAGAAACATTTCAAAAATCTCCAAAAATAAATCCTTTAAAAGTGAGTTAATGTGTAGATGATGTGTCGGTCATGGTACTCAGTTTAGTGGGTATGGACAGGACTTTAGGAAACATTCTAAATTCATAAATAGGAGATTACAAAGAATATATAATTATGAGATTTAAAAAAAAAAATCAAAATCATGACATAAAAAGTCCAAAAAATCAGAATCACAATCAGCTTTATTAATCTCACCCAACGTTGGTTGGGACAGATTATTGTAATCAGTGTGTGTGTGTGTGTGTGTGTGTCATGCTAGCAGATGAATACTTGAAATATCACCATTAAATTACATGGACATATACATATAGCTAATGTGCATCAGATGCAATGATCCATTTGAGTAAGGGTCAAAGGTCAAGGTCACATCACATTATTGAATCATAGAAACTGGAGATTGGAACAAAATAGCAGCAAGATTAGACATTCTCTGAATACTAGTTTGAAAAAGTAATGAGTCTATTCTGAGAATGTAAAGAGTATAAAGTACAAATATTTATATAAATGTAAATTAAATATAAAAGGTGTGTTTTGTGTGCCCAGACCAGGGCTATAAATTAAAGGCCTATTGGAGTCCAGAGGTCACATGACCCATATACTAAATGTGTAATTTGAGTAAGCATTTGCTAGAAAATTTAAAATTATTAATTATTCGTTTCTTTATATATTTATTCATGTATTTATTTATACATTTGAAATGAATATACAATTGATTTAATGGAGAAAACTGTTAGTTTTTTTTTTTTTTTTTTTTTTTTTGTCGGTCAATTTATTTTGTGACGGTCCCTAAACTCCTCGACAGCAAAGAAGTGTGTGTCCACTCCTGAAGCCTCTCCAGTAGGGTAAGGCTGGGCGGACAGCCGCTGGTGCTTGTGGAGAAGGTGCACATCTGTCAAATATCAAACTGAAGGAGCTCACTGGACATAAGTTTGATGCGAGAGTCGGTGGAGAGATTACTTTATCATAAAGTCTGTAATAAAAGCACACATACAATGTTGGAGTGTCTGGTGTGACCCCAGTCTTTGAATGAATGCACAGGTTCCACCATTAGCCGACAGTCCCCCCCCCTCTCTCTTGTGCATGCGCAATGTAATTGAAGTAATCTAAGCATGATGCATTAGGTATTGTCCTGCCTGCACGCTCTCAATTGCAGTGTTAAAAAAAACTCGGTCGCATAGTCGATAATCCTGAATATTTATTTTACTTGTGGGCATCAATGAGCCACTATCGATACTGCTATGCACTTCTGGTTGGATGCTAACTGCATTTTGTTGCTCTGTATTTGTACATGATCAATGACAATAAAGTTGAATCTCATCTAATCTAATCTAGTTTTGATTAATCAGGATTAAATAGTTGTTTTTAATCTATAGTAATTATGTTAAATTTTTCATGAACAGACGCAATAAAGAAGTGAATATATTTGTACTGAACGGATTTGTCGAAGCTAGGCCAACTAATGCTAGCATTAGTCCATCGCTAGCATTAGCCTAGTGCTAGCAGAATCTCAGACTAACATATGCTTCAGATTAATGTGATGTTTTAATTTGGATACCATAAAATACACAAAAATACACCAAGAAACACAAAACATTTTGAGGAAAAAATATTCATATGAAATGAATAATTCAATATAATAATAAAATAATAAAAATTATATATATATATATATATATATATATATATATATATATATATATATATATGATTCCACTAAAATTCACAAAAAATAAACTAACCCAAGAACACAAAAACAATCCAAAACATAGTGCTTAGTAAAGGCCTGTGTGGGAGGAGCCTGTGTGGTGTTTACTGACCGATGACCAGGATGTTGTTGAGCTGTTCCACTCCGTCGATCTTGGACAGGAGCTGGTTGACCACGGTGTCGTGCACGCCCGTGCTGCTGGCACCCGTGCCTCTCTGTTTGCAGATGGCGTCCAGCTCGTCAAAGATGATGATGTGGAGGCCGCTGTTGGCTCCCAGCTGGGTACAAGGAGACAGAACCCACAACCATTACTGGGAGACAGAACCAGTACTCCAGTTGAGGGGGGATGAGGGCAGATGGCATCCCCCCTAATATGAAAACGATCAAAATCATCCCCCCTTGTAAAACTGTCATCCCCCTTTCCATCCCTTTACTATTTACAGTAAATGTTGAAAATATATAAAATTATATGTAATTATTTCATCATTAGAAAATAGTACGTATGATGATTAAAATAAATAATAAAATCTGAGGGCACAGGTGCGCAAACATGCAACAAACATGATGGTTATTTTCAATTGGTTGATATCTGATGCCAGAGGGAAGGACAAACTGCAATGACACAACAATGTCAACAACTGAACATGACCAAACTAGCAGCTGGACAACACCATCTGAGGGACCTATTACAGGTGAGCTATAAACCAAGACTCATGAATCTCAATCATTTCTTTTCATTAATCTATAATAAGTCGGCAGACTCACCACAGGTTACATGCACAATAACAGCACAGCTAGTTTCCAAAGCTTGCCGTGTAGCTTTCAAGCTAGCAGAGATTCGCTCATGTTAACATTCATTTCTCTTGTTAGCTAGCTGCTAAAACACAGGACTTGTCATTGAGTCACGTTAGCTTTGGGTTTATGAGCGTGGCAGAAGTGGAACATATATTTACTGTTAATATTAGACAAGAGTTTGTCTCAAACATTTCACCAGTATTAATGATAAAATATTCATGTTCATTCATATTCATGTAGCTATATTATTTTCACTAATAGCACTCGTCATGCAACAAAAATAAGTGCTAAAAGTAGCTAAAATTGTGAAGTTGAAGGCAGGTGACAGAGACTTTTTCCTCCTTCTGGGGCCTGTAATTTAATATTACAGACAGTGAAAATGCTGAATGTGATTTTAATATATACTGTACAGTCTGTCTATTATCCAAGAGCAAGTTCATGTGCTTTTAATCATTTGTGAAATTAACATGACAAGTCTGCTCATTCTATCAAACCCTATCATGTTGTTTTCCTCACAAAGAGGTTTTTCTACAATAATTTAAAAATATGATGGCTGTCAGTCATCTTTTAATGTAATGAAGTTATTTTTAATGTACAAACTGATTATAACAAAATTTTCATGGCTGTCAAAACTGACTGATTGAAAAAAAAGTGCAGTGCAACCTCTAGTTTACACACTTATTTTTTTTCACTTCATATGTAGGTCTACTAGTTTATAGCTCAATATGTCAGTGGAAATAAGGCAAATTAATCTATGTTTTTTGTTTCTGTAGTGGAAAGACAGAGAGAGGCGGGTCAGGACAGGAGAGCAGAACGGCCAAGAGGAAGAGAACAGGTTTGATTATTTTACAAGAACCTAAAAAAATGTTGACAAAAAAATGGTTAAGACACTCTTTGGAAACTGTTATGAGATATTGAAACTGTAAAACCAAAAACTGTTCACCCCAGGGATGAAAGTAAATTCTTAAACTGTAAATTGTTTCTGATGTTACTGTAAATTTTGCACTTAAAATAAACGTGGTTTGACTTCATTTGAGAGGATTCAGAAGTTTTATTTAGTGTTTTGTTTTGATAATGGATTTACATGAATTAAAGCGGTGTGCCCCCACTCCCCTTTTTTTTTTTTTATAGGGTAAAAAATGTTTACCATCCCCCCTGACTTTTTTTACAACTCTACTGGACTGGATGACTACTGGACAGAACCCATTACCTCTGTAAATGGGTGGGTTCCGCCCGGGGTATTCAACTTCAGCGGGTCAGGGTCGGCTGCTCGGCGTTGAGAGGATCCCCTTGCGGGACGTCCCCCGTCTCCCGTATATATGATAGTCAAAATGAATTATTTATAGCTTTTATTTTAATCCTGTTTTTATTTTGTAGGACTGCAGTTTATCACTGCTCCTTTATTGTGCACTCCCCCTCCCACCCATGCCGTACTGCTTTGTGTTGGGTCCCGCAGGTCCTGGGTTATTTCCATGGGAGTCCAGGGCTCTAGTATCAGTATAAGTATGATTGTGAGCCTCACCCTCTTCTGCTCCTCCTCGGCCTCTGCGAACAGTTTTCGGATGTTGGCTTCAGATTCGCCCACGTACTTGTTGAGGATCTCGGGGCCATTGACGATCTTTGGCTCCCGAGCATTTAGCATTTTTCCGATCTGCCGAGCCATTAGCGTTTTACCGCAACCTGGAGGTCCGAACAGCAGGATCCCCTTAACGTGTTTACAGCCTAGAAGCAACAACACAAATACCCTTTAAAATCCAAACTCTAACCCTCAAAGACTCAAATGATAAATCCCTTCATGCCTGATGTACACAAGCGCTATCTGCTAAGCAAGAACTCATTCCAGACCGTTAGCTTAGCATAGACAGTAAGCTTAGCACAGACCGTGAGCTTAGCACAGACAGTTAGCTATCGTCCATACTAAGCCAACAGTCTACGGTAAGCTAACATCTGTGAAAAACTAATGGTCTGCACTAAGCTAACATCCATGCTAAGCTAATAATCTGTGCTAAGACAATGGTTTGCACTAAGATAATGGTCTGTACGAAGCTAACAGCTGCACTAAGCTAACATCTGCACTAAGATAATGTCTGCACTAAGATAGCATTTGTCTTAAACGAATGTTCTGCACTAAGTTAATGGTTTTCGCTAAGCTAACGTTTAGCTTAATAATAGTTTACATTCTTTACTACTTAACTTTATATTATTCAGTAAAACTGTGTTGACACTTTAATGTCATTATTTTATTGACTTTGTTTTTCACTTCACTCTTTTGTCTGTTAATTTGGGAATGAAGCTGTTGTTACTAAGCAACAACTGAAGCATCAATAAAACACTTCTATTCTTTTCTACAACTCATTTGGGAAATGATACTAAAGTATGAATCACAGCACTGTGGGATGACCTTCACCCTCACCCACAGAAGTGGTGGTTTCTCACCCTCACCCACAGAAGTGGTGGTTCCTCACCCTCACCCACAGAAGTGGTGGTTCCTCACCCTCACCCACAGAAGTGGTGGTTCCTCACCCTCACCCTCACCCACAGAAGTGGTGGTTCCTCACCCTCACCCACAGAAGTGGTGGTTCCTCACCCTCACCCACAGAAGTGGTGGTTCCTCACCCTCACCCTCACCCACAGAAGTGGTGGTTCCTCACCCTCACCCACAGAAGTGGTGGTTCCTCACCCTCACCCTCACCCACTGAAGTGGTGGTTCCTCACCCTCACCCACAGAAGTGGTGGTTCCTCACCCTCACCCACAGAAGTGGTGGTTCCTCACCCTCACCCTCACCCACAGAAGTGGTGGTTCCTCACCCATCTGCTCCACGATATCTGGGGGGAAAACTCTTGAAGCGAAGGCTCTGCGGAAAATGTCAGAGAACTCTTTGTCCAAACCTCCGATGCCCATTTTCTCAAAGTTCCAGTCTGGGTTAATGATGGTCTGTCGAGCTTCTTTAGTCTTTGCTTTACCTGAGGGTGACACACAAACGACACACAACTGTTACAAACTAGTGTTCAGGGCCGGTTCTAGTCAATGTGGTGCCCAAGGCGAACACCCCTCTTTCCTTTTTGTGGAATTAGAAATGATCATCTGTAAACATAGTGTCCTACATCTCATTAGAACCCCACAGGAGACATCAGACAGAGTGTGGACACTTAGAGGAACCATTATCCAGAACAAAAACTACTCTATTGACTATTAAGAAAAGACATTGGACTGAGTCAACCTAGCGTAGGAATAATTTTGAAGAGGGTGTTTTTTTAAATCCACAAATAAAATACTCCTTCTCTTGTGTTTCACATACAGGTCAGAAAGAAACTGGATGAAACTGATTATTTTTATCACAAAAAAAAGTCATGAAAAAATGGAGGGTTATGAATAATTTAAGGACGACTGTGTATATTTCCTTCCCGCCCTCACACACACACACACACACACACACTTCTCATATATATATATATATATATATATATATATATATATATATATATATATATATATATATATATATATATATATATATATATATATATATATATATATGAGAGTTATAAACAACATGATGTGCTGGTGCTGCCCTCTAGTGGAGACAGAAAGAACATTTTTTGGAGATGTGTACTTCTACAGATGTGTATTTTTATGTGTACTTTTACTTACCCACTAATGTAAGTGATGAATTCTCTGCTTTTTCAAAAATCACCTGACTGTTTCCAACCATCAGCCCCACATCAATCTGTGGGAAGAAACACAAGACCTTCCAGAAGCATTTAAGGACATTTAAGGACATTTAAGGACATTTAAGGACTGTGATGGCCTTGAACTCTATTACTTGATCCTGGTTGTTTGTGTTTTTTCTTGTTCCAGAGAACTGGTGTAAAGGGATTATCCAGAGTAAAAATAGCTCATTTTTTAGATGACTGGGAGTACATACATGCAGTTGACATCAGAATCATGCTGATTTTGCCATTGTGAGCCAAACTATGTTAACATGGAAGTGATTAGGGTTTGTTTTTTCCGGTGACAAACTATTTTCAGACTAACTCTTCTAAAGTTCTAAACAACATCAAACTTAGGTGCCAGTAAGTAGAGGGTCCCTAAAGACAAACCCAAGTGTCCTGAGGTCTTCATGTCCTCAGATAGTGTGTCCACAGTTACTGATCTACAAACATGGACTTTTATGTGTTCAGAAGACGTCTTTAGGAGGAAGTCAGAAATAGTCGATTGCCGAGTGCAGACGTAGACACTCTGGAAATTCACTATTTTGTTCCATTCTTTTTTTAAAAAAAACACCAACCTGTTAGTAGGCTAAGCTTTGCTGTTTCATACAACTTCATTTACATTTAGAATGAAATACTGGACTATGTTTTTAAGAAAGAATGAAACGAAATTGTGAATTTCCAGAGCGTTTAACTCTGCACTCGGTATTTAACTATTTAGTTCTTCTTCCTAAGAATCCAGAGGTCCATGTCTGTAGGCTCTGGACACACTATCTGAGGACATGAAGACCTCAGGACACTTGGGTTTGTCTTTAGGGACCCTCTACTTACTACCACTGAAGTGTGATGTTGTTTAGAACTTTAGAAGAGTTAGTCTGAACATAGAGTTTGGTGTCGGCAAAAAGACATGTCCTAATCACTTCCATGTTAACACAGTTTGGCTCAAAGCCAAATTCAAATTTCTGTGTTCATCCAAATGGTGTGATTTTAATGTCAACTATATGTATGCACTCCCAATCTAAAAAATGAGCTAAAATTAATTTTACTCCGGACAACCACTTTCAGTACATTTAAGGAGCATTTCAAGATATTTAAGGAGCATTTAAGGACATTTAAGGAGCATTTTAAGACATTTAAGGAGTATTTAAGGACATTTAAGGAGCATTTAAGGAGCATTTTAAGACATTTAAGGAGCATTTAAGGAGCATTTTAAGACATTTAAGGAGCATTTTAAGACATTTAAGGAGCATTTAAGGAGCATTTTAAGACATTTAAGGAGCATTTTAAGACATTTAAGGAGCATTTTAAGACATATAAGGAGCATTTAAGGACATTTAAGGAGCATTTTAAGACATTTAAGGAGCATTTTGAGACATTTAAGGAGCATTTAAGGACATTTAAGGAGCATTTTAAGACATTTAAGGAGCATTTAAGGACATTTAAGGAGCATTTTAAGACATTTATGGAGCATTTAAGGACATTTAAGGAGCATTTTAAGACATTTAAGGAGCATTTTAAGACATTTAAGGAGCATTTTAAGACATTTAAGGAGCATTTAAGGACATTTAAGGAGCATTTTAAGACATTTAAGGAGCATTTTAAGACATTTAAGGAGCATTTTAAGACATTTAAGGAGCATTTAAGGACATTTAAGGAGCATTTTAAGACATTTAAGGAGCATTTAAGGACATTTAAGGAGCATTTTAAGACATTTCAGGAGCATTTCATTTTCCCGGACCGTGCAGGCCTTTCTGTGTGGAGTTTACATGTTTCTCTCCCTGTGTCTGGATGGGTTTCCCCCAGGTGCCCTGGTTTCCACCATCACCCAAAAACATGTTTGTTAGGGTCAAATCCTCCTGCAGGTGATTCTGACCATCAGCCTGGTTCTACAGCTGGAGATGGGTCCCTGGGCGCTGCCCATGGGTGACCACTGCTCCTTACAGGTGCCCCAATGGCATCACAAAAAGGATGGGTTAAATGCAGAGGACACATTTAATTGTACAGTGTATAATGACAAATAAAGTAAGGAACATTAAGGAGCATTTAAGGATATTTTGCAACATTCAAAGATCAGTAAAGACACCAGCAGGTGGGACATTTAAGGATATTTAAGGAGCATTTAAAAAGCATTTAAGAAGTATTTAAGGATGTTTGAGGAGCATTTCAGGATATTTAATGAGAATTTAAGGATTTTTAGGGACATTTAAGGAGCATTAAGGACATTTAAGGACCTTTAGTACATGTAAGGAGCATTTGAAGACATTTAAAGAGCATTTAAGGAGTATTTAAGGACATTTGGAAACATTCAAAGATCAGTAAAGACACCAGCAGGTATACGTAAATGAAATAGATGTAAGGATATTTTAGAAGCATTTTAGGATCTAAATAAATAAATAAATGTAGATGTAGATAGAAATACATAAAATATGTGTTTAGTTTTTTTAAATGTATGTATTTATTTATTTATAAATTAAAAAAACAAAAAAAGGAAACACATCTTTAAACCTTTGGAAAATACATGTTTTGTACCCCCCCCCCCCCCATGCTTTATGGGGACTTCCTGAAAAAAAAAATTAATGTATTTATAGGGCGACATCATTTCTACTTTACTAGTAGGGACCTTTATTTATATTTAAAGGGACAGTTCAGTATTTTTCAGATGAATGTGTTTTCAGTGTCTTTACTCTGCTGCACCCACACTGACTTACCTCCGACAGTGTCCTGTGAGCCCAGTTCTGGTCCAGTTTTGGTCAAAACCAAAGTAGTCCTGGCAGGTTTCCGGGGGTCAACAAAATAAAACATGTTTCTTCTCAAACCAATATGTTTGATTGAGGGATTTATTTAATTCAATTCAATTCAATTTTATTTATAAAGCCCTAAATCACAACGAAGTCGTCTCAGAGGGCTTTACAAAAACACAATCAACTACAGAGATACATGAAAAAGTCCCAGGCATCCCCTGTCCTTAGACCCTCCTTCTCGGCAAGAAAAAACTTCCAAACCCAGTGGGAAAAAGAAGAAATCTCGAGGAGAACCACATTGAAGGAGAGATCCACTCCCATGGACGGACAGGCTATAGATGAACGTCCATATAAAGATGCAGGAAGGGGGGCTGGTCCACACAGGCAGGGGCGGTGGTCCGGGGTCACAGAACGGAAGGGTCACAGGGTTTACACAACAAAACCGTCACAGAACAAAAACTAACACCTCGTAATTGCTTGGAGCTACCTTCTCTCAATAGTAATCAATGCGCTAGCGTTGTCACTGCTAACACCTTAGAAAACTACTTTCATCAGTTGTTTGGCAGTGTTTCACTGGTGATCCACTAGACAGCAATGCGAACTCCGTGCCACACCATCCCTATTCAAACAAATTACGCTCCTGCAAAGCATTGTGGGTACGCAGCTCGGAGAGTAGCCGTTGCGGCATGTCCAAAAAATTGAGCTGAGCCCAACTTTATGCAAATTAATCCAGCAACTGTGAGCACATCGCGAGTCGAGTATCCAATATTACACAGGGCCCACAACATTTCATTTGCATATTCCCCAATCGACAATCATAGCGGACAAGAAATTAGTAATTGCGGTGTCCAGCTTTCATTGCCTTACGACATATCTTTAGAATCATACAGGGACAATGTAGACGATCCTTATAAAAAACAACTACTGTGGACAGGAAAAGTGTAGTTGCAATGCAGCAGTTGTTTTGGGTCCAAAATATTGCATTTACGACACTAATACAGTAGTTGTTACTGCCGACAACAAGCATCTAGGGAACGCCCACCAATCCCACCTAGCGTCTGTGGGGGGGTGGCGTTGCGAATGAGTGCTGTGGTATGCATCGCTGTCTAGTTGATCACCAGCATTTGTGGCTGCCACGTGCAGGTGCACAACTGTTAACAGTGACAACGTTAGTGCATTGATCGCTATAGAGAGAAAGTACCTCCAACCAATTACATACTTGACTTTTTGTTCTGTGACGGTTTTGTTATGCAAATAAATCACTCATTCAAACACATACTGTTTTGAGAAGAAACATGTTTTATTTTGTTGACCCCAGGAAACCTGCTGGGACTACTTTGGCTTTGACCAAAACCGGACCAGAACTGGGCTCACAGGACACTGTTGGGGGGTGAGTCAGTGTGGGTGATGACAAACACATTCATCTGAAAAAACCTGAACTGTCCCTTTAACACTTGTGGGGACCTGAAGTTTAGTCCCCATAGTGTCAGAGGTCCCCATGGTGTGACTGTGTAAACATATCAATGTCCCCATAGAAATAGGAATACACCCAGACAGATGTGTGGTTCCTAACAGTACATACCTTCTGCTGCTTCTTCCCAGAGGCTGGTTCTCCTTTCAGGATGCTGGCGTCCATGGCCTCTACGTCCTTCACCACTAAACCAAACAGTTTATCGCAGAAGCTAAACACAAGCTGAGAAGAAAACACACAACACAAAGAAGTTCATGTGTTTGCATTGGCCTCATTCAGTTAGGCCTGGTTTGACCTGGATCGCTCTCATTCAGTATGGTATGGTTGAGTTTAGCCTTGTTTGGCATGGTTCTGTTTCACCGGGTTCAGCCTGGTACAGGTAATCACCTGGTGATGGAGAATACCTGGTTATTGAACTGTTTGGTTCAGTTTGATCTGCTTTGGTTCATTCTGGTTTAGTTTGGCCTACTTGGGTTTGGTTGGGCCTGGTTGGGCTGGTTAACAAAAATTGGCAGATTGTTGAACTGTTTGCTTCAGTTTGGTCTGGCATTGTTCGTTCTGTATCAGTTTAATTTGGGTTGGTTTGGTCTGGATCAGTTTGGTTTGGTTTGGTCTGGTTCAGTATGGCCTAGTTGGGCCAGGTTCAGGTACCTGCTGGGTGACAGAGAAGGCTTGGTTATTGAACTGTTTGGTTCAGTTTGGTTTGGTCTGGCTCAGTGTGGTTCAGTTCGGCCTGGTTTGGCCTGGTACCTGCTGGGTGACAGAGAAGGCCTGGTTGTTGAACTGCTGGATGAATTCGGCAGCCATCTTGTCAGAGTCGTAGGGGGAGGAGTCAGTGCTCTTCTTCTGCAGGAAGTCGATCTCAATGGTCATGGCTCCGATGCACTGTTTAGACTTGTCAAAGTTATAGTTGGACACTGAGGAGAACAGGCAGAACACACAGAGAACAGACCGGACAGACATTGAAATGAAATAGAGATTTTGGTTGAGAACAACAGATTGTTCAGCTGTTGTATAAAATATTAACAGTCAGTAGTTTAAGGAAGTGTTGTAACACTGAGGATAAAGGGTTTCAAACTTACCTTCCACTTCCTGGCCAATGGAAAGCCCCGCCCACTTCCTCTAAAACAAAGAAAAAACAAAACCAAGACAAGAGTGAGCAATGGTCCGTCAGTGTTAAGGTGAAAGTAAAAGTTAGGGTATGAGGGTAAGGGTAAAGGTTAGGGTTAGGGTATGAGGGTAAGGGTAAAGGTTAGGGTTATGGTATGAGGGTAAGGGTTAGGGTATGGGGGTAAGAGTTAGGGTGTGAGGATAAGGGTTAGGATCAGGGCATGAGGGTTAGGGAATGAAGTTTTAGGGTTGGGGTATGAAGGTTAGGGATTGGGTTAAGGGTTAGGGTATGAAGTTTAGGGTTGGGGTATGAAGGTTAGGGATTGGGTTAAGGGTGAGGGTATGAAGGTTAGGCTTAGGGTATGAGGGTAAAAGTTAGGGTATGAGGGTAAGGGTAAAAATTAGAGTTAGGGTATGAAGGTTAGGCTTAGGGTATGAGGGTAAATGTTAGGGTATGAGGGTAAGGGTAAAGGTTAGGGCATGAGGGTAAGGGGTTAGGGTATGAGGGTAAGAGTTAGGGTGTGAAGGTTAGTGTTAGGATATGAAGTTTAGGGTTTGGGTGAGGGTATGAAGGGTAGTTTTCGGGTATGAAGGTTAGGGTCTGAAGGTTGGGGTATGAGGGTTAAGGTATGAAGGCTAGGGTTTGGGTTAGGGTATGAGGGTAAGGTAAAGGTTAGAGTTAGGGTATGAAGGTTAGACTTAGGGTATGAGGGTAAAAGTTAGGGTATGAGGATAAGTGTAAAGGTTAGGGCATGAGGGTAAGGGGTTAGGGTATGAGGGTAAGAGTTAGGGTATGAAGGGTAGTGTTCGGGTATGAAGGTTAGGGTCTGAAGGTTGGGGTATGAGGGTTAAGGTATGAAGGCTAGGGTTTGGGTTAGGGTATGAGGGTAAGGGTAAGGGTAAAGGTTAGGGTAAGGGTAAAGGTTAGGGTATGAGGGTAAGAGTTAGGTATGAGGGTAAGTGTAAAGGTTAGGGTATGAGGGTAAGGGTTAGGGTATGGGGGTAAGAGTTAGGGTATGAGGGTGAGGGTAAGTGTTAGGATCAGGGCATGAGGGTTAGGGTATGAAGTTTAGGGTTGGGGTATGAAGGTTAGGGATTGGGTTAAGGGTTAGGGTATGAAGGTTAGAGTTAGGGTATGAAGGTTAGGCTTAGAGTATGAGGGTGAAAGTTAGGGTATGAGGGTAAGGGTAAAGGTTAGGGTATGAGGGTAAGGGGTTAGGGTATGAGGGTAAGAGTTAGGGTGTGAAGGTTAGTGTTAGGGTATGAAGTTTAAGGTTCGGGTGAGGGTATGAAGGTTAGGGTTTGGGTGGGGGTATGAAGGTTAGTGTTCGGGTATGAAGGTTAGGGTCTGAAGGTTGGGGTATGAGGGTTAAGGTATGAAGGCTAGGGTTTGGGTTAGGGTATGAAGGTTAGGGTTAGGGTATGAAGGTTAGGGTTTGGGTTAGGGTATGAAGGTTAGGGTATGAGGTTTAGGGGTCAGGGTATGAGGTCAGAACCTGAGGTAGGCTGAAGGCGATGGTTCCTGGAGCCACGGTGTGGTGGGTCTTCACTGTAAATGCAAACTTATGGTTGGGTGTGGTCTTCACTGTCACATGTCTACAGAGGGCGGGAAAAAAAGGCGAGGACAGCAGTTATGACAAGGCGTTACACCCACCAACCATGACGGCACAACAACCTGTTGTAGGTAGATTATTTTGACAGACAGGTGCTGTCTGACCCTTCCTCCTGAAACAGGTGATGGGACAGACACAATAAACCCCACACCAGAGCTTCAGGGGGGAGGGTTTAGGCTCAGGGTCAGGATTAGGGTTAGTCTTAGGGTCAGGGTCAAGGCTAGCTCCTTTACATTTAAACTAACACTGATCATTTATAGACCTTTTACACTGTCACTGGAATTTATATGTGAATAACAACACATCTGTTCTGCGATATATTGCAAAATTTAAATCCCTGTGTGCTTGCATGTAATCCAAGGCACAGAGGAATATTGTTCATCGTATTTATTATGACTTCTGACTAGGGATGTTAACCGATGACCGTTTGACCGATGACCGATGGTTGACTGCATTGGCGTTGTCTAGTCATTATTTTCTGTCAATGATTTAAAAAAAAAAACAGCCTGTATCAGTCATTCCACTGCAGACTCTTTTTCATTGTAGTGTAGGTTATAAAGAGGAAGCTTTGTGATCACTCTATAGCATAACTTTATGAATTTGAGCATTAGCAAAACAAGACGGAATTTATTAATAGCAAAACACAGAGCTCGCCCAGAGCTCAATCTATGTGGTACGAACATTTTGCGCGAGTCTGAATGTTTGATCAAAACACAAAGGGACAGCAAGTTGACACCATGGAAACCACAAGTGTGGGAACACTTCAAAAAAATGAACGATAGTGATGTGAAGTATTCACTCTGTGATAAGACGCTGATCCACCATCATCCCCCTCAACCTCCCCTTGGGCACCAGGGATCAGGCCGGGCCCCTGGTCACATTCCTGGTTTTCCCCGACCCGACAAGCAAGCAAGATCCAGATGGCCTGTCTCCCTCAGGGGCGATGATGAGGACCACCATGGCCCGGCGTGTTTTGGGGTTGTGCTCCGGCCCCATCCCGGCGACAAGAGCCTGGGCAAGTCCAATTGAAGCGCAGCGTTTCTCCAGAGTCCAGAGCCCAAACTCCAGACTCTCCCCCTCTCACACCAGCTGCCGCAGGAACGGTCAGCCGGCCGGTACCCTGGACCCCATGACCGGGGCTCGGCCCAGCTTAGACCTGACAGCCAAGGGGAGGTGAGGGAGATGCTGCCAGGGGACCTGGATCTAGTGGGTGGGTTTTGGATCGTACCGCCCACCCTCTTGTGGTCCTGAAGTGCTATATTCATGTAAATATAATAGTCACACCCACATCAGAAAGAAAATCAAAAATTAATAATGCTTAACAACTAAAGAGTATTTTTGTTGTTTGTGTTTTCTTTATGTGATGATTTAAAATTAGCTTTTAACTTAACATCACTACACCTGTGACGCATAAATGGCTTTGTGTGTGTGCGGGCACGCGTGCGTGTGTGTTGTGCCAACTAAGCAAGTGTTTTATCTTCTCGGTGACCGACTAATGACCAGTTAATGAGGCTCAGTGGTCAGTCAAGATTTTTTATGAATTTCACCATTCCTACTTCTGACTGACTTCTTCTTCCAACTTATACAAAACACATTTTTTTTAAAAATGTGGCCAGTACTGCTGTAATTAGACCAAACATGTTGACGCTTCATTTTGAAAGATGTGCTATCTATCAGGATTGACATTGTGATGCACGGATTTCATATAACATGCGAAAAACCAGTCCAAAACATCCATTGGAAATTAATTTGGCCATTTTTACGTGGCTATAACTCCCAATCAATACATTGTAGCATTTTGCAGGAAATAGGAAAAATTCATCAGATTGACAGAGGCTCAGCCCCCTGGCTCAGAGTTACACGTGTGGTCTCATAATTCTGATATGTCCTACAGATTTCACATTATTATACCAAATAAAACCCCATTCATTCTTTATGGGGCCGATAAAAAAATTGCCTTTATTGCCAATGCTACTGCTTCACCATACTTTGTCGCACAGACTTCATTTAAACTTTAAAACACAAGCCATTTTTGTCCTCTCTTTAGAATGTGATTCTCATGAGGGTGTGAGGGAGAGGTAATAAATGACCTTCTGTCAAACTGGGATTGATTTATGGCTTTATTGTTTTATGACATGATTTAGGACCTTTAAGCCCCGCCCCTTTTTTAAAAGGAAGGGAGAAGATCAAAGGTGTGAATTGAGTTTGTGAGGGGTTTTGGGAGGGAGGGGGGGTTTAGTGTTGGCATAGGGTGAAGGGGTGTTTAGTGTTGGCAATCTTGTATGATTCTAAAACAGAGAAAGGAGGGGGGGGTGCTGAATGAGGAGGGTTAAATGTGGACATGGGGGGATCATGGGGCTCGCGGGAATGATGTCAAGTCTACCAGTGGCTGTTGATTCACTCGCTCGTTCGGAGGATGGATCTTTTCTCATCGACTGTTCGAGAACCCATACGTGGCTGTTGGTGCGATACATGACTGGTGTTCGTGATGAAGGAGGGCTTAAGTCGATTATGGAAAAAGAGAGGTGACTGAGCCATGGCCTGGATCACCCTCCTGGCCGTCTTGAAAAAGAGGTCTATACAAGTCAATGCCTCCTGAAGACTCGCCACCTGTTCGAGAAACACTTCAGGCTGAATTTCATGACTGCTGTTAGCGATGTCTCCACTGAAAGAACCCTCGGCCGTGTCTGAGGAAAAACCCGTCATGATGAAGTAAAGTACTCTCTCAACCCACCGTCTCGTTTATATATATTTTGAAGTGAGAGGGAGTGTCCTGTAGTCTGGACTAGTAGACATGTTCTGTAGGTGGGACCTGTAAGGTGGATCTGATAGGTTGAACTGGTAGGCGTGCCCTGTAGGCAGGACCGGCTGGCGTGTCCTGTAAGGTGGATCTAATAGGCTGAAACAGTCACTAGTTCACAGAGAAAGCCGGTTTTCCACGACTTCTACGTCCATTTCGCTTTCAGAGATCAGATTTATATGTCTCTTGCTTCCACATAGCCTTGCTCCTTCACATATATTTTCAGATCGTGATGTTAATCGCTTTTCCATCAGGATCTGTTTCCGCTTTTCAGGATTGAAAAATAACCCAATTTCTTTCAGGAGGGTATCCAACTTTGCAAAGTCTGACAGCCAGCCAGCCTGACATGCCAGCACTATCGGGAAATACCTCTCTTTTTCCATAATAGACTTAAGCCCTCCTTCATCACGAACACCAGTCATGTATCGCACCAACAGCCACGTATGGGTTCTCGAACAGTCGATGAGAAAAGATCCATCCTCCGAACGAGCGAGTGAATCAACAGCCACTGGTAGACATGACATCATTCCCGCAAGCCCCATGATTCCCATATTCTGCACCCTCTGTATGTAATCGATATAATCTTGAATAACCCTCTTCAGTTTTTCAAATTCTTTTGAATAAATTCTCAAATGAAAAACCTCTGCCCCTGTACTTTTATAGCTGAATAAATCAACAAACGGTATCAGTGTAGTATTTCTAAATTAGCATACAATCAATCAATCCTGATCAAGATGCATACACAGTTTCTTCATGCTGGATAGGGCCATTTTTTAGATCACTGTACGAATCTTCCCACATCCCCTCAGTGTCTTTATCTAGTTCCTATGAATCAACAACCCCCAGCCCGCACACACACATACACACACTGCTCCTTTCTAACTCTTAAAACAATCCATGCCCCCCCCATGCGCACCACTAACCCTCCTCATTCAGCACCCCCCCCTTTTACAATCATACAAGATTGCCAACACTAAACACCCCTTCACTCTATGCCAACACTAAACCCCCCTCCCTCCAAAACCCCTCATAAACTCAATTCACACCTTTGATCTTCTCACTTTGTTTTAAAAATGTGGCGGGGCTTAAAGGTCCTAAATCATGTCATAAAACAATAAAGCCATAAATCAATCCCAGTTTGACAGAAGGTCATTTAATACTTATTTGGTGTGATTTACGGTTGTCGATAGAGAACTCAGTAAATCCACCCTGAAAAGACCAAAATCTGACTTTTTATCAGTGGGTGATGTCATCGCTAGAGCACGAGAGAAGAAAAAATTAAGCTGAAAAATGTCTCAATAACTCGTCCTCACGGCAAAACCATAAATAGTAGACAAACAATCTTTTCCACAAATGTTGCCATGGTTGTGAGAATTCAAACAAACCAGGGTTTGAAGATCTAGCTCTTTTTAAAGTGAAATGACAGGAACCTGTTTGGGATGATGTCAGGGATTTCTGTCAATAGACTTCTATTGGAAAAATCATTTCTGTCTCATGTTGAGTTCAGTGTTTTTGAAATTGTTCTAACTCACTTATTTTTCACAGTACACACATAAAAAGTACATGTACTTGTTCCTCACACCCTCCTGTCACTCATCATCAACTTTGTTTTCACCAATTATTTACACTTTTACCAAAAATGGCAGTAGTTCGGCAGTATGTTCACACCTATTTTTTCCATGTAACAGAGTGTGGAGCTGTCTATGAGTCTGCCCTTTGAAGTTCCCACCACTGCTCATCACCATGGCAACAGTGCTCCTGGCACTATGAAACACCTGCAGACAATTAAGACTGTGGGAGGAGCTTTAACATGATTGACAAACACTGTGGGCGGGGCTTTAACATGACAGACAGTCTACTACATTTTGATGAGTTCAGTGGTTTTAAAACTGCTGTATCTCACTTATTTTTCACAGTACAGGAAAAATAAATATACTTACTTGTTCCTCGGAACCCCCTGTCACTCATGATCACCTTTGTTTTCACCAATTATTTACAGTTTTCCGAAAGATCGCAGGAGTTCAAAGGCATGGTTTAACATCAGACAGGCTTTACTCTGTGTCTGTGTCTATGTGTGTAACTCCAGGCCGATTTCAATGGCAACGGGGAAAGTCCCTTACTCACAGAAAATGGGAGGAGCTTTAATAGAAGTGACTCAGTCCACAAATAGATTCCACATATGAAGTGAACAGCAGATATTTCTTCCTTTTACCAGCCACAACTCCAGCGATCCGACAAGAGACAAACACACGGTTACATTTCCTTCAACTGATAGATGGACGTCTGGTTTCACGATAATGTGTCCAAAGTCCTCTAAAGGAAATACCTTTGTATTTATTTAAACTTATATGTCAGTTTTATCAATATGAAAACATTAACTCAGATTATTCCATCACATGATTAAAACATTTGAGTCATTTGACTGAAGTACTTTCATCAGTACTCCTGTTTACCAAGTGTGTGTGTGTGTGTGTGTGTGTGTGTGTGTGTGTGTGTGTGTGGAGTTGTACTCACTGTCCAGACTGCAGGTCTTTCTCATTGACGACTGCACAGTTAGTCAGAGACAGTTCATCTGTGGGACAACGAGCCGCCTGCATAGTCTGAGAAGAACAACAAAATAAGAGTCTGAGAAGAACAACAAAATAAGAGTCTGAGAAGAACAACAAAATAAGAGTCTGAAGAATAACAAAATAAGAGCCTGAGAAGAATAACAAAATAAGACTTTAAGAAGACAAATGTAACAAAATAAGAGGAAAAAGTAGCATGTTATCACATGTAGCCTGTTATCATATGTAATGTGCTATCATATGTAGCAAGTTATCACACGTAGCCTGTTGTCATATGTAGCCTGCTAACATGTGTAGCGTTATCATATGTAGCCTGCTGTCATATGTAGTGTGTTATCATATGTAGCCAGCTATCATATTTAGCATGTTATCATATGTAGCGTGCTATCATACGTAGCCTGCTATCATATGTAGCGTGTTATCATATGTAATGTGTTATCATATGTAAAATGTTATCATACAGGTAATTTTCTCAGCTTTTAAGTGTGACCAAATTTTTGGACTAGAAATGAGACAAAAACACTTCAGGTCACAGATGTTTTTAATTTAAATTTCACACATTTATCATATTCTTTTATTAAAAAGCTTCAACAGAATCAGCTCTGCAGCACAGAACTACTGAACACCCCACCCCCACCCCACCCCGGTTCAGCAGAGTTAAGTTGTAACCATGGTAAATGGACTGCGCTTTTCCACCTTCATGGTGCTCAAAGCGCTTTACATTAGCCTCACATTCACCCATTCACACACGCACACACCAGTAGGTTTCTAAGGTTCTGTCAGTCCTACTGGTCAGGGTTCAGTGTCTTGCCCAAGGACACTTCGACATGTGGACAGCCAGAGCTGGGACGCTAACCACCAACCTCTCGGTCATTGGGTGACCCACTTTACCAACTGAGCCACAGCCACCCTGTCCTCCACTACATCAGTTGTAGTAGTAGGTGGTAAGTACGGATAGTGGAACACAGCCTCGGTGTTGTCAACTCAAAATCTCATTGGTTGAAGCAGCAGCGTCACCCACACTTATCTTTTGCTTGGAGGGACCACCAGAACTGATTCGGAAAACCTCCAGGAAGAGTTCTGTGTCTCTGATGGTGCCTGGCAACAAGTGATGGCTGAATATGATTAATTAAATGTTTTAATGTGAAAATCCACGTATGGAAGCAGCCCAACCAGAGGAAAAGTTATGAAAGGAAGTGGACAAACCATTTGGAATTACGTTTTCATGGACAAAATATAATTAACATCAGTCTATGATTCAGATATATGTTTAAGGCCAACAGAACCTGCGTTTCCATTACAGTTTTTGGCAAAACAATAGTGATATTCCTAAAATTTCAACAAAGTATATTTGCGCTTTGAATGTGTTTCCTTTGACGGTTGTTCGAGGCAGGTGTGTCGGCAACTCTCGGGAAATATCATCCCACGAGTTTTCACTGCTGTCATCTTCAGAGCTTCAGATTGTCCACCACCCTGATAGCATTAGAAATGAATGATTCGGCTAATTCTCTGGTCAGTAAAGGTCCCTGGCAAACTCTTTAAAGGCACTGACATGTCAAACAAACCAGCTGGCTGACATTATAAAGGTCTGTACATGTGGTCCCTACATTGTCAGGTTGAAATATTAAGTGGAAACATGCTCAGCACTTAACAACAACAATAAATTATAAATTCATGTAGTGCTTTTTACACAGTGCTTGCACTTGACACTTTACAGAACAGAGAATATCTTTTTCTGTAAAAAAAAACTTAAATATTGGAAAAACTAACAGATGAAAAAATTAAACTTTCACTGTGTCTAGTGTAGGAATCACTGCAATCACCACTCCAAGATGGCCACCGTAGCTCTGGTGTCCCAGCAGCCAAAGCTGGGTCTAGGTATACTATGTCTATGGTTGTTATGGTTACAGCGACTGTGAGAGAAGTGATCATGTACGTCACATCCTGTGACATAAAATTGCAGAAAAAAGTGTTTCCAATTGTGCTTTTGCAATATATTAGTATATTGAAACATCTGAAAAACCACCTCATGAAAGTGTGAAAACTTTTTTAATCGATATTTACATTTTTTTTTTTTTTAAATTCAGGTGTTTCCATTACCATTATTTTATAGTGATATTTACATTTTTTTTTTTTTTTAAATTCAGGTGTTTCCATTACCATTATTTTATAGTGATATTTACATTTTGCAAATTTCCAAAGGTAATGGAAATGCAGCTAGAGAAGGCCTTGCAGACCCTGACAGCCCACCATAGATTCATCGGTTATGTTTTCATTTTACTGGTCCAGCCCATTGGAGATCAAGACTTAATCTCATATCACCTCTTAGCCCTACCACTACCCTTACCTCTTCAAACGGAGCTATAAGGTGTAGGGCTTGACAATCAACCCCTATGAATTGGGACACCCTTTCAACACTCACCTACATCATCAGTTCGCTCCGCCAGTTGTTACGTAACTAAAAACCACAACTTTAACCAGAACTAACCAAACATGACTGCTGATGTAGTTGTGGCGTTCTCCTGGATATGAACAGATTTTTACTAATATCTGCATCCAATCGGAGAAGTGCTATACAGTGACCGATTACTCCATGTTTATGGAAATAGCAATTTTTTTCATGTGCAACTATGAAAAAAATTACCATTACACATTGTGACAATGTCAAACTTTATACAGTTATCACAACTGAAAAACTGTTAATTACTACAAAAATACTACATTTATGTACTTCTTTCATAGATGCCACCATTTTTAAAAGGATTTGCATTGTATTTTGGGAAATTCCTTGTACCCCTCCATTTGGAGTCTGCTCTGGAAAATCTCTGTTCAAAGGGGTATAAAACCCTTCCCCTTCCCCCTTCCCCCTACCCCTCTGCCTTAAAGGGATAGTTCACTTTTTGTCACACAAATGTGTTTGCCATCAGCATCTTTACTCTGGTGCACCCACAGTGACTTATCCCTGACAGTGTCCTGTGAGTCAAGTTGTGGTCTAGTTCTGGTCAAAGCAAAAGTAGTTCCAGCAGGTTTCCTGGGGTCAACAAAATAAAACGTGTTTCTTCTTAAAAAACAGTATGGCTACGTCCAGACGTGTTTGATATGGGTTTAGTTTTGAAACCGTGTCAAAAAGATATTACATAAAAATGGAACTGTGTTTCAGTATGGGGGCGAAACGCTTGCTGAAGACAATGCAATTCACATGCCACACCACCATGAGTGCTGTAAGCCAGTCCCACTGGATACAAGAGAATAATAGAAGAAGTAGTGCGCATATGCTCATATCCCTTTTTCTACTGATGTAGGTGTGAACACACACGTTTACTTATCAAGATGGGTGCGGAAATGGCACCGTATCCAAATCTCCCCACTCCAAAGACATCGTATCCATGAGACCAGTCCCATTTTGACAAAAGGCCAATTCATTAAGAAAGTATGTTGGTTTCATGCGAATCCTTTTCTGTGCAGATAAGGTGTATATGTTCAAATGAGTGATTTATTTGCATAACAAAACTGTCACGGAACAAAAACTCACACCTCATAATTTCTTGGAGCTACCTTCTCTCAATAGCTATCAATGCGTGTTGTCACTGCTAACAGCTGTGTGCCTGCAGCTGCAAACACTGCTGAACAACTGATAAAAGAAGTTTGATAGGGCGCACAGCTGTTGGTGACGGTTTTGTTATGCAAATAAATCACTCATTCCAACACATAGTGTTTTGAGAAGAAACACATTTTATGTTGTTGACCCCAGGAAACCTGCCGGGACAACTTTCACTTTGACCAAAACCAGAACAGAACTGGGCTCACAGGACACTGTCGGGAGTAAGTCACTGTTAGTGCACCAGAGTAAAGTTACTGATGACATACACATTCATGTGATAAATACTGAATTGTCCCTTTAATGTGAATTGAGATGCCGCTACCCCTACACATGGATGCGGAAAATCCAGGGGAAGGGGTAAGGAGTAGGGCTAAGGGGTGAAATGCGATTCAACCTAATATCCTGCCTGTTAAATGTTTTCTGTGTCCATATTGTGTCATGCAAATGGTAAATAATGCACAAATAAAAAAAGATAAACACGGAATTTGAGCCAGAATCATCTTCGAACTGCACTTGTTTTACTTTAGATGTTAAGATTTAGACTCCGCCCCCTAAAGCCATGTCAACAACTGTATGTTTGTTCATCTGTAAATTTGCACAAAAAGTAATAGACAAATTTCCATCAAATCATTAAAGGTGTGAGGTGCTGCCGAGTAGATCTCATTAATTATGCTGAATGTAGGTCAAAGGTCAAGGTCACAGAAAACATGTTTTCCATAATGACCAGTGATGGTTAGTGTGTAACTGGTTAGTGTCACATCAAGTCACAGAACCAGTTAGCATCTCATCAAGTCGGACAACTAGTTAGTATAGCACTAAGTCAGAGAACTGGTTAGCACAGCATCGAGTCACAGAACCAGTTAGCATATCATCAAGTCAGAGAACGGGTTAGCATAACATCAAGTCAGAGAACTAGTTAGGACAGTGTCGCGGCAGAGAACCAGTTAGCACATTATCAAGTCAGATAACTGGTTAGCATAGCATCGACTTATATGACTCGTTAGCATAACATTAAGTCAGAGAACAGGTTAGCTAGCATCAAGTTACAGAACTGGTTAGCATAACATTGAGTCAGAGAATCAGCTAGCAAATTACCAAGTCAGAGAACTGGTTAGCATAACATTGAGTCAGAGAACCAGTTAGCATAGCATTGAGTCAGAAAACTAGTTATAGCATGGAGCAGGGTATTGGCTAAAGGTCACCTGACAGGGCGCTGGCAGCTGATTGGACAGCTGTGGTAGGTGTGCATCTATACATACCTTGAAAAATATAACGACCTGGGGGGGCGGCAGCGAAGGCAAGCAAAGAGGAAGCACAGAAGACAGTGTTTGAGACGGGGTAGGGTTTAGAGCAGTCAGAGGCTGGGGGGAGGGTGACAGTGGGGCGGAGTCAAAGCTGTGTGGGCGGGGTCAAGCAGACAACACATTCAGGTCAAAGCCAAGCTCTTCTGAGAAGGGGTGGAGCCATGAACAGAAAGCCATTAATGACAGACATGGGGCGTAGCCATAAATATAGGGCTATGCATGATGGAGGGGCGCGGAGCCATGAACAGAAGGCCATGCATGATATAGTGAGGCGGAGCTGTGAGCAGAAAACCATGAATGATAGAGGGGACAGAGCCATCAACAGAAAGCCATGCATGATAGAGGAGGTGGAGCCATGAAGACAAGGCCATGCATGATGGCGGGGGTGGAGCTAAGAACAGAAGGCCATGTGGACTCCTGTCACTCAGTTAACACTAGTGGGTGGGGCATGTGGACTCCTGTTACTCAGCTAACACTAGTGGGCGGGGCATGTGGACTCCAGTTACTTAGCTAACACTAGTGGGCGGGGCATATGGTCTTCTGTTACTTAGCTAACACTAGTGGGCGGGACATGTGGACTCCTGTTACTCAGCTAACACTAGTGGGCGGGGCATGTGGACTCCAGTTACTTAGCTAACACTAGTGGGCGGGGCATGTGGACTCCTGTTACTCAGCTAACACTAGTGGGCGGGGCATGTGGACTCCTGTTACTTAGCTAACACTAGTGGGCGGGGCATGTGGACTCCTGTTACTTAGCTAACACTAGTGGGCGGGGCATGTGGTCTCCTGTTACTTAGCTAACACTAGTGGGCGGGGCATGTGGACTCCTGTTACTTAGCTAACACTAATGATTCTTCCATTCAGCCTTAAACTGTATGAATAAAACCTACACATAGACAGTTACTATTGGTTATTTATACAGAACTGTTGGTTAGTGATACAGAACTGTAGGCTATTGATACAGAACTGTAGGTTATTGATACAGAACTGTTGGTTATTGATACAGAACTGTAGGTTATTGATACAGAACTGTTGGTTATTGATATGGAACTGTAGGTTATTCATACGGAACTGTTGGTTATTGATACAGAACTGTAGGTTATTGACACAGAACTGTTGGTTATTGACACAGAACTGTTGGTTATTGATACAGAACTGTTGGTTATTGATACAGAACTGTTGGTTATTGATACAGAACTGTAGGTTATTGATACAGAACTGTAGGTTATTGATACAGAACTGTTGGTTATTGATACAGAACTGTAGGTTATTGATACAGAACTGTTGGTTATTGATATGGAACTGTAGGTTATTCATACGGAACTGTTGGTTATTGATACAGAACTGTAGGTTATTGACACAGAACTGTTGGTTATTGACACAGAACTGTTGGTTATTGATACAGAACTGTTGGTTATTGATACAGAACTGTTGGTTATTGATACAGAACTGTAGGTTATTGATACAGAACTGTTGGTTATTGATACAGAACTGTTGGTTATTGATACAGAACTGTAGGTTATTGATACAGAACTGTAGGTTATTGATACAGAACTGTTGGTTATTGATACAGAACTGTTGGTTATTGATACATAACTGTTGGTTATTGATACAGAACTGTAGGTTATTGATACATAACTGTTGGTTATTGATACAGAACTGTATTTTATTGATACAGAACTGTAGGTTATTGATACAGAACTGTTGGTTATTGATACAGAACTGTTGGTTATTGATACAGAACTGTTGGTTATTGATACATAACTGTTGGTTATTGACATAGAACTGCTCATTATTTCCAAATGGGTCTTTTTCTGCAGTTAATTTGCTCATGAATGGGAATTGAGGAAAATAAACACAGGGGCAATTTTTCATTGATTTTGCACGCCACGACTGGCCATGGGTCGGACAGGAGGGGTCAGGCTACGAATGTGGCTCGCGGCTTCGGCAGTGAGCTTTACAGTGCTGCTTCCAGAGCGGTAGAGGGACAGGCCCTGCTGTGACCGTTGACCGGGTGGACTGTACTCAATGCACCCCAACGGCATTGTTGCACACATGCGCAATGAAGTATGGTAGGATATCTAGGTATGAAGGATTTCCAGAACACTGGCCCCGCACACATACAGGCAGAAAAATCAGTGATGAAAAACTGCTCCCTTTTTTATTTTCCCCAATTCCCATTCATCAGCAAATGAAATGCAGAAAAGCACCTGGGTTTGTTCCTTCTTTCCCATTCTCCAACTCTGAGACGGGAGATGGCCCATTATCCATTTTCCACTCCCTGATTTAAAAACAAATCGAATGGCCACCACATACATGGACCCCCCACCCCCCCTCAGCACGAAGGGTTTTTGAATGATGACGAGTTTGTAATCACCAACACTATGTGCTCGTCCTCATCCTGTGGCAGCTCGAGGGACAATGCACAGCGCACACACAAATCACATCATTGTCATTGATGTAAAGAAGCTCTCAGAATGCACCTGCCCTCTACTGATCTCTATCACTGGACTGGCAGTATTTACTTCCTTGAATATTTGTATGTCAAGTTCCTCTTTCAGGCATTTTCTGTTCACACCGTCAGAAAAACTGATAGACTGCAGGACCCTAATGGTTATGTCCATAACCATGATCTCCGTGGATGGTCAGCCTACCACCCAAGCGGTGCTAACGCCGGAGACAGGAAGCAGAAACGAGGATGGTCGGGACTCAATACTTGGCTGAGAAGAAATCCCCACAGACCATCGCTACCGAGCATGGCTGAACCCACTGATCCCTGACACTGCAGTTCAGCGAGCAGACCGTATGCTACACGCTACATGACAGAAAAACAGACTCGGGTAAGAGCAGAAGAAGGGGGTTTTGCATTTACATACACAATGAGTGGTGTAGTAAGAGCAGGACCATTAACACGCTCTGTTCTACTGATTTAGAGGTTCTGGCAGTTTCGTGCAGACATTTTTATCTACAGAGAGAGCTGACAGTAGTTATAGTGACGGCTATCTACATACCGCCAGATGCTAACAGCGCCATGGCCGTTAGCCTTTTGCTCACTACCCTAAACAAACAGCAACTCATCCATCCTGATGGAGTTTTCATTGTCGCTGGGGACTTCAACCAAGCGTGTTTAAAGTCTGTGCTCCCTAAATTCCTCCAGTACGTTAACTGTGCCACCAGAGGGGAGAGAACTCTAGACCGTGTTTATTGCAACCTCCCTGTTCGTCCTGTCTGTCCTGTCCAGTCTTTGTTTCCCCCACACATCACTGAGGTGTAGCACTGCCCTCCCTGGCTTATAATAGAGAGTTCTAATAAAGGATGTCTGCTCAGCTTTCAAGGAGGACCGATGATGGTCACACACATGCACTAAATATTAAAATATTTGGCTGCAAGACTAAAAAATGCATTGATCTCAAAAAATGTTGACACCCTCTCTGTGGTGTTAAACAATGAGAACAAATGCAGACAAAAAAACCAAAACAAATAATAATAATAACTGCATGGACATTGTAACAGTTCAGAAACGCATCTGGGTTTTCCCAAATCAAAAACCCTGGATGACCAGTGACGTCCAGAAACACCTCAACCTCCGCAACGCCTTCAGGTCTGGCAAACTCCAGTATAGCGAGGCAAGAGCCAACCTGAAGAGAGGAATCAAAGAGGCCAAAGCAGCCTAGAAAAAGAGGATTGAGGAGCACTTCACCGACAATAACCCCAGGAAGATGTGGCAAGGCATCCAACATATAACACAACACAAGGATAGGAATCCTGTGTCTGTGGACGCTGACACTTCACTGGCAGAGGAACTGAAACGTTTCTTTGCCTACTTCAAAGCTGTCAGATCCACATCGTGCAGACCACACCCACAAGCCCCCTGCAACAGCATCCTAACACTCTATGAGCATGAGCATGCTGACGACTTCAAACCCTAGGAAAGCTGCTGAACTATGTGAGGACACTCTCAACTTTTTAAGACCATCATCCTGGACATTCTGGTCAACAAACTCTCCCTCCTTGGACTGCATACATCCATCTGCAGGTGGATAAAAGACTTTTTAACAGACCGTCCACAATCTGTCAGACTTGGCTCACACCACTCCCCTGCCATAGCACTCAGCACCGGCTCCCCACAAGACTGTGTACTGAGTCCTTTGCTGTACTCACTGTACACACACGACTGCACTCCAACCCATCATAGAATTAGCAGATGATACCACCGTGATCGGGCTCATCTCAGGTAGGGATGAGTCAGCATATAGAGATGAGGTTGGGAGACTGGCTGTGTGGTGTTCAGATAACAATCTCACTCTGAACACCATAAAAACAAAAGAACTCATCCTGGACTTCCGAAAACGCAGTACATCCCCTGCCCCACTCTTCATCAACAGGGTCTGCGTTGAAAGGGTCCACTCATTCAAACTCCTGGGTGTTCACCTCTCTGATGACCTCTCCAGGACTGTGAACACTACGGCGGTGATGAAGAAAGCCCAGCAGTGACTCCACTTCCTGAGGGTGCTCGAGAAAAACCACCTGGAGGTGAAGCTGATGTTGACCTTCTAACGTGTCACCATAGAGATTTTCATCACGTACTGCATCACACTGCAGCCAACAGGAGAGCACGACAGAGAGTGATCAACATCACCCAGAAGATCAATGGCTGCCCCCTCCCCTCCCTGGACAATACTGCCCGCTCTCGCGATTTCAGCAGAGCAACAAACATTATCAAGGACCCATCCCATCCTGGTCACAACTTGTTCAGCCTTCTGCCCTCTGGTCGGTGCTACAGAGCACATAAAACAAGGACAGTTTCTTTCCCAGAGCCATCAGTGCTCTGAACAAGAAAACATAAAAATAACAATACTAAGGTCACGCATTACACGTGCAATCCTGTGCAATATTCTTCTCTCACTCAATATCCACTCAGTTATTTTATCAGCATGAGCAAATTACAGCTCCTGGCTTTAAGTGATTGCTGCTTCTTTGATTCTAGTTTATTATTTTTTTTGTTTGTTTTTTTGCATTTTACTTTACTTTTATTTATTCCCTACTGCTATTGCATTATTGTATATATTATTGTACTATTGTTGGAATGGATTTCATTGCATACTTGCTATACAATGACAATAAAGGCTTTCTATTCTACTCTTTTAAAACATAAACACACAAGGCATTAAAGACATAACACTAAACAAAATGCCTATGCCTCAAGGAAGACCAACATGAGGACTAATTGAATCCATGGTGTTGGAATGAACACTAACATTACCTAAACATGGACTATTTCAAGGGCCTACTACAGGTCGTCACCCCCCACCCCAACAGCGAACCAAAAGCTTCACCCCTGACTGTTAATGTTTCACCCAGCTCTATACCTGTACCCACATTCAGTACCAAACCATATGTGTGTGTGTGTGTGTGTGTGTGTGTGTGTGTGTGTGTGTGTGTGTGTGTGTGTGATTGTGTCGATAATAAAGAAACAGTAGCCTAGCAAACTAGCCCACCTCTAGTAGCAAGAAAGATGAATTGTTGGTCTAGTGATGCTCCATAGAGCCTCAGTCAGGATTGGTAAAATTTTACCGGTCCAATCACAAAGCTACATTTGTGTAGCGAGATTGTAGGGCGGGGCTGAGCACAATGATGACAGGTTTGAAGAAGTAGGAACTTATACAGTCTATGCATTTACATGCAGTCTATAAGCAGCATGTAAATGGAGCTGCTTGGATATTTTTCCTCCATTGTTAGTGGTGTGTTAACATTAATTAGTCTAGCCTATAGGATGTTAAAACAACCAGATAGATGCTAGTTTAGACTTGTTTTCATTGCTCTGTATACATCACATTGTTCTTTGCTGTGACTGGTCACAGCACTGGCCTATTACATGTAGAGCAGTTTGAAAGACAGTCGTTGATCCCACCCGTATGGTTAAGCTCAGTCTATGTATTGTCTCCAAAATATCATAGATCATAGTCAGGCTTGATAGGCTAGAAAATTATTACAATTTGTAGAAGAAATTCCCACATTACACTGGTGTTTGTTGGATTGTAAAATGACTGCTGATGGTATTTGAAATACATCAGCGAAAGAGAAACGGTTCAACCTGAATCTGTCTGATATGTGTGTGTGTGTGTGTGTGTGTGTGTGTGTGTGTGTGTCAGTGGACAGAACTGACTCATACTGGATGACCACAGGGGGTGAAGGGGGTTGGTCGAACACATCTCCTCTATCTGTCCTCTAAAACACCATTAAATGTCCATGTGTCCATCTCTCTCCATCTATCCATCTGTCCATCTATCCTGTCCATCTATCCTGTCCATCTATCCATCTGTCCATCTATCCTGTCCATCTATCCATCAGTCCATCTATCCTGTCCATCTATTCGTCTGTCAATCTGTCATCTCTCTATCTATCCCCCTGTCCATATATCCATCGCCCCTCTATCCATCTGTCCCTCTGTCCATCTATCCTTCTGTCCATCTATCCTGTCCATCTATCCATCTGTCCATCTATCCTGTCAATCTATCCATCTGTCCATCTATCCTGTCCATCTATCCATCTGTCCATCTATCCATCTGTCCATCTATCCATCTGTCCATCTATCCTGTCCATCTATCCTGTCCATCTATCCATCTGTCCATCTATCCTGTCCATCTATTCGTCTGTCAATCTGTCATCTCTCTATCTATCCCCCTGTCCATATATCCATCGCCCCTCTATCCATATGTCCCTCTGTCCATCTATCCTTCTGTCCATCTATCCTGTCCATCTATCCATCTGTCCATCTATCCTGTCAATCTATCCATCTGTCCATCTATCCTGTCCATCTATCCATCTGTCCATCTATCCTGTCCATCTATCCATCTGTCCATCTATCCTGTCCATCTATCCTGTCCATCTATCCATCTGTCCATCTATCCTGTCCATCTATTCGTCTGTCAATCTGTCATCTCTCTATCTATCCCCCTGTCCATATATCCATCGCCCCTCTATCCATCTGTCCCTCTGTCCATCTATCCTTCTGTCCATCTACCCCTATGTCTATCTCTCTATCTATCACTCTGTCCATGTAGCCCTCTGTCCTTCTGTCCATCTATCTCCATCTGTCTTTCCCAACCAGTATGTCGTGGCACATAAGTGATACATGAGAAATTATCAGGTGTCCCATGGAAAAAGATCCTATTTCAACTCATTGCTATGATAAGTGAATAGTATAATTATGGATCCATACAACAGCACACACCATTGATCCACTCAGAGCTGTTAAGGAACATTTGTGTGTGTCTTTGTTCAATTCCTGCAAGAATATCAGCTTTGTGTTTAACTAAACAGGCCCAGGTTTCACACTGAGTAAGTACAGAGAGAGTAAGTTTGCATTATATTTAAAAAAATATATAGCCAACTTTTTGTGACATTTTTGTTGGGTAGTGTGCCTTGTGATTTTTCTATTGTAAAATGTGTTCTGTGGCTCAAAAAGCTTTGGAAACACTGGTCTAGAACAACAGAAAATGTGAAGTTCAGGTTCTAGGTTCAACCCAAGCACACACATCTGTCTGATATACATGACTATTTGGACACAAATCTGACCCCCCCACCACCACCCACCCACCCACCCACCCACACACACACACTGCAGATATAAACAACAACCTCTGCTTTAACGCAGCTCAAGGACGGGGGGGGGGGCTAGTACCATTATGCAACTGCGGTGGAGGACCCCCCCCCAAAAAAACAAAAAGTAAAAACCAAAAACTCACTGTGCACCATTGTGCAAATACACTAACGTGTGCGTGGATGTGTGTGGGGGTGGGGGTGGGGGGGCATGGCAGCTGGAGAGGATAAAAGCAAAGCTGACCGACATTTTACCGTTCGGCTCAGCCCACCCCCCCACCCCGGAAAAAAAATCGTATGCATGCTGGACCACATGAATACTAAACAACAGAAGAGCCTCAGGATATGGTTCTGGTTCTTACCCGGGCCGCCATCTTCAGGGCTGCGGTAGATCGGAGCTGGATCCGGGGGTCAGATCTTCAGGACGGCGGAAGGATCAGCAGGTTGAGGAAAGCCGTCTGCGCATGCGCTCTGATTGGCTGATCCCAGCGGAAGTGATGTTAATTAATGTCAGCTCGCGTACAGCTGAGGCTCCACCCACCCCCCTCTTCTGTGATTCTCCTCCTTACGTGTGTAGACACCGTGTACGCGCTTTCATTGAGCACTGTTGCCATTTAACGACGCAACAAAGCTGATGAGGAGGAGTTAGTTCAGCACCACGGACAGCGACACAAACAGGAGAGGAGAGGAGTGGGGAGGAAAAGAGTGGAGAGGAGAGGAGAGGAGAGGAGAGGAGAGGAGAGGAGAGGAGAGGAGAGGAGAGGAGAGGAGAGGAGAGGAGAGGAGAGGAGAGGAGAGAGAAAGACAGCAGTTGACCCCCCCTCTCCTGCCACTCCTTCACCACAGGAGAGACAGATACTGCGGGGAATCGCTGCCCTCACTCCACTGATCACATCGGGATTGATCTTTCACAAAAAGGCTTAACTGTGGTGGCAGAGTCTTACAAACTTCTGTCACCACCCTGTTAAATAGCGGAATGGAAGTCATTTTGATTTGGGTTCTCAGGACACTTGCAGGAAGAAAGGCCAGCTTCATCAGTTGTCCCAGTTTGGTGCAACCTGCTTCTCTGAGACAGGATCTCAGGCTGGCAGATTGCAGGGCCTCAGTCTTTAGGAAATCATTGGATTTCAACTGTGACTAAATGATGATCTGTAAAACCAACTGGACTTATATTGCAATGAAATAATTTGGGGCTGAGAGTTTTGAAATGTAAATCCTATCTAATCTAGCAGTTGTTAGTGGGTCAGTTGTTGCAGACCCTGACCCACATGTTTTACTCTAAAAGAATCAAGTAGGTTATTGTTCAATATTGCAGTTTTGAGTGTTTGAGATGACAGAGGGTGGGGTTCCTCACCAATCCTATCTACAGTGAAATCTATGGTACAGTTGAAATCTCCACCAACAAAGATGTAGTCTTGTTGATGCATTGATAATACATTTTTCAAACAGGTATAAAAGTTCACTATTTGGGGCATAGATGTTAATAAAACAGTAAACTGAGTCCTCTATATTTGCTCTGACAACTAATAAGCGACCTTTTATGACTTCTGTGCAAGACAAAATGGATGTAGCAGAGTCTTTAAAAAGTCTAGCTACTCCTGCACTGACATTTGTTCCATGACTGAGTCTTCCACCAAAGACCCCACTCAGTCTCATCTTTTGTTGTGGTGTGTGTCTCTTGTAAAATAAAGACGTCAATCTTTTTTTGATCTGAAATCTCAGAGATCAGTGCCCTTTTTTGCCTGTCCCTCCCACCATTAATATTCAGGGACCCTACTTTAAGGCTCCACATAGATAAAAGGGAGATTGTAAGTGGACAGATAAAGCCAATCAGAACCCAGAGCAGACAGAAAGACACCCAGTGATGCATTATTATTTCGGGTTTTTAGATCTAGTTTTGACGGTACTTTTCCTCAACGTGGTGATATGTTTCTTCAGACGAAAACTTTTTTTTTTCGTCCAGGAGATCAAATCCAACCCTTCTTTTCAGTACATGCACTGATCTAATAAATTTCTCTGTGTCTTCAAAATAGTCCTCTACTTTGGCTGTCTTTTTGAAAGTTTCATCTAAAAATTGATTTAAATCTTCCACAGGGTACAAATCCACATTCCTGCTGGAGCTTCCAGACATGGAGACATTATCAGACTCATAATTATCATCTATATCATCCATTACACCTACAGCAGGTTATCTGTGGACTGGGAAAGACCCATACTGTCCTCAGCTGGACACGCCCCTCTTACCGTCTCATTATTTTTATTCATCACTGTATTACTATTGTCCCCCTGAAGGGGAGACACTTTCATTTTTCCTACCACCGTCCTATCTACTTGGGGGACATGTATAACCTCTATACCCTCAGAGGCGTCCATTTTAGGCGCAACAGTCTCAGACCCACTGGGCTCAGACCCATCATTCCCAGACCCGCCGGTTCCGGCCCCGCCTACCGCCGTAGCGGTCTCTACCGCCGTAGCGGTCTCTACCACCGCTTCGTAGCTGTTCGCATCATCACCCCACTGTTTATGAGGACATGCGAACCGTTTATGTCCCATGTCACCATATTCAAAACATTTCATTTGTCCTGAACTCGCATACCCCATGTACGAAGCATCTCCATGTTTCACACGGAAAGACACCTCTAGATTCTGTGTCTGCAAGTCCAGGAACATCAACACCTGTCTCCTCAAAGACAGGACATGTGTCAGTTTAGGGTCTTTACAGCCCAAACCAATATTCTTTAAACCGCTCGCAAATTTCCCAAAACGACGAAGTTCTTTCTCAAGGAGCTAGTTCGGAATAAAAGGCGGAACACCAGAGATGATAATGCGCGTAGACGGAGCTGTCAACGGTGAAACCTGCACGAACAGGTCCCCAATAATCACACCGCTTTCAATTAACTTATGCACAAGAGTCTCCGTTTTCAGAAAAACCACGACTGCCTTATTCATTCGTGAGGCATATTGTAACGAACCACAGAGAACCCAAGCGCAAAACAGGAGGCGTGCGTAAAAGTCCAAACAGTAATTTATTCTTACACAGAATAAAATCACAATACAAAATCCTAAGGCAGAGTCCCCTTTAGAGTCTCTCAGGGCTGGAAGGTACTTATCCGGCCGTGGCTCGGGTGATCTCCTCTGGTCTGAGGGTGAGACCGGATTCGGGCTGGTTCTGGTCCTGAGTCGGGGCTGGCGGCAGTACTCGTAGTCGGGGTTCGTTCCGGGGTCAGGGCTGGCGGCTGGTATCAGAGTCGAGGTACGTTCCAGGGTCAGGGCAGGCGGCGAGAGGAGTATCAGGTTCCGGTCCAGGTTCAGAGACAACAATGACAGGCAGAGACAACAGGCAGAAAACAGAGGTCGGACAGAAACGGGACTGGTACACGGAACACGGGGAACAAAGGTTGCGGGAAAATCAGAGGACTTGGTCATGATAATCTGGCACAGAGTCAGGTCTGAGAGCCGGTTTTATACACCTCACCTGATGAGCTTCAGCTGCTCTCACCAGGTGAGGTGCATATAATAATCAGAACAGGGTGAAAGGTGAGGACAGAGACACAGAACAGAGACAGAGCAGAAACACACAGAAAACACAAGGAATAGAACATGACAGAACCCCCCCCCCAAGGAACGTCTCCCGACGTTCCACAAACAACACACACAAAAACACAACACGGGAGGGCGGTGGGGGATCCGGAGGAGGGCTAGAATTCTTCAGAGACATCCGAATTCATTTCAAGATCCTCCTCCTCGCAAGTCTCCCAGGTCATCTCCTCCTCATTCGACACCTCCCCTGGCGGGCGAACCCCAAGATGTTCAGACATCCCCTCCTCGTCCTCGTCCATGGGAACTTCTGATTCTTCTTCTTCGCTAGATGGGGGTTCTGGGATGTCAACAGGGGGAAGCCTCCGGCGTCTGGAGTTAGTGGGTTGACCTGGGTGAGAGGCGTGAAACTGATGAATGAGCCTCTTGTCAAGGATCTGCCGGGCCGGTACCCAGGTCCTCTCCTCGGGTCCATAACCCTCCCAGTCCACCAGATACTGAAGTCCTCTCCCCCATCGTCTAGACCGAAGTAGTCTCCGGACCGTGTAGGCTGGTGCGCCGTCGATCATTCTGGGGAGAGGCGGAGACTGGGAGGGAACCATTAGCGGACTCTGGGAGACAGGCTTGATTCTGGATATATGAAATGCTGGATGAATTTTCAAGGACTGGGGAAGGGTTAATCTAACAGCTACCGGGTTGATTATCCTTTCGATAGCAAAGGGGCCGATGAATTTGGGAGAAAGCTTCCTGGATTCTACCCGTAGCGGAAGGTCCTTGGTGGACAACCAAACCTTCTGTCCCACCTTATAAGAGGGCCCTATAGACCTTTTCTTGTTGGCCTGTACTGCTTGCCTCTTAACTGATTGCAGTAGGGAGGCCCGAGCGTCTCTCCAAACTCTCCTACACTTCTTAAGGAAGGACTCTACCGAGGGAGAACAAGAGTTAATTTCCGAGTCAGGGAACAGGGGAGGAAGGTACCCATTACCCACCTCAAACGGGGTCAGGCCGGTAGAAGAGTTGACCAGAGTGTTATGTGCATATTCCACCCATAGGAGTTGCTTGGACCATTGTCCCGGGTCCTTGGACGTCGTACACCGCAGCAGGGACTCCAATTCCTGATTGGCCCTCTCGGATTGGCCGTTGGTCTGAGGATGGAACCCTGAAGAGAGATTGACTGAAGCCCCAATGAGATGACAAAACTCCCTCCAGAAGGAGGAAGTGAATTGTGGGCCCCGATCGGACGTGACCTCGGTGGGAATACCATGTATCCTGAAAACATGTTGGAGAACGGTCTGAGCTGTTTCCTTAGCAGAGGGGAGTTTGGGCATGGGAATAAAATGGGCCATTTTACTAAATCTATCCACAATGGTGAGGATTACCGTATTACCCTCAGACGGGGGTAACCCCGTGACGAAATCTAGGGCGATGTGGGACCATGGACGATGGGGTATGGGTAGAGGCCGGAGCTGTCCCGCAGGCCTGTTCCTGGAAAACTTATTCTGAGAACAGACGGAACAGGCATTAACATATGTGGTGACATCCTCCTTTAATGAGGGCCACCAAAATCTCCTTTTTACCACTTCCAGAGTTCAAATAATGCCAGGGTGACAGGTCAGGTTGGAACCGTGGAGCCACTGCAGCAATTCGCTTCTGAAACGAAGAGGAACAAACAGGTGAGTATCAGGACAGTTGCTGGGTCCAGGTTCATCCTCCAACGCAGCCTTTATTCTTTCCTCCACATCCCATCTTATGACCGTGACCCTGGCTGACTTGGGAAGAATGGATTCTTCCGCTCCCTCCTCCTCCTCTGAGGAGAGAAACTGACGGGATAGGGCGTCTGGTTTAATATTACGGGACCCTGGGCGATAAGAGAGACAAAAACTGAAACGGTTAAAAAACAACGACCATCGGGCTTGTCTGGAGTTGAGCCTCTTGGCGGTTCTTAAGTACTCTAGATTCTTATGGTCAGTCCAAACCATGAACGGCTCCTTAGCTCCCTCCAGCCAGTGTCTCCACTCCTCGAGAGCCAGTTTGACCGCCAGTAACTCCCGATTCCCTATATCATAGTTCCTTTCAGCGGAGGACAACCGTCTAGAAAAGAAAGCACAAGGATGCATTTTGTTATCCAGGATATTTCTCTGAGATAGTACGGCCCCTACTCCTATACTGGATGCATCAACCTCCACCACAAACTGTCTGTCAGGGTCAGGAAATTGGAGGATCGGGGCCGAACTGAAGAGAGCCTTCAACTTACGGAAGGCCAGGTCTGCATCTTGGTTCCATCGGAAGGTGACCTTGGAAGAGGTTAGAGCGCTAAGGGGAGCAGCGATAGTGCTATAACCACGAATAAACCTGCGGTAAAAATTAGCGAACCCCAGGAATCGCTGGAGCTGCTTACGGGTCTCAGGGATTGGCCAATCGGTTACTGCGGCTACCTTGGAAGGGTCCATCTTTAGCTGGTTCTGACCCACAATGTAACCCAGGAACGAGACCGTTGGAACGTGGAACTCACATTTCTCTGCCTTGACATATAGAGAGTTCTGGAGGAGCCTCTGGAGAACCTGCTGAACGTGATGAACGTGCTCCTGTTCAGAACGAGAGAATATTAAAATATCATCAAGGTAGACAAACACAAACTGGTTTAACATGTCTCTCAGCACTTCATTGATGAGGTTCTGGAACACGGCAGGAGCGTTAGTTAGCCCAAACGGCATTACCAAATACTCGTAGTGTCCTGATGGAGTATTAAATGCCGTCTTCCACTCATCTCCTTCCCGGATGCGTACCAGATGGTATGCATTTCTTAAATCTAACTTAGAAAAGATGGTAGCCCCTTGAAGGAGTTCGAAAGCGGAGGAGATGAGTGGCAGTGGGTAACGATTCTTTACCGTGATATCATTTAAGCCTCTGTAGTCAATACAGGGTCGCAGTGTCTTATCCTTTTTATCCACGAAGAAGAACCCTGCTCCCGCCGGAGAGGAGGAGGGTCGGATGATACCTGCAGCAAGGGCATCATTAATATATATATCCATCGCTTCCCGCTCAGGGGCGGAAAGCGAGTATAGTCTCCCTTTAGGGGGGGAGGTACCTGGTAGGAGGTCTATGCAGCAGTCATACTCTCGGTGGGGAGGTAGAGATGTAGCCTTGGTCTTGCTGAACACCTCCTTGAAGTCCAAGTACACGGGAGGAACATTGTTCAGGTCTACCGGAGTGGACGAAGGTACAGGTCTTGCAGCCGGATCACTCTGCTGGAGACAGAGGGATTGACAGTTCTTACCCCAGCTTATGACTGTTCCATTCTGCCAATCCAGGTGCGGGTTATGTCGGCGGAGCCATGGGTATCCTAGAATGACTGGAAGCTCTGGAGAGTCTAGGACGAAAAATTGAACAGTTTCAACATGGTTGCCAGAAGTAATCATAGACACCGGCTCAGTCTGGTGTGTGATCTTGGCCAACAGATGCCCATCCAAGGCATGTGCCACTATGGGTTCCCTAAGGGAACTGACAGTAATACCCAACTGCTTGATTAGCCCAGCGTCCATAAGGTTACTGTCAGCTCCTGAATCAATAAATACAGATTGCGTGATAGGTTCACCCTTGGGACGGAGCTGTACCTGGAACAGGGGTCGGGAAATGGGGGCAACGGAGGTGGACCGACTCAGCAGAATGCCCCCCTTTACTGCTGAGCCTGATCTTTTAACGGACACTCCCAAATGAAGTGTCCAGTGCCGCCGCAGTAGAGACAAAGGTTCTCTTTACGACGACGATCCCGTTCCTGCTGGGTTAGCTTGGGTCGAACCCTCGGTCTGGACTCCCCCTCAGTGTTCTGCAAACTGCGGGGTGGAACAGATGACATCCTGGAAGGGTAGCTAGATTCACCTCTCTCCCTCCTTCGCTCCCTCAGCCGATTGTCCAGCAGAATGGTCAGGCGTATTAACTCCTCCAAGGACGTGGAGTCGTCACGCAACGCTAACTCGTCCTTAAGTTCAGCGTTCAGACTCCTGCGGAACAGTGCTCGTAATGCTTTGTCCTCCCATCCACAGTCTGCTGCCGCAATACGGAAAGTGATAGCATATTGAGCGACCGGTGTGTCCTCCTGTCTTAAAGACAGCAACCTGGACTCTGCCTGTCTGCCTCTAACGGGATGATCAAAAACCAACATCATTTCATTAATTAATAGGTTATAGTCTGTCCGAAGCTCTGGGCGATGGGTAGACACAGCCAAGGCCCATGCTGCTGCCTGTCCAGAGAGTAAACTCAGTACAAATGCTGATTTAGACTCACTTGTGGGGTAGCTGAGTGGCTGTTGGCTAAAGACCAGAGAGCATTGGTGGAGGAACTGACCGCATAAACCCAGGTCACCCTGATACCTGACTGGGGTGGGCATGTGGGGTTCCCGGGGTGAACTGCTTGCCGCCGGAGTTGTCACCAGGGAGGAAACGGAGGGGGTGGTGATGACAGGGGTCGGTGCGGAGGTGATCCCCGCTGGCGGAGTCTGCGGAGAGAGCCGCGAATCCATGGAACGGAGCTGAGCGCGGACCTCCGAGATGGCTGATCCAAGCTCCTTCATCCCTGTAGCCAGAACATTAAGAGCTTCACTGTGCTGTGAAGTCACTTCGCCCTGGCCGCGAACTGCTTCTAATAAAGCCTCTAGTTCTGCTGGATTCATGTTGGCCAGATTATACTGTAACGAACCACAGAGAACCCAAGAGCAAAACAGGAGGCGTGCGTAAAAGTCCAAACAGTAATTTATTCTTACACAGAATAAAATCACAATACAAAATCCTAAGGCAGAGTCCCCTTTAGAGTCTCTCAGGGCTGGAAGGTACTTATCCGGCCGTGGCTCGGGTGATCTCCTCTGGTCTGAGGGTGAGACCGGATTCGGGCTGGTTCTGGTCCTGAGTCGGGGCTGGCGGCAGTACTCGTAGTCGGGGTTCGTTCCGGGGTCAGGGCTGGCGGCTGGTATCAGAGTCGAGGTACGTTCCAGGGTCAGGGCAGGCGGCGAGAGGAGTATCAGGTTCCGGTCCAGGTTCAGAGACAACAATGACAGGCAGAGACAACAGGCAGAAAACAGAGGTCGGACAGAAACGGGACTGGTACACGGAACACGGGGAACAAAGGTTGCAGGAAAATCAGAGGACTTGGTCATGATAATCTGGCACAGAGTCAGGTCTGAGAGCCGGTTTTATACACCTCACCTGATGAGCTTCAGCTGCTCTCACCAGGTGAGGTGCATATAATAATCAGAACAGGGTGAAAGGTGAGGACAGAGACACAGAACAGAGACAGAGCAGAAACACACAGAAAACACAAGGAATAGAACATGACACATATAAAAGATTTGCATTCCCCACCTGTTCTCCCGCCGCCAGCAGAACCTCTTCCACGGTGACGGCACCGTTTGGAGGGACAATCCGAACACCCTGCCGGATTGTCAGAGGTGGCATCTCTGCAGACGCCATGACTCCCGACAACACAACTATACTTAACAATTAATAAAAAACAATACCTTACCTGATAATGCAGTAGAATCAGTGTCAGAACAGTTGAAAACAAGCCCAGAAAACAAATTCAAAACTCCAGGGCACTCACACGCCACCACCACCACCCACGCTTACCAGAAATGGAAAGAGAGGAGAGGAAAGGTTTTGGTTTGGTTTTCAAGGTCCCTTTATTGACCATCTTTCAGGTTTCAACAGTTACATCGTCACTTAAATGCAAAACGAGAAGAAAAACAAAACCATCATCAGACTCTTGAGAAAAGAGAAACTTTTCAAAAATTCACTTTCAGCTCTCCCTCTCCCCCCACAGAGCACAGAGCACCCTCTACAGTCCATATACTCTGAAATTCTTTCAGATTGTCCATCATCTGGTAGTATGCATGCTCCACCCTCAGGCGGGCCTTTAACAGTCCTTCAAGTACCATCTTAGGTTCCACACTACCAGAACCTTGAGCACCATTTCTCCTTGTCAGCCAGAGAGCCAGCTTAGCAGAACCACATAAAAAGTTTATAAGAGCGTGAACAGTTCTTTGTTTAGCAGAATACACAGGACCAAAAATAAACAGTTCATGAGTGAAATTCTCACCAAGGCCACGAAAGAGCTTCTTCAGAAACTCAAACAAAGATTCTAACCTGGAGCAACAAACAAAAACATGATAAAGAGTTTCAGTCTGGGAGCAGAACAGACACTCCTCTCCCACCCCAGGATCCATGTGTGCTCTGTATCTGTTTGTAGCTATCGCCCCATGGACCACCCTCCACTGGAGGTCTGCTGTCCTCTTCTCAACAGGCAGCTTGTACAGGGACCGCCAGCTGCCTTTGGGGGAAACGTCTGGGCCAAAAAAGTCAGTCCACCTCGACTCCTTCACTCCTGTCAGGGAACGAAGATGGAGGACCTTGACGCACGCTTTGTAAAGAGCTTTTTTTCCTGCATCCTGAAAATTTTCCAGAATTTTCTGGTCAGAGGTAAGAGACAGGTAAGAGACAGAAAGCAGCAGACAGTAGAGAGGGAGGAACACCTGGTGATGCATGATCATTTCTTATTTCTACTGCTGGTTCTTCTACCTTTTCTTAGTGCAGTCAGATGCTTTTTGAATGAATGAATGAATGTATTTATTTTTTCGAACATGTATAAAAATAAAATAAATTGTATGTAACTATTGTACATACAATAGACAGAAAAAAAGAGAGAAAAAAAACAAACAAAATATTAAAATAAAGAGCAAGACATTACAAAACACCGCACATTGTTTGAAAAAAAGGAAGTGGGAAGAAGTACAATACTTATTTTAATTTCCCACCCCTTTTATCTGCTCTTTGGTTTGCAGCTATACATCCTAACCACAGTACATCATAGACCTATATAAGTATATACCATGTGTAACCTTAATAAATATCTATATAAATATATAATTACAAAATTAAATATATGCTACATCATTATCCATATAAGTATATAATTACAAAAATATATTCTATATAAATATCTATATAACCAAAATAAATACATACTACATACATATCATCATTAATATAAATATAAATATATAAATCCATAACTAAATCTTTACCCTCTTCACCATATACTAAGTTAGTTACAATATATCAATCAACGCTATTCTACAGTTTATATAAATGTAACCCTTATCATCCTCTATTGACAAGCTTCCTCTTCCATATACTTGTGTAAAAGACATGTCTTGTACCTTTTTTTAAACAGATTTATATTTGCACTTTGTTTTATTTCTGTCCCCAGACTGTTCCACAAATTCACTCCACAGCTCGAGACGCACATACTTTTCATGTTTGTTCGGACTTTAGGTTTCTTAAAATGTAGTTCTCCCCTTAGATTATAACCCCCTTCCCTTTCATTAAACATGTCCTGTATATTTTTGGGTAGTAGGTTGTTTCTTGCTTTGTACATTATTTGCGCCGTTCTAAATTTGACCAAATCCATGAATTTCAACATATGTGATTTTATGAATAGTGGGTTTGTGTGATCTCTGTATCCTGTTTTGTATATTGTCCTTATAGCTCTTTTCTGTATTGTGCATATTGGCTGCAGAGTGGTTTTGTAGTTGTTTCCCCAGACTTCGACACAGTACAAAAGATATGGCAAAAATAAGGAGTAATAAAGAGTTTGCAATGATTTGCACTCAAGTATGTGTTTAGTTTTCCAAAGAATAGCCGAGCACTTTGCCAGTTTTGCTCTTACGTATGCTACATGAGTTTTCCAACATACTTTGTTATCTATTTGTTATCATTCCTCCCGAAAACCTCCGGACAACAGCTCAGAAAAGCAACAACTAACAGTAAATATAAATAAATAACCTTACCTGATCATGCAGTTTAGAAACCCATAGAAAACAGTAGAAATCAGGGACAGAATCATTCAAACTCTGCGCCACTCACACTTCCCCCACCACCGCCACACACACACACTCGCCGGAAACGGAAACGGAGAGGAGAGGAGAGGAAAGGAAAGGAGTGGAGAGGTTTTTTGGTTTTCAAAAATCCCTTTATTAACCACTTCAATAAAGATTTTTCAACAAAAAGAGAAAAACATAACTACCAAGACAAAGAGAAAAAATCCTTCTAAATAAAACAGCCAAAAAACAAAGAATGAAATAAACCACATAAGGACATTCAAAAACAATACACACAAATCAGAGCTTAATATTTAGTTGCCCATCCTCTTCGACAACACACAGAACCCCATTTAAAGACCACATACATGTGAAGTCTTGCATTTTGTCCATTAATCTATGATAGACAAACTCCACCCTAAGGCGAGATGTCAACAGTCCTTTAAAAACTGGCACCAGGTCTACACACCCGGTGTCCTGGGCCTTATTTTTCCGAGTCAGCCATATGGCCAACTTTGCGAAACCCGAAATGAAATTCAGCAAACCACAAACATTTTTCCCGTTTTTCTGACATTTTTGTCCAAACACAAAAGCTTCCAAAGAAAAAGAAAACCCAAACGCTTGAAACAAACTTGTCAACACAACAAACAGTGATCCTAGTCTAGGACATTGAATAAACAAATGCGTAAGGGTTTCAGACTCCAAACAAAACAAACACTCCTCGCCCACACCAGGATCAATGTGTGTATCTGTTAGTGGCTATCGCACCATGTAAAATCCTCCACTGGAGGTCTGCTGTCCGCTTTTCAAGAGGCAGCTTGTACAGGAACTGCCAACTGCCCTTCGGGGAAGTATCTGGGCCAAAAAACTCGGTCCACCCCGACTCCTTGACTTCAGAGAGAGACTTAAAATGAAGCACTTTCACACAAGTCTGATAGAGTTCTTTTTTACCAGCGTCCTTAAAACCATCTAACGCTGGTGTTTCAAAGGTCAGAAGCTGCCCCCCCCCTCTCCTGCCACTCTCTCACTGCAGGGGAAACAGACAATGCGGGGAAGCTGTAGTCACTGCCCTCACTCCACTGATCACGTTGAGATTTGTCTTAAATGGAGAGGCAGATTCTCTGAGACTTCAGTCACCACCCTGTTGAATAAACGGATAGAGGTGACTTTACTCCTTACTCCCAGCATGATTTCAGGAAGATCTGCCAGCTCCATCAAAGGTCCAATTTTGGTACACCCAGCCTCTCTGAGGCTGGTCCGCAGGGAAGAAGATTTCAGGACCTCAGTCTTCAGTAGGTCGTTGGCAAACAACGGTTCCTCAAAAATCGACATTCCCGGAGTCTCGCTGTATACTCGTTGTATCTTTAAAATCTGCCATGCCTGCAAGACAGAACTGTAGAAAGGAGTGAGACCGGACAGATCAAGCTCTGCACCACGGACCAAAAACAGCTGCTTATCGTAGTGCAGACATCCCACTCTCCACTCAGCAGTCTTGCCGTTTCCAACCATCTTAATCTGCTGTTATATAGAAATCTTTGCACCGTCTGTAGTTGGAAAGAGGCAAGTCTCGTCGAAATGTCTATCAGTCCTTGCCCACCCTCAGCCACAGGAAGGTACAATGCAGCTGCTCGAAGCCAGTGTCTACCAGACCAGAAAAAGTCCAAGATTTTCCTCGGTATTTCCTCAATCAGACCCCTCGGTGGCGTCAAAGGAATGAGTTTATGCCAAAGAGCCGAGGCAACCAAGTTATTAGCCACCAGAACTCTTCCCCTATATGACAGCTGGGGTAGCAACCATTTCCATTTAGACAACCGGGCGCACACTTTCTCCATAATTCCCTCCCAATTCTTCTTCTGAAAACTGTCAGAGCCTATAAAAACTCCCAAAACCTTCATCCCCTCCCTCCCCCATCTTAGACCTTCTGGGAGTATAGGTATTCCCTGCTCCCTCCATTCACCCAACAATAGTGCCTTGCTTTTTGCCCAATTCACCTGTGCAGATGTTGCCCTCTCATACAAACCAAGGGTATCTTGCAAACAACGAACATCATCCTGACTACAAACAAAAACATTAACATCATCTGCATACGCTGAAACTGTTAAAGGACGCTCAAAAACACCAAGCCCAGGCAGGGAAAAACCACTAAGCCGATCCCTCAGCCTGCACAGTAGAGGCTCAATCACCAAACTGTACAATTGGCCTGAGATGGGGCATCCCTGCCTTATACCCCTCTGCACAGTGATTGGCCGACTCAGCCCCGCCCCCATTTTCACCAAGCATTGTGCATTAGAATAAAGCAGACTCACCCACGACACGAAACCATCACCAAAACCAAACGCCCTTAGTGCCGAAAATAAATAGGAGAGATTCACCCTGTCAAAAGCTTTCTCCTGATCAAGAGATAGCACACCAACATTTGCATTATAACAGTTACAAATATCAACAAGATCTCTCATGAGAAAAATATTGTCCATAATATTCTGTCCATAATACAATAGCTCTGATCACCATCAATGACATTTCCAAGCACCTCTTTTAGTCTGTTCGACAGAACTCTGGACAGTATCTTATAGTCCGAGCAGAGCAGGGCGACTGGCCTCCAATTCTTTAAAAATGCCAGGTCTCCCTTCTTAGGCAGAAGGGAGATTATTGCCCTTTCACAAGACACTGGGAGGGAGCCATTTTTGTAACATTCTTGAAAAACACCAAGAAGATCGTGGCAAATAATGTTCCAAAAGGTTTTAAAAAAGTCCATTGATAGTCCATCAATCCCAGGTGCTCGTCCGGATCCTAACTGACTGAGAGCAGTAGTTAATTCCTCCAATGTCAGATCTCTATCCAGTTCTTTTTTTTCCTCTTCGCTGAGCTGAGGAAGGTCTTTCAGTAGCTCATTTCGACTGTCCAAATGACAAGGTTCTGCGTTGAACAGATCGGTGTAAAAATCCACGGCATGCTTTCTCATCAGAACCGGGTCAGTAGTAGTCTTTCCATTTGGTAATTTTTAAACAGCCATTGTTTTCCTCTCAGCTGTTGATCTCTCCAGATTAAAGAAAAAAGAGGTTGGAGCATCCATGTCCTTCAGCTGGAGGAAACGAGATCGGACCAGGGCTCCTTTGACCCTCTCCTGCAGGAGTGAGCTCAGCTCAGACCGTTTATCCTCCAACAGAGGTCCAGTACTGTCATCAGCAGTCCTGTGTAAACCATCCTCAATGGTTCTAATGTCTTTTTCCAAATTTTTGATTTCATTTTTTATTCTCATTGAGGAAAAAGCAGTGTACTGCTGACAGAAAAGACGGATTTGTATTTTACCCACATCCCACCAGAGTTTCAGCGAGCAAAAATTTTCCTTCTTGGACTTCCAATTAAACCAGAAAGTATTAAAAAATTTACAAAAGTTTTTATCTTGTAGCAACTTGTTATTGAAAGACCAACAAGATTTAGCCCCTTCGCCTACTGATGTTATGATGTTAACTGTTACCAAGTGATGATCATTGAAACCAACTGGAATTATTTTGCAGTGGAGTAATTTGGGGCTGAGAATTTTTGAAATATATATCCTATCCAATCTAGCAGCACACACTTGATTATTATTGACCCTAACCCATGTATACTGCTTAGATTGGGGGTGTTTTATCCTGAAGGAATCGAGTAAGTCTGCATGTAAAATAGCAGTTTTAAGTATCTGAGATGATTGAGGGGGTTCTTCACCAATTCCGTCTACAGTGAAGTCCAAAGTGCAGTTAAAATCACCACCAACAATGATATGATCTTGCTGATGAGCTGACCATTCATTTTTCAAACAATTATAAAAGTGTACACTCTCCATTATTGGGAGCATAGATGTTGACAAGGCAGTAAACAGAATTCTCTATGTTTGCTCTTACAATTAACATACGACCCTTTATTACTTCAGAACAGGACAAAATGGTTGTAGCAAGGTCCTTAAATAAAATGGCTACCCCTGCACTAACATTAGACCCATGGCTGAGTCTACAGGAACCTTTCCACCATAGTCCCCACTCTGTCTCATCCTGTACAATGGTGTGTGTTTCTTGCAAAAACAGAACATCAATCTTATTATTCATTGAAATTTCAGAAATGAGTGCCCTCTTCTGTCCATTCCTCCCACCCTTAATATTTAAATATCCTATTGTAAGGCTCCTCATAGGTGAGACAGAAAAGGTAAACAGACAGATATAACCAAACAAGTACCAGAATAGACAGAAAAACACCCAGTGCTGCATTATCATTTCAGGTTTTTTGATCTTCTGGTTTTACCACTAGTTTTTCTTAGAGTGGTGATGGGTTTCTTCAACCTGAAACGCTTCTTCTCGTCCAAAAGATCAAAACCCACCCTTCTTTTCAGGACACTGACTGATCTTATAAATTTATCAGTATCTTCAAAATAATCCTTGACTTGGACAGATTCCTTGTAAGTTTCGTCCAAAAACTGATTGATCTCTTCCAATGTCCACACTCCTGCTTGAACTTCCAGACATGGAAACATTATCAGACTCATAATCATCATCTAAATCATCCATTTCCCCAGAAGCCTGGCTGTTACACAGCAGATAGTCTGTGGACTCAGAAGGACCCAAACTTTCCTCAGCTGGACATTCCTGTCTTACTTTTTCACCATTATTTTCTGTCAAAGTCATACGATTTTCACCCTGAAGGGGAGCCACTTCCATTTCAATCACACTAACCGCCACATTACTTACCTGGGGGACCTCTTCTACCCTCTTAGAGGCCTCTGCCTCGGGCACAATAGTCCCAGACCCACCTGCGCCGGTCCCGCCGGCCCGAGCGAACCCGGACCCAGCGGACCCGGACCCCCCTACCCCCTTATCGGTCTCTCCCTCCTCTACAGAACCGTGCACATTCTCCCCCCGCTGTTTATGGGGACACGCAAATTGTTTGTGCCCCACATCACCACATTCAAAACATTTCATTTGTCCTGAACTCGCATAGACCATGTAGGAAGCATCCCTGTGTTTAACACGGAAAGACACCTCCAGAGTCTGTGTATGCGAGTCCAGGAACATGAACACCTGTCTCCTCAGGGACTGAACGTGCTTTAGTTTGGGGTCTTTACACCCCAAACCAACAGTTCTAATGCTGCTAGCAAACTTTCCAAAATGGCGCAGCTCTTTCTCTAAAAGCTCATTTGGAATAAACGGCAGCACACCAGAAACAATTATCCGCGTTGACGGCGCTGCCAGCGGTGAAACCTGGACGAACAGGTCCTCAATAACCACAACACTTTCAATTAATTGAAACACAAAATTTTCACTTTTCAGAAATACGACCACCGCTTTACTCATTCTTGAGGCATACAAGAGGTTCTCATGTCCCACCTGTTCTCCCGCCGCCAGCAGAACCTGTTGTACTGTGACGGCACCGTTTGGAGGGACAATCCGAACCCCGTGCCGAATGGACGGAGGTGGCGTCTCTTGAGACGGCATGCTTCCTGACAACCAATACAATTAATCCACTTAATGAAAAAAAACCCTTACCTTATAATGCAGCTGAACCAGTGTCAAGAAAGAATTGAAATCCCCAGGAAACCAATTCAAAATCTCCGTGCCACTCACACGCCGCCACCACCACTCACACTCACCGGAAACGGAAAGAGAGGAGAGGAGAGGAGGAGGAGAGGAGTAGAGTGGAGAGGAGAGGTTTTGGTTTTCAAGGTCCCTTTATTGACCATCTTTCAGGTTTCAACAGTTACATCGTCATTTAAATGCAAAATGAGAAGAAAAACAAAACCATCATCAGACTCTTGAAAAAAGAGAAACTTTTCAAAAATTCACTTTCAGCTCTCCCTCTCCCCCCACAGAGCACAGAGCGCCCTCTACAGTCCCCGCGCTCTCACTGACTGCGCTGGTCCCTGCCTGCCGCTTATGCGGACACGCAAAGCGTTTATGGCCCACATCCCCACACTCAAATCACTTCATGTGTCCGGAGCTAGTGTACACCATGTAGGCGCCGTCTCCATGCTTCACTCTGAAGGAAACCTCCAGAGTCTGGGTAGGGGAGTCTAAAAACATGAACACCTGCCTCCGCAGGGACTGAACATGCTTCAGTTTGGGATCCTTACATCCCAGACTTACAGTTTTAAAACCACTAGCAAATTTACCAAACCTGCGCAGCTCGTCTTCCAGTGATTCATTAGGGATAAACGGTGGGACGCCGGATACGGTAATCCGCGTAGACGGCACCGACAGCGGTGAAACCTGAACAAATATATCTCGGATGAACACTCCACTTTCCACCAGCTGGTGACCTGTGGGTTCATCTCTGAGGAACACCACCACCGCTTTGTTCATCCTTGAGGCATAGGAGAGCTTTTCGTGGCCAACCTGCTCACCTACAGCCAGTAACACCTCCTCCACTGTTACCGTGGGGTCCGGGGGAACTATCCGAACACCTTGTCGGATAGACGGAGGTGGCATCTGTGAGGAAGCCATTCCTCCCGAAAACCTCCGGACAACAGCTCAGAAAAGCAACAACTAACAGTAAATATAAATAAATAACCTTACCTGATCATGCAGTTTAGAAACCCATAGAAAACAGTAGAAATCAGGGACAGAATCATTCAAACTCTGCGCCACTCACACTCGCCGGAAACGGAGAGGAGAGGAGAGGAGAGGAGAGGAGAGAGGATGGGTCTAGGTATACTATGTCTACCGTCTAGGTATACTATGTCTACGGTTGAGGTATACTATGTCTATGGTCCAGGTATACTATGTGTACAGTCTAGGTATACTATATCTACAGTCTAGGTATACTATGTCTACAGTCGAAGTATACTATGTGAAGAACCCCGAAGCCCAGAACAGCAATCACGGCAAGGTAGGGCCAAGCCAACACCCCTCACCCTGGGCCGTAAGAGCCGGGGGCCACCGTGAATGACGCAAACCCGGAGAGGGAGCAGCTAGACCCCCCCAGCGCACCAAGACCGACACAGGCGACCCGGGGCACGAGGACCCACCCGCCACTCTAACCCCAACCCCACCCACCCCATCCCCTACCAAACCCCCCACCCCACCATCCGACTCGCCCACCCCCGCCCCAACACCCCCCCCGAGAGGGCAAACAGCCCCACGCAGCCAGGAAGCCAGACACAGGGGGCGAGCGGCCCACTGAATTGGCGGCAACCAGCCCATCACAAGGCAGGCTGCCACCGGGAGCCGGTCAGAGGACATCAGAGCCGGGACCCAATGCAAGTCCAGAGGGTAAAAATGGACAGTGTGTTGGGGCCCGGCAATGCCAACAGTGAGGCACCCCGCACACCCCCTGCACCCCTCAGGCGAGCGCAGTACACTGTGCCCCGACAACCAACCAGGACAGATCCACCGCACACCACCAGCCCGAAGCACAGCCACAGCACCCACCAGAACGGCCAATCCAGCCCCCGCGGCCCACCAAGAGCCGTCGCACCAGCTTGGACCCGATGGGCAAGCAGGAGCACACCCCCTTCAACCACAGCCCCCAAGTCCCGGGGACCCCCCAACCACAGCAACATGGATGGTAGTCCACTCCCGCTACCCTATAGCCATAAGGGGGCCGTGTGCCACCAGCGAGGCCATATTAGTGAAGTCCCCCCCATTACTCCCTGTTAATATTTCACCAGATCCCTGAATAGAGACATTATCCCTGCACCGTGATCGCGTAACTCTGAGTGTCATGTGGTGCATTAAAAGTGGGGAGGCTGGGCGATGCATCCAGGGGGCAGGCCAGAGGACCACAGAGGATGGCTGCGGTCTAGGTATACTATGTCTATGGTCTAGGTTTACTATGTCTATCTACTTCTTTTGGGAGTTTTTGCCATAGTTTTTTTTAAATGCCAGTCCCTCTGAAGTTCTAACAACTCTCTGGACTGGAACATCTCCTGGAGACAATCCAGCAACTTCTGATTGTAAGTCTTATACATGACAACTGCAGTATTGAGATCAACCAGATCACCTAATTTTGGATATTTAGTTTGACAACAAGAGGATTTGTTGATGCATAGTAATCTGTTCCATTAATTATTCAAATTGCTTTCTTCTGTAATAACAAAACTGCAGTTCTATTGCAGTCATGCAGTATCAAACACATTCCAATCAGTCCAATCTGGCCAACTTGCAAAGCCTTTCTGGGATTCCGGCACGGTGAGACGGAGACCGGCAGCACATCAAACAGTTGAGCTCAGCTGAACTTTATGCAAAGTGCCACGACAACCGTATGTATGTTATCCAATGACAGTAGATTGTGGGGGTGTGTCCATGACGAACACAGTGTGACAAAGAGCCACAAAAGAAATACTGAAAATGGAGGAGATCCTAATCACCGCCGTCAGTGGAAGACACATTTTGTTTGTTCTTTCCATCACCACGATAGAATAGAATAGAATAGAATAACCACTTTATTGTCACAAATATCCACCACAGTGCACATTCAGTGAAATGTCGATGCAGAAGCTCACCATCAGACAATAAATCAACCATAAAATCACAATTATAAAAAATAAAAACAGTCCAATAACTACTTAAAAACGATACTAAAAACTATAATATATACACATTTCTACCACCACACACACTTAAAATACACATCTATAGCCACACACTCTGTAGACATATGTATCAAGGAATTACTTTGAGTTTAACAGTCTTATGAAGTGCGGAATGAAACTGTTACAGAACCCATTTTGACAGAACACCGTCAAACAAGGTGGAGATGCAGGTGGTCAACACCGACTCTGCGGTGCTCCTATAGAAGGTGGTGAGGAGGCCAGGGGACAGGTGCACTGACCAGTCCAAACTGTTTGTTATATGCACCCACAGTTTGATTGTTTATAATGAGGTGAATGGTTGGGCTGCTTCCTCCTGTCAATAATCAGGTCTTTAGTTTTTTCAAGGTTCAGGATCTGCAGACACTGTTGACAACATTAAAAAGCAGCTAAAGACCATGTGTTACACCGGCCTTTGTTTAAGTTGTTGTTTTCACAGTTGTTTTCACTTGTTTTTCTTTTTATGTTGTTTCCTGCTTTTATTGTATGGTTTATGCCTTTTATGGTGCTTATGTGTTTTATGCCTCTATTGCTTTTGTAAAAACACTTTGTGACTTTTATGCTCTTGAAAGGTGCTATGTAAATAAAGTTTATTATTATTATTATTATTATTATTATTATTATTATTATTATTATTATTATTATTATTATTATTATTATTATTATTATTACGTATAGAGACACATATCGAAAGGACAAAGCATGAAGGAAGGTCTCTGAAATTTAGTCTCCGTGGTGAATTGATACATGTTATGTGTGTGTGAACTATACAAAACTACATGAATGGGTAGTTATGTATGCTAATATAAATGGATAGTTATGTATGCAAATATAAATGGATAGGTATGTATGCTAATATAAATGGATAGTTATGTATGCTAATATAAATGGATAGGTATGTATGCTAATATAAATGGATAGTTATGTATGCTAATATAAATGGATAGTTATGCATGCTAATGTAAATGGAAAGTTATGTATGCTAATGTAAATGGATAGTTATGTATGCTAATATAAATGGATAGTTATGTATGCTAATATAAATGGATAGTTATGTATGCTAATATAAATGGATAGTTATGTATGCTAATATAAATGGATAGTTATGCATGCTAATGTAAATGGAAAGTTATGTATGCTAATATAAATGGATAGTTATGTATGCTAATATAAATGGATAGTTATGCATGCTAATATAAATGGGGAGTTATGTATGCTAATATAAATGGATAATTATGTATGCTAATATAAATGGATAGTTATGTATGCTAATATAAATGGATAGTTATGCATGCTAATATAAATGGAAAGTTATGTATGCTAATATAAATGGATAGTTATGTATGCTAATATAAATGGATAGTTATGCATGCTAATATAAATGGAAAGTTATGTATGCTAATATAAATGGATAGTTATGCATGCTAATATAAATGGATAGTTATGTATGCTAATATAAATGGATAGTTATGCATGCTAATATAAATGGAAAGTTATGTATGCTAATATAAATGGATAGTTATGTATGCTAATATAAATGGATAGTTATGCATGCTAATATAAATGGAAAGTTATGTATGCTAATATAAATGGATAGTTATGTATGCTAATATAAATGGATAGTTATGCATGCTAATATAAATGGAAAGTTATGTATGCTAATATAAATGGATAGTTATGCATGCTAATATAAATGGATAGTTATGTATGCTAATGTAAATGGATAGTTATGCATGCTAACATAAATGGAAAGTTATGTATGCTAATATAAATGGATAGGTATGTATGCTAATATAAATGGATAGTTATGTATGCTAATATAAAAGGATAATTATGCATGCTAATATAAATGGAAAGTTATGTATGCTAATATAAATGGAAAGTTATGTATGCTAATATAAATGGAAAGTTATGTATGCTAATATAAATGGATAGGCAAATAGGCTGTTTCCACAGTTGTCTTTGTGATTGACAGCTGGATATATTATATGTAGGAAAATAATTAACAAAAGAAACAAAGGGCATCACTATTCAGGTGTCTTTCCTTCTTCTTTGAAGTCGCCTCATGAACATTTGGGGTATATACCTTCTTTAGCTGCCATAGGTGAATGAAGATAATGGAGAACTTCCACACATTTGTACACACCCATACACATGCCCACTGGTTGTAGCAACATGAGGAGAAGCTTTCCAGTGTCATAGACAAACCTGGCTGAATATTACACTCCCACAACCACACTATTTATCACCAATTAAGCCTTGGAATTTGCAGATCTGGTAAACTACAACACAACTACAGCAATGTTCACATTCTATAATGGGATGCTTCCTCCACCCCTGCAGTAGCTCTTCAAACTGAGAGAAAATAAATATAAACTCAGAGGAACTGGTATGTAAAAAAAAAAAAAAAAAAAAGTCAAGGCGAAAGATGTTTATCTGCCACTGGGGTAAATGTGGGGAACCAACTGGACACTAAACTTAAACAGAATACCTCTATCCTATTGTTTAAGAAAGCCTTTAAAACAATGGTAATTGGTAATTATATAAAAACACTATAAAATCTCTTTGTTTTGTTTTTTTCTCCTTCACTGTTCTGGCTATATTTTTATCTGTATTGTTAAACATCATGTATCAGCTTAGAATATTTCCTTTTCTTTTAGTCATTCTTGCTTTCATTGTATACGTGAAATTTCAATAAGGTGGGAACAAAAATCTTTGGCTTCAGCCAGGGGGCGAGGTTAGGGTGTTGTTAGGGGTGCTTCAACACCCCTAAAATTTTGCTCAGCACCCCCTGTTTGCTCCCCATGGGCTTTGCGGACTCAAGCCCCGGATCTCACACCAAAAGCCAGGGATCTTTTTTGATCTTGTAAAAAAGAAGTCACCTGTGTAGCTACTACGCTCCATAGAACACATATGTGACCCACCACCAGTAAACCAGACATAAGTGTGTGTAAATCCAAACAGAGTTATGTGTGTATCTTGGTAGAGTGGAAACTAAGGTTTAAGATGGTGAAAAAATGATGTTTCTATCACAAGTAGAACCAAAGTTATGGTCATTTTAATATCCACATTTGGACATATTTTACAATTTGCATATTTTTAGATATTGTCCGTTAAAGTTTTGGACTGTTTTGGGGTAGGAAGTCCTTAGCAACGCATAATAATTTGTATCCGATTGACACAAATTGTTGACAGATGTTAAAGGACACTCTGATGGACATGTCACAGAAGTTTTATATATTATAATAATAGGACAGAAGTGTGACGTATTATAATCATTTGGCTTACACCATTGGACAGAACATTCAATATAAGCTTTTACCTCGTACCAAACACTTGGGTGTTTACCCACGGAACGGAGATCGTTTTGTTCGGCGAAAAGAGGTGGAAGTCGTCTTTGTCTTTGCTCAGCAATACCTGAACTTTTGTCACCGCTTAAATAATTGACTCAATAAACACCTTTATTGATTGGATTTCAATGTAATGACCACAGGAAGTGAACATAGAGGTGTTAAGGTACCGTTTTTTGATAAGGTGTAAACACTAATAACAAATCACCTTCCAGCCTAAATTTGGCTGTAGCTCTGAACGGCTCAGCGCGACTTATGCCTGGTTTGGTGGTGGCGGGTCACATATTATAACTGATACATGGACAGAAATCATACATTAAAATCCAAATTTCCCTCCTTCTTAATTTGACCCATAACTGTAAAAATATCATCCCACCAACAGATCCAGTCTATGTTCTAATTCTAAACAGTCATGGATCATAGTTTTCTCATTTGTCAGAAGTCCTCAAGCATTGATGAAAAAAACAAACAAACTAGTGGTGATAATCAAGGTTATAATCGTTAACGAAAATGAAGGAAATGATGAAAAATCTAAAATTAATTTTCATGAACTGAAATAAATAAAAACTACAATTAAAAAGCAAATATAACTAAGTGAAACTGTTTTGTGTGTTTACAAAAATAACTAAAACGTATAACAAAAGTAAGGAAGGAAGTTCCCTTTGTTTTCATCTTTGTCAATGTTGGACTGATATCGATTTATTTCACTGCAGCTGTTTTATCTGGTCGCATCATATACAGTCAATAATGTCTGTGGTTTACTGTCTTCTGTTCTAAACTCTACCTGAAACAAACAGACTGAAGCTGGGACACAAAGACTAAAGCTGGGACAAACAGACTAAAGCTGGGACACAAAGACTAAAGCTGGGACACAAAGACTAAAGCTGGGACAAACAGACTAAAGCTGGGACAGACAGACTAAAGCTGGGACAAACAGACTAAAGCTGGGACACAAAGACTAAAGCTGGGACAAACAGACTAAAGCTGGGACAAACAGACTAAAGCTGGGACACAAAGACTAAAGCTGGGACAAACAGACTGAAGCTGGGACAAACAGACTGAAGCTGGGACAGACAGACTAAAGCTGGGACAAACAGACTAAAGCTGGGACAGACAGACTAAAGCTGGGACAAACCGACTAAAGCTGGGACAGACAGACTAAAGCTTGGACAGACAGACTAAAGCTGGGACACAAAGACTAAAGCTGGGACAAACAGACTAAAGCTGGGACAAACAGACTAAAGCTGGGACAGACAGACTAAAGCTGGGACAAACCGACTAAAGCTGGGACAGACAGACTAAAGCTGGGACACAAAGACTAAAGCTGGGACAAACAGACTAAAGCTGGGACAAACAGACTAAAGCTGGGACAAACAGACTAAAGCTGGGACAGACAGACTAAAGCTGGGACAAACAGACTAAAGCTGGGACAGACAGACTAAAGCTGGGACAAACCGACTAAAGCTGGGACAGACAGACTAAAGCTGGGACAGACAGACTAAAGCTGGGACACAAAGACTAAAGCTGGGACAAACAGACTAAAGCTGGGACAAACAGACTAAAGCTGGGACAGACAGACTAAAGCTGGGACAAACAGACTAAAGCTGGGACAGACAGACTAAAGCTGGGACAGACCGACTAAAGCTGGGACAGACAGACTAAAGCCGGGACAGACAGACTAAAGCTGGGACACAAAGACTAAAGCTGGGACAAACAGACTAAAGCTGGGACAGACAGACTAAAGCTGGGACAAACAGACTAAAGCTGGGACAAACAGACTAAAGCTGGGACAAACAGACTAAAGCTGGGACACAAAGACTAAAGCTGGGACAAACAGACTAAAGCTGGGACAAACAGACTAAAGCTGGGACAGACAGACTAAAGCTGGGACAAACAGACTAAAGCTGGGACAGACAGACTAAAGCTGGGACAGACCGACTAAAGCTGGGACAGACAGACTAAAGCTGGGACAGACAGACTAAAGCTGGGACAAACAGACTAAAGCTGGGACAAACAGACTAAAGCTGGGACAAACAGACTAAAGCTGGGACACAAAGACTAAAGCTGGGACAAACAGACTAAAGCTGGGACACAAAGAATAAAGCTGGGACAAACAGACTAAAGCTGGGACAAACAGACTGAAGCTGGGGCAAACAGACTAAAGCTGGGACAAACAGACTAAAGCTGGGACAAACAGACTAAAGCTGGGACAAACAGACTAAAGCTGGGACACAAAGACTAAAGCTGGGACAGACAGACTAAAGCTGGGACAAACAGACTAAAGCTGGGACAGACAGACTAAAGCTGGGACAAACAGACTAAAGCTGGGACAAACAGACTAAAGCTGGGACAGACAGACTAAAGCTGGGACAAACAGACTAAAGCTGGGACAGACAGACTAAAGCTGGGACAAACAGACTAAAGCTGGGACAGACAGACTAAAGCTGGGACAGACAGACTAAAGCTGGGACACAAAGACTAAAGCTGGGACAAATAGACTAAAGCTGGGACAAACAGACTAAAGCTGGGACAGACAGACTAAAGCTGGGACACAAAGACTAAAGCTGGGACAAACAGACTAAAGCTGGGACAAACAGACTAAAGCTGGGACAAACAGACTAAAGCTGGGACAGACAGACTAAAGCTGGGACACAAAGACTAAAGCTGGGACAAACAGACTAAAGCTGGGACACAAAGACTAAAGCTGGGACAAACAGACTAAAGCTGGGACAAATAGACTAAAGCTGGGACAAACAGACTAAAGCTGGGACAGACAGACTAAAGCTGGGACACAAAGACTAAAGCTGGGACAAACAGACTAAAGCTGGGACAAACAGACTAAAGCTGGGACAAACAGACTAAAGCTGGGACAAACAGACTAAAGCTGGGACAAACAGACTAAAGCTGAATTAATTTTTTTTTTCTCTCCTGAATTTGGGTCCTTTTCAGGTAAACAGAGACAGAGCGCAACATCAGCTAAGCCAGCTGTTAGCTTTGCCAGCTGTTAGCTTAGTGTTAGCCTCGTCTGCAGAAAACATCCAGGTAAAGGAGCAGAATATATCAGGTGCAAAATTCTTCCAAGCTCTAACCTGCACAGTTTCACTGCAAAGAAAAGAGGAGGCAGAAGAATAATCAATTATAGAGGTATGGAAACTTTTACAATGTTAAAATAAAGTTTGATGTTACTAGCAACAGCTAACTGAAATTAAATGAAGCAAAGTTAGCTAATTATGCTACTGTAGATAATTTAACTGTGACATATCTGTTAAAACTTGAGATTTACTGCTAGTTAACTGGTTTATATGTATTTCCTTTGATATTTTTGTAATAGAATAAGACTTTATTCATGAATTATTTATGAGAGACATTCTACAATTACAGCAGCTAATATAAAGTGCAGATATGAGAGCAGAAAAACATATTCATATCATTAGAATATGAATATGGAAATATGATTAGAATTGTAAACAGTATTTGCCTTTTTACAGTAGTTTACATTATTTACAATATTTGGATTTATAATTTACTGCTGCTGAACTGGGTTCAATGTGTTTCTATCTGGTTTAAGATGCAACATGATACAATGACTTAAATTATTAAATGATCATTATTGTAATTACAAAGTTATCGAATTAGTGTGGTTGAGTCTGTCACCATGGTTACCTGTAAGTAGTTTAAATGTCCAGCAGGGGTCAGTGTTCAGTCACAGTATTAATACAGTTTAGTCATGTGTCCAAACACTTGATGAAGCCTCACCTACCATCACAAACCATTAGCAGTAGCACACATATATAATAATAATAATAATAATAATAATAATAATAATAATAATAATAATAATAATAATAATAATAATAATAATAATAATAATAATACATTTTATTTGTATAACACTTGTCATGGCACTCAAAGATGCTTTACATGAAGTAAAACAATAAGAGTCCAACAACAATAGGAACAGAAACAATTAAACAAAAGCAAAAAAATAGAAAACCGATCATGTCCAGTAGGGTTAGCATTAGCATTAGCATACATGTTGGTCCAGTAGACCATCTGTTTATTCTCATCATTAAACATCTGTAAATATATATATTTGTAAATTATCCAGACTGAACAACACATTCACTACTTTATATCATCCTCCATTATATTCTATTGTCTTATTTCTATTATTATATCCTTCTAGTATTCCTAGCTCTATGTTAGACTTGTTTCTAAGTTTGGGATTAGGAAAGTATATCTAAATAAAAATAAATTTTGTTAATAAAGTTATATATATATATAAAAAAAATAACAATGTTCCTCTCGCCCCACCTGGGCGGTGTCTCCTTCAGACTCGGGTCCTCTACCAGAGGCCCCTCCCACCTGGGCGGTGTCTCCTTCAGACTCGGGTCCTCTACCAGAGGCCCCTCCCACCTGGGCGGTGTCTCCTTCAGACTCGGGTCCTCTACCAGAGGCCCCTCCCACCTGGGCGGTGTCTCCTTCAGACTCGGGTCCTCTACCAGAGGTCTGGGAGCCTGAGGGTTCTGTGCAGGATCTTAGCTGTTCCTAACAATGTTCTCTTTTGGACACAGATCTCTGATGTTGTTCCTGGTATCTGCTGGAGACATTGTCCCAGCTTGGGGGTCACTGCCCCTAGTGCCCCCATCACTACTGGTACCACTGTTGCCTTCACACTCCACATTTTCTCTAACTCCTCTTTCAGCCCTTGGTATTTCTCTTCTCTTCTCATGTTCTTTCTTTCTCATGTTGCTATCACTGGGGACTGCTACATCTATCACCACCACTGTCTTCTCATGTTTATCCACCACCACTATGTCAGGCTGATTGGCCATCACCATCTTGTCAGTCTGGATCTGGAAGTCCCACAGGATCTTGGCCTGTTTGTTCTCTGTCACCTTTGGGGGGTTCTCCCATCTTGACCCTGGGACCTCCAGTCCATATTCTAGTCAAACAAATTAGTCAAACAAATAATTGGAGGGATTTCTAAACCACTAACTTTCATCTGTAATTTATCATTTCAAACCGGTACTTTTCCAAATAATATGAAAATTGCCAAAGTCATACCATTGTATAAATCTGGGGACAAACACAGCTTCACAAATTACAGACCTGTATCTCTACTTCCACAATTCTCAAAAATTTTAGAAAAACTGTTCAATAGTAGATTAGATGCATTTATAGAAAAACACAGTCTACTCAACAATAGTCAATATGGATTCAGAGCAAATAGATCAACAGCAATGGCATTAATGGAATCAATCGAGGAAATCACAGATGCAATCGATGAATATAAGTATGTTGCGGGTGTATTCATTGATTTAAAAAAAGCATTTGATACTATTAATCATGAGATATTGATTGATAAATTGGAGCGATATGGGATAAGGGGAATAGTATTACAATGGGTGAGAAACTATCTGAGTAACAGGAAACAGTTTGTGAGGCTGGGTGAGTCTATGTCATCATGCTTGAGCATTGCCTGTGGTGTCCCTCAGGGGTCAGTTTTGGGTCCAAAATGATTCATTTTATATATAAATGATATGTGTGAGGTGTCTAGACAATTGAAGATGGTACTATTTGCTGATGACACAAATATATTTTGTTCTGGAAAGAACCTCCAGAGTCTTTTGGATCTAGTGTCATCTGAATTAGGTAAGTTAAAAAGCTGGTTTGATAGAATGAAATTGTCTTTAAATCTAGCTAAAACAAAATTCATGATATTCAGTAATTTCAAAATAGAGAATCAAGTAAATATACAGGTAGATGGTGTAGCTATAGAAAGGGTTTCTGAGAATAAATTTCTCGGAGTGATAATTGATGAAAAAATTAATTGGAAACCTCATATAAAATATACACAAACTAAACTATCCAGAAGTATCTCTGTTCTAAGCAAAGCAAAACATTGGTTGGACTATGAATCACTCCACTTGCTATACTGTTCCCTGGTTTTGCCATATTTGAATTACTGTTCAGAGGTGTGGGGAAATACATATAAATCTTCAATTCATGCAATAACAGTACTTCAAAAAAGAGCTATACGAATTATTCATAGGGCTGGATATCGAGATCATACAAATTTACTTTTTTTAAATTAAAATCTTCTGAAATTTATTGATATTATTGCACTTAAAACTGCGCTTATAATGTATAAAGCATGGAACAATCAACTCCCTGAAAATATCCAGGTGATGTTCTCAGATAGGGAGTGGGTTTATAACTTGAGGAGGGAACTAAATTTTAAAACTCCAAGTGCCCGGACAACATTAAAATCATTTTGTATTTCAGTATGCGGAGTAAAACTATGGAACAGTATCAATGTGGAGACAAGGCGGTGCTCAAGTGTGATTACATTCAAGAAAAGATATAAAGAATGTATCTTTAGGAGGTATAAGGATGATGAACTGTATTAACAATCTATATGGATGGTATAGTATATGCAGTAGTATGTATTTGTGTATTGTATACTGTTTTATATATCATAGTTTGTTTTATTTCAAATATACACTAATGAAGAAAATAACCGGAGATAGGTAAGTCATGACAAGCTGAGTTGGTGACGTAATCAAGTACGCTGCCGTCCCAGTTGCAGAATAACCACCCTGCGTCCTCCTGTCCTCCTGAGTATGTACTTGGTAGTACGGACTTGCTAGTCCGTACTACCAAGTACGCAAGTACGTACTTAGCGTACTTGGTATTACTCGGCCATTGAGACAGGAAATGAAGGACACACAGACAGAAAATGTTGGACACAGACAGGAAGTGAATGATACTGAGACAGGAAGTGAAGGACGCAGAAACATGTAATACACAGATAATCCACCAGGGGGTGGAGCTTATTCACCTTTCGTGACTCTACAAGACTGACATTAATGAGGAAGACCTGGGACCATTTAGAAAAATGTATTATTTATTAGACATGTTCAGTTCCGTTTGTTCAGAAATAATCATATTTGAGCATCGAGATCTGATGGATGAGATATGATACAAAACTGAAACTCGTACATGGAAATTGATCGAGTGTGAAGCCACGCCCACACCATCTATATGCAGCTACAACCGTAGAATCTGAATCTATTAAGTTATTTTTAGAATAGTTTTTATTTTTTATTGATTGGTTTAATAGCTGTGTAGTAGATGGTTAGCGTTAGCCCCCCCCCCCAACAGAATGCTGAATGCTCCAGCTTTGGCTAACTCCAATGGTTTCTCTTACATTTGGCAATGTCACACTTAAAACTTCATTATGTACAAAAAAAATTCCAAACTTTTGTGTTTTGACTGTATCTCTTCAGAATCAAGTCCATCTTTTTAGATTCAGCGTCTCACACACGACGTAGTGATCTTTCACAGTTTTATTTTTTTGTTTCGTTCACTTAGTCTTTAATGATATGGCACAAGAAATGGAGCCTCTGTGAGGAGGCAGAGCTTTTCTCAACTTCAATACAGTTCATTGGCTACACTGAGTCATGTGACATCCAGACAGGAAGTATGTGTGAGTGGGTGATGGAACACCAAAATAAAGGTACTTTTTATTTGTCTGACTTTGACCTGATCCCATCATGATCCCATATCAATAAAATAGAATGATTCTGATAGAATGATACTTTCAAAATAAAACTGCAGCAACTGTTTTCCAACATCTCCTCCCCTACCTTTAAGAAAAAACAAACACAACTTCAGTCAACACTTGTTGAACAGTTCAGACAAATGCACTGGTTTTGTACTGAATCCTCTGGTAAAGTCATAAAACTGTGGAGGATGTCACATGACACAGCAACGTGTGTGTGTGTTGTGTGTTGTGTGTGTGTGTCTGTGTTTTGTGTGTGTGTGTTGTGTGTGTGTGTTTTGTGTGTTGTGTGTTTTGTGTGTTGTGTGTTTTGTGTGTGTTGTGTGTGCATGTGTTTTGTGTGTGTGTGTTGTGTGTGTGTGTGTTTTGTGTGTGTGTGTGTGTTGTGCCCAACACAAAGCAGCATGCGAGGAAACCTACAGAAGCACACATGCACTGGATGCACACCAGGTTAGCTCTGGAAAGACTGGACTGGACCGGACTAGAATAAACTGGACTGGAATCAAGTGGAGACCAGACTAGACTGGACTGAACTGGACTGGACCATAGTAGACTGGACTGGAGTAGACAGGTTTTAATGACTTCACATATTTGGAGGAAGAAGGGGAGGGACCAAATTTCAAACACCGCCTCAAGTTCCTCCAGATGGAAAATGTGGAAAATGCCCCTTATCCATCAGCTTTAGAACAGTTCTGTCCGTAGTGTTGGCCCCGCCCCTTATCCATCAGCTTTAGAACAGTTCTGTCCGTAGTGTTGGCCCCGCCCCTTATCCATCAGCTTTAGAACAGTTCTGTCCGTAGTGTTGGCCCCACCCCTTATCCATCAGCTTTAGAACAGTTCTGTCCGTAGTGTTGGCCCCGCCCCTTATCCATCAGCTTTAGAACAGTTCTTTCCGTAGTGTTGGCCCCGCCCCTTATCCATTAGCTTTAGAACAGTTCTGTCCGTAGTGTTGGCCCCGCCCCTTATCCATCAGCTTTAGAACAGTTCTTTCCGTAGTGTTGGCCCCGCCCCTTATCCATTAGCTTTAGAACAGTTCTGTCCGTAGTGTTGGCCCCGCCCCTTATCCATCAGCTTTAGAACAGTTCTTTCCGTAGTGTTGGCCCCGCCCCTTATCCATCAGCTTTAGAACAGTTCTGTCCGTAGTGTTGGCCCCGCCCCTTATCCATCAGCTTTAGAACAGTTCTGTCCATAGTGTTGGCCCCACCCCTTATCCATCAGCTTTAGAACAGTTCTGTCCGTAGTGTTGGCCCCGCCCCTTATCCATCAGCTTTAGAACAGTTCTGTCCGTAGTGTTGGCCCCACCCCTTATCCATCAGCTTTAGAACAGTTCTTTCCATAGTGTTGGCCCCGCCCCTTATCCATCAGCTTTAGAACAGTTCTGTCCATAGTGTTGGCCCCACCCCTTATCCATCAGCTTTAGAACAGTTCTTTCCATAGTGTTGGCCCCGCCCCTTATCCATCAGCTTTGGAACAGTTCTGTCCATATTGTTGGCCCCGCCCCTTATCCAGCAGCTGTAGAACACTTTATAAAGTAGGAAAAAAAGTATGAAGCACTAGAGACTGTTGTTTCTTTCTTTTCTTCTTTGACAGGGTGGAAGTGCAGTGGCTCATGAAGCAGTTTCCTGTGTTAAAAGTCTTAATTGTTCAAAGTGTTAAGTGTCAGATCCTCCAGGATTTCGCAATGTTGCGATTTGCAACTTCAATGCAAATTCAGCCAATCCCTGTGAATAGAGCTCGATGTTGCAATTTTAACCAAAATGTGACCAATGATTTGCGACACCTTGAGCTGCTCCTTCTGCCCTGTGCGCGGCCACCAGTTCGCATTTGTCGAGTAAAATGATGCACTACAGTAGTACCAACAGGTGCTTTTGGAAGAGTACTTTTTCTGTTACATTTTTTTCATCCAGGTAATATTTTATTTGTCATATTTTAAAGGTTGTCTTAATGTCTCAGTGTCTTTGTTCTACTTTTGTCAGAAACTGCCTCTACTACACAGTACACAGTACTAGTAGTTTTTTTTTACTGGGTGAAGTCATATGAACTTTAACCTTTGAACCAACAGGTGCATTTGGGAAAAAAATTTACATTTTGTTGCATTTTTGTAATCCTCGTAATTGTTTATTTGCCATCTCAGTAAAAAGAAACCAGACTGACGTCATCTGGCTGAGTTTAAGCATCGTGTAGTTCAGGCTTTCTGAAAAATGAAGGAGCCAATCAGTGTCGCCAGGTGGGACTTCCCATGACTGGGCAGTGTTGTGGCTGTCTGTGGTCTGTTGGGCACTGGGTTCCTCTTCAGCTTTTTGCCATTCCCCTATCGAGTCGAGAGTACTCTGGTGTCTCCTACCAAGTGCAGGCTTTTCAGACATATACCAGAGGATTTTTCTGGAACATCTGACACGTTAAGACAAAGTTCTGCAAGCCGCTGGTCTACCTGTTTTCCATAGGGAAGTTCAAGGAATATCTGCTGGCTGTTGCCGATGTTGTCTTTTCTCCTCAGCTTTTCCCTGCACATATGGTCATTTCCAGACAACGCAGCGGTGCGTTCAGGTGCAGCCATACTGTGACCTTTGTTTTGTTGGTGGTCTGCTGCAGTATGGCTCTTCTTCCTGCTGTGGCTCTGAGGCACAGCTTGAGTTCAATGTGAGTGGCTGAAACAGCATGTCAGTCAAGATGACGGACAGATTCTTCATCTAATCACATGCAAGGATTACGGATAAGGCCCCTCCTTTGAAAACGGGTTGGTTGTGGAAGTTTCCCAGATGGTATGGTGATACCAGATGGTGACAGTCAGATTAGGAAAAAGGTAGTTTTGAGGACCATATAACAATGACTTTGAATGAAATTTCCAGTAACTAAATATTTAAAATATTACTTCATTTTGATTACAAAAAGGTAGAATCGCAACTACTTATCGCAACTTTCACTTCCTGCCGCAAAACAAAGTCTAAAAAGCACCGCAACTTTCATCGTAATTTTTCAGAAAAGCTCATGCAACATCAGACATTTTAGGCTGCAACAATCTCAAAAAAGGCGCGCCAAATCCTGGAGGGACTGTAAAGTGTCAGATTTTCATCCCATGGTCTGTAAATGTAAACAGCTTAAAGTTTTCATTCATATTCATTTTCATTTCATCAAAAATAAACATCTGATCCTACATTAAAAGCACATTTTAGTTCCTCAAGTATTCCATAAAAGTACAGAGAATTGAATTTTAATGTTCTGTAAGAACTTTAACCCTAGAGGTTTTAACCAGTGTTAGTGACTGTAATGACCTCTGAACTTTAACCCTAGAGCTTTTGACCAGTGATAGTGACTGTAAAATCAGTTTCAGGGATGAAGTTAAGTGGAATCAGCTGCTCATGTATGAAGTGACCTGTAGTGACCTCATGTATGAAGTGACCTCATAGATAAAATGACCTGTAGTGACCTCATGTATGAAGTGACACCACCCTCCCCCAGGGTGCTATCTATCGGTCGAGGCCTATGAGCAGCTTGGTCTTCTCCTCCTCCTTTTTGCTCTCATTCTTCAGATCAGCGAACACCTGGGTGAAGAAGTGTGGGTCGGTGTTGATCTGCAGCATTTTGGCGCTCATGCGGTGGATGATGTCCAGGCAGCGGTCCCAGAAGGCCTCCTTCTCCGCCTCCACCAGGAAGGGCTTGAGCGGGTACGAGATCTCATTGCCCATGTAGGAGTAGGAAAGGTAGAGGCAGGTGAGCAGCGACGCCTGCAGCTCACGCTCCGACGACACCTCGGCTGAGACTACGTCCCGGCACAGCATGTAGAGGAAGACCACGTTGGCCGGCGTGATGAAGCCCTGGTCCTGCCAGCCCTGAAGCAGCAGCGAGCGGTCCACGCTGCGCAGCCACAGCACCGGGTCTGTGGGCGACAGGCGCTTCAGCCGGTAACAGCGGCGGCACAGGAACTCCCCCAGGCTGCGCATCAGTTCACTGGTGGAGGCCTGAACAGCACAGAACAAGAATTAAGAGGAGAGGTAAGAGACACCACAGAAGAAGAAGAGAGAGGAGATGTAAGAGACACCACAGAAGAAGAAAAGTGAAGAGATGTAAGAGACACCACAGAAGAAGAAGATAGAGATGTAAGAGACACCACAGAAGAATGCTACAGCCACACTGAATGTGAATTTCATACATCGTGATTACATACAAAGTTAATGCAGAGACGCAGTTGGATGCAGATTGGACGCATTTGCTGCAGCGCACATAAACACTTGAGTTGAAAATATTTAACTTTTCAGCTGAATTCACATGACGCCATGTCATGAAAGCCAATCAGTGTTGACATTCTGCCAACATCAGTGACAGAATGATGTATGATGTTTGGACTGACCTGGAAGATGGCAGAATAGAAAAAGAATAGAAAGAAAAATGGAGGACATTTCAGTTTGCTAGCATGCGGACCTGTACGACACGACGTGTCAACTGTACAGAGATCGCAATAAAAAGGAACAGCAATCGAAGTCATCTCAGCCATAGTTGAGGAGTGACTGAATTGGCGGTCAGATTTTGTTTAAAAAAACGAGTAAATGAGTGCGTAATTAGCTAAATTGTTCAGCATCCTGACTTGGGCATTTACGCGGCGCGTCAAAGGTGTTACAGGCATTTAAATTTGCGAATTTGCATTTGGTGTGGCCTTAGCAGAAGAAAGGTGAGAAGTAATGCTACTTTTGTTACTACCAAGGCTTAAAGTGTTTGCGTACCTGGACAATGACCCGTTTGGGTGTCCCGGCTGCAGTTGGTGGCTGGAGACCAGAGCCTGTCAGGGAATTCTTCTTGGCAACCACAGTAGTGACATTAGCCAGGGTTTTGGAGCCAGGAAGGTGGGAGGAGGTAGTGGTGGTGGCAGCTGAGGCATCTTGGCCGGACGAGTACGAGGAAAGGTTTGCGCAAGACTGTGATTTCTTGAGCTTCAGGCTGTTGGAAACCAAGTTGGCGGCGGTGGCAGCCGCGTGGCCTTCGGGAGAACTCCCTTTCCCTACATCCCCTCCTTCTGATTGCAGCTTTTTGGAACCCTTTCTTTTCGCCGATACTGCCACAATGCGTTTCCATGGCAGCACGCTAATGATGGAAGGGCGCTTAAGAGACTTGGCGGCGGTGGCATCCTTCGCGTTCTTGCTGTTCTGGACCGCCGTGTAGTGGCCGACCGTAGGTGGCCCGTCCTCGAACAGGGCTGCCTTACGGTAGCTGGGAGATAGGGACAGCACTGTACCCATGATTTGCAGGTGGAGCTAGTGGGAGGGATATGTGAGTAAGGGAAGACCAAAGTGGGCAAGGTTAGCAGGAGCAATGAGTGAGGAGAGAAATATGAAGAGCTCCAATGAGACCGAAGGAGGAGGTCCGGTCTGAAAGGACAAAAAAAAAAAACACATAATGGATGAAGTACACAGGTGAAAATAGTGATCTTTCCATTGACCTTCAAATTACACAAATAAAAGTTACACATAAAGATGTGTCATAGAAAAATGATGATGGTTTTTTCATTTAAAGGTTTCTGCATTTCGGAAGAGGTGGGGGTTTTTTTAGCCAAAGAGGAACTGGTTTACGACACTAGACAAACTAGTTGCTTTTCCATTGACCTTCAAATTGCGCAAATATAACTTGACCATTAAAATTTTGCTCATGGAAAAATGGCAATTATGACATCCCCCTTGTTTTTGGATTAAAAGGTTTTGTTCCTGCAAATGGTACAATGATGAATAAACAGAACATCATATTTATCAAAACAGACATTAGGAACTAGTAGGGTTTTTTTTCAACATTTAGTAAATATCTGAAAAAAATGTGCAGATATGAAATGGAAAAGTGATGATTTGTCTTTTCACACAAATTTGCATCTTGTAAAAATTAAAATGTTGCCCAAACTTTCATTTTTCCATGAAAAGGTTTTGCATTTGCAAGAGGTGGTTTTTCATAAGTAGCATAAATGGTATATGATGCAAAATTAGTCTTTTTCCAATTTACACAAATATAACTTACATATAAAAATTGTCCAAGTAGAAAAAAGATAATTTTACTAGTTTTTTTAATGGAAATGTTTTGGGCCACATGTGAAGAAAAAAATATTTTTCATATGACGAGATTAATGTCAACATTTTGAGATTAATGTTGAAATTTCAACATTAATCTCAAAATGTTGAGAATAAAGTTGAAATAAAATGTTGACTTTAATGTCGTCATTTTTGGAGAGAGAGCAACTGTTCCACAGCTGCAGCATCCATGTACCTTTTGATAGTTTGATATTTCTAGATTTAAGTCTAGAGGTTCTTCTATGTTTTCTTTGAACCAGCATTAATAAACCATGTCATATAAAGATGCCAGGGTCAAATTAAGGAGTTTATAGTTTTAGAATCAGAATCAGAATCAGAAAGAGGTTTATTGCCATTGTTCGTATAATACACATGTAGTATTGTAGAATTTGTCTCGGTGTAACGCTGCAACATTCAACATATAGTATATCAATAAAAGAAGAGAAAAAAAAGAATTATATATATATATATATATATATATATATATACATATAGTATAAAAAAATAAAATAAAAAAAATATAATAAGCATGCACCAAGATAGAATAAAATAAAAATAAATATAGTGAAAATATGTAATGTGCAATTCCCAATTCCCAGTTTCCATTGGTGGTGGCATTTTGTCTGTGAAATAGGTCTGGGCTGTACATTTTTGGATTACACATTTACTGTCAGTTAAATTGAAGTCAGAATGGAATGGAAGTACTTCAGGGTAGTGTAGGGTTTACACGAATAGTAGACACGCTTTGAGGTTCAAAACAGCATGAAATGATTGCAGCTCATTTGATGAGACACAGTCTGCTGTTTTGAACCTCAAAGCATGTCTACTATTCATGTAAAACCTGTGCTATCCTGAAGTACTTTCATTCCGACCTCAATTTAACTGACAGTAAAGGTATATTCCAATTTGATTTCAACTTTACTCTTGACATTTCAAGATTAAAGTCGACATTTTGAGAATAACATCGAAACTTTGAGTTAATCTCAAAATGAATCTTGTCATATCAAAAATATTTTTTTCTTGACATGTGGCCCTAATACTCCGTCGTAGTTTTGCCATTCCATAAGATGATTTTTTTGGCCAAAGAGGAACTGGTTTAAGCCTTTTATTCTCATAATCATGCATTATTTTAAATCTTACATAAATGCCTTTTTATCTCATATTTTGAATGAAGTGGGCGGGGCTTTGGAAATAGCTGAACAAAAAAATATCTGTCAAACACACACATACACATGCACACAGAGTAGGATTTTCAAAATAAAAGCTTTATTGAAAATGATGAAATTATGGGTATGAATAAGTGATTAAAACATATTATCTGTGTACTTGTCAGAGACACACACTGACACACACACTGGTCTTATATAAGAGGCAGAAATAAAAGCACACACATGTGCAGGCATCCATCTTAGCTTCAAAATGGAGCCTTAAAACAGGCCCAAGCTCCTCATCAGCTGATCTGAGGCCTACACACACACACACACACACACACACACAATGCATGTCCCTTCAGAATAAAAGCTTTGGTAGCAGACTGTTCATGTTCATGTGCAGAATGTGTTCTTATGGGATGTATTTTTCATTTGGATGGAGCCAACAGATACCTCTCTAGATGTGCTTAAGTGCACAAAAAACTGCTGGAACCTCATAATAATAATAATAATAATAATAATAATAATAATAATAATAATAATAATAATAATAATAATAATAATAATAATAATAATAATAATAATAATAATAATAATGTGTTCCTACCTTGTTGTGAATGGAGACCCTTCATCCCTCCTTAACTCCCCCCAGCCTGTGCTGCTGATGCTGATCCTGGACCAGTGTGTGGTTCAGGTCTGCTTTCAGGATTTCTCCTGCTCCTCCTGTTCTTCTCAGCTCCTCCTGCTCCTCTCAGCTGCTGGGTGAATGTTCAGGGACACAAAGCCGAAGCTGCTGCAGTGCTTCTCCCGCAGCCGCTGGGAAGATGTCTTCCATGGAAGAGCCACCGACAGCAGCAGCAAAAAAAAAGAAAAAGAAGAAAAAAGGAAAAGAAAGGAAGAGCAGCAGCAAGCAGGAAAGAAAAGATGGAAAAGAAAAGGAAAAAAGGTAAAGAGAAGGAAGACGCTCACACTTAGTAATCGGACAATGATGCTGTATTTAGCAGCAAAAAATCCACACACAGTGTGGAAGAACCTAAATGATCACAACGTGGAATAAGAGAGAGAGGGGGGGCGAGAGGGAGAGAGAGGGGAGAGGGAGAGAGACAGGGAGGGGGGCCAGAGAGATGGAAAAATGGCGACAATGGATTCCAAAAATAGACTGCTTTGAGAAAAGAGAGAGAGAGAGACTGGATGCAGCTATGCATCTGCAGTGATTGGGGATGGACGGGGAGAATCCTGGGCCTGTGATTGGCTACTGCTATTAGCCAATAAACAGCACTCTCTTATGAGGGGAGGGAGCTGTCCAGGGTGCTGAAGGAGCATGGTGGAGAAGCATGATGAGGATGAGGAGGAAGGAAAGAAGGAGGAAGAAGAAGAAAAGGAAGAAGAGGAGGTGGAAGAGGAGCAAGAAAAAAAAAACAAGCATAGAAGGTTTGGTCCTCGGGCCACATGTTGGTGACCCCTGCTTTAAACGATCTATGAAGACTGTCACACAGTTGGCTGTGGCTCAGTTGTGATACAATATATGGAAAGAACTGGACCAGAACTCAGAATCAGTTTATTAATAATGTGAGTGGAAAGTGCACTTCTGTCTCTCCTCTGTGGTCCATTATGTATTTGTGACTTCTCATAATGGACGTTAGCTAAAGCACAATGAGTTCAGAGGTCAGGCAAAAATAGGTTATACATGTTTGATTGATAATCAATCCAAAGGAAAATCCAAAACACGTTAACGGGTTGAAGAAAGAGGTCCGAAGCCAGGTGATCCGAAGTCCGAAGCAGCACAGATGAGGAACAGGCAGAGACAAAGTCAAAAACAGGCTAAAGGTCAAAACAGGTATGTTCAAAACCAGACAGACAGAACCAGAATACAAAAACACGGGACAAACATAGTCAAAGCCAGGAAGTCAAGACAAGATAAACTGCTCATAAGTTAGAAGCAGAGGAAAAAGGATGAATTCACACCCTACTGTGAGAAACAAGAAGTATTTATAGGACAAATAACAGGTGACTAGAATGGATGAACCCATTACAGGGGTGGAGACAACACCAGTGACAGGATGCTCAGTGCCAGGTCCTGTGTCCTATAGTTGAAGCTGAGAGTGTGTGTGCATGTGTGTGCATGTGTGTGCATGTGTGTGCATGTGTGTGCATGTGTGTGCATGTATGGGTAGGTGTGTTGATGTGTGTGCTCTGTAAATATATGGTGGGAGGGATGGGTACTTGTTTTTAATGTTTTTAATGCTGTAAAGCACTTTGTGTTAAATTTTTTGTATGAAGAGTGCTATATAAATAAAGTGATTTGATTTGATTTGATTTGATTTAATTTGATTTGATCAGCCAGAGTCCATGGTGGTGAATGGAATGTCCAGGTTATGGAGACAAGGGAAATGGTCCCGCACCGGCAAATGCAAACCCCACTGTTTAAATAGCTGCAGATCAGCAATGACTTGCAGCTGCGCGGTGTGGGCCAGGTGTGACTGGAGTGTAACTGGGGGAAAGGTGACAGGAGAGGTGAGGATCTAGGGCAGGGGTCTGCAACCCTGGTCCTAGTGAGGCGCTATCCTGCATGTTTTAGATGTTTCCTTCTTCCAGCACACCTGACAGACATTATCAGTCTTCCACACAGCTTGATGATAGGCTGATCATCTGAATCATGTGTGTTGGAAGAGGGAAACATCTAAAACATGCAGGATAGCGGCTCTCTAGGACCAGGTTTGGAGACCCCTGGTCTAGAGGAAAGGATGTGGCAGGTTGTGACAACTGCTGCTCCTGCACATCAAGAACAATTTTCCCCCAGATTTTGACCCCTTTCAATTTGCATACTGCGAAAAGCGTTCCACTGAACATGCTATCGCCGTAGCCCCCTACTCCACGTTGTCCCACTTGGAGCAGGGGCACAGCTACATCCGAATGCCTGCTGCTGACCTTCCATCCATACTCACATGTTGCATCACGGTGCGGTACAGGAACAGCACTATGGCAGACAGGGAGAGGCTGCAGAGGGTAGTGAGGACCACATAGAGGATCATCGGCCGCCCTCTCCCCTCCCTGTCAGACATTTACACCACCTGCCGCCTCAGCACAGTAAAACACATCATTGAAGATATCCACCACCCCAGAACCCACCTGTTTGAGCTGCTGCCCTCAGGGCAGCTCCAAAGGGAGTATCAGAGCCACAACATCTTTTTTCCAAAAGCCATCATGGCGCTGAACTCCCCCTTGATACCCCACCTCAGCATCTCCCTAAAAACATAAACTGTGCAATAATTATTTATGGCTAAATGTGTGCAATGACACCTTTAATATAAAACAAAAATAATAAAATAAATAAATAAAATTAAAATTAAAAATAATACAATAAAATTAGAAAAAAATAAATATATGTATATTTTTGTTTTGTTTTGTTTTTTGTTCTTTTTTCTGTTTTATATTAAAGGTGTCATTCTGCTGAAAACCCCTTTTCCACTTTTCTCCTTTTGGAATCTGATGGCTCACCCAGCGTTACCATGGTGACAGCATGGTGACGGCTCACCCAGCGTTACCATGGTGACGGCTCACCCAGCGACGGCTCACCCAGCGTTACCATGGTGATGGCTCACCCAGTGTTACCATGGTGATGGCTCACCCAGCGACGGCTCACCCAGTGTTACCATGGTGATGGCTCACCCAGCGACGGCTCACCCAGTGTTACCATGGTGATGGCTCACCCAGCGACGGCTCACCCAGTGTTACCATGGTGATGGCTCACCCAGCGACGGCTCACCCAACGTTACCATGGTGATGGCTCACCCAGTGTTACCATGGTGATGGCTCACCCAGCGACGGCTCACCCAGCGTTACCATGGTGATGGCTCACCCAGTGTTACCATGGTGATGGCTCACCCAGCGACGGCTCACCCAACGTTACCGTGGTGATGGCTCACCCAGCGTTACCATGGTGACGGCTCACCCAGCGACGGCTCACCCAGCGTTACCATGGTGATGGCTCACCCAGCGTTACCATGGTGACGGCTCACCCAGCGACGGCTCACCCAACGTTACCATGGTGATGGCTCACCCAGACTTACCAACACATGCTCCTTTGACAGTGGTTCATTGCCTCCACTGGCTGCATACTGCATTCACACTAAACAACTACAGGAAGTGGTCCATCTGACGTCACACAGACTTTAGCGTCACCCACGTGGAGTTAAGCTTGTCGCAGATGGCAGCGAATCTGAAGTAGCATTAGCATCTACAAGAGAAGACAGCGCTACAGTAACTGCTGCACAAACTCGAAAAAATGGCGGATTAAACTGATTCATGTGCTCTCTGTGGAAATCACACCTGGAAGCCATGACATCATTATCAGTCTTCTGTAGAGATGATGATTAACTCTTAAGTATCAGTGCTGATGCATTCTGAATGGACAGTTTAGTTTAAATATTCAGAAAAATTCAACTGGTTTCCTTTTTTTAGTTTTTTTTACTGTTTTTACTCAGTTTTGTTGATGGAACAGGTGTCAAAACACAACTCTTTTTTTTTTCAAAAAACAAAAATTAAGACTGCTAGGACCAACTTTCAATACTATTTTTCTTTTTTATTAATTGTTTTCAACTTTTTCCACATTATTTATAATTTTGTAAATATTTGTTCATTTTGTTCTTTTTGTTTATTTTTCTACATTTTGTTTTTTATTCTATTATTTTTCTTTGGTTTTGTTCCATTTGTGTTCATGTTACCAATTAGTTTGTTACTTTATTATTCATTTTCTTGCTTTTTTTTTTTTTTTTTTTTTTTACTGTGGAACGGCTAAAGTCTCAGGAGTTCAAAGGGTTAACTCACTCATGTGGAAGTGGGAAATATCTAAAACCTGCAGGCCCTGTGGACTGGAGTTTGACACGTGTGTGCTATAATTATCTGAATAACTGTTAATATGTTATGTTAACATACCAGGCACGTTCTCACTTCACTGTTTATGTATCATGTAACATTAGCTTAATGTTTTACATTAGCATACCGGACACCTATTCAGCTTGTTGTTCTCTATTCTATTTTATTTTAAACTGACTTTCAAGATGAAATGTGGGATTTTATCAAATCAATTTTTAATAAAAAATGTATTTGACTTATAGTCGAGAAAACATGGTACTCTCATCCAATCACAATGTGTAGTTCACATTCCCTCAGGTTCTGTATCATAACTTGACAGTTACTGAAGACATTTGGTGTAATCATTGACTCGCTTTTTACAACAGCCAACTTGTACAGTAGTGTTTGGAGAAGCAGGCTCAGTAACGGTCGCTATGTGCTTCCAATATTGTCACGTCTGTCTCTTATTACCTCGACCAAGGAGGTTATGTTTTTGCCAGAGGTTGTTTGTCTATCTGTTTAGTTAGCAAGAGGCCCAAAAAAATTATTGACGGATTTTGATTACATTTTTAGGGTAGGTTGGTAACGGGGAAAACTAGAAATGAAATGATTAGATTTTGGTGGTGATCTGGGGTGGGGGAGTGCCTTGGCGGAGGTCTATGCTCTCAGAATACGTTTCTGTTTATCTGTCATTTCCTGTTTTATTTTGTTAATTTCCTCTTATGCCTTCTCTGATCTGACCTTTTACCTCATTTATCCTTGTGTGCTGATTGCTCCCCTGTCATGATGCGTGACCTATGTGTTATATTGACTTCTTCGAATCGGTTTAGGGGTGGGTTAGCACTGGTGCCTCACAGACAGAAAGTCCCTGGTTTGAATCCCACACCAGACCGTTCTGCGTGGAGTTTACATGTTCTCCTCGTGTCTGTGTGGGTTTTCTCCAGGTACTCTGGCTCCTCCCACCATCAAAACACATGCACTGATAGGTTAACTGGTTAACTAGTTAACTGGTTAACTGGTTAATCTAAATCACCCATAGGTGTGAATGTGACAGTGATTGTTTGTCTATATATGTTCAACCCTGAGATGAACTGGAGACTCATACAGGGTGACCTCTGACCCCGCCTTCACCCATTGTAGCTGGATTAGACCCCCAGTGACCCCTGTGACCCTAGTGAGGATAAAGCGGGTTCAGATAACGAGCAAGCAAGCAAATCCACATCACTTGAGTGGATAGCATGTAGCACTGATAGCAATGTATGCTAGTCCAGTGCCAGCTCCATTTCTAGCTATAGATAGTATTAGATAAATCCTTAGGAAAATTCATTTCAAAGTCAGATAAGATTATTTTGTGCCATGGTTAATAAAGGCCTTCTATGATTTTACTGTAATGCTGGGCCGTCGTCACGGGGGGACAAACAGGTCTGTTGTCCCGGGCCCAGACACATAGGGGGGCCCAGAATTGGTCCTTCATGAAGATACGATTAATAAGTCTGTTTAATTTCAAAATGTGTTGTTTTGGGGGTGAAATGTGATATATTTGCATTCAATAAATGATGTCTGGTTCTTTTGCCTGTATTGTCCTCGAAAATAGAGTCAAGGACACCCCTATATCACCCATAATGCAGAAATGGTTTAGTCTTTGATTAAAGCATAAAAAAGTGCGGCACTATTTGATCACCTTCCATTATGTACAAATCAGGAGCACGGAAAAGAAAAGACAAGAGAAAAAGAGATGAAGAAGCAAAGAGCCTCAGGGGGTCACTCCATAAATATTTAAAAAAAAGATTCAGATGATGCAGCAGGTGGGACATCTGAACCAGGTAAAGGAAACAGCCTCTTAATGTAGCCTAAACCGTACATGTGATGCACCATTTATAGTTATATATATATATATATATATATATATATATATATATATATATATATATATACACAGAGTGAGGACTGATCTGCACACATGCACAGACCATTGATTATTTCATAAACATATCAATTTAAAAACACTGTTCCATATGTCTTATTGAAGTCAAGTATATGCACATTAGGCCTATGTCCGCAATCATATCCTAATGTTCCAGGCACGTTATCTGCACTTATTAGCTAGTGGAATGTTGTTAATGTTGTTGTCCTGGAAAAAAATATAGACTTTCCTGGACACTGAATGGAGGATTGTATTACATACAAGGAAAGATTCGACTGAGTATGAAATGATTTTTGTCAGACAGAGGTGGTAACCCTAATTCATAATCCAGTTCCAACCCCAAAAACAGTCGTTTTGGTTTATCTGTTATGGGAACGTCAGCCCTGCTGCAGGTGACGTTGTGAGCAGAATGTCTGTGTGTCTCTGGTTAGGAGTGCACTCTCTCTCTCTCTCTCCTTTTTTTTCTAACATTCTGAATGAGTACGGACCCATTTACAACAACACCATGAATAAATAAATAATAATAATAAATTATTATTATTATTAGTTGTAGTATTCATAATAATAATAATAATAATAATAATAATAATAATAATAATAATAACAATATGCAATAATAATAATGCTTGATAGTGATTAATAGTCAAATTGAATGTTTTTCAAATGGTTAATTGTGAAATGGTTGACTTTTGACCCCTGGTAATGTTGGGCTACTTTGTAATAAATGTTATTTTACCTCTTATATACGCTGTCGAGGTTGGTTAGCTCCAAGGAGGATGAGCGAGAGAAAGCAGAGGCTACCAGGGAGGATGAGAGAGAGGAGAGAGAGGCTATCAGTGAGAGAGAAGGAGGAGAAAGAGAACGCCAAAGTGATGCAGGAGGAGAGGGCCCACCCCCCAGAGTAGAGGATCAGTCAGAGAAAGTGAGAAAGAAGAGGGTGAGAGAGAAAGACACAGTAGAGTGGAAGGGCTTCATTTCGGATAAAAGTGTTTTTTGGGTGGTATAGGTTACTGTGCGGCGGTGTGTATGTGTGTGGGAAAGTTGGGGGGGGTGCACTCAGATAATGTTGTCCCGGGCCCAGCCAAAGCTGCCAACGGCCCTGCTTTAATGTATATGATAACCTCTGTTTGCGGTCATACAGTTCCACGCACTACCACAAGGGGAGGGTGGGGGGGCCACACACACATTTTTTTTTTATTATTCAGTTTTGGGGACATTAGCGATTTTGACAGAAATGCATAATGGAGCTGAATGCAAATGAAATTAAATCTGACACACGCACACACACACACACACACACACACACACACACACACACACGCACACACACACACACACACACGCACACACACACGCACACACACACACACAGCCTACGTTTGTTTTAGACTTAGTGAATGAATGGTCAGCCTCAGTTATGAATGGATGCCATTTGCTGATGTCATATACAGTACCTGTAAACATCCAGCAGGTGTCACTGTTTGCACTGGAGCCAATACTAGAAAGTGATGGACAAATGTGTCACTCTTCCTGAAGCAGAGTGATTCCAAACACTCTGTCAGAGCACAGATCAAAATACCAGCGACATGTGACTGATGATGTTTGAAGCTTCAAAGCGCTGGCTCATTTCACACTTAATTGCTTCTAAATGTTTGGAAGCTGTTCATTGGCTCACACTGGCCCAGTTTACAAGAGAGTTTTTATTCCTGTTTCATTCACAATGAAGGTTCATTCCTTTTTTAGATGCTAACATCACATGTAGTATCTGGTCTAACATGTTGATAGGGCGAGGGTTAGGGTGGGCTAACCCTAACATCACCTAACTGGTCTAACATGTTGATAGTTGAAACCAATGCAAAACAGGAAGTGGACACCATTCTGTCCAATCAGAACCCTCTTTACCTCCAGCTCTGAATGACCAATTAACTAGAACAGAATACACCCATTTCCATGGAAACCTTAATTTAAAATTAACATGTCCATGGAAATACCAAATAAATTAATTAGTTATGACTTATTTTATTTGGAATAAATAATTCAGAATTAAGGTTATATAATTAGATTATATTTTAGGCTGTATGCTAGGGTATAGGCTGTATGCTAGGCCATATATTAGGCTATATGCTAGGCTATATGATAAACTATATATTAGGCTGTATACTGGGTTGTATGATAGGACATATATTAGGCTATATGCTAAGCTATATGTTAAACTATAGATTAGGCTGCATGCTAGGTCATATATTCGGCTATATATTAGGCTGTACTATAGGCTATATGCTAGGATGTATGCTAGGTCATATATTAGGCTTTATGCTAGGCTATATGCTAGGGTGTATACTCTGGTGTATGCTTAGGGTGACCACTGGCATGAAAGAGGAAAGGAGGTGTCCAAAAAGGAGGACAAAAGCCCTAAAGTTAGGACAGAGGGGCCCGGGGCAGGGGGGTCCAGGAATAACAACTAATGAATAATGTATGAAATAAAATGTATATTTATTGCCATTTATTACCACAATTTATTGACATTGAACATCCAAAGGTGTGGCAAATTGACCAAGATGATTTGAACAAGAACTTATCACTTAAAAAACAGTCATAGCCATGCTATCATACGGCATCAAAGAGCTGAATATTCAAGAAATGAAAGCTGTAGGTCTCTGTCATTTATAGCTTACTGGTTGATATATGAACTTTTCAAAAAGAAAAAAAAAAAAAAAAGAATGACAACAGCCTTCCTTCTCAGTCTTCATCCGTTCTGCTCTGGTCTGCCAAATCACGAGGAGAAAGTTCACCGAAATTTAGGTCTAATTGAAATACTGAATCACATTTATATTTAAATTAAAATATTTTGTTGTAATAAGTCTATAAAAACGTTTTTCTATATGAAGTCCATTGCTAGTCGTCCTCACCACAGACATGTTAGGCCTTCTTATATTTCAGCCCTTTCCTGGCTGCCTCCAAAAGTGGCTTATTTGTTAGGAATGTTTTGTACCCCTTCTGAAGGTTGACACACCTGCAGCTCAGCCTTCACTGTGTTCACTTCAAGGCAGTTTCTTTCATTGTGCCATGCAATCAGTCAATTGCTTGAGCGGAATTTTTGATTGACAGGCAGCCGCAGGCAATCCTAGGCTGGATGTGTAGCACCAATATGTGACCCACCACCAGTAAACCAGACATAAGTGTGTGTAAATCCAAACAGAGTTATGTGTGTATCTTGGTAGAGTGGAAACTAAGGTTTAAGATGGTGAAAAAAATGATGTTTCTATCACAAGTAGAACCAAAGTTATGGTCATTTTAATATCCACATTTGGACATATTTTACAATTTGCATATTTTTAGATATTGTCCGTTAAAGTTTTGGACTGTTTTGGGGTAGGAAGTCCTTAGCAACGCATAATAATTTGTATCCGATTGACACAAATTGTTGACAGATGTTAAAGGACACTCTGATGGACATGTCACAGAAGTTTTATATATTATAATAATAGGACAGAAGTGTGACGTATTATAATCATTTGGCTTACACCATTGGACAGAACATTCAATATAAGCTTTTACCTCGTACCAAACACTTGGGTGTTTACCCACGGAACGGAGATCGTTTTGTTCGGCGAAAAGAGGTGGAAGTCGTCTTTGTCTTTGCTCAGCAATACCTGAACTTTTGTCACCGCTTAAATAATTGACTCAATAAACACCTTTATTGATTGGATTTCAATGTAATGACCACAGGAAGTGAACATAGAGGTGTTAAGGTACCGTTTTTTGATAAGGTGTAAACACTAATAACAAATCACCTTCCAGCCTAAATTTGGCTGTAGCTCTGAACGGCTCAGCGCCACTTATGCCTGGTTTCGTGGTGGTGGGTCACATATTTACATTACATAGCCTACGACATGCTATCTGCCTGTAAACATCGCAGAGTAGCAAGTGTAAATAACGGGTGGGGATTTATGATGATTAATGCAACGGTGGCGGACGATTGTATGAAAGGACAAAATGTGAAAAAGCTGGACACTTGACAGACGGCCGGACAGATGGCTCTAAAACCGGACTGTCTGGACGAAATCCGGACAAATGGTCACCCTATGTATGCTAGATCATATATTAGGCTATATGCTAGGCTGTATGCTAAGCTATATGTTAAACGATACATTAAACTGTATAATAGTGTGAAAAACCAAAGTTGAGACAAAACGCTGAGCGTGTTAAAAATGAAACAAAGGCCCAGTTTTACATATCAATTATCTGATCCTTTATTGACGTATTTCTTAATTATAGTAATTGACATTTTCCACACATTCCATCAGCTCCTGAAAGAGTCAAGCATTTATTTACTGAAGGTCAAAGGTCAGTCAAAGGGGAGAGAAGAAAGGAGGAAACAGCCGCCAGATCCAAATCTCCACCCAGCACGAGGGTTGTCTGGCCATGGGTGTCATCTTCATCATCATCTTCATCATCATCTTCATCATCATCATCATCATAATCATCGTCGTCATCATGGTGGTAGTGGTTGTTGTCATTGGCTCCAGTGCTGCGGTGCAGAAGGGAATGCTGGGAACTTACAGGACTCAGTGCAGTGGACCTACAACCACAGAAAAGAAACACATTTATTAACCCTTTCACATTTATTAACCCTTTCACATTTACTAACCCTTTCATATTTATTAACCCTTTCACATTTATTAACCCTTTCACATTTACTAACCCTTTCATATTTATTAACCCATTCACATTTATTAACCCTTTCACATGTATTAACCCATTCACATTTATTAACCCTTTCACATTTACTCACCCTTTCACATTTACTAATCCTTTCACATTTACTAACCCTTTCACATTTACTAACCCTTTCATATGTATTAACCCTTTCACATTTACTAACCCGTTCACATTTACTAATCCTTTCACATTTACTAACCCTTTCATATGTATTAACCCTTTCACATTTACTAACCCTTTCATATGTATTAACCCTTTCACATTTACTAACCCGTTCACATTTACTAATCCTTTCACATTTACTAACCCTTTCACATGTATTAACCCTTTCACATTTACTAATCCTTTCATATGTATTAACCCTTTCACATTTACTAACCCTTTCATATTTATTAACCCTTTCACATTTACTAACCCATTCACATTTACTAACCCTTTCACATGTATTAACCCTTTCACATTTACTAACCCTTTCACATTTACTAACCCTTTCACATTTATTAACCCTTTCACATTTACTAACCCTTTCATATGTTTTAACCCTTTCACATTTACTAACCCTTTCACATTTATTAACCCTTTCACATTTATGAACCCTTTCACATTTACTAACCCTTTCACATTTACTAATCCTTTCATATGTATTAACCCTTTCACATTTACTAACCCTTTCACATGTATTAACCCTTTCACATTTACTAATCCTTTCACATGTATTAACCCTTTCACATTTACTAACCCTTTCACATGTATTAACCCTTTCACATTTACTAACCCTTTCATATGTATTAACCCTTTCATATTTATTAACCCTTTCACATGTATTAACCCTTTCACATTTACTAACCCTTTCATATGTATTAACCCTTTCACATTTACTAATCCTTTCATATGTATTAGCCCTTTCACATTTACTAACCCTTTCATATGTATTAACCCTTTCATATTTATTAACCCTTTCACATGTATTAACCCTTTCACATTTACTAACCCTTTCATATTTATTAACCCTTTCACATTTACTAACCCATTCACATTTACTAACCCTTTCACATGTATTAACCCTTTCACATTTACTAATCCTTTCATATGTATTAACCCTTTCACATTTACTAACCCTTTCATATGTATTAACCCTTTCACATGTAATAACCCTTTCATATTTATTAACCCTTTCACATGTATTAACCCTTTCACATTTACTAACCCTTTCACATGTATTAACCCTTTCACATTTACTAACCCTTTCACATTTACTAACCCTTTCATATGTATTAACCCTTTCACATTTACTAATCCTTTCATATGTATTAACCCTTTCACATTTACTAACCCTTTCACATTTACTAATCCTTTCATATGTATTAACCCTTTCACATTTACTAATCCTTTCATATGTATTAACCCTTTCACATTTACTAACCCTTTCATATGTAATAACCCTTTCACATTTACAAACTCTTTCACATTTATTTACCCTTTCATACTATCTGAGGACATGAAGACCTCAGGACACTTGTCTTTAGGGACTCTCTTCTTACTACCACTGAAGTGTGATGTTGTTTAAACTTTAGAAGAGTTAGTCTGAAAATAGAGTTTGGTGTCAGTGATAAAGACATGTCCTAATCACTTCCATGTTAACATAGTTTGGATCAAAGTGGCAAAATCTATATTTCTCAATGTTCATCCAAATGGTGTGATTTTGATCTCAACTATATGTATGAACTCCCAATCATCTAAAAATGAGATAAACTTATTTTTATTCTGGATAATCCCTTTAACTGTTGGGATCTCATTTATTGTGTGAATGTTTTCATTTTACTGGAGCAGCTTGAAGACAGTAGTCTGACATGTTTGTAGTTTTAGCAGCTTGGTGCATTGAGTGTGCCAGAGTGGGGAGTCTTCAAAACGCCCCACTCTGGAAGGGGTTTTCAGACCCCTATGATGCGTTGCCATGTAAACAAAATGCACTTCTGACAAGATATTTTGTCATTTTTAGCCACAATCGACTTCGTATAAACCGTCCTTGAGGTTGATAGAGGGACACGTCTCCAACCTGGAGGACAGTGTTCCTTCAAATGCTGCTGTAGAGTCACTGAAGGCCTGTGGGTAACTAACTCCTCCCCCTGGTGGAGAATCTGGGAATTACGTCTAAATCATTTCCAACAAAAAATACTAATCGTGCAACTGATCATGTAGAGCAGCGTTCCCCAATAGGCGGCCCGCGAGAGGACACAAACTGGCCCACACCAACTTGTGAGCAAAAAGATTTAAAAAAAATATATATATATATTGTGACAGTGCGACATTAGCACTGTCATCTGGACATCTGGACCTTTCCTCACTACTCAGTCATTTCCCCATGTGGTGGGCGTTTGGAGGTGCGCACAGCGCGCGATCGCGCGCACACACACACACACACACACACACACACACACACACACACACCTGCAGCAGAAGTGGACCACTGTTATATACTCATAATTTGCTTCATAGAACACATGATCATTGACTACAGGACACACACATTCATTCATTGTTCTGGGTTTTTCTTCTGATTGTGTTCATGTATGGAGGATAATTGGTGCCATTGTTTATATGAAACATATAAATATATATAAAATTGAATTGAATATGAGTTAATATGATTTCAGTTTGATGTATGTTCCATGTAAATATTTTAGATTGTGTGTTAATGAAATAATTGGTATGTCCATGGGTGGACCTTAGGGATAGATATATATATATATAAAGGGTAGTGTTTCCCAGTAGTGTGGAGGGTGTAGTTGGAAATAAATTCTGTAGATTTAGACAGATTTGAATTTGAAGTAAGAGTGTGGCTGAAATCTAGGTTTTTTAGTGCTGAATGGTAAAAGACACCAACTTTACTTTATTGTGTTTTGAGATACCTTGGAATTTTTTTTCTTTTTCCTGTATATATATATATATATATATATATATATATATATATATATATATATATATATATATATATATATATATATATATATATATATGTTAGTATTTATTATTTAAGTATGTCCAACTGGCTGTTGTTACAGTTGTATTACTGTTGTATTTTTTAAATTGTATTTAGAGTTAACTAGCTGTTGTTATAAATCTGTCAACTTTCAGAGCAGACTGTAATAACCAAATATTTATTTTCAGTAAATGGTTGGTTCTCAACTTTTGTTTCCAGAGTGAAATTAGTCTTTGTGTGACCCTCACCAATAGTATTACTGAACCCCAGGAACAACTAATAATGTTATAATTCACTATAAGTGCAGATTCAACATTATTATCTGTATTGTCACTGGGGTGGGGCTGTTGTGGTGCCCCCCTCCCTGCCGCTGTGTGCCCCACAGGTGCTGTGACCCTCGGCTTGGTGCCCAGGTCAGAATTTGGCCCTTAATGAAATCTAATTGCTGTAGAGGCTTCAAAACTCTGTTCAGCATTCGACAGTTTCTATGGTTACTATTCTCGGGTTACTATGGTTACTATTCTAGGATTACTATGGTTACTATTCTGGGGTTACTATGGTTCCTGTTCTACTGTTACCGTGGTTACTATTCTGGAGTATCTATGGTTACTGTTCTAGGGTTACTATTAATGACAAACCCATACATATTGGCAGAAGGACAGGTGTGCTTGTGGCGTCTGAGCATGTGCGGTGCTTCACATCTACTTACATTACAGGTTTTTAGGGGGCGGAGCCTCATGACGTCCCCTCAGCAGCGCTCTTCACACAAGCAGCGAAGGCCTCCAGCAGATCTTTACAACCTTCAGCTCCTTTCTCTGCAAGGCTGAAAATGAGCAAGACACAAAGAAAAGACTGTTATGAAGATATGGACCACAACCATGAAGATATGGACCACAACCATGAAGATATGGACCACAACCATGAAGATACAGAACAGAACCATGAAGATATGGACCACAACCATGAAGATATGGACCACAACCATGCAGCACCTTAGTATATATGGTCCAAACTGTTTCAAACTCTGATTTATTACAGTATTGTACATGTTGTCATGGTGACTGCGGTCACTTCCTGTCCAGGTCAGACAGTAGGTGGAGCTGAGGTTTGCAATGTTTGCATGTGTGGAGAAGCTCCATTAGAACCAGATTATCTGACCTGGTTAGTCCCACTGCTAAAACTCCAGGTCCATTCCATTCCAGTCCCAATAAGGTGTAAACTGTACTGAGAAAAACTGTTGACTTTAGATGAACTAAGGTGAGAATTAGAATTTGTCTGAGTGACTGTAAACGGACTGAGTGATACAGCACTAAGCTGATGGAGCAGAAGGGGAGGGGGAGGGTGTACCCAGCGCACACATCAGCCCATTTGTTTGATAGGACACTCTCAGCCAAGGGTGAGGGGGGATGGTAAGAGGGTGATCATACAGGGGGAGGGGCTTTATGGATGCATTAATATAAGCCCCTCCCTCCGTCCATTGTCTGATGTCTAAACATCCCTGTCTGTGAATTCCATAAAAAACCACAGACAGACAGACAGACAGACAGACAGACAGACAGACAGATAGATAGACAGATAGATAGATAGATAGATAGATAGATAGATAGATAGATAGATAGATAGATAGATAGATAGATAGATAGATAGATAGATAGATAGATAGATAGATAGATAGATAGATAGATAGATAGATAAATAGATAGATAGATAGATAGATAGATAGATAGATAGATAGATAGATAGATAGATAGATAGATAGATAGATAGATAGATAGATAGATAGATAGATAGATAGATAGATAGATATGTTCAGCTGGAACAACACAAATCTGACTGAACAGCAGTGATGTAACACAACAGACAGCTGGACAGATTATGTGTGTGTAAAGTCTGAACCAGAAGAAGAAGCCAGAAAATGATAGACAAGCCATGATAATACACCTCTAACCCTTAAAGACCTACACCTTTAACCCTTAAATGATGAAATATTATATATATCTGTGGGTGCGGGACAGAAACTTGTGAGAGTGTGCGGGAATGGAACAGAAATATCAGTCTTGCATATACCTCTAGATCTCAGCACCTGCATGAACTCCAAACTACAGCTTTAATTTACCTTTATTGGGTGTAAGATTAAAGGGATATATATATATATATATATATATATATATATATATATATATATATATATATATATATATATATATATAAACTAACCAGGTCAGAAAATCTGGTGTGTGTGTGTGTGTGTGTGTGTGTAAAAGTCTTCTCTAATTACTGACTGGTGTGCACTGGTAGATTCCACATGGAAGAGCAGCAGAGTTTAAACAACTATGACCAATAGTCCTGTAGCAGGAGGAGGCGGAGCCTAAAGGCTGAGACTACACACTGACATACCACATGGTTCTACTGGGTTTTAGAACACACTTTAGAACACACTGGGTTTTCCATGCTAACACAGTTTGGCTCAAAATGGCAAAAACTGTACATTGTACAATGTACATCCAAATAGTGTGATTTTGATATCAACTATATATGTACTCCCAATCATCTAAAAAATGAGCAAAACTCATTTTTACTCTGGATAATCCCATTAAACAGCTACTTGTGTGAAAAAAATACTCTGGTAAAAGCAGAAGTACTCATTCAACTCCTTTACTGAAATTAAAGTAAAAAAGTGCAACTTCTCAACTGTAATAAAGTAAAAAGTAAAACAGCTTTTTTTGCGATAGTGGAAATAATGCTTGTTTAAGAAGGAAAAAACAATGTCAAATAAGATATACTTTATTACTCCCCATGGGGAAGTTCAAAGTAGTCACCGCTTCACACAACGAAATACTATCATATTACATCAGTACTTAAATAAATAAATACTGGATGTAAATAGCTCTAAGATAAAATCAATTGAAATAAATTAACATTAAAAAATAAAGCCTTTAAAAGTGAGTTAGTGTGTAGATGATGTGTTTTATTGGGTCATGGTACTGAGTTTAGTGGGTAAGGACAGAACATTTAGGAAAAATTCAAAAGTCATAAATAGGAGATTAAAAAAAGCTAAATATTTATATAAATATAAAGAGTATAAAGTACATATATTTATATAAATGTAAAGAGTATAAAGTACAAATATTTATACAAAAATGTAGGGAATAAAAGTAATAAATTGCCAGAAAAATAAATACTCAAATAAAGTACAGATACCTAAAAACATACTTAATTGCAGTAAAGGAAGTACTTCTACTTAGTTACTTCCATCTCTGGTAAGTGAGGACCGATGGGATCCACTTGGGACCACTTTGACCTTTTGACCTTCAAAAAACTCACAGCTCCTGAAACACTTCTAAAGGACAATAGCAGAAAACCAAAGGTGTTTTTTTTTCTTGGACTTTTAAAAACACTGAAAACTTACACCATTTGACACCTTGAAAATAAACAAAGGTACTGACGAGCGTAATGGCAAAGAACCAATCCAACATGGCCGCCCCCTTAGGTCAGTGGTGCAAACGTGAGGCTCCCTTTTAGTTTTTTTGGCTGACCTGGTTTTCAGAAACAGGTGTCAAGTGGAGCTGAAAGGCGATATATGACACAGAACATGTTATCCCACACGTGGCCATCTTCCCAGCCGCAGACCGTCTGTGGCGTTTATAAATACACAAGCCCAGCGGTGTTGGTTACACCATCCGCCATCTTCAAATCTACAGTTGGCTTCAGTGTTTGGCCCAACAAGTGATTCAATGGCCTTATGGGATGAGCAACCTTTACATACTGGAGGGTGGTAGAGGGGTGTATGAAATACGAACACGCTGTCCTGTACATAAACCTCGTTAAAACAGATTCATGCTTCTATGTTTGAAGTCTTTCAAGGACAAACGCTTAACTCACTATGTTTCTTTTAACACTCTTTCGTTGCGCTTGTTGTAAAACCAAGCCAAAGCAGCCAAAACTAAGCAAAACAATTAAAAGCTTCTAAAGCTAAGCCAAAAAAGAATTTAAAACAGATAAAACTAAGCTAAACAATCCAAAGCAGCTAAAACTAAACTAAATAAATAAAACAAGTAAAAGCTGCTAAAACTAAACTAAGCAAGTAAAAGTAACCAAAACTAAGCTAACAAAAGCTAACAAAAATAAAATCTGGGGATAAAGTGGAAGAAGCAGATGGTATGGAGTTATTTAACTGCCTTCCCACTGCTATTTAGAAGCTGTGGATATGGAACCGGCAGCCTTTACACACTGGAGAGGGGGTTGTCTGAAATACGAACACGCCATCCCGTACATAAATCTCATAAAAACAGATCTATGCTTGTATGTTCGAGGTCTGTCAAGGACAAAGCTTGACTCACTATATTTCTTTTAAGACCCTTCCACTGCGCTTGTTATAAAAACAAACCAAAGCAGCGAAAACTAAGGGGAGTGTCTATCATTTGGTGTAACTAGTGACGAGTGTTGGTGTGACGAGTGTTGGTGTGACGAGTGTTGGTGTGACGAGTGTTGGTGTGACGAGTGTTGGTGTGACGAGTGTTGGTGTGACGAGTGTTGGTGTGACTAGCGTTGGTGTGACTAGCGTTGGTGTGACTAGTGTTGGTGTGACTAGTGTTGGTGTGACTAGTGTTGGTGTGACTAGTGTTGGGGTGACGAGAGTTGGGGTGACGAGTGTTGGTGTGACTAGCATTGGTGTGACTAGCATTGGTGTGACTAGCATTGGTGTGACTAGCGTTGGTGTGACTAGCATTGGTGTGACTAGCATTGGTGTGAATAGCGTTGGTGTGACTAGTGTTGGTGTGACTAGTGTTGGTGTGACTAGCATTGGTGTGACTAGCATTGGTGTGAATAGCGTTGGTGTGACTAGTGTTGGTGTGACTAGTGTTGGGGTGACGAGTGTTGGTGTGACTAGCATTGGTGTGACTAGCGTTGGTGTGACTAGTGTTGGTGTGACTAGCGTTGGTGTGACTAGCGTTGGTGTGACTAGCATTGGTGTGACTAGCGTTGGTGTGACTAGCGTTGGTGTGACTAGCGTTGGTGTGACTAGTGTTAGTGTAACTAGTGTTGGTGTTAGTGTCCCTTGTACCTTTGAAGGTTGAGGTTGTTTCCAAATACAGTCATATGTGGTCACATGCTCCAAACAGTAAAAGTCCCCTTTGAAGTCCCTTATATACGACCTGTAGCTGCAGGTCTATATACATTCAGCTCTGTTTACACTGATGTAACATGTGCCTTGTCACATGACCTTTGTGCTGTTTAGGAGTGCAGCAGTTAATATACAGCCACAATAGCTCATGTTCTGACACAAACATCAAACTTAGTTCATATTGTCTTCAAACCCACACTTTTGGTTAAACTTTTAGATAAACCTTTGGTTACCATCGTGGAATTCCACAACAGTAACAACAAAAACTAATGATCTCCACGAAAAAAAAACTTTAATAACGCTAAATGCATTGGTTTTAAGCCTCATAAATATGTTAAAGTTGAATATAAAGTTGGGTCTTGTGGATGTTCTGGAACCAAATACACGTCTGTATTCAGGGACGTTGATAGCTTTGGCTCGGCCCGGAACGAAATAATCTGAGTGGGCACCCCCCGCCCGTACATACGCACACCGCCACATAACAACCCCTCTTTTCACACTCTCTATTCATTCCAACCCTTAAATAACAGGTATTCCAAACCCATTATAACAGTAAACCATTTTGTTTCAACATTTCATCATAAAAAAAGGAAAAAAAAAAAGGAAAAAAAACCCACCATCCAAGCAGAATGTCTCACCCTGGATTCAGAGCTGTGGCCACATAAAGAAAGCACCTCTTGGTCCTACTCCTTAACCATGAGACTGCCTGACACAGTTAACATGGTCAGTCTGGTTGTGTTCACTATGGTAGAAGCTGCTTTAATCGTTTTAAGTATAATGGCGCAGCCACACTGAACGCAAATTTTCACATCCACGCGTCGAGCTTACATACAAAGTCAATGGAAAGACGCGTCTGCGGAGCATTGGAAGTGTTCCTGCGGTGCGTTGGAGCTGCACATTTTGCCGCAAATCTGCGGAAATGCTGGAGTTGAAAATATTGATGTTTTCAGGCAAATTCATGTGACACCGTGCTATGAAAGCCAATCAGCGTTGAGATGCTGCCAATGTTGTGATGGAATGATATATGATGCTGACCCGGAAGATGACAGAAAGAAAAACTAAGCATGAAATACCGGTGAAAGCGAACTTCATCCACACAGAGTTCCTGGGGGAGGTGGTGGTGAAATTCCCTGTGCTGCAGGAGCTTCAGGATCAGGTGAAGCCAAAAGCGACTGCGCCTGACCCTCGGACGTATGGGACCTCCAGAGCAGGTACAGAAAGGTAATCCAACTGATCTGAGCAATAGTTGAGGACAGACTGAAATGGACGGACAAATTTTGTTTATCAGTATTTATCCAGCATCCAGACTCGGGCGTTGTGTGTTCGGAGCAGCCGCGAATTGTACAATGTTTTGTGTTCGGAGTGACCGCAAATTATCTAGCGTCCAAACTTGGGTGTTTAGGCGGCACGATACGAGCATATACGTATTTTGGTGTAGCTGTAGCATTAAACGTGGCAAGGTAAATGTTTTATTTCCTTACTTCTGACTTGTGCATGTTGGCAAACAGGTTTGCACACTTATTGTCTAAGAGTTATGCCTGGATCCGGGACAACATACCCGTTTGTCCCCCCTTGCTGACAGCCCAGCGTCTGTATCTATTACGGTTCTTCAGATAGTTTTACAGTCTCAGGAGAGTCAGAAATAAGTAACATTATACCTGTTTACATGACAGTTTTTATACCTGTTTTATTTAGAACAAGGCGGTCAGAGACAGGCTTGATATGGCGTCATATGACGTCAAAACATGAGGCAATGGAGCCATAGGTGTTGACCCATTTGATGTTTGAAGGTCTGACCATGTGAATGAAAAACAAACACCAGATTCTATCTTGTCTGTATACTGAGATATTACCACTGAGGTGTTTTAAGTGTTGATCTTTAGTGTGACCTTGACATTTGACCTTCATTGCTCAAAATCTAATGGGTTCTTCCTTGACTCATTATCTATCATTCCTGAAAGTGTAATCAAAATCCGTTCAGAACTTTTTTCGTAATCCTGCTTAAGGCCAGACAAACAAAAAGGCTTAAATTGAATATGTCCTTGGGGGAGGTAATGAAGGGTCAAAGGAAGCATGTAAACACCTCATTACCTCTGCCATAGAGGTTATGTTTCACTGGAGTTTGTTTGTCTGTTAGCAACATTACTTACAAAGTGGTAGTCGGGGAGGGAGTGTGTGTGTTTGGGGGGGGGGGGTCTGCCTTGGCGGACGTCTGTGTCTCAGACTGATTTTCTAGTTCAAGTTGAAAATAATTAATTCACAATTAAACTCAATTCAAAATAAAGTCACTGGTTTATTCTGATCTGACACTTCATTCCTCTGCAACATTATTTCTGTCGTTCTGCACATGCTCCTGGTCTGTCGCCATGACGATGCACATATTTGTGGTTGATGACGCACATATTGGGCTGTGGACATTTGTTGATTCCTATGGTTGATTGGGTCGAGCTGCTACTTCGTAATTTTGACAAAAACAAAGTCAAACATCACATGTATTATCTGGTCTAATATGTTGATCGGGTTAGGGTTAGGCTAACCCTAATATCACATCTTGTACACTGTAGATTTTGCAGTGTTAATTTGGAGAAAATGGGACCAAATACACTCTAGAAGAAGTTAAATAAACTCTCTAAGTGTTGATTTAACACTGCAAAATTTACTGTGTAAGTAAAGTAAGTAAATTTTATTTATATAGCACTTTTCACAAACAGAGCCACAAAGTGCTGCACAACATGAATAAAATACAACAATTAAATACACAGAAATAGTCGACACTAAAAATGAGATCAACAGCCTTAAAAACTAAGCAAATGCTTGACCAAACAAAAAAGTTTTAAGATTTGTTTTAAAAGCGCCAACAGACGTAGCTGAGCGAAGAGAGAGCGGGAGATCATTCCAAAGCCTGGGCACAACGGCCTGGAATGTTCGGGCTCCTCTGGTCTGGAACCGAGTGCGTGGCACCTTTAACAGATTCTGATCCATAGACCTTAGAGCCCTCGCAGGGGAGTAAGGCTGGAGCAGATCACCAATATAAGAAGGAGCTTCACCATGCAAGGCCTGAAAGGTTAAAACCAATATCTTAAAATTTATTCTGTAGGAGACTGGCAGCCAATGCAGCTCCTTTAAAATAGGACATATGTGAGTCCTCCTGTTGGTGCAGGTCAAAATTCTCGCTGCAGAATTTTGCACAAGTTGCAACCTCGAAAGCTCCTTCTTGTTAAGACAAGAAAACAAACTGTTACAATAATCTAAACGTGACGATACAAAAGTATGGATGATGAGCTCTAGATCATTATGTGAGACCATTTTTCTAACTTTAGATATTTTTCTTAATTGGAAGTATCTGTATCTAGGATCTGGTCTAATATGTTGATAGTTAAAACCAATGCAAAACAGGAAGTGGAGGCCATGGTTTTCTTCCAGTAGACATCCAGACGTCAAGCAGCTGTTCTGTCCAATCAGAACCCTCTGTACCTCCAGCTCTGAAAGGCCAATTAACTAGAGTGTAATGCATGGAAACCTTTATTCACAATTAACATGTCCGTGTAAACACGAAAGAAATAGCTTTAATTCTGAATTATTTTATTCAGATTAAATTCAGATTATTTTATTTTCATAACTGGTTATTTCCATTAGGGTTACTCAATACTCAAACAAGATGGACTCCAAGATGGCCGCCAAAAACATGAAGGAAAAATAGGGTTATTGTTAGCTGTTTACAGTAGGTTAGCATTAGCTGTTTACAGTGGATTAGCATTAGCTGTTTACAGTGGGTTAGTGTTAGCTGTTTATAGTGGGTTAGCATCAGCTGTTTACAGTGGGGTAGGGTTAGCTGTTTACAGTGGATTAGCGTTAGCAGTTTCAAGGGCTTTAACCATTCGATTTTGCATTAAAGGCATTTCCTTGTCAAAGAAAATGCAAAGATTTGTGACACTTGTTTTGGCTCACACACTTTGATCACCCCAGTGCTGGTTGATCTGTGAAAACACATCATCAGGAACAATTACCAGTGGGTTAAGCTGCAGCGAATTTGCACTTAGTTACTTTTTAATTGGCTCGAGGCAGGATAATAAAGAATTTAGTTTCTGTAACTCATATTGATGTGATCAGCAAACAGGTGGTAGGAAACACCATCAAACTTTGGGATGAACATTTCTCGGGGAAGGACGTAGAGCAGGAACACAACTGGGCCAAAGACGGAGCCCTGGGGTATGCCGCACAACAAGTCAGCGTGTTCAGACAGGATGTGATTAGCTAAGACACTTCAGCTAGGAACCATGCTAGGACAGGACCTGACATTCCAACCAAATCACACATTTAATGGTGTGTGATGGTCCACAGTGTCAAAAGCAGAGGAAACAACTAAGAAGACTAAGGGCGCTTTCACACCTCTTGTTTGATTATTTGGTCCGTACTAGGCAATAAAATTGTTACTATGTTTATATAGATTCCAATGTGGTCCGCTTTCACACCAACAAATAAACCAAAGTTGGATTGATTGATGTTTCATTTATCTTCCGGTAGAAATAAGTGTCAATTTTGACCCAAAATGGAGTGACACATTTGCACATTGGTACTTGCTTGCATGTGGTTTGGACACAAGTTTGCGTTCACACCAGAGGGACCGCACCAGAACTTAGCATTTGGTGCGGAGTCAAGCGGGCCGAGACCACCTCTTTTTGGAGGTCTCAGTCCACTTGATTTTGTGTGTACCCGAATACGATTGATGTTTTCACACCAATGAAAATGAACAGACCTCTAAGGGACCATTTACACCAGGACCATCGTGGCTAAATATGACAGCATGTTTTATCAGAAGTGCTGTTCGTTTTCATGAAGCTGACGCCGTCAGGGTGTGAATACACCCAAATCTGAAGAATACTTCCAGAGTGGGACATATTGAAGACAACTGATTTTTAACTGGTTTTAGTGTAACATTACCTGGTTGTAATGTTTTTTGCATAGTCCATCTGTCTGTCTTTCTGCCTTTGTGCCTTCCTCTCTGTCCATCTCTCTGTCTGTCTGCTCATCTGTGTGTCTGTCTCTTTGCTCGTCTGCCTGTCTCTCTCTCTCTGCCTGTCAGTCCATCCGCCTCTCTGTCTGTTTGCCTGTCTATCTGCCCGTCTGTCTCTATCTCTCTCTCTCTCTCTCTGCCCGTCTGTCTGTCTATCTGGATGTGGACAGTAATGCACCATCACCATGTGACCTCTACATATTATGTAATCACACGCCGCTGGAACACACGCTCACATTCACACTGACACATCAAGAGGATGAAGGGACGAACAGAGTAGGCACAAAATGCACTGCATTGTGGGTAAAAGGGAGGGGAGTGACGCAGCCAGATTCCCAGCGTTCATCCAAGCGAACGGACCAGCATCAGGCATCCTACTGCTGCATTCAACTGTCCAAACCATTCAACTGTCCAACACTATTCAACTGTCCAAACCATTCAACTGTCCAACACTATTCAACTGTCCAACACAATTCAACTGTCCAACACTATTCAACTGTCCAACACTATTCAACTGTCCAACACAATTCAACTGTCCAAACCATTCAACTGTCCAACACTATTCAACTGTCCAAACCATTCAACTGTCCAACACTATTCAACTGTCCAAACCATTCAACTGTCCAACACTATTCAACTGTCCAAACCATTCAACTGTCCAACACTATTCAACTGTCCAAACCATTCAACTGTCCAACACTATTCAACTGTCCAAACCATTCAACTGTCCAACACTATTCAACTGTCCAAACCATTCAACTGTCCAACACTATTCAACTGTCCAAACCATTCAACTGTCCAACACTATTCAACTGTCCAAACCATTCAACTGTCCAACACTATTCAACTGTCCAAACCATTCAACTGTCCAACACTATTCAACTGTCCAAACCATTCAACTGTCCAACACTATTCAACTGTCCAAACCATTCAACTGTCCAACACTATTCAACTGTCCAAACCATTCAACTGTCCAACACTATTCAACTGTCCAAACCATTCGACTGTCCAAACCATTCAACTGTCCAACACTATTCAACTGTCCAAACCATTCAACTGTCCAACACTATTCAACTGTCCAACACAATTCAACTGTCCAACACTATTCAACTGTCCAACACTATTCAACTGTCCAACACAATTCAACTGTCCAAACCATTCAACTGTCCAACCCATTCAACTGTCCAACACTATTCAACTGTCCAAACCATTCAACTGTCCAACACTATTCAACTGTCCAACACTATTCAACATTCCAAACCATTCAACTGTCCAACACTATTCAACTGTCCAACACAATTCAACTGTCCAACACTATTCAACTGTCCAACACTATTCAACTGTCCAACACAATTCAACTGTCCAAACCATTCAACTGTCCAACCCATTCAACTGTCCAACACTATTCAACTGTCCAAACCATTCAACTGTCCAACACTATTCAACTGTCCAAACCATTAAACTGTCCAACACTATTCAACTGTCCAAACCAATCGACTGTCCAAACCATTCAACTGTCCAACACTATTCAACTGTCCAAACCAATCGACTGTCCAAACCATTCAACTGTCCAACACTATTCAACTGTCCAAACCATTCAACTGTCCAACGCTATTCAACTGTCCAACACAATTCAACTGTCCAACACTATTCAACTGTCCAACACTATTCAACTGTCCAACACAATTCAACTGTCCAAACCATTCAACTGTCCAACACCATTCAACTGTCCAAACCATTCAACTGTCCAACACTATTCAACTGTCCAAACCATTCAACTGTCCAACACTATTCAACTGTCCAAACCATTCAACTGTCCAACACTATTCAACTGTCCAAACCATTCAACTGTCCAAACCATTCAACTGTCCAAACCATTCAACTGTCCAACACTATTCAACTGTCCAAACCATTCAACTGTCCAAAACTATTCAACTGTCTAAACCATTCAACTGTCCAAACTATTCAACTGTCCAAACTATTCAACTGTCCAACACTATTCAACTGTCCAACACTATTCAACTTTCCAAACCATTCAACTGTCCAACACTATTCAACTGTCCAAACCATTCAACTGTCCAACACTACTCAACTTTCCAACACTATTCAACTGTCCAAACCATTCAACTGTCCAACACTAGTCAACTGTCCAAACCATTTAACTGTCCAAACCATTCCACTGTCCAACACTATTCAAGTGTCCAAACCATTCAACTGTCCAAAACTGTTCAACTGTCCAAACTATTCAACTGCCCAAATCATTAAGCTGTCCAAACCATTCAACTGTCTGAAACAATTAAATTGTCCAACACTATTCAGCTGTCGAAAACAACTAAGCTGTCCATAGCAATTCAACTGTCCAAATCATTAAACTGTCCAAACCATTCAACTGTCTAAAACTGTTCAACTGTCCAAAACTGTTCAACTGTCCAACATTATTCAACTGTCCAACATTATTCAACTGTCCAAAACAATTAAACTTCCCAAATCTATTCAACTGTCCAACCTATTCAACTGTCCAAAGCACTTCAATCTGCTTTTCTGCACTAACCCCGGTGTCCTCTAAAGGGACAGGGATAGGACAGTATATTAGGGACAGGGTGAAGACAGTACATTAGTGACAGGGTTAGGACAGTACATTAGGGACAGGGTGAGGACAGTACAGTACAGTCCAATACAGTAAAGCGCTTTGAGCACCATGAAGGTGGAAAAGCTCTATATAAATGCAGTCCATTTACCATTTACATAGGGACAGGGTTAGGACAGTGCATTTCCGTGTACTTTAGGATAGGATAATGCTAACATGAGGCTAATGATAACATCAGGCTAATACCAATACTAGAATTCTGCTAGCACTAAGATAATGCTAGCAATAGCATTATACTAACACAAGTATAATGCTAGCATTAGGCTACTGTTAACATGAAGCCAATGCTAACACTAGTATAATGCTAACTCTATAATAATGCTAGCATGAGGCTAATGCTAACACTAGGCTAAGGCAAACACTAGTATAATGCTATTACTAGGCTAATACTAACACTAGTATAATGCAACCGGTAGGCTAATGCTAACACTAGGCTAATGCGTGGCCTAGCTTAGAAAACCCATTCAGTGCAGATTTATTAAATTTGTTCAAAAAAAATAAATAAAATTTATATAGATTAAAAATGAATGATGAATCATGATTAATAAAAATGATCAACTCTGTGATTAATTAATGACTCAATATTTTAATCATTTGACAGCACTAATTATTATTATTATTATTATTATTATTATTATTATTATTATTATTATTATTATTATTATTATTATTATTATTATTATTAATAACAAATTGTTTGGATGCAGTGACTTTTATCTGAGGTTATGGAACGTCCAAAAAGGTCATCTCACTCAGTGCCCAGGAGAAACCCTGGTCCTGGAGAAACCCTGGTCCTGGAGGAACCCTGGTCCTGGAGAAACCCTGGTCCTGGAGAAACCCTGGTCCTGGAGAAACCCTGGACCTGGAGAAACCCTGGTCCTGGAGGTTTGAGATGTTTCCCTCTATGAACCTGACGCTCATTCTTCTACAGAGCTGATGATCAGCTGATCATTTGAAACAGGTGTTTGAAGAGGAAAATATCTAAGACCTGCAGGACCAGGGTTCCTCCAGGACCAGGGTCGACAAATCCTTGTCCTTCAGGTTCTAATGTGTTAGACCATTCACGACCAGAACCTAGAACTCATCCAAACTTTTGAGTAGAACAGAGAATAGGTCCAACCTCTAGAGCAGAACCTAGATCTGGTCCAAGCTCTAGAGCAGAACCTAGAACTGGTGCAACCTCTAGAGCAGAACCTAGATCTGGTCCAAGCTCTAGAGCAGAACCTAGAACTGGTCCAACCTCTAGAGCAGAACCTAGAACTGGTCCAACCTCTAGAGCAGGACCTAGAACTGGTCCAACCTCTACAGCAGAACCTAGAACTGGTTCAACCTCTAGAGCAGAACCGAGAATTGGTCCAACCTCTACAGCAGAACCTAGAACTGGTTCAACCTCTAGAACAGAACATGGGCCTGCTTTGTGTGTTAAGGTTAAAGGTTATAACTGTCTCTTACCATTTGTCCAGGTCAGCCTTGACGGCGGCGCAGGCGGCAGGGGCGGGGGCCTCGGCGGGGGCGGCGGTCTCTGAGTCTGACATGTCTGTCGTGGTTCTGGTGAGGGTCCGGTACTGTTTCGGTCCTGGTTCGGTCCTGGATGTGTCCTGGTTCGGTCCTGGTTCGGTCCTCCCAACACCTACAGGTCCAAGCACCACAGAGAGAAAGACAGAGGCAGAGCAGTGGAGATGAGACAGAGTGGGAGGGGGAGGGCACACAGGGAGGGGGCGGAGACTAACATGTGAGAACGACAGCACATGTGTGTGCACATAGTGGGAGGGGGCTGAGGGGTGAAGGGGCAGTAACCTAAACTGAGGTCTACAGGTCAAACCAGGCACATGGGGGGGTCATAAAAATTCCTAGTAAAGGACAAGTTGATGGTTGAGTGAAGATGAGAAATACAAACACTGAAAAACGGACCAATAACTGACCAGTAACTGACACAAACAGACACTATGTTTGGTTTTAAATGTCACTGGTCCAGTGTGAAGCCAACAGACCTGTTCAACACTGATGCTTGCCGGTACATGTCTGACCTTCAGGCACAGAGGTGGCCATGTTGGAAAGGTCAACACACAGGAGCAGCCATTTTGGAGAGGTCATCAGTAAGCGGCGGCCATGTTTGAAAGGTCAACACACAGGAGCAGCCATGTTTGAAAGGTCAACACACAGGAGCAGCCATGTTTGAAAGGTCAACACACAGGAGCAGCCATGTTTGAAAGGTCAACACACAGGAGCAGCCATGTTTGAAAGGTCAACACACAGGAGCAGCCATGTTTCGGGTTGTTGTGCTTTCAGGCTCAGCAGCGGCTCCACTTCCTGCGTGTCATGAGAAAGAATGGCCTGGGCTAGAAGCTGCTGCTGGCCTTCTCATGTATTGTCTGGGTGTGTGGTACGCAGGCTCTAGAGTAGAGGACAAGAAGGCGATGCAGAGAGTTATACGAACTGCTCTGTGCCCACCTTGGAACATCTGGGCATCACCATTGATGGTTTCTTTGAACTTGAAAGTGCAGAACTCCTCTGCTCTGCCTCTGTCTTTCTCTGTGAACTTGAAAGTTTCCTGCTGTCTCAGGAAAATAAGGGCCATCACAACAGACCCCACACACCCTGCACACTCTCTCTTCGACCTGATGCCTTCGGGGCAAACATTACAGGTCCATCAAGTCCTGCAGCAGTAGACTGAGCACCAGCTGCAGAGTCTGCAGAGAATGGACTCACACATGCCCATCACTGCATGGCGCATCTTTTTAAATTTTATATGACTGGTCATTTTAACCTTTTAACTCTACCTCACTGTTTTTTTATATTCATAATCAATTCATGTATTTATTGTATTTTTTATCTTTATTTATTTTTTGTATCTTTTTTTTTATCTGTGGTGCAGAGTGGCCCCACTGTGAAGTGCAATTTTGTTGTAACTTGAGTGCAGTCACAATAAAGTCTATTCTATTCTGTTTGAAAGGTCAACATACAGCAGTAGATGGCAGCCATGTTTGAAAGGTCAACAGACAGGAGTAGACAGCTATATGTTATATAAATATCTGTAATTTATACTCAAAAAATATGTACTTGGTTGCGTCCCCACATAGTTTTGTATTTGTAAGTGTCAGGTACCACAGCTGCTCCAGAGTTCTGCTCAGTACCATTCAATGTAGAATTAGAAAACTTAAACTTTTATGTTTTTTTGCTGGTTAAATAAATAATATTTATTTCATGGTAAAAAAATGCAGTTTTACTTTTATAATTTTATTACTTTAATTACAGTTGAGGAGTTTTGTATATATATATATATATATATATATATATATATATTACTTTTATTACTTTTACTTCAGTAAAGGTGAATCAGTACTTCTGCTTTTACCTGAGTATTTTTTTCACACCATTAGCTATACTTCTACTTCAGTACAGAATGGTAGTACTTGTACTCCAGTACAGCAGTACATTTTGGGTAAACAGAGCAGTGCATTATGGGTAAACACACACAGCAGTGCATTATGGGTGAACACAGCACAAGCTGCATCAGTGAATGGAAAACAAAGTAAAAAATGATATTATAATAATTATATTATTATTAATAATGAATAAAATAATAAATGTATTTGTCTCTTGTTTTTTTCACCACTAAATGTGTTTGTGTTAAATGTGACTTTTCTTCAGCTGCTGTTTGTCTTTTCATCCACTCAGATGCTTCATAAACATGTGAGTGAATAAACAGCATGTGTGTTTTCCTGCAGCAGCTGCTTCATATTCACTTTCTATTACAAATGACATTAGCATCAGATGGAAACCTGCTCCTGAAATAAGACACATTCATGAATCATTTATTTGACTTTAAAGACAAAAATAAACAACTGACACCGCCTTTGACATCTGGACTTTATCCGATAAGATCTTGTCCAAAAGCTTTTGTTCACTTTGACTTTAAGACCTGAACATCCAAACTATTTTATACTAAAGTGGCTAAATTTTTTAATTTCATTGAAACGTGTTGATTATTTTGATAATCATTGCTAATTTTGTGGATTATTTTAATCAATTTGTTGTTTATTTTGTTCATTTTTACTGATTTTATTGATTATTTTATTTAACCCCCAACGGCTCAGATTGTTAATGTTGTTGTTTACTTTGTTCATTGACATTGGTTGGGAGAGATTATTGTAATCACTTGTTTGTGTGTGTGTCCACAGAGACATATCAATGGATACTGTAGATATCACCATGAAATTACATGCACATATACATATAGTGAATGCACACCAGATGCAATGATCCATTTGAGTAAAGGTCAAAGGTCAAGTTCACAATTCACTAAAAGTTCAAGTTCACACTATCAGTTATAACTCAAGAATGGAGGGTCACAGAACTTTGAGATTGGTACCAAACGATGTGGAATGACAATTTCTACAATGTTTATAATTGGTGTTATCACCTACGACCAACAGTTTTTCAGATCTCTGGAGGTCAAATGTGACATGTGGCAAAATTAACTTGTGTAACAGTGTGTGTGTGTGTGTGTGTGTGTCAAACAGACTGCGATGGAAATTGACCTTGACTGAGTCAATAAAAGTCACTGATCAACATGAAGCTCATGATTATTGATGAGCTGAAATATTTATATCACAGATGTTGTGATGGTTGATTAATAGTTTGACCAACAAGCACATCAAAAGCAAATAAGGATGAATTTAGTAACTGAAACCGTAAATAATGATAAAAACTGGATATGAAAAGGAACAATGAGAAGAAGTACAGACAAATAATTAGGATTCATGTCAAACATAGACAAGGAGACCAATCATTTCTTGGATTATTTTACAACTGAAGACACAAAGTTATATTAGACTCAGACAATTTATGAACATTCCAGCAAGACTATTCTTCACAAGCAGTTTTAAGCAAGAGGTGAGATTTGTCATTCTCTGAATACTTGTTGCTAATTTTGTTGATTAATTCTTTAGTTTTTTATTTCGCTAATTTTTTGCCGATTTGCCTCGTTATTTTGTTGAATTTGCTCAACATTTACTCACGTCTTGTCACTTTGTAGTTGAAAGTTGCAAACTTTATTTGTAAAAATGCAGCTTTTAAATCATTCTTGGACGAAAGAGGTTAAAAGTGTGTGTGTGTGTGTGTGTGTGTGTGTGTGTGCATGCATGTGGAACTGAAAGAACATTATGTACCTTCAGCATCTACTCCCCCCCCCCCCCCCCCCCCCCCGCCCCAGTCCCTCCCCCTCTCTAAAACAACCAATACATAAAAATCACAACAGGTTTTTAAACCTCACCTGAATGCAGACGGGACGTTCTACTCTGTAGTTCCAAAAGTGTGTGAGTTTATGCAGGAAGCAGCAGAAAATACCACCAGGGGGGAGGAGGGGGGGAGTGAATGAATGAACCAACGGGAACAGCCCTGCAAGTGAACGTGAGCTGTATGGAAGGGGGTGTGTCCCCAAAATTTATGGCCCTGTGTGTGTGTGTGTGTGTTCTCTGTACATTATGTGACTGTAAAGGTGGGGGGAGAAGGAGGGGGGGGAGAGAAAAGAGCAGAAATTGGAGCCAAGAGCTGAAAAAAGAAGACGCTGCTGTTTGAGATTCCATGTGGGTTTAAACTGAACTGAAGGTGGGGGGGGGGCTTCCCACCCACATGTGTGCATTGCATGTATGTGTGTATTAGCATGAGGATTAGCATTAGCAGCACACTGTAAACCTGAATGTTCATAATAATTAAATATATTCAGTTTCACAGTTTCAGTCATAGTTCTACTACCTCAAATGTATTCAGTTAAAATGTTCTTTATTTAACTATTGTAACAATTATAACATAAGTGAATAGAACTGAAAACATATGAGGTAAAACTCAGTGGAATGAAGTCATTAAATACTGACAATGATATTGTTTTGTTATTTCTATTGGTTTAAATAAGGATGATTGAAAAAATCAACTTAACTGATGTAGTAGATGATTAAATATAATTTCAGAACACTGCAAATAACCACCAATATCTGTCACACCACAAAAATAAAATCACAAAACACAGTCATTTTATTGGGGGGGGGGGGGGTCAGTTGGTAGAGAAGGTCGTACAATGACCGAAGGGTTGGCGGTTCGTGTCCTGTCTCTGGCTGTCCACATGTCCAAGTGTCCACATGTCCAAGTGTGGAGAAAGACACTGAACCCTGATGTAGGACAGACAGAACCTTTGAATACTAAGTATTTTATAAATTAATAAGTAATGTTTTAATGTAATTATACTTTAATAAGCATCTACATTTTATTATTTTTATTTTTTAAGTTCATCAACTAAGGTTTACAGTGCAGACAGTGGAACATAAAGAGAACACTCTAGTTACTTATGGGTATCAATTAGGGCTGTTAACTGATGACCGGTGGTTGACCGCATCAACGTTGTCCGGTCATAATTTTCCTTCGTCAGTTAAAACAAACCCATGGTGCATCAGTCCTTCCACTGTAGTGTAGGTTATAAAGAGGAAGCTCTGGGATCTCTACATAGTATATGTTTAAAATGATGAATTTACCAAGTTGTTTCCATGACAACCAGACAGTGCGGTGGATGAGTTGTGTTATCCATCTGACACTACTGACAATGACATGACAGTTGGACAACGACTAAAGCAGTTTGTGCAGAAGTGACTCAGGCTGGTGACGTCACTAAGGTTTTTACAACATGTTTAGCAGCAGAATTTACTAGAACATCTAATGTTTTCTCTGTGTGACGATTTAAAATGAGCTTTTAGCAAAAGATCACTCCATCTCATAGTGTTCACGGAAGTAATAAACATGAACTAAGAAAGTAAACTAACGAAATAAACATGAACTAAGAAAGTAAACTAACTAAATAAACACAAACTAAGAAAGTAAACTAACGAAATAAACATGAACTAAGAAAGTAAACTAACGAAATAAACATGAACTAAGAAAGTAAACTAACTAAATAAACACAAACTAAGAAAGTAAACTAACGAAATAAACATGAACTAAGAAAGTAAACTAACGAAATAAACACAAACTAAGAAAGTAAACTAACGAAATAAACATGAACTAAGAAAGTAAACTAACGAAATAAACACGAACTAAGAAAGTAAACTAACGAAATAAACATGAACTAAGAAAGTAAACTAACTAAATAAACATGAACTAAGAAAGTAAACTAACTAAATAAACATGAACTAAGAAAGTAAACTAACTAAATAAACATGAACTAAGAAAGTAAACTAACTAAATAAACATGAACTAAGAAAGTAAACTAACGAAATAAACATGAACTAACAAAGTAAACTAACGAAATAAACACGAACTAAGAAAGTAAACTAACGAAATAAACACGAACTAAGAAAGTAAACTAACGAAATAAACACGAACTAAGAAAGTAAACTAACGAAATAAACACGAACTAAGAAAGTAAACTAACGAAATAAACACGAACTAAGAAAGTAAACTAACGAAATAAACACGAACTAAGAAAGTAAACTAACGAAATAAACATGAACTAAGAAAGTAAACTAACTAAATAAACATGAACTAAGAAAGTAAACTAACTAAATAAACATGAACTAAGAAAGTAAACTAACTAAATAAACATGAACTAAGAAAGTAAACTAACGAAATAAACATGAACTAACAATATAAACTAACTAAATAAACATGAACTAAGAAAGTAAACTAACTAAATAAACATGAACTAAGAGTATAAACTAACTAAATAAACATGAACTAAGAATATAAACTAACTAACTAAGAATATAAACTAACTAAATAAACATGAACTAACAATGTAAACTAACTAAATAAACATGAACTAACAATATAAACTAAATACATAAACATGAACTAACAAAGCAAACTAACAAAATAAACACGAACTAAGAAAGTAAACTAACGAAATAAACACGAACTAAGAAAGTAAACTAACTAAATAAACATGAACTAAGAAAGTAAACTAACGAAATAAACATGAACTAAGAAAGTAAACTAACGAAATAAACACGAACTAAGAAAGTAAACTAACGAAATAAACATGGACTAAGAAAGTAAACTAACAAAATAAACATGAACTAAGAAAGTAAACTAACTAAATAAACACGAACTAAGAAAGTAAACTAACGAAATAAACATGAACTAAGAAAGTAAACTAACGAAATAAACATGGACTAAGAAAGTAAACTAACTAAATAAACATGAACTAAGAAAGTAAACTAACTAAATAAACATGAACTAAGAAAGTAAACTAACTAAATAAACACGAACTAAGAAAGTAAACTAACGAAATAAACACGAACTAAGAAAGTAAACTAACGAAATAAACACGAACTAAGAAAGTAAACTAACGAAATAAACACGAACTAAGAAAGTAAACTAACGAAATAAACACGAACTAAGAAAGTAAACTAACGAAATAAACATGAACTGAGAAAGTAAACTAACGAAATAAACACGAACTAAGAAAGTAAACTAACGAAATAAACACGAACTAAGAAAGTAAACTAACGAAATAAACATGAACTAAGAAAGTAAACTAACGAAATAAACACGAACTAAGAAAGTAAACTAACGAAATAAACACGAACTAAGAAAGTAAACTAACGAAATAAACATGGACTAAGAAAGTAAACTAACTAAATAAACATGAACTAAGAAAGTAAACTAACGAAATAAACATGAACTAACAATATAAACTAACTAAATAAACATGAACTAAGAAAGTAAACTAACTAAATAAACATGAACTAAGAGTATAAACTAACTAACTAACTAAGAATATAAACTAACTAAATAAACATGAACTAACAATGTAAACTAACTAAATAAACATGAACTAAGAAAGTAAACTAACGAAATAAACACGAACTAAGAAAGTAAACTAACTAAATAAACATGAACTAAGAAAGTAAACTAACTAAATAAACATGAACTAAGAAAGTAAACTAACGAAATAAACATGAACTAAGAAAGTAAACTAACAAAATAAACACGAACTAAGAAAGTAAACTAACTAAATAAACATGAACTAAGAAAGTAAACTAACTAAATAAACATGAACTAAGAAAGTAAACTAACTAAATAAACATGAACTAAGAAAGTAAACTAACTAAATAAACATGAACTAAGAAAGTAAACTAACTAAATAAACATGAACTAACAATATAAACTAACTAAATAAACATGAACTAAGAAAGTAAACTAACTAAATAAACATGAACTAAGAGTATAAACTAACTAAATAAACATGAACTAAGAAAGTAAACTAACTAAATAAACATGAACTAAGAGTATAAACTAACTAACTAACTAAGAATATAAACTAACTAAATAAACATGAACTAACAATGTAAACTAACTAAATAAACATGAACTAACAATATAAACTAAATACATAAACATGAACTAACAAAGCAAACTAACAAAATAAACACGAACTAAGAAAGTAAACTAACGAAATAAACACGAACTAAGAAAGTAAACTAACTAAATAAACATGAACTAAGAAAGTAAACTAACTAAATAAACATGAACTAAGAAAGTAAACTAACGAAATAAACATGAACTAAGAAAGTAAACTAACGAAATAAACACGAACTAAGAAAGTAAACTAACTAAAAAAACACAAACTAAGAATGTAAACTAACTAAATAAACATGAACTAAGAAAGTAAACTAACGAAATAAACACGAACTAAGAATGTAAACTAACGAAATAAACATGAACTAAGAAAGTAAACTAACTAAATAAACATGAACTAAGAAAGTAAACTAACTAAATAAACATGAACTAAGAAAGTAAACTAACTAAATAAACATGAACTAAGAAAGTAAACTAACTAAATAAACATGAACTAAGAGTATAAACTAACTAAATAAACATGAACTAAGAATATAAACTAACTAACTAACTAAGAATATAAACTAACTAAATAAACATGAACTAACAATGTAAACTAACTAAATAAACATGAACTAACAATATAAACTAAATACATAAACATGAACTAACAAAGCAAACTAACAAAATAAACATGAACTAAGAAAGTAAACTAACTAAATAAACTTGAACTAACAAAGTAAACTAACTAAATAAACTTGAACTAAGAAAGTAAACTACCGAAATAAACATGAACTAACAAAGTAAACTTACTAAATAAACATGAACTAAGAAAGTAAACTAACGAAATAAACATGAACTAAGAAAGTAAACTAACGAAATAAACATGAACTAACAAAGTAAACTAAGTAAATAAACATGAAGTAACAAAATAAACTAACTAAATAAACATGAACTAACAATGTAAACTAAATAAATAAATATGAACTAAGAAAGTAAACTAACTAAATAAACATGAACTAACAATGTAAACTAACTAAATAAACATGTACTAACAATGTAAACTAAATAAATAAACATGAACTAAGAAAGTAAACTAACTAAATAAACATGAACTAAGAAAGTAAACTAACTAAATAAACATGAACTAAGAAAGTAAACTAACTAAATAAACATGAACTAACAATATAAACTAAATAAATAAACATGAACTAAGAAAGTAAACTAACGAAATAAACATGAACTAAGAAAGTAAACTAACGAAATAAACATGAACTAAGAAAGTAAACTAATGAAATAAACATGAATTAAGAAAGTAAACTAACTAAATAAACATGAACTAACAATGTAAACTAACTAAATAAACATGTACTAACAATGTAAACTAAATAAATAAACATGAACTAACAATGTAAACTAACTAAATAAACATGTACTAACAATGTAAACTAAATAAATAAACATGAACTAAGAAAGTAAACTAACTAAATAAACATGAACTAAGAAAGTAAACTAACTAAATAAACATGAACTAAGAAAGTAAACTAACTAAATAAACATGAACTAACAATATAAACTAAATAAATAAACATGAACTAAGAAAGTAAACTAACGAAATAAACATGAACTAAGAAAGTACACTAACGAAATAAACATGAACTAAGAAAGTAAACTAACTAAATAAACATGAACTAACAATATAAACTAAATAAATAAACATGAACTAAGAAAGTAAACTAACTAAATAAACATGAACTAAGAAAGTAAACTAACTAAATAAACATGAACTAAGAAAGTAAACTAACGAAATAAACATGAACTAACAATATAAACTAAATAAATAAACATGAACTAAGAAAGTAAACTAACGAAATAAACATGAACTAAGAAAGTAAACTAACTAAATAAACATGAACTAAGAAAGTAAACTAACTAAATAAACATGAACTAACAATATAAACTAAATAAATAAACATGAACTAAGAAAGTACACTAACGAAATAAACATGAATTAAGAAAGTAAACTAACTAAATAAACATGAACTAAGAAAGTAAACTAACGAAATAAACATGAACTAACAATGTAAACTAAATAAATAAACATGAACTAACAATGTAAACTAACTAAATAAACATGAACTAACAATGTAAACTAACCAAATAAATATGAACAGCCTGAGTTTTGTGGAAATCAGCAGAAAAAAAACTATGTGTTTGTGAGAATATGTTAAATGATTCAATGTAAAGGTGGAGCAAAGTCACTGTAGGTCAAACACACACACACACACACACACACACACACACACACAGTAACCTGATCCACACTGAACATGTCAACGCTGCATTTTTTAATAAAGGTGTACCATATAACAATGTTTTCGTTTCATTTTGTAATTAACATGATGTCATACTTTCCATTTTCATTTGTCTCTGACTAGACTCAAAGAGCGTACAGATAAAGAGGTCTAACTCCCGCCACGGTCGCCGTGACAAACTGGCGACTGGCATCTTGATCTAAGCGTGGAAGAAATGACCAAGGCCAGTTTTGTGCAAACTGTAACAAAAGCCGCCAGTTGTCAGCGGGGAAGAGCTTTCCTAAAGATGATACCAGATAAAACACGTATTTTGATCAAGAAACAGGCTTTTGTTTAATTACAATACAGCGTTTTAATGTTTGTTTATGGTCGATTATGAGGTAATAACATAGTCTCTACAATGAGAAAAATATCTGCACCACATACCATCACTTTCACTTTCATTTTATAAACAAACCCTGATAAAACTATGGAATTTCTCTGTCATGTAATCAGTGTCATGTCCAAAAAGCTGTTGTCCTTTTTTTTTTTTAAAGACTCACTTGCATCATTCCTTGAGAGAAAACAACACTAGAATTCGTCAATGTGGGCAGAAGCGCAAGAACAGGAAGACCTTAAAATGTTCTCATGTTTAAATATGTCTTTGATTAATTTG